>JAOQAZ010000004.1:0-600000 GCA_027945595.1 Fusarium torreyae
TCCGTTTACCAGTCAAGTGGGATGGAGGATACAAAGACTCTACCAATGGCACCATATGCAACTGCGTAGCGGTATGTGGCTTGGTTACTGCGAATGGCTCAAGCGCGCTCTGGTCAGCTTCAAGGACCAGTGGCTTGACCGCTATCTATATATATCCACTTAAACCGCCGCTTGCATTTACACACTCATACACACATACAGTTTATCTTTCCAAGTCATATTGCTGTGAACACACTTCTATTATTGTCACTGGCCTCGTCTATACTCCACCACACTTCAGTTGGTTCGCATTCAAACTCATGATCTAAGTGAACAACCATAAAGACAACAGCATGGTACTTTCAACCTCAACAAAGAATGTGAAGATCTCAAAGCGAAGCTGTATGTGCTGTCAGCCATGTGGGATGAAAGGGGGAGAGGATTGAGCGGCAATACGGCCTGGATTAGCACTGACACTTAATAACAGGTACCAGGAGGGTCTCTAGTCTCTCACTTGAGCAACTCGAACGCAAGAGAGCCAACGATCGAGAAGCTCAACGGGCTATCCGAGCGCGAAGGAGGGATCATATAGAACGTTTGGAAACAGAGTTGGCGGAACGTAAGAAAAATGAGAGCCAGACTATCCAGGAACTTCGGCGACGAAACCAGGCCCTTGAGGAGGAGTTAACGCGATTCAAGTCAAATAATTCGTCCCATTTTGCACCCGATGTGGCTTTCCCAGTCTTAGCAGCTTCAACACCGCCCAAGTCAATACCGACCTACAATCATGACTTCAATTGTGGACAACAATCCTTGCTATTCCCTATCAATTATGAAGAACAATTGGAGGGCACATGGCAGGAAACTGGGATGGACGATGGCCTTTACACAGGCGACCGCAACATAGGCTATATACCTACGAGCATCCGAAACACACAGATGCACTTCAACGACACGAGCGCGACAAGCATCAGCGCTGCCAGTCATAACCACAACAGAGGCAAACAGTTTGGGATTCCATATTATAGATGAATGGTGTGGTACAATTGAGCTCATGAACGATATATCAATCTGTGTCCCATTCACTACGCCAGCCTCAATATCTACTTCATCGAATTAATTGAGTATCATTAAATACTGGTCTTGGGCTGAGGGTTTGAGTTGAAGGAATAAAATCAATTTCGATTGCAGTTAGATTGAGGGTCTGGGTTAAAGATTTGAGTTGGGATTGAATTGAGATTCCATTGAGGAACTTGGGATTCTAAAATGTTACTAGGGCGGTGTCCATGCCTTGAGACGTACTTGAGTGAAGGTGCTGGTTCTAGAACTGAGATAAATTTGTCCTTGCATCTGGAATGGGACTAGAAGCCTGTACACGTCTTAAAATATGATGGCTGGTTGACGTTGAGCTATTCAATGGATATTGGTGGCTCAGTTTACAACCTTTTCTCCAAGTCGAGACTGGCTCCCCCGCTCTGTTCAAGAATGTAAAGTCGAAGAAGCATTCAGACTTTGCGTGCCTCCCAGTGTCCTCCTACAATCACATTGTTGGCTCTTTCACATGTCACCGTCACAGAGCTAAAGCTAGTTCCAATAACAGTAATGTCTGTTTTCTTCGAGAGCTTCCTGAGTCCTGCCGCGGTTTCCCAACGTCTTCATCCCTTACCATGTATACCCAAAACGATTCTTTGAGCTCTCTCATGCACAGCTTTATCTAAGGCTCTCACCAGGAGTATTGGGACTACGGGCAGTAAATAGTCTCTTAGAAATCAGTGATGTTGAATCTTAAGGGGAAAGACGACCTGAGAGGCCGTAGCAGAAGACTTGAGAACCTTCAAATCTCCCAATTGATGACCCTGACCCAGGGATAAATTAATCGTTTCCACCTTCCACGTCCCCAGGGATGAAAAACGTCACTGTGTATGACCATAACATGCTATCACGAAATGCTAAAATCGGCGGATAATACAAGACCACTAGCACGTGCTGGACAGCGTAGCTAGGTCCATGATACTTCTCTTTAATGCCTACAGTGAGAGATGTGATAAATTCCCAGTCTGGATGAAGGCCTGCCCAGAAGCATCTCTTTCCAGGTTCATGCTTCTATCTTAAAAAGTGTTCCACACAATAGAATTGAATACCATATAGAACAAGCACTCAACCCTAGATTAATAGTAGCCCTCGAAATGAAAACCATGTCTACTCCAGTCTCGCACTCACACAATCTCAAAGAATATATGAACCGCTATCACACGAGTGAGTAGTTGAATCAAACTTTGACAAAAGCTTCAGGAAATGTTGATACGTCAACTTGGCCGAACTACTATACTGTATGATTGGACCTTCCGCTGGTTCCTAAGCCGGGACGATATCGTACATTGCTAAAGTACGTTAGCATCAATATTGTCAATCATTGTTGCATTGAAAACTTACACATCCTTGTTGTATGATCATGGTAGCATTCTGAAGCTCTCCATCCGGCCTGGCGTATTATCTGGAGAAATTCAACTTGTGTGTATTTGTAGCATGCGAACCAGTCAAAACCTGGATCGCTAGCATCGACGCCTGAAGAAGTGACGTAAAACATGTGGCATTGTGGTGAAGACGTCGCCTTACAAGGAGCTGTCCAGCTTTGCTCGTCGAATCTCGGCAAGCCAAGTATTCCGTTCGCCACTGCCAAACCACTGCGCATGAACGTCAAGAACTGGGGTGTGTGATAAGACGAGCACAGAGCTTTGTCATCTACTGGCTCATGCTGGCCTAGGATGAATCGATCCACAACTTGAACCCAGCTTCGTAAGATTTTGCTGGTCTTCGCGGGTGCGAAGTTGGTTAACGTGGATGAACATGAGATGCCAATCTTCTTCCCTGGCATATTCAACGTCACTATCCTTGCATCCTCGAAAGTTCCATAGAATCCGCAGCATTCCACATGCACGTATCGTTTACTCAAACGCTGGACGTGGCCGTCGAGGGAGCGTTTGTTGATATCGACTGCGACATAACGACAACGTTTCTGGATTGCTTCTAACTCGTCGAGCAGTAGAGTTAGCTTTTGGGAATCCCTTCGCTAGTCAGTACTCATTCATACGATATAGCCAGTCACTTACCCAGCACCAAGGTCGAGAATTGTGAGCTCGCCCAATTGATGAAATTGTTGTGCAAGCTTAGAAGCTTGTTTCTTCAAGATATTGATCTCCCCAAAGGATTGGGTCGAGGTAGGACCTTCTGGCCAAGGAGAGTCTATATAGCAGACCTCCTTGCCAAGGCATGTCCCATACTGTAGAGAACTATGCAAATCCTTCTTGATCAAATACTGGAGGTTCCCTCCTCCAATATCTCTCACCTGTCCTTTAGCTGGTGGGATGGAACGCAACAGGGAAAAAATGAATGATGCAGGGTCTTCAGAGTAGGTTCTAGGAAGCTTGTATCCTAAAGCACCACATATCGCCGCACAGTACGACAAACTTGACCTCATGGAGGTGATATTCGCATCTGGGATGGGAGGTATATCGAAATGCTTGAAGCCGAACCTCTCTACCTCTATGATGGCGTGGTGGAAACTGAAGTCTTCTGGGACTATGGAAGAAATGGGGAGAATTCTGCCTAAAACAGGTCGATCAATGGTACCGTCAACCTTAATGTTGTCAATTTCTTGTAGAAATGCAAACTTGGACGTGATAGACGCGCCCTTGAAGCCTGGAACCTGATTATAGCCAAGTTTTTCCCCGATGGACTCAAGCAAGGAAGTTCCAGTTCTGGCCGTATCATCAATTTGAGTCCATATTACGTTGTAATCATTAATGAGTCCGAGGAAAGCACTAGTAGATAGTGCATGATCGAAAATAAGCTTGTGGACAATCGGGTCGATGTCGTATGTGATAGTTGATGTTGTGAGTGCCGTGTTGTCGAGACATGCATCTTGCTCATGGGTATTCTGACGCTGATCCTCCGGAGGCGGCTCATTGAAGTACTGGAGCGAGTCGTTTGGAATCCTGGTCATACTATGTTGTTGTGCATTAGGCTCATCTATAGGTGAGCCGTGCTTTTGTTGCGAATCGTGGTTAGAAAGGACAGTAGAAGACTCTTCCACATAATCCGCTCTGCGCTCGCTACGTAGATACGAGGTATGGTGTTGATCATCAATTGCATTATCCATGGCAAGGGTATATATGTGTTGACTTTGACTGATGGCGAAGTTTTGATGGATGAGAATTGTGGATAGTTCGAGTTCGTACTGGGAAGTGCCTCCACTTATAGTCAGGAGAAATGGAGGTTACTAAGAATAGACCGACAGCTCCTCGATGACCAAATATCTTACTCATCTGTGTCGACGAATTGATTGGTATTATCAGTCATTGCGGACCAGTGGATCTTGATCGCACTTTGTTTATTGAGCTGTGCTATCAAAAATGCAACTATTTACACCCCAAGGTGATCCTGTGGCGCAATACTGTTGCATGAGATGTCAGGCTCATGCCAGAATCGGACATTGTTTGGTACAACTTGCTCGTGCTTGACATAGCAAAGGTCTCCTGGAAATTTCCATATGTTATCGCTACTGAAGAATGCTTGTGCGCCACGTTCGCTATTCTGAGATCTTTTGCTAGTTATGCTTAGAACTATCTAGATCTGGTCTTTTCGCCCAAATTTCTTGGCTCCCATGAAGTGCTGGTCTCCATCCATATTTTGTAAAGTTTCAGCCAACAACTTTTTATACACATCCAGTGTTTGATGGTGTTCTCCTGGGGAGGCACTAGATGGCCACGTTGTTGGGGCCAATGACTCTACTTGGCTGCTTCTGACGGCTTGATTGGGTTTTATTGGTTCTTTGTCTAATACGACTAAGTCAGTGCCTGGATGGAACTTGTGACGCGATTAGACCAACTTCCCAATCGACGATCGATGATCGTACGTTGTATGGTCACTTCGTAGGTGACCAGCTTTGGTCTTAGACACGTCGGTTTGGCCAGATCTCTAGTGGAGGACATTGCGTAAAGAGTCTCCAATGATATCAATCTTTGAGTTCAGTGGAGTTATGGGAGATAAACACAAGACAACCTGCATGATGTTGAGCCTCTCATATACTCGAAGGCAGTGCTTTTTACTTCCACCCTTCAGAGCGACAAAAACTCATCCCAACAATGACATATCGGCAGATCAAGATGAACGGTGACTGACGCAAGTGGCAGACAGAAAAAGAAAAGATGCTAGACATTTGCAGCGGCCTGCAGGACTTTGAAACGTTGTTTGCAGTGTCGCTGCAGTGCAGAGCACACCGCTTGGGACAAGGCTCTGTTCTTATGAGCTATCATCCAAAACCACAGGACAACTGCTGGTTGTATCACGCAAGTGCAACCCAAGCCCTACTTCACCGCTGTGATAAAAACCTTAGGGCTGCTTAGCGGGCTTTAAATCCATGCAGCTGTAATTTAAGGTCTCTATGGATGAGACTCATGGTAAGGCAGCATTGCAGTATGTACTGTATGTTGACGAAAACGGTGAGAACTAAGCATCTCCAAATTTGCGGTCTGGAAAAGTCCAATAGATCTTGCCAAGTATGACTGTTAGGGCACTATGTTTCGTCAGAGTTATGCTAGTGGCTCAAGTAGTTCCATACATGTGCCGCAGTTAGACATCTGCGGTAGTATTAAGCTTCTCCTGGGATCGGCGCTTGCATGGCTGTTGGCTCGGACTCAGTGTCAGTTTATGTTTTTGAGCCACCCTTGGTCCTTGTTGTGTGCCTGATTGCTTCCCGAGGCTGGTTGTTGCTCGCTCAACTTCATCTCTCTTTGCGGCCAGCTCTTGTTGTCTCAAAGTCTCCTCGTCGTCTGGCCTGTGATAGACCTGGTTGTTGGCGCCAATACTTCTTATCACCACCTGCTTCTCCTTCATACATGAAGAATGTTCCAGCTCTAGCTCGGCCAAGTTCTTGATAGTTCCCAATAGATCTTTCAAACGCGAAACGTTATCGCTGTATCCTTCACGCAAAATATCTGTAGATACTTTCTTCGAAACGTGACAGACGGATTCTAGCTCTTTAGAGAGTGGTGTTCTCTCTCTTTCTGCCATTCGACTCATGCGCATGCGACTCAAACCATACTGTGGCGTAAATACTGTCTTTTGAGATTTTGTAAGCCAGTATACTGAGGAACTCACGGTTTGAAAGATATTGTTCAAGGTCTCTTGCTGCTGTTTGTTGTAAGCAACATCTTGGCCTCTTATAGTTTCGATCTGTGCCCATGTCGTGAGTTCCTCAAGCCAAGTTAAAGGCTGACTTTGTATGACTTGTAAGACCTCTTCTCTCGAGGACCGTTCTCGGGCTCGGTTTGTTTCTTTTCCTAGCACCACTTTGCTCCCTGCGACTTCAGGTGAACAAAGAGGAGCCGGTCCATTCCTGTTCGAAACTTTCTCGAAATAACCAGGAATGGTACCCCTACCTTCCATATCATCGGTTGAAACTTGTCCGAGTAGTTTTTGCATGTAGTCGCAATCTGGGTTTTGTTCAAACCCCAAGTTTCGGACATAGTGACCCAGTTCACAAAACTCATGGGGGAAACCCTCACATAAATCTTCGGCCTCCGCTACTTTCTTTCGTTTGAGAATCATGTCGTTTTTATCCTTGAGTGAATCAGCTTTGATGCCTTCCCAAGGCAAGTGTCCTCGGAGGAAGTATAACAACACGTGCCATAAGGACTCGAAGTCGTCTCTCCGAGATTGGGTTCGTCCGAGGTGCGTATTGATACTCATGTATCTTGCTGTTCCTACCACTGGGATATTCTCCTCGTAAGGAATATGTTGTTTTGTCCTTGGATCTTGGTACGGTTTCATCATAGCGAGATCGATGAGGAACACTCGGTTCTCGGCGACCACGAAGTTATCAGGCTTCACGTCTCGATGTATCATCCCCTTCTTGTGTGCGGCATTCAATCTCGATATCTAAGGGATTGTAATCAGTATATCTCTCTTTCGTAGTCCAGGCTACATAGCACTCCATACCATCTGCTGGCCTAACATTGCCACAGTCTCGACGGTGAATAGATACTTGAACTTTTGAAACAAAGTTTCGAGAGAAGGTCCCAGTAAGTCCATAGTGAAGAAGTCGTTGAGTCCATGCTTCCCAAAATGGTAAACATCTGGGAAATTTCCTTTTAACGATCATTAGTGACCATCGCCACGGAAAGACCGAGATTGAATCCATACCACAGCTTGAAAGCTTCTTATACATCCTGTACTCATCTCGGAGTTGGGGCGATGTAGATGTACACGGCTCCTGCTTATGGGTAAGTGTTGTTCTCACTCCAGGTTTCGATTCTTACAAATTTAATAGCCACCGGTTTCCTATCCCACATTCGTATACCATCATAAACAACGCCATATGACCCTGCTCCTATCTTGTTTCTAACCTTGTATGCTGACTCTGGGTCTGTTAAATCAGACCAGATAACGGCGCACCTGGAAGCGTCTTCGTAACTTGTGTTTGATCCGCTTTCGATGGCCGGCTCTGCCTGCTCGCAGGACGTCGCTTTCTCCTTTTGTTCTCTGCCAATTATGGTCGGGCTGTCAGACACGTAGCGTATTGACTTATCTTGGGACGACATCGTGCGGCAAAGTTCGCTGCGTATCACGGTTCCGCAACTCCAATAAGACTCGCTTGTCGCGCGTTATCTTCTCCCAACGAGTGGCCTTTCATGGAGCTTTCGACTTTTTCGTTTCAAAAAAGAAAAAAGAAGAAAACGTTCGCCTTGAACGGGCTCAAATCTTAAGATGCAGTATTTTTCGTATGTTCAAGTCACCAGAGTTAGTGATATCTTCGCTTTCTAGACGGGATCGGGCAAAAGGACAAGAGGAAGATAATGCAGCATTTTAAGATGCTGGGTCATGGTCCGTGAATATCCCGGCCTGCAATTCCGGTCCACATATTCGTGATAGTGGTTAGGTGCGCTAGTGAATGTCATAGTAGAGACAACGGATGATCCTTACAGTGTCAGGGCGTGTGGTCTGACGCAGCTCAGCTGCAAGCCAGGACCTGTCTGTTGGGAATTGTGAGACGGGATTATGGTGTTTGATCCGTTTAGCAAACAGCGGTGTCACGCGTCACCACAAATTCCTCTAAGGGTTTGAACAGTGTCCCAAGCCAGGTATTCAATTGACAAAAACCCTTGAGCAATATCGAGTTGCATATTTGACCGTCAAAAATGATCCGTTATGTACTACAACTTTGGTAACTCGGGACTTTGCGATAATCAAGGAACAGGATGTATCAGGTCATCGAATGATCTTGTATCAAACGAACAGTTGCTTCTCACATCATGGCCATTTAGCTCAAAAAAGAAGCATACTATAGGATGTAGGAGATTCACCACACAAGCCATTACGCCTCGGCCTATTCCATCTTGCTGACTTGAACCAGAAAATTAGCACAAGCTCGTTGAAAGCCTCTTCATACCATCTCTCACCTTGGCCATGTTCAGTGCCTCGACACTTTAGGCAAGTTTCTCTTTTTACTTTGGGTTCGCAATCTTTTCCTGTTCCTGATGCCCAAGTACAATATATGATCTCAGATCCAAGGGAAGTCGATTTAAGAGTCCTGATATGTTTCGTACATCGATCGCACTTGACCTCTTGGTACTTGTAGTGACACATAATTGTGTTTTTACAATGTCGAAAGCAGAGTCAACATAGGAGTTAGAACAAAGGGAAATGAAGGGCACAATGAACAGTAATAAGTGTATTTATCAAGTAATAACCAGAGAAAGTTATAACCTTGGGTTGGGAAAAGAGAAGACAAAAATAGTTGTACTTGTAGTCTGACGTATCTGAGTCATGAACCATCCATATACCAAGGGCCACAAATCTTTTCATCAAATGGGTGGTGGAGGAGCCCTATTGAGAACGTGTGCAAATGAACAGGTTTTATAGTTAAAGGTCCTCTATATGACAGTCAAGCATGGTCTTATAGAACACGACATGCCAGCATAACGACAGCACAGTCCCCTCACAGGCCCGCAGCCCTTGGAAGAGCATCAATCAGCTAGAATACAAATCGTTAGCAAAGGCACAGTGGGTCGCTTTAACGTTAGTCATACCTCCGCTCTCCTGATATTATCTCTGCAACCGTGACACGTTTCAGTCACATTCCTCTCGACATCATCTCCTTTTTGACAGTCTTCCTCTGTTCTCAGTGCTTCACTACAAAGAACAAACTTGGGTCTGGTAGTCGAAGAGTTCCAAACCGCGATTGGATCTCCGCATTCGTTGCATTTGATTTTGTACGTGATATTTTGACACATAACGCCAGCGGTTGGAGCGAAGGTTGGTAAGGCTCTGTGTGATGAAAAGTGTAATACTGCAAGTTCAAAATATACCTCCTTCGAAGTGCGTGAAGAAGACCTTTATATAGGGCTATATAAAACAAAATTCAATCCAAGAAAACAATCCTAGTAACGTAGAGAATCCTCAAAGGGCCACAAAGCTTCTTCCGAGCTTTTCTATTCGCTCTCAACCTTCCCACAGCAGAATCAATATTTTGTTGAGAGCAAGACATGTCTTCTTGTAAGCACTAGCATGAGTCTCCGACACAACTGATAGATGTTCAAGATAGCGCTCGATCAGCCCATCGAGCCAATGTGGTGACGATTGCCCTACGATGAGCATATCGAGCCAATGTGTAGCAGCTGGAACGTAGGCTGAGACGCTTCTAACACAGCACACAACTCTCTCCAATACCGCTCTCCGATCCACGGTATCATCGCCGTCTAAGAGATGAGTAAAGTCGCACAAGTAGGAATCGTAAACAGGGCCTGAGATTGCAGACGTAGCATCAAGAACGTGTGTGTAAGCTATCAGGGTCGCCAGACCTAAGACAAACTGTTCCACGGTCTGTTGTTGTTCCCGCATTGTTGTCAAGGTCCGGCTGTATACGTTCTGGCCCTCTGTGGAAGCCATCCATCTTCTGAGGACTTCGATACCTACTTGTAGCTTTGCAAAATGGCAAAGTAACAAAAGTATATTGTTCTCTGTCTTTTCCAAGTCGGGAAACTTCTCGTACGTATCATCACTGCTTAAGTTAGTCCAATCCTCGATGGGAAGGAGAAGGCATAGGTACATACATCACACTCAAAGCTTTTTTCGTTTCTTCGTATCCAAGTCTGTTGACCAAGCTCGCTGGCAAAGTCTCGCAGAAAGGGGTAGGAAAGCCAACCGGCATGAAATTCGAAAGGCCCTCGCATAGTGTCGAAATATTCGAGTCTTCGCACTTGAAGTGACGGGACCAAAAGAGAAGTTTTCGCACTTCATTTGCACCAAAAGGTCTTGGTACTGAGCGAGAAAGCTCAACGCAAAAGATGCGACCAAGTATATCAAAGTTGTCGCAGATAGTCCTCTTTTGGTCATACTGAGGATGGAATATATCGGTACTGTGACCGGCAAATGCGAGCATTCCACGGATCAGTGCTATCTTATGCATCTCGATGTCGATAGCCTCTATTAGTTGCGCCGTTGTCTCTCTTTCTATTTGTCGCAAGCATTCAATCCAGACGTCTGGCTCCCTCTCCAGGAGTTCAAATGCGTCAGGGCCATGTAGATCACCCAGCAGATGGAGAGAAAGAAAGAGGCATGACAATAAAAACTGGTCCCGAACCTCAGATGGCGATGTCTAATCGGCATCAGTCATCGCACTTCGTAATTCGTTCACCAAGTACCTACTGTGATATCATCAACCAAGAGCGCCCACTCAATGGGTACTAGGATGCGTTTGTCATGGATGATTCTTTTGAAATACTGAGCGAGACCGCGTCCTCCCGGCGATGTGACACCTGTGATGGCATTTCTAATGACACCGGAGCGGGTCTTCTGCATCGCTGTGCACACGCCGTGTATCCTTTTCTCGGCTTCGATCGGCTCCAAGACGCCAACAAAGACATCTTGTTCGGATGCAAGCCTAAAGGAGAAATCTTGCCCGCAGAGTTCCTGGAGCAGCTGCTGGGCGCAAGAGGCAACAGCCACTATACAGGCTTCACCACTGACCTTCCCTATGACATGGACGGAAGGGAAATGTCTGACGACGGCCCACTGGGAAGTTTCTGAATACAATTGACTCACTGGAACAAGATAGCCGAGCCAGGTGTCATCATCTGGCGGCACCTTGGCCAGGCTTTGAAGGTTTGATGGAAGAGGCTCGCTCTTCTAATAAAGGATAAGCCAATGGTGGGCCACGAGATCGGTGCGTCTTACCTGGTCTATAGTTCGCGAGCAAGTTATTTGTCCAATCGGCAATCCATTGACCAGCATTTCTGTTAAACGAGTAGTCTGTGAGCGAATTGGCCAAACTCCGTCTGATAAGGAAAAGAAAATTGGGGGATGATAGCCACAGAAAACGTGGTTGATATGTAGATGTAGATTGTAACTAACAAACCAACCGGCGTTGCGCGCAAAGACAAGGCAGACAAGGCGATTCGAGTGTGACTAGCAAATGCGGTTAGGTGGGAGGTCGCCAGTGTTTATGTATTTTTGAGGCCTGCCATCGCGGGCTTAGGATATCAATTGTATTTTTCATCAAGCGGTCGGATGTCTAGCGTCTTGATATGATCCCGCAGCGAAAGTAATACCCGTGCGTGGAACTATGCGCACACCCATGAGAATGTACTTTTACTTGTCTCTGTGGAGGTCGCGGCAAGTGGAGTTAGTGCCGCGTTTAGCTCACTCGTGTACACGCATTACGTGGGGGTGTTCTTGTCACTTGTGCGACATCCTTTAACCCTTGCGTTCTTAGACCTCTTTTCTCGTCCAATGCTTGGCGTGCCTTAGAACGGGATAGGCTTTTGAGCACGTAGCGCCGATGGCGCCTGGCATTACCCACCCTGCAACCAGGCCCCTGTTGTGAAATTCTCAAAATTTCACAACAGGGGTGATGCCCTCCCTTGTCTATCGTTCATGTATGTGTTCTCCCGGCTATTCGAGCATGGGACTACATGTGCTTATCCTTCTTCAGATACAACTACGCTATCTGTTGGAGTTTTTTCTTTGAGAACTTGAAGAAAATTGAACGAAAGATGGCGAACTGTTTTCCCAAGAACGATAAACAGCAATGTTTTACTATCCCCGACACTGGCCATTCGGTCACAGCACGGATACACTACTTTCCACGATCGCTCCCAGGTGTTCCTCAAAGTTTTCGAGTTTGCGATGTTGTTGCTGTATCGTGTTGTGACCAAGTGTCCGCAGAACGAGCCAAAACCTTAGTCGATAAGACGCTTTCTTCGACACTCCAACCAGGAACTTGGCTTAGTGGACAATTGTTAGTTCATTCGGTATTTGAAGCAAACAAACTGACACTATTAGCTCTTTCTTCGCCTCGAAACATGCTCCAGATGTCTCCTGCGAGCAGAGCACACAAGATATAGAGTGTTCGATACAAACTCAAATTGTGCCCTCATTGCAACCTTCCTTGGGTGGGAAGAGGTCGAAAAAAAGACCGCGAGAGGAAGAAGTCACATCTGATCCCACCAGTACGCCTGCTCAGAATAATTTCGAGGCGTCGAACGAACAAGCAGGTGACGCACAATCCGTCACCGAGCACCGAGACGAGGCCATTGCCGCTGGTATCATTAAAAAGCTAATCCGTGGTATTGAGGCGGTCCAAGCAGAGGGCGATTCTCTTAGTCGCGAAAAGCCACACATTACACATCGATTAGTATCCGGTGAAATTGTGAAACGGACTAATAGTATCAACCAACTCGGAATGGACCTCTGGAGTCATTCGGACAGGGTGGAACAAGTAGCGACACACGTTGTCCACCAGGATCGTCTGCTATCTTCGTACTGCCGTTTATACTTGAAAGCAGCGCAAGAGCCGCTTGACTATGATCAGGATCCAAGCAAGCAAGAAACACAAAGGAGACATGAGGATGCAGTCAGCTTTCTCTCCTTGATAATCAATAGCTTGTTTGAATATCGACGTTCGCTAGCTCTGGTTCTTTATAGTGCAGTCTGCAGTGAGTACCGATATAACAATCGTGAAACATTGTTCCTGACGATCCTAGAAAAACGCTTCCTTCTTTCGGGGTCTACCAAGGTCAGCAGTGCTCGAAGAAGCCGGATAGCTGAGCTAGTTGTCAACAGACTTCGTTACGAACCTATTGCAATCTCAGAGGATTACACAGTGCTTCACCCGGGTGTCTTTCTCAAATACCATAACCAGAGCCTTGAGTAAGTGTACAGTAGCAACACCAACTTTATCAATCAGCTGAATGGTGGCCAGACTTTCGGATATATGTACATCCCTTGGTCTGTCAAACCTGAAGCAGCTGTCGTTATCCGATGAAGAAATAGGAAAATACTGGTGGGGAGTTCCGATACAGATGTTTACCCAACAGGATGCAAATAACTTTATACATTATTACGATGAGAAGTACGGTTTGAACCTGGTCACCGATTGCGTGACCAATGGTGCAGTAACAGGTACGCCCTCTCAATTCTCGTGTCTGCAGGACCATTTTGAGGCCGGAGCTCCTAATAACGACCAGAAGTTGAGCCCCTCTCAACACAACCGTTGGGGGACGATGGCCAAAATCATTATCAACAAGATGGCCGTCGAGGGCAGGCCCTTGAAACCATTTCTGCAGTGGATGTGCAGGAGCCGAGTATTGGCCACACAGGATCTGATAGTTCTACGGGATATGATTCGATGCAAGAGGTTCAACCACACAAAACAACCATGCTTCTCGAATCAAGAACTAGTGTCTCGGACCACGACGGCCCCGTCCATCCACGAGCTAACGTGACTGAGGATGTTCACGATCGTCCTCACGAGAACTCGCCAGATTTTTCTGACACTGTTTCACACTTACGTCACGATCATGACATCTCCAATCTAAGTCTCGGAATAGAAGCCCCGAGTCAAGGATTGAGCCCTCAGCATATTCTCGGATCTAGCCCTTCCAGCTGGCTGAATATTATCAATGGCGATGTTACGGGACAACAAGTTGCTGAAACACTCCTACAACTCCGAAATCGCCAAGCCCCTGATGCTTCAGTCGTTTCACATATCATTGCAATGGACCATACGGCGATACCAACTTTACTGGCCGCCGACAACGCCGAAAAAAATGGAGTCGATCTCTCATACAACGCGGATTTATACAACTACGACACGGGTAATTTCTCTCCCTTCAACATGTCTGATCTCATCGACTACGAGGACGAATAAAACGTACAGTAATAATTCAGAGACGCTCTTGGTATATACACCACACTCCCACCGCCAAACTATCCAAGTTTAATCCAGCTATTGGCCTTTAACATGTTGGTCCTTGCCTGTTTCCCAATCGTACTGGACCATGTCAAAGCATACAGGTCCTTCTTCTACAACGATCCGACTATTTCCCGGGATTTGAATATGAGTATCGATGCGCCAAGGTATGAGCTCCCTCAATTCTGCCTTGTCCTTGTTGGGTTGGTACAAGACTATAGGGAGTCTCTGAAAATTCGTCGTTTGTGTCGCCAATGGTATGAAGACGGTGATGGTACGCTCAGGAGACGCGATCGTACCTTTTGCGAGTTCACGAGGTCCATAGTTTCGGGCTTCGCCGACAACTTGGCCTTCATCAAGCGCATTGCGTCGAATGCTAGGTGCCTGTTAGAGTAGTTAGCAGCGTGTTTTAACTGAAAATGACTGTTTCTTACATGTTCGCGTTCGAATTGACGGAGAATCTCGGCATCTATCATGCTAGGCCTATATTCACGTAATGGACCTCTTTCCTTTTGGAGTTCTTTGTCTCGTTGCTGTGCGCATAGCTGTTGTGTTGATTCAGTAGCTGAGAGGAGCTTAGGCCTGCTCATCTTTCACGTGGTGTTTTGGTTGATGTTCTGATGATAAAACTCTGGGAGAGCCGTGACGTGGCTTTTTATATGTTGATGCGATTCAAACCGATGGTGTATCATTCGTAACCTGGGCTGTGGTCGGTATAGGAAGCCTGGTCGGTACCAAAGCGTGAATTCAGGTTGAGACAGGCGGTGGCGAAAAGATGGTTCCAAAAAGGGTTACTTGATTCGGCCGCAGGCTCTTAGTCATACGGGAGCCTTTTATCACGACCCGATAAATGCATGAGGTCAAAATACTCATCAACAACTCGAGTAAAGGTAGTGGCGTCGCTAGACAAAAAAAAATTCTTCAATCAAGACAAAATTTTCGCAAATAGTTAGAGCTAGTAGATTTGTTTGAAAATACAAAGGTCCATGTTTTTCTCGATAGTCTGATTGCGTCCGCGTAACGCGACACTTTCTCCTATCTCAATATTCCAACTTGCATCCTAGCTTTACCTAACCAAGATTTCAAAGCCAAAAACATCACTGTTGACTGACTGGCTGACTGACCCAACCCAAAAGACAGTATTTCTTCTTGGGTGCCTAAGAAATTTCCTCTTTGTCGTCGGGGGTGATATCGATGGGGCTGAAGTCCCTGGTATCAAAGTTACCATCGGAGCTTTCGGTCTGATAGGTATCGTCTCCGTTGACCGTTCTTTCGGGGTCGGTGGGCGTAAGATCAGCAGAAGTATCGTTGGACGCTCCCGTATCGTTGGAGTGCGCAGCGTTGTTGCTCTCTTGCTGATTGTTGGACATTGCTGAGAGGGACGGGGTTGAAAGTGAATGATAATGACCAGCCTCTGTCCTATCAAAATGATCAGCACACTAACACGCGTCTCAGCTGTGCAAAATCCTCGACACTCCTATAACATACGGGTTCTTCTTAAGGAGGATGACTCAAGGTAGACTGGACTGGGGGAAGACGGTTGTCCTGCTTCTGAACCAAGTAACTAAGTAGGAATAACGAAAGACTTGAATATGTACTTGCGAAAGAGCCTGATATGCTTTGAAGGTAGCCGCTATCCTGACTGTCTGGCTTCATTAAGAGGGAGAAGGGCATTCTTATATTCTTCCGCACTTGACCGTTCAAGCAGCCAAAACCGCTGCTGGAAGGGCTGAGTCGTATTGGCTCTTTTAGATAACTTTCCGCGTTTGGATTGTAAGCAACAAAGGTCAACATACGCCTTTCCCGCAGTATCGACCACTAGTATATCATGAACACGTCAAGAATGCAATCTTGTTGTCTCCTCTTCGCTTGACATGCTAGGCTCTCGACGCAACTACATGCAGGCTGGTCGCATCCTCGTTCGTTCTGCACTGACCTACAACGAATATACCAGGACCAGACCAAGCGCTCTGGTTCCATCCATGGTCAGGCAAGGGTGAAGCAACCGGCTGTGCAGAAGTTAGTGACGCAGTCAAACGACCCTCTCGAGCTTGGTTCCATCGCAAGCCGCGCTCCTTCATACGAGGCGGCCGGGGCGGCCCAGGCCAAGCGAGCAAGAACCAACACCATAGCTTGCATATACTCTTGTAAGCTATTCCTGAGAAGATTCACTAGTGTTCAAGATCGTAAAGTTGAGGTTTTCGCAGTCATGACCAGTCTGCTTGGATCAGAATTTTTCCCAGTACGCAACAGCTATTACTACATCTTGATACTTTTTTTCGTTTGTTTTCCGGTGAAATTGCAATGTTTACAAAATTGCAAACCCGGGGTGTCCGTTGAATTACTATCGTCAGTTAGGTGGGAACCATTGAAGGTTAGTTGAGATAGGCGCATGCACCGGCCACTACCTAAACGTTGGGAACGCTGAGCGGAATCCTCAGAGGGTACCTGACAGGTAATCCAAGTGGATTCCGAATCGATGCCCGAGCAGAATCTGAGCGGAAAGTTAAGCGGACCCCAGTCAGGTATCCAAAGAGAACAGTGCCCGGCGCTAGGCATCAACGATCATAAGGCTACAACTTAAGCCAGGCATCCAAGGTGGGCAGTTTTGGATCATTTTCATCTTGGGCGAGAGTCATCACTGCCCAACAAAGTATTGCACAGTCTACTATATTCCGTGAAGCTGCCAACGATGGAACACACTAGTATGCCAGATTTTTGTAACGGCCTCACCTTTTGAGAGATTCTCCTCACTAGTATGTAGAGCGCCCGGTCCCCATCGGTGCAGCGCCTGCTAACTTTTTGCAGTAGCAAATTCCCGCGTCGGAGTACTCGAGTAGCACGATGGCAAACAATCAACCTAATAAAAAACGTGTCGGCGAAGATGCAGAGAACGGGATTCACGAGCGCATTACCGGCTACCATACTTTCATCATCCAAAAGCCATCAACAGTAACTGCCGACGGCCTGCTTGTGGGAGTTACAAGATGCGGACAATTTGACGAGGAAATGACCGAAAAGTCAACAGGATCAGCAGGATGGGATGTTGAGATAGGTGATCGCGTCAGGGTATTTAATGTCAACGTAGTGGTTAAGCCAAGGTAATACGCTAGGACGAATCACCCTGAAGAGAGGGTATCATTTCTAGAACCCTCATACTCCAGATATTCGTTGATTTGCCAACCAGCCCACGCTCCCACCTTGATAACAAATGAGATATCTTGCGATTCAGAGCCAGATATCAGCGCAATAATACAATTCGTATGTTGTCGCAACGGCCTAGAAGAAATGTCTTTCATTCTTTCCCATCGCCATTGACGGCTTGTTTTTATTGCCTCCAGAAGTGGGGAGTTTTCGAGGAGTTTTTCTAGGCGATTTGCATCTGCACTTGTCATTTGCATCACAATTTCTAACGCTATCAGCACTATGTTAATTTACGGAGGTTTGGGGGCTTACTCCTCGGCTCGATATCTGGTATTTCGTTGGGATCCATTTCCTCGTTGATGGCAGTGTCCAACAGCTCCGGTGGAAATCGCAGGGGACTAGTTTTCCCATAATCAGAATCCTCATCGAGACGGGCCCTCTTAGCTGCACGCTGATATGGAGGATCTTGTGTAGGATGCGGATCAGTCACTGTCTCAATCGCGTCTGGAATCATTAGTTAGTTAGATCATCGGAAAGCAGTAAGGGTAGACACTGACTGGAAAGAGTTGTGCTGCAATCCGTGTTGTTTTGCTCACAAATTTGTTTGAGAGCAGACTTAATCTCTTCCCAAGTGTCAGGCAAGACAGAAAAGACACCCATTACATCTCTGAATAATCCTGGAAAAGATGCCGCAAGGCCACATCCCATTAAACTTTTGGTCAGACTTGGAGATAAAGTATAACAGCCTAGAACGAAATTTTTGAGCCCATTGACAGTCGGGTTCTCAGTGATAAGAGGTAGAAGAAGCTGAGAATATTGAGCATCGGTCAAAGACTTGGTGACATTCCCTCGGAATATCGCATGATTCTTCTTGAATTGTTTCGGGGCAAGTAACCCCAGCTTGGTTTTCTGTGCTTCAGCCACTTTTCGTACTTCATAGAAGCATTGAGCGGCTCGGATTTTTGCAGAGTAGTTATCAATTTCGCATCCAACACCAAAGAGGCAGAAGCGATCATTTTCTGATAAATCAAGAGGCATCGTAGCGAGGAATAGGCTTGAAACTGGAAGGGCGGCGGAGCAGGAGACTGGACGGAGAATGAGGGGGAAACGAGGAGAAGACCTAAGCGGGAGATTGAGCGGAATACTAAGCGGAGTACGAGGCGGGGGCCGGTCAGTCGACCTTGATTGCTCAACGGCTCCACATAGAAATCCTCATGACGAGGAACCTACTGTGATTTGTCCGGTACCACATTATTCCTAAAGAATGACGCACGGATCCGCACAAGCGAATGAGGGCGAAGCGCTGGGCACCAAACCAACCAAGTTGCATTGAGAATTGTCATGCGATGGTCTCTGCTCGCTAAAGGGGGTCGGAAGTCTGCCAGCACATTCACGTTCGAACCATGCGACCAAGTAGTTACGAAATACGTAGTAGCGGGGGGTCGGCTAGCTTTGAAAATAATTTGCTTGCGAGGCTTGTCAGTCAGGTCCATTTATTTGTGTTTTGAAGCTAATTACTCATGCAGCCAGCCGGCCCCCACCTTTTGATGACGCAGCATCAATTCACAGGGTGTTAGGCGTTGGTGATATGGATGTAGCTGCCTTTGTGAGAAGAGATGAGGGTAGAAGAACGAGAAGGATGGTTCGCAAGTTTTACAGATGAAAAATCACAAAAAGGCAGTGCATCTCCCGCCCTGATCCAGATTTCGCTTTTCAGCATATATAAAAGGTTATTTACCACGGACTTTTTATCGAACTTCTTTAACACGCATCTACCCCACGATAGATTTACGTTTCGACATGGCAGACAATCCTAACGAATCCGGAGACCGAGCCTCAAAGGAATCCATCCCTCTCATAGCTGAGGCTGAAACAATGTCGATCTACAAACCGCCTAAGCCCGAAGACAAAACCCAACTTATTTCATCGGGAGAATCCGCCCGAAGAGTTCGGGGAAAAGGCAAAGCTGCTGACGGCAAGGAAGATAAGAAGTAGTATATGTATGTGCGTACTTTTAATTTGTACGTCAGACTAAGATGGCCATGCGCTTATGAACAAGATAGATCTAGCTACCACGAACAATCCGTCCACTATTTCAGAATTTCCCATCCTCGAACAGAGTTCGAAGTTCTGTTTGGTATCTCTTTTCATCAGCAACTTTCGCTTCGATATGACGACTAGCATTTTCCTGCCAGAAAGAGGACATCTGCTTGAGGTCCTTGACCAATCCTTCAATCGCGGAAAACTTGGGGAGGATATGGTCCTCAACAATGAATAGCCAACCGTTCAGAGACCTTATACAGGCCCAATACCACATTCCTTTTGATTCCCACGTGTCTCTCATTGTTTTGGTGATCTGAACGTCGTGTTCTACTTGCACGTTCCGTAGTTCCTCGTCCATAATTGCAAGAAATTCCTTTCGCACCTTGTCGAAGGGCTCATATTGTTCGTCGACGATCTCATCTATACTGCAACCCGTGAGCCAGTACGGAACAGACAGCATCTCCACTGGTAGCGCGCAGATCCATTCGAGGTCAATCAGACAAGTAATATTCCACTCGTCGTCCACGAAAATATTGCTTTGATGGAAGTCAGTAGGCTGTAAAAGATATGGGCCGTTCCGTCGCTCTGGCAAGACGAAGAAGTGTGTAACTGTACGAAGCAATGCCCGAAGGGCCATCCGCTCTTGGGCATCTTCCTCGTCTCGTACAGCATGCGGATTGTAAAGTAGATGGTTATCATGCAGAGTCAGCATGTCAGACGCGAAGCTGTCCGTGTTCTGATAGAGTTGATTTGGTGGGATCACTCTTGGTGTTCCACTTTGCTCGAAGATAGCCATAGAACAGGTCAGGGGTCGGTTCGATAGTGTGACTGTGCAATTCGTCGTGTCGAACTTGAAAGATCCGATATGAGGCTGGGGGAGACGGGCGAGTGAAAGCATAATACGAGCCATGCCTCCAAACAAATTCTTTCGTCGTCCTGTATCGGACAAGTAATCAGACCATGTGAGTGAGAGCATCTTGCCTGTCTCAGGTCCGATATACTCCAATAGCAAGTACGCAGTATTGACAGCTGGGGCAGCCAGGTCTTGAACGAAGTCTGAAAGCATCGGAAGACGAAGATACCGATACACCAATTGCCAGGCCTTACGACAGAGGCTGTTGTAGACTGGCGTCTGCAGGGCGTGTACGAACTAGAGAAAAATAACTTATAAGTATTTGAACAACCATTTTTATGGGATGGGAGGCTGAAAGTGCGTACGCGGCTACCGTCTGCAAAGCCAAATGCAAAGAGGTTCGGGATTCTGATATCAGGGCAATTCTCATGCATCCATATATACGTTGCGACTTCGCAGCTGACCTTTTCGTCGATCGTGCCGGGATATAGGTGTTCAGCAAACATATGGGGCATGGGACAACGGAAAATTAACTTTTTACTTGAATCGACCGTTGTCACATCGACAAGAACGCAGATGTTGAAGCCTCCTTGTAGCCACGATTCGCGTGGTAGAATTGTGCAAACAGCACTCTGAGGTAAGCGAAGATGATATTTGATCAAGGCTGCAATGGATTGCCTCTGATGCCATAATTCGACCTTAAATTTGTCCGCTGCATCTTGATGAGTGGACAAAAGGACAAGATTATCTTCTGCCTCGGCCGCTGTGTTTAGAGTGTGGAGGTTGTTTTTGATAAGGATTTGTCGGGCCATTGCGTATAGATCGTCAAGGAATGTGAAGACAAGCAAGCTGTAAAAGATGGGTGGAGATAAAAAAGGGTTAAAAGGGTATATGTATCACGTGATACACTGAATGACTAACACACCAGGCACGGGTACCCTAGACCAGATGCCTCATGCATACATTGTTGCTGTTGGCGTCCAGGAGCTCTGATTATTGCTTCGATCAGCAAACTACCATGCCAATCACTAGTTCCAGCTTAATAAACTCCACAAGCTACAGTTACGGCTTTGAGTAGCCTGGGCGGATCATGGACCTCCGATTGGGTGACATCTGCTCGGGCCTGTTTCGGCACTGCTCGCTGGATATAGGATCCTAAATCGGCACATCACTGGCACCGTATAAAGAACCTTCCGTCTTATTCACTCTGGTTAACATAGCATCAACTTCTCCTCTAGAAACCATCTTAGAGCCACCAATATGAGCTTCATCATATGCTGTATTACCGCCTTATTCACAGGCATCACCTCTGCTACTATCCAACCCTTTCCCCGTGCAGCAAACTCCTCGACTGCAGCAGCTCGCATCGTTCTGGGTAACTCTGAAAATGTCTATATCGTTGATTTCTTTCCCAACGCTCCACCAAGTTCGCTTAGTCTCCGGTCTCTGGACAAACAAGTTCCCGGTGTTCCTTCCTGGATGGTCTTTACCTCCCTTGACCAGCTCTATGCCGTAAATGAGACATCCTCTGGTCTTCGGCATCTTGAGCTTGATCTCGACGCTGACCAGCTGAGGTTGAAGCGGGAGCGAGAAGCTAGTACCGGTGTTGTGCATCTTGCGTTTAACAAATATAAGACTCACCTCGTGAGGTCAGCTTATGGTGAAGGAACTGTCGATGTCTGAAACATCAATGATGGCAACCTGTTGGGTCCACATGAGGAGCGCCAGGCAGCACCTTATCCTCATCAAGCGAATCTCGATTCAAGCGACCGTTTCGTTGCTATGAACGACTCAGGTACCGACTCTATCATACTTTTTGATGCTCAAGACGATTCATTTGAGGTTGTGGATAGTTTTTACGTCCAACCAAGTGGTTGTAGCCCACGCTGTGGCGTTTTTAATCCACGACATACGGACAAGGCCGCTCACCATTTTTTTGTTTGCGGCATCAGCAACCAGGTCCTTAGCTCCTCGGCCGAGTGCAAAGAGAACAAGATATTTCTGAATCAACTTCAAAAAATTTCGACTTTCGGTATCGGTTCCCCCCCTGCTAATAAGAGTTCTGCCACGGCCGGAGGTATCGTCCTCCCGCCTGATAACCAAGGCCTCTGCATATCGGATCGCCTAACAGCGAACACAACCGAATTCATGTCTCATTTCAAGGTCAACCAAAATGATTAAAGGTCCACTATACTGGCATTTGCCGGTACGACTTTTACTTAGGGGGTCCGCCCTCGTATGATAAGTTTAAGCGAGAAAGGCGACTATGTTTTTGTCGGAAATCAGAAACCTCATTTCGCGGAGGAAACTATGGGAGACAAATCACCGATTTAGGTCAAACTGAATGGAAAATTGTGGGAACGTCTCTCGTTCGTCTATAGCGTGACAGCATTTCGTAATTTATCTCATGTATTGTATCTACCTACCAGCACATTTACAACAAAAACAAGGCCACGAGAGGAGCCTCCGTCTTCTACGTCAGGGTAAGACAGACCATCGGACTTAAATCCATGAGCAAGCGAACCACGTCTTCTCTGCCTCTCCCCGCAGCAAGTAAGAAAGGGACTCAGCGATTATGATACCCCGGATACATGCTAGTCCGGCGGTAATTCAAAAGCGATTCAACGATCAACACAATATCATCATGAGAACTCAGCAGGCGACAGCGAATGGAAAACATCGATATCACAGAAACCAGAAGAGAGGGGTGCATTATCCAAGCTCTGATGCCTCTAACATTGAACAGCCGCAAGCCTATAGACGCACCTTAGAAACCTTGTGTGCAACCAAAAGCCTCGCAATATTATTCTCTGGACGTAGATAGGTGAACATAGTAAGGGCAGCTAGTAATCAGATCTTGAGGATCTTGAGGGCGCTTGATAGGTTCTTGATTTCCTTTGCAAGTTTGGAGCGGCGCGTCTTGGTAGGTTTGGTCTCTCCAACGATTCGTTCCAGTTGTTCAGGCTCCAAGTTGATCACCCACTCCTGTGTAAAGACTTTGAGAGGGCTCTGGGGGCCATGTAGCAAGGAGTAATCAACGGCGAGCTGGAAGACATTATCAATGAATCGATCGAGCGCCAAATGGTAATAAGCCTGAAGAATATCATGAATTTCTTCTTGTACCTGCTCCATGTTGCTCTTGCCCTCGGCAGCTTTGGCAATGTCGTCCAAGTTGACCATGTACTGAAGCTCTCCGTACTGTTTTGTATCCCTTCTTGCCCTGGGACGTAGAAGTTCAGTAATTCGTTGAGCCCTAGCCCTCGAGAGAGCTTCAGCGAACTGTCGGTTGAGGGTGTAAGGCTTCTTGTGCCGTTCAACATCAACCAGCTGGGTCGCTTGGTTCATTGCCATTTTGTACCGCTCCACCAGGCTATCAAGGATCGATGACCATAGCTGGTCGTAACCTTGCTCCCTGGAACACACGGAACCGATCGCAGTGGCGATAAAGCGATGAAGAGTGATTATCACCCTGCTCATATAGGTCTTGGTCATGATATCCCATTTCCGGGACTGCTCTGAGAAGGCCATGGCGACTACGTTCGAATTGAACGTACCAAGATCCAGACCTCTAGTATGCAGATAGACGTCCTCGATCCATGCACCAACATCTTCTTGTGGTAGCGGCAAGTCATACGAAAGATCAATGAGATCGCCAAGTTCTTCATTCTCTTTCTGCGTGATATCGTCTACTTTTGCGTTCTGGAGTAGTTCGTGGAGGTTGCCCATCATTGAAGCAGGTGTAGTCACTGGACAGTAGTCATCTTCAGGCACATCAGGCTCCAAAGGCGCTCCTGACAACTCAAGGTCCTGGAAATTTCTTGAGTGTGCACGTTGTTGGAACTCAGCTCTGAAGAGATCGGTGATATTGACCATATGCGTGATAAGACGGAGGCCGAATTGATCAAAAACTACGTCTGCGTTGTAATCAGCCGCAAGTGCGGCTCTGGCTCGATCCTGGAAAGTCCCAGCAATGTGACTCAAGAAACGGCGCTGCTCGCGCTCGTCCTGGCGAGATGGTCCAAGACTGTCAAGTTCTTTTTTGCATGTTTTGATCTCGTTCCTGACATCGTGGAGTAGTCTAGGGTACTCGCGTTGTGTGATCTGGAAGAGAAGTGCCTCTAACTGTCCTTTTAAAGCTCGGATGCCTAATCTATCTCGTGGAAGATCGATCCATGGCTCAGTCCGGAAAATCTGATCAAGATCAGACTGACCCTGCAGGTCAGTATTCGGGCCCCGATTACGCACAAGGTAATAGCCAAGAGTAAGCGGTCGCTTTTTGCCATGTATAAGGTCACACACGGAACTCTGCGCACCAGGTTCAAGGACCAAGTCTGGCTTAGTGAGTACTCCAAGAGTGCGCATGCCATCTTTATCGAATTCGTTTGCAAGTTCCAGGATTTCTTGCGTAGCAACGTCAACATTGCTCGGCAGTACTGCAAGGATGATAGTGCTTTCATCCTTGATGTACCTCTTGACAAGATCTTTCACCATCACCATGTCCTCCTTGGTAGTTCCTTGGGTGGTGGCGCGAAAGATCCCTGGTACATCGATGATGGTGAGGTAGTCTTGGTCAGGCCCGTGTACCTCGATCTTGAGGACGTCTTCGCTAAAGACATCGCCATCACCAGCTGAAACATCGGCTCGCAAACCCATTCTCTCATTGGCCTGGGTACTTTTAGTCAGCATCTGGGAGCAAATGTCAAGATGGTTCTGACTTTTCTCAAGATGTCGGGAAGTTTCTGCCGAAACTCTGAGCTTGAAGTCTTGGGCATGTTGAGAGCTTCGACGTGTTGTTTATGATCATCAGAAGCGTGTGGTCCAGGAATGATACGGATATCAACGGAGTCAGCCTCATCACGACGGGATGTAATTTGAGTCGCATGACGAGTGCAGAGGGCCTGGTCATTTGGAAACGGAATGCCAGTTAGACTTTCCAACAAAGACGATTTGCCAGAGCTTTGATCGCCAACCACGACAAGCTACATTACGTATGAGCTCAAGGGATGCAACACAGATATCCACGTTTTGACGTTACCTGGGGAAGCGGCACTTGATGGCCGATATTCAAGTCACGAAGCTTGTCGACCTTTTCGAGCAACGCCAGGCTCGACAAGGAAGTCGCGTTTCGATTGTTGGTCATGTTGATGAACGATGGGTTGTATGCTCTGATCTTGATCAGGAGAATGGTATGGGATAAAAGAAGATTGTGGGCAATATCAACTTGGTCTTTGCAGTTCACAGCTATTTGTACTTGTAAGGGAGACTTGGATGCTGAATTTTTTCCACCTGACTGACAAGTATGGTCAGTTGTCTTGCGTTGGAACATCATACGTGGCTCAACCGTTGATTGGCTCTTTTTGAGGCATCTACATCTAGGACGATATTGCCAGCATGGCATGCATGTGAATAAGACAACTCTTTCCAAGACTTATCCGATGAATATTGGAGGCTGATAAGTACCGATCGTGTTTTTGATGTGATGATACCATTGGTGATTGGTTTGTCGTGAGGCGCGCACACGCACACCCTTGTGATTGGTCGCCTTTGAGGCCCTGCATTCCGCCCGAGATGTTTGGTGTGTTTGGAGGCGGACAAATTCGCTCCATCGATTGGCCAATATTGAGGCTTCGTGCACTCCAACTAAGATCAGGATGCTACGTAAGCCATGAGAAGACGCATGTTGTTCCAAAACCAGGCTGGCAAAATCAGCACCATGCATCCATCTCCCACTCATTGGCCAAATGTGAGGTTGATATTGCTCTACACTCCCCACACGACAGCATATTGCTAGTCATTGGTTAGACGGATCGGGCCAGACCTCAGTGAAGGTGTAGGAAGCGAACAATTGGTTCCTGAACTCACCGACACTCGATTGAGCTAGTGGCGTAGATACGTGAGAGAATATACATTTAAGGGACAGTGTTGGCTGATCGATGCAGATGTGTTGGTGAGCCAAGACAGTACAGCATTTTCCACGAAAGAAGTACAACCTCTACCATTGACAAGCAGTCCTGGGCAGGACTTCTTTAGAGTGGCCCAGGACTGAGCCGACCGTCGTTTTATCTTCTTTCTTCAAGCCCAAAAACCGGGCCTCACGCGCATCAAGCGAGAGGCCCGCCCTACTTTCCCCTTGCCAAGGCACGAGCCGCCTGCAACATTTGATCAGCACCTCTCCTCTTATGAATCGGACAACTATGATCCATTGACAACCTCGTCTGAGAACTTCGAATACTTTGACTACAGTGGATCCGTGGGAAACAATGAACGCGAGACTTTTAGTGCTTGCGAAAGTTTTCGACGACCCGCTAGTTCCTCGATCTTCTCATCAAACGAGAGCGCCAATGATGTCTACTCAGTATTAGGAGCGTCGCTCTATGCTCAACAAGATCAAGCCCCAGGCTATGGCCCTTTTGGGACCCACAATGTCCCTCAATCCCCCATACTGGATCCTAACCATCCTTGGACTGAGTTTCAACAACCGGGTTTAGACACGAACGTTGTCGAACCGATAGTGAACACTCAACACGATACCAAACCTCACTACCACTGCGAGATCTGCAAGAGAGATATCTCTTCCAGCAGTAGTTTCAAGCGTCATGTGAAGACCAAGCACGAGCTTGGCAAGGTTTATTGGGTCTGCACTGTCAAGACTTGTCGCGAGTTCGAAAAGCCAAATTTTAGAAAGGACAATTTCAGACGGCACTGCAAAAACAAACACCCTACAGTGGCTCTGAAACGTTTTGGTCTCTAATTATGTGCGTTTCTACGTTCCTTTTGGTCGGAAGAGTATGATATACGAACCCTGAGGATCCAGGGTTGATACAATACCGTGACGCACCAAAGGAAATAGATCGCCATTGCAGGTAATTACGTGAAGTGTGCCTAAGTCATCTAGCCAAAACTGGTGTTGATTTATTTCACGAAAACGCAAGGACTGTATTTTTCATAGAGATCAATCATACAGCATGTTTTGATATCGCAATGCTTACTGGCCATCGAGTCGACTCACAAGCTTAGTGAAAACAGAACTTTATGTTTATTTCAGATAAGATTCTTTTTCGTGTAAAAAGTTAATCTCGTGTTCTGGATGAGTGGCCTTGGTCCATCTCTTCAAGGTATTGATAAGGTATATACATAAGATGCGCACCACAAAATACCGCGACGAACCTGAAACTACCAGTACCAGCAGTGGTGAGAAGCTCCACGACGCCGCAATGACTGTTGGCTAATGCGCTCAGTGATGCGGTAGAACCGTAGTAGTTCTCGGCTTCAGGCCAAACCAAAGGCTTGGCAACATTGGCATAGGCCTCAACCGCGGCATGAATGAGGAACATTGATTCACTGCTATTCGTTATTGTGAAGTCGGCTCCCTGATCCAACAGCGTCTTGACAACGTCAGCATGACCGTTATCTGACGCCATAGTCAGCGGTGTCCATTCTCAGTCATTTGCTCTTGTAGAACGTATAGAGTTGTAACAAGCTCCCTGACTCTCGATATCTCTCGACGGCTCGTATAGCTACTTTATCGAAGGCCCTTCTCGTATACACCCAAGCACTCTGACCTCGAGATTCTTGCAGGGGCGTGAAACTGCCTTGTGCAAGTCATTCTCAGCTTCGCTGACCCATAGACTGGGAAGGTGAGAAATATGGATGAGTTCTCCTGTCGGAATATCATTGCCATGCTCATCCGGGATTTTGCATGACTTGGAGCCTTGTCTAGTTTGTCTGCGTTGCACAAGCTCCAGGGCATATGCTAAATTGATGCGCCATCGACATCGGATAACCGTAACTGTCATATCATTTGTTATAGTTGTTCCATCCGACCAGTAGTCAACTATGAGAGTATATCTCCGCTTCGTATTACTACGAGCGACCAGTTCCACAATGAAGGTGTAGTTCTTTTCTCTTTGTTTTGGAGTTGTAGATAGTCTTCCCAATAGTGCAGGGAAATGGCGACGCCCAGCTTGTGTTTGAACAGGATAGGTGAAGTTCGTGGTATAGCTCTTCCACACTGCTGAACCGAGACTGAGACCATCACCAGGTTCATAGAGATGAGTAGCCTCTACGTGGCGAACGAAGCAAATGGGCGTTGGCTCAGCTTCATTAATGAACCGCGGTGGAACCCAAATGGGGTCCGAGAATCTAACACACTCGTTCCGTATCGGAGTTCGAACAAAGGTCAACGAACAAAAGAGAACAGGAAGAACCAGGGATCTCCGGTTTTCTTCCTGTACCAAAACAGCATATCCGAGCCTCTTCTCATATGGATCGCCTCTGATCTTCAGAGTAGCTTGCAATCCTCGTGCTATCATTCTTGGACTGAACGCAACATAGGCAACTCGCGCGTTGTCTTTTGTGGTCAGGTTTTGATAGTTCTGGAATTGCGAGGGGGATTTGGCCAAACCGTTCGGCGCAAATCCGTCGTCGGCTTCAGTGTAGTTCCAGGCGAGCAGGGATACATCTTCGTTGACTTTGATGATTTCTTCTTGCAGACGATAGAATGCCCGATCTGTCTCGCCATACAACAATGGCATGTTGACGTCAAAGATGCCTAGGAGCGAATAGGCTCGATCCTCATACCGAGTAGTCCGTCGATTGGCGGCCCAAGAAAAAATCCTTCCCAGTCGAACGGATCTCAAGTATGTTCCGTCCTTTTATGAAGCTTTGATGAGGCTGGTTGGATCTATGCCCGTGGCTGCTTGGATCGCGTCTTGTAGGTCAACACGATCACCACATTTGTTCCAATCCCTGTCGAAGAAGATTAAGTTTCTAGGAGCTAGAAGTTCCTGCAACGTCCAGCCCCGAGTAAACCATTGAGATTTCTGGAATGCTTCAATCCACAGCTTTGATAATGCCGACCCTCTGTGCCCTACGCAATCGGCGGATGTAGTCACATCCGACAAGTGCGCATAACAGACGTCTGATTCCATGTACCATCGGTACATCGAGTTGATGGACTCTTGAAGTTCAGCGCTGCTAGTTTTGTCGATGCAGCATTTGTCGACCCAGATGTATTCATATCCAGCCCGCAAGGCCATACGGCTAAATTGGTAGATCTTCTGGTACGATTGCGTTTTCCACGATTCTTGACCCGGTCCACCGGTGTCCCTCCGCACGATTGCTGATTTCATGTCGCAGTAAGATGGCTCTTCATCTTCCCAACGGTGCGACAATATCGCATAATTTGGAATTTTATCGTCGATGAACTCCTTAAATTGAAGATCTCTCGCTGACAGTAGCCGCATTTTTATGATGGACTAGGTTGGTGTGATTGGGAAAATCGTCTAGTCGATGGAGTTATTCCGATGAGAGAATATTTGCGCTACCCAAAGTGATGAGGCCTAACAGAATGGGTATTCGCCTACAAGTCACCCCTACAAGGTAGTCGTTTCGTCCAGAACTAGAGATGTACCAAGGAGAGATGGTGTCGCACTGGATGTGCTTGAAGCATTAAATGTGTTGATTCATTGATATTTTTGTTCTGCGGGGTATGCTATCCCACAGAGTTGCTTGCAGCTTACATCCAGATTACTAAAACAGTTGTTTCCTTAGGCCGTCAAGATCATGTCTACCCTGCGACAGATAGCTAGGGCACGGAGGCTGAGATCGATCAGGCTGCGACAAAGAACTTCGCAACACGTGACGTTTCCCCGCTACAGGCCTATCAGCGTGTTGCCGCAATCAAATCCATCGTGCTCAAGTTGTGTACGCCCAAGTGAAAATTGATTTGCAAAATTCGTTCGACCATGCGGTTAGTTGAGGCAGACTGATGTCGAGCTAAAGCGGAATAGCTCTTACTTGTATCGTGATCGAATCCGCTAAACCTTGAATACTCGCTAATCCGCCCTTTGGTCGGTCAACCGTCAACATTTGCCTGGTCACGAGCGATAAAGCTGCCATGATGACTATGCTCATGGGCACATTGGTGGATGATCTGTGCGCTCCTTTCGGTTCCTCATTGCCTAATGGGTGGGCCATCCTGATTCAGGATACAATCGGTCATAACCAGGCGAGGAGAATGACCAGCTGTTCAACGGCGATCACGATCACGAAGGAATCGACTTCGCATGCGCTGACTGAGACCAAGTACAATTGGCATTACGCCTACCACAGGAAGTGATCGGTCAAAGTTTCACTACGGGACGATAGCGTCTGCTAATAAAGTCATGCGCGATGGCACAAGAATGACTTCGCAAGGATTCAAACGCACTCTCCCTACTTGTGCCACCCTGTCACGTCCGGGAACCAAAGACTACTCCGAGTGATTTCCTTCCAAACCTATCAGCCATCACGATGCCGGTCCCCTTCTCTAGCAGCAACTTCATCACTGCAGCATGGCCGTTATTCGAGGCTGCTATTAGTGGTGTCACCCCGTCTCCCTCGGCTAAGGCAATATCGGCTCCCTTCTCCAATAGTGCCTTCACCACTTTGGTATGTCCGAAACTAGAAGCTGCGAGCAGCGGTGTTGCTCCAATTTTATCAGCCACCGCAACATCGGCTCCCTGCTCCAGCAGCATCTTTACCACTTCAACATATCCGCGACCAGAGGCTTCTTCGAGTGGCGTTCGTGGTTTGTATGTTGCGCAGAAGTCAGCCCCTTTTGAGAGAAGCAGGGCAACAATATTGTTGGACCCGTCAGCACAAGCGATGCTAAGTAGTGTTATTCCCGAGCTACTCGAGTCGTTGACGCTCTGTTCTTCGATAAGGATTTTTACCACACGTATCAGCTTTAACCTCGCCGCATAATACAGTGGGCTTGGTGGTATAGTCTCTGGCCCCGTCTTCGGCTAGGCTTTGGCATCGGTCAATTTCCTCCAATCATTCCAAACAGGATTGCCTCCGCTGAAAAATTGCACCAAGATGTTTCATGATCATCAGATCTAAAGTTGACATGCTGATGCAAGGTTGTTGCTGCATACTCTCGCAACGAGGCGCCAAGAGAAGAGTCATCCGGAATGTCTTACCAAACTTGCGGCAAACAAATATATTGGAGACAAGCCTTGGCTAGCACAGTGTTCTGGATCTCTTGTCGAGAAGTAAGTAACAAGTTCTCATAGTATAGCCAACCCGGAGTAGGGAGGTTGTAGAGAATGTACTGGTGGGCGGAGAAGTGTGGCAGGTGCACCGTTCGATGACCTGGGGAAGACCCAGTGGGTCCGTCCCTTACTTCTAAGAGAGTGCCGTAGAGGCCGACTATCTCGCTTTTGATATACTCGTCATCCACAGCGTCGGGGAAATCGTCCAATGATAGTTCTTCAGACGTGAGGATCAGGATAGTTTGGGTGATCTCGTAGAAAGTCAAGGGTTGTAGAGCAAATTCCGCCCAGCGCAGGAGGGCGAAATCTCGATCTCTTCCTTCCTCTTCCAATTTCATGATCCTTGCCCAATTGTGGTCATATAAACGATCAAGGCCAGTTGGCATATCCTCGATGGTACGTTGCAGTTATTTCTTGTTCATCTCTCCCCTAAGAGACCGTTCTTGCATCTTAAGCCAGAGGAATTGACGTTGGCAGCGATCGGACATCGCTTCGGAAAGGGTTGATCGGACACCGTCGCTCTTGTTGCAAAGCTTCCTGTTAACAATGGCATGGGAACAGGCATTGGTATCTGGTCTAACGTCTTTGAGTGTTATCCTATATTCGTCAAAGCTTACATACGTGTCATTCACGAGGACGTTCCACATTTCGGCTCGTCACGACTGACGAGGAAGACTCGTGTATCAGTTGCAGCAACAGCATCTACGACATCGCGAAGAAACTTTGCGATTGAGTTGCTGCTGTTGTTGGAGTGTGAACATTCGTCGGGGCCATCGGCGATAAGAGCACATTCAGGACTGTCGCGTACGAGCTGATTGAAGAGCGTCAAGATAGCCACGCGAGTTGCCGAAAGATCTACGTCAGAGACACAACTCTAACGGGCGTGTTCGAATGCTTCATCGTTCTGCGGTACGATCTGGGAAACCCACAACTGTAAAGTCAAAAAAGGGTTCTCGCGGCTTGCATAATCTAAGGAAAAGAAGAAATGGGCAACAGGCACATCCAGAGTGGAAGAAAGGTGGCTAACGAGATGGGCACAGAGGATCGTCTTTCCAAACCCCGCGTGCCCATTGACCCACAGGAGTCTTGGGATTGTGGATATTACAGATAACCACCGGGTAAACACTATGCGGCGAAGAATTCAATCGCAGGTACCAGAGAGTCTCATTTGAAGCGAGTCGTGGTAGCGCTCGTCAGGAGGACAACTACCAAGCCAAGCATGAACTTGACGTCGAGCTTCGGCTACGTGCCGTTAGCAGAAACGTAGCCCTATAAGCCCTGATGTGGGATCACCTTACCTCTGTCGTTCCCCTCGACTTTTTGCAGGACGCGGCGAATCTCGTCAAACCATCCGTGGCCTGGATCAGCCCCTACTCCTAGTCAGATGCAGCCTGCCTCGTGGCAATAGAACCCTACCTCGAGCGAATGTATTGGTATGGTCAGCGTCTGGATTTCGCGCTGACCATGGATCATTTTCCATGTTGGAGGGCACCAGATCATGCAGTTGTTGGATCAGTTTTTCGAATATTTCAACCTGCTTTGAACGCTTTCCCCTATCCCATGTCACCTTCTTTGACCTCGACTCATGCACGGCGTTGCGGGGCGTCGGTCGGTCCTGTTCTAATGAATCTCCATGGTCGAAGCCTGTGCTTGACTCCATTTACTCTGCACGCTAGGTTTGTCTTGCCAAATGCCCGTAATTATTCTATACGCTCCTCACACCAGCAACTTAGACATTGATTGAGAAGAGGTTGAATGCTTCTTACCCCATCTCAATCGACCATCATCCTGCAAGCCAACTCTTCCGGGTAACGCTTTTACATATGCATCCTTTCAGGGCGTATCGGTGGAAAGCGTATTAACAATACCGCGAATATTTCCCCAGCAGATGGCTTATAAAAGAATTAACGCGCACAAACTCTTTCATTTTACTGCATAACAGGCAGCAAAGTAGTCCTCATCCATTCTTAAAATCGCAAAAAAGCGGCTTCATACCCTTAACTTGAGATTTCTTTGCTAATAGGTCAATAAGACATTGCGGCAGGCTCTCTGGCCATTCGAAGAGTCCAAAGCGTACCTAATTCTCATTCTTACCAAGACTAATTAGCCCAGGCAACGTTATGTCCTTCGGGTTTTCCTTTGTACTAGTGATTTCAGGGAATACATTTGCGTCCAAGACGTATAGAATTTTGTGTTGGTGGCCATGAGCTTTCGCGCGCAGTGCACGCAATGCCAGCCGCTGAGGACATAAAGAGTCTGCTGGGATGGGAGACTGGATAAAAGATCTATCTAGTATTCGCAAATCCTTAGCTGTAATCTACTTAACTGTACTGCTCTTTGGGAATTCAGGCCTTGCAAAATACATAATAACAAACCAGCGCTTGTGGGCTAATGTTTCGCCGTCGGCGTACCTATCCCGCCACTTAAATTATCCGGAGTCGAGGTTATAGACAACGCAGCTAGGGATATTTCTAGATAAACCCAGGCTTTAAATAGTAGCTGAGATACCAACCATATGTATATCCGCAAGAGGGAGGAGGAGCGCTGTAAGCCAGAGTTAAGATTACTCATGGAGCGTAAGATATAGCTCTCCTATTTTTGGTTGAAGGACTTCTTATAAGCTATTTGCCATTTTGGTATACTCGAGGGCTTCTGCTGAAGCTTCTTCCCTTAAACTAATGCTTATTAGGCAACTAATCAACTTAGGGTATGTGTGGGGTTGACCCGAATCGCAATAGCGCTTTTGTTCCCCGGGAGAGAAGAAATGCTTCCGCTTCTTCGGAACTACCCGTTGGCTTATGATGGACCGAGGTCCAAGGCAAGCCAACCTAGCAAAAGTGTGAGACACGCACAAAAAGATGAGACAATCTTAGTTACTAGTAACTTAGGTGCACATCTGTTAGCTCTTAGGTATCTCTGTAATTCCCTGCTATTTCCTGATTCTTCTCAGGAACTTTATCGGATAACAGAGATGCAGTCATTTTCTAGCCAATCCTGATGTGTCTCACACTTTTGTGCCCAACCTAGCTTGCTAGGTTGGCTTGTCTTGGACCTTGGTCCATCATAAGCCAATGGGTAATTAGTTAAGACTACAATTATTCACAGTGGAAATTATGCACAATCTTTACGTGTATAGTAGCATCTTTAGCTGCCAGTCTTTCTTAGTCCTGCAGATTGCTTAAGAGATTATCGTATCTAGCGATAATTTTTCGCAGTTCTTCCAAGGTAATATGATCCAAAGCCGTGGCGGCCGCTAACCACGCATCGCTAATCCGACTAATCACTATTAAGATCTTATCACTAAGATCTGCTTTTTGTTTCTTAATACTCTCTCTAGTTAGCTTTACTATTAACAAATATTAAGTGACTATTATAATGCAGGATAGAATATCTCACTCGTCGAAAGGAGAACAGTTCAAGCACGTTTTTGGGCTCTCCGATGCGTCGTAAGAAGAGGTTGCCCAAGCTCGAGCCGTGAGCGGGCGTACTTGCTAAATACCCATTCTGGTCCGGTCAAGTTGGGGCGAACTCTCAAATTTAGTTGTGAACAACCAACAACTATTTCGGAACGCAAGTAATCAGTCGAGGGGCCTGGTCCTTGGAGATATGGATGCAGTATGCATCCCGTGGATAGCGTCCATTAACCTTGCATACCCCGGTTTCAGTTGGTGATTGTTAGGTGAGGCCATATCAATTTAGATGAACTTACCCAAGCTTGGGCAAGTGGGTATCTCTAAGTGGGTCTTTCTATGCCTCCATGTTACCTCCAGCTTGTGGAAGTTCGTTTGAGAGTTCAAACGTGTGTTACATCCCGCCCTTACTGGCTAAAGTTTTAGGAGACATGTTGATATCTTCTGTCACTATCGCCTCGGCGTTAAGACACAAGGACGACAAGGCCAATATCGAAATTGATTGTCTGATTGTCAAAATTATGCTTTCTCGAGGATAGGGTAACTTGAATTTCCTCCGGTTTCTTAAAAGGTTCCTGATGCTATTTCCAGCCTCCTCTTCTATAGCATTCTTAATCTTCCTCATTATTTAGTCATGTATTGATGACGCTGGTAAGCGCCCGCCTGGGTAAAGTCTTCCATAGCATTTCGGAATGTAAATCTTTATAATAGCGGTGATAAAATAATCGCAAAGATAGCAAGCGTCCTTACTCGAACACACAACGCGTGGTGGTCGGGCTAAATAGAATGCTTCTATGTGATAGAATAACTAGATTTCGGCATAAATTTTCGCCCCTTTTAAAGCTCGCCGGATATGGTCAGAGAAGATCTGTTCTGCCTGCTCCTTACCAAGCTCTAATAACGGGTAAATCTTGTTAGGACTGTGATAGAGGTTGTGTTTATGGGCGATACGGTGTAATGTAGCAGATAGCAAAGGTGAGTAATAGTTGAGATTTATTCTGTTAAACATCTGTCGTTAGAGGGTAACGAAAAGAACCTCTATTTTTCGGAAAGATGGGAAACGCTTAGCCATACGATAAAGGTACCTAGCAGCTTCCTTATATCTGGCCACTTTGCTAATGATGTTGCATAGACTAATTCTCAAGCTAGGGTCTATGAGACTGTTTGGTATACACTCGAGCAGCTCATCAAGTCTATCAATCATCCATATCTTATGAATTCCTTCCACGAGTTATCGTAGTTGAATTATCATTTAGTGCTTGGTCCACGCTGTAACGAGTTTGATAGCTTTGCTTGCCCCAGTCTCAAAGGCAGAAACGAAATCCATTAACTCTGCACGATCCATTATCTTTTTGCGAAATTATTTCAAAGAAGCGACAGCCAGTCCAAGAGTTTCATCAACTGGCTTTTTAATCTTTTATTTATAGCTTACACGAAGATAAAGGCGGCCAAGGATGCGTTCTGAGCATACAGCCATAATCAAACCAAAGACATTCTCTACCGCATCACTGTTAATACCACCTAATTTATAGTTAGCGCTCGGCCTTATCCATGGTTTACCGCAGCGAATGGTTAAGAGGTTAGTGCACGCACTATCTGAAACTCGCAAGAGAGAAACAAGTATCTTGCTTAACGCGACGTTAATTTTAAGAAGGTCGGCTTTGCCATCTTCAAAGCTGCTCTTGTTTACCGCCACATAGATCCTCAAAGCGCAAACATCAGGAACGCTCTCAATGCACAAAGCAGGAATTCGATTCGGATTATCACGTAAACTAAAGAGAAATGCTAGGGTACTTGCGAGCCCCCGCTCTTTATCGAATGGTAAGTCATACCCCCGCTCTTGTATTAGACTCTTATTAATTAGCGTTATCTTTGGTACACATAGGACGCCATATAGAAGGAACAAAAGGCTGTAGTTCTCAGCGCATAAAACAGCAGGGTTCAGCTCAAGATCCATACCGACAGGCACGACTCGTTATGTGTTTAGAAACTGCCAAAGAACTCCATTTCGAGGAGCAAGAAGCGGGGTTGCAAGATCGGATCAGTCACCCTTCGTCCCATTCGTCGGATTTTGTCAAATCCCGTCGAGCCACGCGCCATCGGTAGTGTCATCGCGTTCAGCTCAGAATTAGGTAAACAATATATTTCACATGTCATCTGACCAACAACACGACCCCAAAGATCACAAGAATTTGGTCAACGGCCGTGATATTAGACCTGCAGGATTCCACGTTAGGATTGACCGCTATCAAAGTATGCGCTTCATCTCGGCATCTAAACTCCCTTGCGGTACAGTCACTGTATAGATGTTGTCGGCATTGTGCAATAATGCTAGGTGTGTGAATAATCATTGTTCTTAGTTATCCTTAATGAATTGAGAGTTTTTCTCAGGCTTAGAATTATAGATGATTTCATCTATGACTATGAACTCTAAATCTAGGACTTATCAGACCGTTAGTCAGATCCCTGAAGTGAAGGAGGATCCTCGAATATTCCAACATTAGATGCAGATTAACACATTTTTGACCATAATGACAATGGAGAGTCGGCTTAGTGTACAGGTATCGTACCAGGTAGATGTGTTGCGAAAAAGAGTATCCGCTGATGAGCCCTCACTCCCATGGCAGAAAGAAATCAGCAAACAAAGGAGCGGCTTCCCGAGAGCCAATAGCAGTCATGGACGTAAGGACCAAGGACAGTATCTGTACTATAATCGTATATTCTTTATCAAGAACCAACACGAAAGAAGCCGCGGATGTTGCCTCTGCGTAAGGAAGACCGCCATCCTCTGGCGTTCCAACCTGGCCGTACAAGATCTTTTCGAGCCCTTCTACTCCTCCGGCGATTTTGGTAAGCGACACATAACTTTATCTCCCAAATCTGTACAATAATCAAGACTTGTATTACCTCCCGTGTGATAAGACTTCAGCTGACGTAATGCATCTACGGAACCGTGCTGAGAAGGTACATGGAATGGTCTCGAGAGAGAGGAAATCGACTAATCATGACATTTAATTCTTTAAGAGTATTGGATAGCACTAAGGCGTAAGGGTTGAGATAGTTTATCAAATACGTTTATTTTCACAGTCATCGGGGTGGCACATGTGTTGTATTTTCCTGGCGCAACGTCTAGAAAATGTGCTGGTGCAGTTCAGCGCCCCACAAAGTCTTGGTCATCTTAGCACTCCAATCACCCCTCACGAAAAATTGTTAGCAAGTTATGAAAGCCGATGTGGACATCATAAGGCAGTGGCAAAGTTTGCCTATCATATTAACGAGTGGCTTGCTTCCCTCAACTCCATAGCTATGTGTACTAATTGCTCAATTCGTTTTCGACTAATTCTACCCATTCCACCTCAAAACGAACATGATACCTCGCAGCTTTTACACGCCAAAGTTATGCATCGACAATGCCGTAATTGGTGTTAAGGCAATGTGGCTGTGCAGGAGCCAGCCTCAAACCTGACACGTTTTTTTTTTCTTTGGCGCAGCCTAATTCCAGTCTTGTCAACTATGTGCGCACCATCGACTCCAGGCTCAAGGGTTGACTCGCAGCATATCAGAGTAGTGTTCCTGTATACTTTCCCGCATACTCGAACCGAGCAGGCTGATTTGACTGCGGTGTGCGCAATCTATTCAGTTCGCCACACAACGCGGGCATCCCGAGCTTATGCTCGAGAGAGATACTTGAGACTTCGTCTTGTCTAGCTTTCCCACCATACAATGGAAATTGTGAGAGCTCCAGGTCCGGTCGGGGCCTCTGTTAACCCTCGAAAATCATTGGAAGATGCAATCAAGGATTTCCAGACCGTTTTAACAGACGACCAGCGGCGAAAACTCGGCAGTATCGGCGCCATCCGAGATCCAGACACTGTCATGATATTTACCGCGCAGCTAGATCGGGACAATCAGTTGAGAAAAGGTCGCGGCATTGCCTGCAGGCTTTCTTCCATTTTGCAATCCGTTCAAGCATTCTCCACTGTGGTTGATACGTTCGTTTCGTCCCGTCCAGAAATTGCCGCCTTGGTCTGGGGAAGTATCAAAACTGCCATGCTTGTGAGCGGCAAACCCTTGTATTACTAGCTTTCCCTGACTGTTACAGATAGCGGTGAACTACACGTCGTACTTCGAGGCCCTTTCTATCCTGTTCATGGAATCGAGTCAACAATGTCCGCGCTTTGCCGAATACCAAGCTCTCTACGCGACATCTACGCGACTCCAGAAGGCGCTTTGCGACTTCCATGCCTCTATAATCCACTGTTGTAAGCACGTGGTACAAGTCATTCAAAGATCTTGTTCGCTACTCCATATGTTGATTCGTAGAATTGCTGCTGACCATTTGTAGGGCGGGAGCAGCTCAAAATCGCCTTCTTCCAGTCCTTCAAGCAAGAGTTCGAACCCGATGCAAATGAAATCCAGAGGCTGGGAAAGGGGGTTAAGGATGAGATAAACCTTGCTAAAGCACAGGCTGATCGCCAGGACCAAGTGCTTCAGGACAAGGAAAGAGTGGCCGCATCAAAGCAGAGGTCGAGGCTGAGAAGATTCATCCCGAAAGTGGAGAGCGAGTTGAATTCGATCAAGGAGTTACAGGTGCAGGGGTCTACACGCCGGGCCGGTCAGCGCTTTCATCACACTGGAGTACCTGACGCTGATCTGCTTTAGTACTGGAAAGACAGCGACTTCTCGAGTCACTCTCCTCCCACGATTACGTGACCCCGTTCAAGGAAGCTCGAAAAAAACACCAACATGGTACGGCAGAATGGGTATTCAGCACTCCTAGATTTATTCGATGGTGCCAGGGAACAGGATTGGGTCTATTCTGGTGCTCTGGGAAGAGTATGTTCTGCATCACTACTTAGTGGATTATGCTGATTCAAACTAGTCGGGTCAGGAAAAACCGTTCTATGGTAGACCGAGTATTGCATTGCCAATTTCCCCTGCACATGTGCTAATGTCGTCTAGCGCTCATGCTATCAACCATGTCCTTTTAAAAAAGAGCCATGAAGATCGTGTCGCGTTCTTCTTGCAGTATGACAACTCGAACTCCCTCGCGGCAGAAACGATAATTCGATCAATTATTCGGCAGTCAATAAATGTCACTACGCTGTCAGAACACATCGAGAATCAACTAAGGGAATTGGATAGAAAGCATTTTGTTCAGCTTCAAGAGTGGACGTTGCTCCTCCGGCAAACGATCGAGCATTTAGGAGGGTTCTTTATCTTTATTGACGGCCTTGACGAGTGTGACTCCTTTGAGCGAAGAGCGCTTCTTGACATACTATCATCCCTCGCTGTTACAACGCTTGGCTTGAGGATTTTTATTGCTAGCCGTGACAGCCTCTACACGGACCTCAAGGCTAGGTTTCCGCATATGGAGCACGTAACAATGACTCCTGACTGTCTCGCTCCGGACATCGGTACCTATACCGAGGCGGCCATTCGAGAGCGGATGCAAAATGGGGATCTAGTATGTGGAGATCCCTGTCTCCTAAACGAAATCAGGGATACCTTGACCCGCCACGCCGATGGGATGTAAGTAACCCTCATTTGGCCTCAACGAAGACCGACGCTTACATTCAAGGTTTCTCTGGGTTACATTTCTTATAAATGAGGTATGTATCGCAAGTTGCGACGACGACATCAGACAGTCCCTGTGTAGTCTTCCTAAAGATTTAGAAGAAACCTTTGCCCGGGCCCTGTCGCGTATAATATTTCGCCAAAAAAAGGTCGAATTAGTCCAGAAGATTTTTCAGTGGGTAGCGGTCGCAAAACGGCCTCTGACACTCGACGAGGTCCGAGAAGCTGTCTCCATCGACGTTGGACAGCTGGACTTGAAAGCTGAGCGCCTTGTGCGTGAGATGAGCCCTGTAGTGTTATGGTGCGAAAACCTTCTTCAAGTCACTGAAGAGCAACCCCGATCGCTTCAGTTCGCTCATGGCACTATCCGCGACTTTTTAACCAGGGGAAACTTGCCGATCAATTTTTCTGATTTTCACGTTGACCTGGAGGCCGCGGATCATCTCGCTGGCGAGATATGTGTTACATACCTTCACCTCAACAACTTCAAGACGACCGTGGCCCGACGACCGCAACCATTCCGAGTAGACCCTTTAGCCATGGCTGGTACTGCTCTAAGCCGAAGGTCAAAGATCACCGAACTGACTACGCGTTTTGCCGAAGTGCTCGCGAATCCAACAACGAGAACAAACCCGGATCTTTCTGGAACTCTCGTGAGTTACGACAGAGCTGATGGTATAGACGGACTTCAACAGATCCATCCATTCCTCAAATACGCTACAAAGTATTGGGTTTCCCATACTGCCAACTTTCAAAGGGGCAGGTCTGCTACTTGGAGTTTGTGGTACCATGTTATCACAAATGGTCACGTCCTAGCACACGTGCCCTGGAAGAAATCAATACTTCATCATAATGAGGAAACAACACTTATCTGGAGCCATCAGGAGCAACATTACGCCCTCTTACGATATGCTAATAGTGCTCCGGGATTATCTCATCAAAGAAGATCTGAGCTAATGAGGGTGTCCGCGTCTAAAGGCGATGAGAAAGCCATTGCAATCTTTTTAGACGCTGGGTGTTCACTTCTCAGTATCGATAGTGCGCTACAGGCGGCCTCACAAAACGGTCATGTCCAGGTCGTCGAATAACTTCTCGATGCTGGAGCTGACGTTAACACCACTGCTGCTGTTGGACTTGATGGTCGGATAGCGCTCCAAGGCGCATCAGCAGGTGGCTACGTCCAAGTTGTCGAGCGACTTCTCGAGGCTGGAGCCGACGTTAACGCCGCTGCTACTGACAGAGGACGAACAGCGTTGCAAGCGGCCTCAGGAGGTGGTCATACCCAGGTTATCGAATAACTACTTGATGCTGGGGCTGATATTAATGCTGCGGCTGCTAATTGGGAAGGATGAATAGTATTGCAGGCTGTATTAGAAGGTGGTTATATTATGGTTGTTGAGCGACTTCTCGAGGCTGGAGCCGAAGTAGACGCTGCTGCTGCTGCTGATGGAGGACGAATAGCGCTACAGGCTGCATCTGAGGGTGGTCATATTCGGATTGTTAAACGACTTTTTAGCGCTGGAGCCGATATTAACGCTGCTGCTATTACTGATGGAGGATTGATAGCGTTGCAAGCGGCATCAGCAGGCGGTCATGTCTAAGTTATCGAATAACTACTTGATGCTGGGGCTGATATTAATGCTGCGGCTGCTAATTGGAAAGGACGAACAGCACTGCAGGCGGCCTCAGAAGGTGGCCATGTCTAGGTTGTTGAGCGACTTCTTGATGCTGGGGCCGATGTTAATGCTGCTTCTGCTAGACATAGTGGACGAACGGCATTACAGGCTGCATCAGCAGGCGGTCACGTCCGCGTTGTCGAGCGATTTCTTGATGCCGGGGCCTTTATTGACGCTGCTGCTGCTGCTGATGGAGGACGAACAGCGCTACAGGCTGCATCTGAGGGTGGTCATATTCGGATCGTTGAACGACTTCTTAGCGCTGGAGCCGATATTAACGCTGCTGCTACTACTGATGGAGGATTGATAGCACTACAAGCGGCATCAGCAGAAGGTTATGTCCGGGTTGTTGAGCGACTTCTTGATGTTGGGGCCGACGTTAATGCTGCCGCCGCTGGATTTGACGGACGGTCAGCGTTGCAGGCGGCTTCAGAAGGCGGTTATATTCGGGTCGTTGAGCGACTTCTCAGCGCCGGGGCCGACGTTAACAATAGTGCCACTGATGGAGGACTAACAGCGCTCTAGTTAGCTTCAGGAAGCGGCCATATACAAGTTGTTGAAAGACTGCTTGATGCTGGGCCGGATGTTAATGCTGAAACAGCTAGGTGGGAAGGACGAACAGCACTGCAGGCTGCATCGGAAGGTGGTCATATCCGGATTGTTGAACGACTTCTTAATGCTGGAGCCGAAGTTGATAGTGATTCAGCTAACAGAGGACGAACGGCGTTGCAGGTTGCATTAGCAGGCGGTCATGTCCAGGTTGTCGAGCGACTTCTCAAGGCTGGAGCCGACGTTAACGCTGCCGCCGCTGGGTTTGACGGGCGGTCAGCGTTGCAGGCGGCTTCAGAAGGCGGTTATGTCCAGGTTATCGAATAACTCCTTAATGCCGGAGCTGATGTCAACGCTGCTGCTGCTGCTGATCGCGGACGAACAGCGCTACAGGCAGCTTCAGAAAGCGGTCATGCCCAGGTTATCGAACAACTCCTTAATGCCGGAGCTGATGTCAACGCTGCTACTGCTAAGTTTGATGGACGCATAGTGTTGCAAGCGGCCTCACAAAACGGTCATATCCAGGTCGTCGAATAACTTCTTGATGCTGGAGCTGACGTTAACACCACTGCTGCTATTAGACTTAATGGTCGGACAGCGCTCCAAGGCGCATTAGTAGGTGGCTACGTCTAAGTTGTTAAGCGACTCCTTGAGGCTGGAGCCGACGTTAACGCCGCTGCTACTGATAGAGGATAAACAGCGTTGCAGGCTGCATCGGAGGGTGGCTATGTCCAAGTTATCGAACAATTACTTGATGCTGGGGCCGATATTAATGCTGCTGCTGCTGTTGACAGAGGACAAATAGTATTGCAGGCGGCCTCGAAATATGGCTATATTCGGGTTGTCGAGCGACTTCTCGAGGCTGGAGCCGATGTTAATACTGCTACTGCTAAATCTAGTGGGAAAATAGCGCTATAGGCTGCATCGGAAATGGGTCATATCCAGGTTATCGAACAACTCCTTGATGCTGGAGCTGACGTCAACGCTGCTGCTGCTGCTGATGGAGGATTGATAGCGTTGCAGGCGGCCTCAGGAGGTGGCCATGTCCAGGTTGTCGAGCAACTTCTTAATGCTGGGGCCGATGTTAACGCTGCTCCTGCTAGACATAGTGGACGAACGGCATTACAGGCTGCATCAGGACGTAGTCATGTCCAGGTCGTCGAGCGACTTCTCAAGGCTGGAGCTGACGTTAATATTACCGCTGCTAACCAGGGACCAACAGCGCTCTAAAGCGCATCAGCAGGTGGCTACGTCTAAGTTGTTGAGCGACTTCTCGAGGCTGGAGCCGACGTCAATGCCGCTGCTACTGATAGAGGACGAACAGCGTTGCAAGCGGCCTCAGGAGGTGGTCATACCTAGGTTATTGAACAACTACTTGATGCTGGGGCTGATATTAATGCTGCGGCTGCTAATTGGGAAGGACGAATAGTATTGCAGGCTGCATTAGAAGGTGGTTATATTATGGTTGTCGAGCGACTTCTCGAGGCTGGAGCCGAAGTAGACGCTACTGCTGCTGCTGATGGAGGATTGATAGCACTATAAGCGGCATCAGCAGAAGGTCATGTCCGGGTTGTCGAGCGACTTCTCGATGCTGGGGCCGATGTTAATGCTGCTCCTGCTAGATGTGACGGTCAGACAGCACTTCAGGCCGCATTAGAAGCTGGTCATTTCCAGGTCGTCAGGCGGCTTCTCGAGGCTGGTGCAAGGTAAATACTCTTATAGGGAACCATATCACAGCGAGAAGTGTTTGGTTAAGAGTATGTAATGATGAGATTATGGGTTAGGATATAGATCATGAAGTGTGCTTATAACACCCAGTGTGTTCTGCATGAGCTTGCCATTGCCTCATCGGCCTCTGTTCATACACTTTGCCTTCGGTACTTGAGCTCATCGACGATCCTGACGGTGCGTCTTGTAGAGGTGGCGTCAGAGTTAGAGATGGAGCAGCATCAAAAGGACCAAGCAAAAGTCCCCGATTTTTCTCACTTTTCTCAAAAGAGTGACATGATCATGGACTTTTCCAAAGCATCCGTAGACTTACGCTTTTTGTCAGCATCGAAACCTTCTAACCTTCCAAGGAATTTGCTTGGGTACTTGAGATCGAAGAACAAAGTTTTTGCCTTCGTAACGCATCGGAAGTCGATGACGCTACGATGTAATCACTTCGCTGTTTTATAGTAAATCACAACCCTAGGTAACATAATGATGTTGAAAAAGTTGAAAGCTAAAGCTGCCGCATTACACCTCTTAAATCCTTACTCTGCTTTGAGCGCTGGTATATATTGTAAAGCCACAACGTACTCAACCAGTTACCTCCTAGAGTAGAGCAGCATTATAAAGAAATGCCTTAAATAAGAAATAGCATATATACCAGGACACGAATTTAGATACTTCTGATTTCCCATTTGGCCCATAACGCTTAGTAAATAACACTTTATTATAAGCGCATTCAAGCTAACCCTATACGGGAAGTGAGGTCGGACTACGCTCTGAGCACGAGGCAGTGGGAAACAACTAGTCTTCCAACTAATTTCGTCTATCAAAACTGATAAGAAAACACAGTCATGGGGTGAGGCTCGATGACTTCTAAGTGCGAAAAATGTCACCTGATTCTCTGACATTGTGATATAGCAATGAAGCCTTTGAAAGCGCCTGCAGGGCTTTCACTTCGACCCTCACTCCAAACGATCAAGCCAATTTTTCTTGTTCTTCCCCGGGCGCTGTCACTAGTGCATTAAGAGACCTAGTAGATCGTGCAGAAACAGCCGTTTACTCGATGTCTAGGTGTCTTCGAGAGATTCAACGACCGCTTGAGGCCATTTTTTGATGCTCTCAACGTCCTTGCATCAACCGACACTAATGTATCACTGGTATACGGAGCTATCCGTATCGTCTTTCAGGTTGGACAAATGCTGTCAAAGTCTAGCGGGCCATCTATGAATCCATAGCTATCCAGTGCCTTCTCTACGTTCTTTGAGAAGCTGATTGGGATTTTCGGTCAACTAACAGACACATTCCCACAACAAGAGGCTATTGCTGAGATCTTTGATGGTGAACCGCCTCCTCACGTGCGATACTATCTCGAATGTGTTAATCATAACCTATTTGAATTTTTGTTCATAACGGCAAGAACTTTTACTGCGTCCAGTGGTAGTGGGTTAACTGGACATAGCAGCTCAAGAAACCGAATATACGGTATAGACTGGATCTAACTTTAATGGCAGAAGTCAAACGCCCTATAGCCATGATTGCGTCTGTCATCTAGGAGCCATTTCACGCTAGGTTCAAGAATATTCTAGGTCAAATGGAAAACCACCGAAGGTTCATTGCGAAAGAGCTTCAGATCCTCATAGCTAAACGCGACAACGGTAGGCAACAGGCCCCCAGATTAGATAACGAACTTGACAAAGAACACAAAAGGCAGAAAGAAAAAGTAGATCGAACGCAAACAGAAGAGCTCATTGAGGGAGCAAAAGCTACGCAGATAGCAGTGGAAAATATGGCGCGAGGTTAGTATCAGTGTGCAAACATCAGTCGCTTATTACAAAATTCTCATCATCTGGCAACAGGAGGTTGTATCCGAGATATACGAGATTGGTTGGCGGCACCACCATACGAGGAGAGCTCCAAGTACGAGCCAGAAAAAATTACATCACAGTGGATTTTCGAACATGATAACTTCAAGAAGTGGAAGGAATCAGAGCCTCAAATCGAAAGAGGTAAACAGTGGGATAAGATGCCCCCTTGCGCTCTTTGGGTTAATGGTAAGGTCATGCACATAACTCAGACACATTTGGTAAACTTCTGAATAGATGATTAGGGGATTCTGGCTGCGGAAAATCCGTGTTGGCCACCGCTGTTTGATGAACTCGCAGCCGAAGAGGGCATAGATGGTCAGTCCAAGACCACTTACTATTTCTCCAAATACTGGGATAACCAAAGATCAACCCTGGAAGCTGCTTGCCGTTCTATATTTGCTCAAGCCCTACACACGAGCAGTTACAATACTGCCTCAATGGACAGGCCCGTGTTTGCCAAATTTGCCCTTAAGGGTAGTTCTGGTCAACCTAGAATAAATGATAAAGAAGCACTGGACTTCATCAAAGCCTGCACGAACCATTTCGGACAACTTTATCTAATCCTGGACGGTGTTTATGAGTCGGGTGAGTCTGAACTTGTTTGCAATGCACTGACAGCGCTGATAACTACGGTCCCCATTAAGCTCACCTGTTTCCCCCGCCCCAACATCAACTACCTCCGGAACGGGATGCCTGGTGATCGATGGGTCAGCTTTGACCGACACGTCACGAGTTCCGACCCCGTTTCTATCTAGTCCACCAGTTTCAGGACTCTCAAGAAGGTGAAATGATACCTGCAAAAGATCCAATCGAGGACCTGGCTGATCTACTTGTCAAAGGTGCCGCCGGCATGTTTCTGTGCGCCAGACTGATGATCAGATAGCTAAGCTCCCCGGCTCTGTCACCAACTGGTCGGATGGAGGTCATCAATAGTGTGCGGCTCCTCAAGGGACTTAATGACATGTACGACCGAATTCTCAAACTGATCAGTGGATCGTTGAAACCTGTGCGGGACCTTGACCGCCGCGTCATAATTTGGCTAGATTGTGGAGCTCGTGTGGAAACTGACTTCACTAAGAGCTTCTTGCAGACCGCCGTAGCCAGCCCCAGAGATTGAACACAACTTACTTCATATCTCGTTTTAAGGTCAACCAAGATAGTTACGGGTACACTATGCTGGCATTTGCTGGTGCGGCTTCTACCCAGGGCGTTCTCCCTCGTATGATAAGCTTAAGTGAGAGAGGTGACTAGATTTTTATTGAAAATCAGAAAGAAGGGTCTGGCCTTGTTTTATTGACGCGAAATAGTGATAATACGCTCGCCAAAACACCAGCGGGTGCTGTCAAGATATCCCTGTTTAGCGAAGAAGGCTATGAACCCCAGTTTGTGCAGCAAGTTAGGTAGAAGAGGCATTGATTTATGGGGGAACTCAAGCAATATAGACCAGTGATTTAGATAGAATTGTATGGAAATTTGTCGAAGCGTCTCTCATGCATCTATGGTGTGATTGAATTGCGCAACTGCTCTCACATACTGTATCTATTCACTGCCGCATTTACAGCTAAGAAAAGGCCACGAGACGTGCCCTCATCTTTCGTGTGAAGAGCAAATTAGACCATAGTACTGTCCTGGCCGTGATGAAAGCGGGAAGATTGGCTCCCCTTTACCGGATGCAATGCCCTGAAGGATTTGGCTGCCATAACCCTCCTCGACTGCATGTTCGATGGCTGGGGAAAGGATTCCAGAGCCAAGAATGTCATGGACGGATGTAAACTTCAAATTTGCCCCAAGGCCGGGAAATAGGAGGTCAAGATAAATAACGCTACGTGCAGAGACAAGAAAATGACTGCTCAATCGGTCACCTACAGCGGGCATAACTGAATTGATCTAAGACCCACAATGCGCCCTCTACTTCTAGCAGCAATCAATGCTTTATCGAGTGAGCACTACATGGAACCACAATTTGGGTGTAGAGAGCCACGATGACGAATTCTCATGATGTTCCCATGACCCGGATGCTTTATGTCCTACAGGATGTGGGTGTACAGTAATAGCCGACTCAGAACGCGACACCGCCATGCAGGCCAACCCTGGTGGAATGGGCTCGCCAAGCGGTCTTCGTAGCCCTCGTCTAGTTTCGACCAGAAATCATGTTTTTTGGCCATATACGACATGGCTAGGTATATTAGTTTGAGTCCTGAATGGCTTAAAGGGATAGACTTACAAATCAACCAGAGCGTGGAATTTGCGAGCATGTAATTCCTGACGTACTTGGGCCAGCATCAGCAGGACTTCGTCCATGGTTTTGCCCAAAACCCCACAGAGCAACTTCAAAGAGAACGCCTCTAGGCCTTCCAAGACTTGGGCGATGTTGCACATGCCCACATCCTTTAACTGTGGATCTTTGGGCCACGATCCCAGAGGGAATCGGAACTTTTGGTGGACAACATTCGTGAAGCCAGCATCTTTTACCCACCCTTCAAGTCTTGGTCCTGGGCAGGGCTCACGGTTTAGCTTCGTTCTCGCGGTCTCAATGAATAGTCGAATCCATTTCAGGAAGTGGTGATCAGCAGTCAACGAGCCATCCTCCGAGTACCAGAGAAGATCAAAGTCCTGGAACTCAGCCCAGCCATCAGGATTGAGGTGTCTATTGACGTTTAGTAAGTGCTATCGATTACTTCATGCTTACTCACTTAAAAGCATTATCAACCAGCTTTGGCCAGTCCTGGATGGAAGTCGACATGTAACGTGAGAAAATATAGTCGAATTTGTCGTGGATCCATGGCTGCTCAACATCATCAATCTCAAACTTGACATTTGAAGGGACCCTTTTTCTATCAGCATTATTTCACGTAAAGCTTGGGCTTCACATACCATGCAGGTTGGATGGCACTCAAATCGTTTCCGATGATCTAGAGTGTTAGCAGTTTTCGCCTGGTGTGTAGGAAAGCTTTTCATACTTCGGCAGTAGGATATTCCTCGCCAATACAAATTGCCCCTGATTCTGTGAGTATGAATCGACCACAAGTAAAACTGAACATGATACATACATATACCGGTCCCTGTGCCGATGTCCAGAACCTTCGCCGGCTTATTCAGATCGACTGGGGCCAGAAACAATCGATTGCCGATGCCTTTCGTCATCAATAAATGCGTTAGGTCAAGTCGTTCTTGTTCGGCTTCGTCGTTGGGGAAATTATAGGCTATCGAGTATTAGAAGACACATCGAAGGTACAGGAGCCAAAGCAAAAGTCCCACAGTCCGCATTGTAAGCGTGGTATTGTCGGCCAAATTCGGTTGGATAATTTAGGACGCTCGAGGTCAAAGACGCAGTGTATGTCGATTTATTTCGATAAGTAAAAAAAACATAGTAGGAACCTGGCGATTTACATTTCACTACTCAAAGTCGAGTCACCATCGTCGACCTTGTAACGACGGTGATTAGATTACGATAGCGATAAGAAGGACGAACAAGGCTCACAAGAGGTGTATCCACTTCGAGTGGCGCTATATCAGTAGTGGCTTCCGCTGTATTGTGTACCGGCGACGGCGGCGGATCAGAAGGGTTCGTACTAGTCATAACGGCGGATACGATGGGTGAAAAGTCGCTAGATCGCTGCTAAGGAAGTAGAGGGTCAAGTGAAACAGCTAATGGGGAAACGGTGTCTTCTTTTTGTGCTGGGACCACCGGCTAAACTAATGATAGCCGAAGTTTATGGTTGTGCCACATAGATTCGACCTCATAGGCTGACGCGGCGGCTGAGCGCCCCCCTCGCGCCCCCCTTTTAGTGGTTCTCCTCCCACTGTTAGCATAGCATTCGGATGATCAGCTAATGACATAAGCACCTCCATTATCAGGAGGGGGTAGGACCAGCCAACATAAATCAGGATATGCAGTCACTGAACAATGACGATCACCTTCCAGTGATCTCAACTTCATGACTGTTGCTTGTCAGGGCCACTATGACACCTACGCAAGCGCTGCACTCAACTCCCGGCTCTTTTTCACGGCAAGTCTCTTTGAAAGCGATAAATTGACACTGGCGGATGCCGGAACCAGGGCTGCTCTGATGGGACTGTACAAATGATCTGCATCTCATTAAACAAGAATGCGGCCCAGCCACGGCGCACAACTCGTTGCCCCCCACTTCCGCGGAACTAGCTGTTCAGCGCCGAAATGATAAATGTGAAAAGTCATAAACTCTAAACAGGAAAGGATTCCTGTAGTAGGTGGGAAACGGCCAGCAATGCGCTATTTTCCTGATAGCGTGCTAGAGGGTTGCAATCCAGACAGTCGGTAACCAATGAAACTTATCAACTACTACTCTTTTCCTCATGAAGCCAGGATTTTGTGTCGTCGTAAGACCAACAGCTTGTTGGTTCAACTGTCGCAACCATCACAATAATGTGACCTCGAACTACGCCCCTGCCTGTCGACGTATCGTACCCAGTATTCTCATTTCTTTCCGCCCACCCGAGAGCGTAAGCTCGGGGTTTCTAAATGTTGTGACTCCGAGTGGTGCGTGCATGAACACCCACAAGGCACTTTACGCGAACTGCGGCCAACCGCCTGTGAAGTGTGGGTTCAAGTAGATCACCAACAGCCTTTTGCGACTAAAGCAGGGGGTCATAGATACACTGTCACAAGGTTCCAACTCTAATGTTTCGTTAAACAATTGCGAGAACGCTTTCGAATGCATCGGTTCCTCATCGACTCCCCCTACTTGGCTTGTACAGGGAGACCCGGCTCAGAAAGGCCATATTTGTCCCCTCTTCTCGTCTCATAATTATACTTGTATCGGTCGGACAGCCCCTGCTCCGTCGCTGCTGCGTAGGAAAAGCAAGCCATCATGAATTCTTGTTATCTTGACGTCGTCGCCATACCCCGCACTCTCCCTTCTCTTGTCGGTACTGCTACTGCCGGATCTACGTCCGTGTCCGGTTTAGAGAGACGTTCCAGGGGAAAACGAAAACGAACTACGTACGTCGGGGTCTCATCAGGCTATACCCGCCTACCTAGCTCTTCTACGCATGAGACTCAGCTAATCTTAATCACTTGCATCATATAGGCTTGAAGACAAGATAGTACTTGAAAGGTCGTATTGCAACAACCACAGTCCTGATAAGCAAACACAACGTGATCTTGCTCAACGCACAAGATTAAATGAGAAAGAAGTTCAGGTACGACACTCTCTGTTGCTTGTTTTTTAAACAGCCTCAAATCCGATATCTGAGTAGTCGTCTCGCCACGCGTTGTCCGACACATCTCGAGACACCATATTGACATCGCCTGTATTAGATCTGGTTCCAGAACCGAAGGCAAAATGATCGAAGAAAGTCTCGGCCTCTGTCGCATGAAATGATTGCTGAGTCTGGGGGTTGGAACATGCACGTCGTTTCCATGGGTTTGCACACGAGAATCGCTACGACAAGCAAGACTACAAAGATGGTATCGGTCGTTGATTCTCAATCAACGGACCCTATACCCACGATTTCCAATCCTGTTCGCTCAACCTCTACCCTGCCACACTTTCTCCTTGATATCATGGACAACGGCTATGTCTTGACTAACCAAGAAAGCTACTCTCCGCTCCAGCTTGACACGAAGACAAAATACGCTCAAACTGCTACCACTCGGAAAACTCAAGATAACTCCCAATACTTGCCAAGGGTCGTATCTGATAGCGTCAAGTATAACGTCGATCGCTGGAACGGCGTTGGCAGTACTTCCTCAACACCGCCCGAATCCATCCACAACAGAGATCTTTCTCTCAGGTATGTCAATATGCTCAATAGTCGATGGTTAATGGCTGATCCAAAAGATCTGGTTCTGCTTCTCCTCCCTCTTATGTATATAAGAGTTATCCACCTCCGAGCCAATGTCAGTCCAAGTTCCGTCCGTTACTCCCAATCGAAGTAAAGCCCAGGTTGATTCTCAACCGAGACTTCTCTTTCAATAGTACGCTCCTCCGATCAAACTCCCCTGCGCAATGCTCGCCCGACATACGGCCACAGGGTGCGTATGGGAGCCATAACACTGTTCCGCCAATCACGCTCCCTCCTATCTCACAACTTACCAGCAATCTGCCGTCACAGACTCGGGCAAAATCAATTTCGCATGGAATGCGGCTATAAGTCTTGTATACTGAGTACAAGGCATATTAGGTTAGGAACACAACCCAGACATGGGTCACATAGAGCGGCTGTTGTCTCTAATAAGCTTGTATTTTCCTTGAGGAGGTTCTGCAACTTAGCATCTCCAAGTGCGACGAATCTTGATGAAATTTCTATTCTTTGCGCGCTTAAATATGATATGAGCCAACGTCGGGACCGTAGAGAGGCTACATGGCTACTACTGTATTGAAGGGGATAGTTTGTAGATACAGAAGAGGTAGATATAGGAAAGAACCGATGCCCTTCCTCCTACAACGCAGCGTGTGTACGAGCGCCTCATCCCCTGCCTCACCTTAGCACCGTGTTGAGTGGCATTGCGGGCCATGCTCATCTATCAGTATAAGAAGACGTTAATGTGACATTGACCAAGCATAGAAAAGTCAACTAAGTGATACAATAAAACAAAGCCGAGGCAAGAAATACTTGAGAAAATTGTTTACTCTATCATGACTATATAACAAAGCATTAAAGGTGACATCAGCCACTACTTTGTCACTGTCCCCATTCCTGTAACGCCTCCGCTCAACATGCTTAGCATAGCCTTGGACGTAATTTGGTAGGTCCAATCGTTCTCCTCTAAATTATCCGATCCTTCGAACACGCCTTCTTCACCCTCACCCCCTTCCCGCCATTGCACATCTACGGGAAGCCAGTCTGAGTTTGGGCGAACTCTGATAGTCAAATATTCCCGAAACGAGAGCAATGCTTCACCTCTCCACTCCCTCATCCATTGAGGTGCATTGTCGGCGACCCAAAGTTTCCGTTCGATGTTCCATTCATACTCCCACTTCTCGGGCTGACTCTTCGCAGTGCACTTATCGGTCAAGATGACAACCATTGGCTTGTAACTTGCATGTTCAGGCTGGCGCGATGAGAGCTTCGTCTTTTTCAGTCTTGGACGAGCGTCTTGGATGGACTCTGCTTTGAGCTTGCGCTTCCGCGGACTAGCTGACGCCTTCGTCTTGACTTTCAAGGGCTTGTTCGCTTCGAGCGTCCTATCTGGGATCATCTGATGATTCTGAGAAGAGCATTGGGTAGCCAGTCTCGACAAACTGTTCTCCGAGCTGCTACTGTGCATGATCTTCTGCAGAATTGCACCGACAAATAAACCAAGAACAAATATAGGCTCTCTTGTAATGGATTCCGCGTCTCGAGCCAAGGTCTCCTGGGCTTGAACAAAACTGCTGGTTTGGGTAGAAGGTGCGTCGCTCTGACTATTATCCTCAATATGCTTGCGGTTGGCGAACGATGGCTCTTGAGTGGAAATGTGGAAGTCCTCATGTTTGATGGGCGAGCTTGGATTATTATGTTGGATTGGCTGGGAGGAAATGAAGACAACATCGTCTTCGTGATCTTCGTTGTCCTTATTATCCTCGTTGTCGTCACAATGATGAGCAGCTTCATCATCAACATCACTACATCCACAATGGTTGCAGTCATCGATTGGGGGGGCGCTCAGAGGTGTGTTATTGTTGAGGGTGTCCTCCAGTGGTGAAGCACATGAGAAGAGGTCAGAGATCTCATCGAGCTCAGCCCGAGGAGTCTGGGCACAAAAGAAGAGCTCTGAAATACTTCTTTGGTCGGTCGTTGGGGATAAAGGATAAGAAAACAACTCTGAGAATTCTGAAAAATTGCCATAGTCAGCCCTCGGAGTTGGGCAACAAGGCAAAGGCTCTAAGTGATTCTCAACGTCAGCCATTTTTAGAGAATGGGGATGATAATAATGATCTTGTTGATGGAAACAGTGTTGCCAGAAGATGAAAAGTGGTGAGAGATGAATATGAGATGAGTGGAAGCTTTGGATGTTTATATACTTCAACATATGTGGTATCAGCTCCTTGCCCCCTCCTCTTTGTCGTGACATGCCCCAAATAGGAGGCAGCATGAGCATGGGACCCATGAGAACACAACCAACAAGTATGCTAACTATTGACTATTGTGGCAGTGATACATGCAGCTAAAGCAACAAGGAACATGGGGACACCCCTTTACAGTTTGAACCACGCATCCCCGAGAGTCTTTTACGAGCAGCAATGGCCGTACAGCAAATTGGGTTGACAATTAAAGCTCCATAGGTTCAACGTCAACCTCTGTCGTATCGATGAGCTGCGGTAACGTTGGAGAAAAGCGCTGGCACTACTCTTTCGTCGTTCTCCTCGCTGCTTTGGAGTACACACTATGCATGCCACACACACCTCATCCATCTCTCGGTTCTCATGTTTTGGAGTGAGCGAGTTCAGCTCTGCCATAACCACTGGACCATTCACCCCCTCGTACCGACTGCGACCTTCAATGCCTCGGCCTCGTAGCTCCACCAACATCGCCTCACATGATAGACAGTGCCTGAGATACCGAGCTATCAAGATCCCCGTCCTAGTCATGTTGGCTGACGCTTGCTTGTTGACTAACGAGGGTCGTCGAGGGCATCGAGGAGACCATCAATACTGACCATATTTCGTATCAGATCTTCTGCCATCCAAACCTGTGGCATCTTTGTCATTTCTTCTCGGCTCATCTTGACCCTCCTAATCTACGTGCACATCTACGGGCTGTCATCTCGCATGGTCGTATTGTTGGCAGTGTAGACCCCTTCATACTGTGAGGGAGGTGATAGACAAGCCCCTGAGCCTGGCAGCAGCCCCGGATCGCCAGCATTTTCGATGATCAATAACTATTGGTCTGCATCTACATCGACATCGGTATGGTTGCCTGTAAAGTCCCACCACTCCCAGGTGTCGGCCAATATCGCGGTGGGCACTCCCGAGCATTGTGTCCACCACAAGTATCCAGGAGGTGGAGCATGATGCGCCTATGTCGCATACGCCGTAGGCGGCCTCGAGAGCTAACTTGCCGATGCCCCAAGACCTTGGTTAATGGGCCTCTAGCAGGCAATGTCATTGGCGTGGGGCGTGATCCTGTCAAGCAGCAGGAACGCAGTGCATCCTCCCGTCCGATGAAGCCTCCATTTCGTCCTAATAGGACCATTCGACGATGCTCGGAGACAAAGGACCATCGGATCTGATGTGGCATTAGACCGCTCTCACTCGCACTTAGCCGTGTCGTCCATTGTGTTCTTCGATGGATTGTACATAGCAGGTATTCGTCTCCAGGTAGCCAAGACCGACCAAATGCTGAGCTTCGGATGGTCTGTTTTAAATTATGGGGTTTTCCAGCTGAGGATGTATACGGACTTTTACATGCCAACATGCCTTGCTGCCAGAACCCACATCCATGGCTTCACCGTTGATTCATACTATTCTTTGAAACGGCCCCGACGATCTAGGGCGCCGTCCAAAGTCCGTAAAATAGACCTCCAGGAAGTAACATGTGGCGGTTGATAAGGCCTTTCGAAGTCGACAGGAGTCCTGCAGCTTACCCATAAACCTTGGCAATCGTAGTCCATTGTTCTCGTTGCGTCGCGATCAAGGTCAGCTGAAAATATCAGGTTTGTGATAAGTCGGCCACCACACGCATTCTTGTACTCCTCGAGGGCGATCCAAGTGATACAGAGGCCAAGGTACGATGGGGAGGTATCGAAATTCGTCTGCGAGATCCGCAATCGAAAGTGCCTATGTACGACAAGGATGACATTGTCAGTCGACGATGGAGCAAAGTCGTTTAGAGGCTCACATGCTGTGTTACGAGGCCTCCGAGGCTATGCCCGATAAAGATCACCGTACCATTCTGCAGACCTTCGCGGAAGCATGTAAATCGCGGAGATTCTCTTCAGGGAGTCAAAGCCTGTTCCTCAGAGCGTTGGCATGCTGTCGCGATTTATCGTCGTACCTCATGATCTCCAACTTAAGCACGACATGCGCGAGCATGTCTGAATCCTTCAACCAGTTCACAGGCCGAGCTTTGTCTTGCCACATCCGTGACCCGTCAATATTCGAGTCAAGACCGTGTACGACGACGAGGATGCAACCCGCCTTCAGTAAACTCGTAGGGAAGCCCGACGCGGCAAAAGGAAGGGACGATCTGCACCTCAGCCTACGTAACGTCATCATCGGTATCGGTATCGGGTCGGGGCATAGAACATCGAACGGTGCGGGAACTCTAGGAGAGCCATTAGTATCTTGATGATCTCTAAGCATCAATCTAGTCTTCGCTTACCGCTGCCGCGTTTGACTGACGGCGGTCCACCCGAGACGTCATCTGGGAGACGCGAAACGTACGCGGCTAACAACCAACATCGGTTAGAAAGAGGAGCTGTTGGGCAATAAATAAATCCATGCCTATTCTGGGCCGAGTTGGTGTGTTTAAGCGCGACAACGAATTCTCAGTTCGGCGCGCGGCGACGTAGACTGACGGTGAATCACCACTGCGACAGGAAGAGTGCAGGTCGCCTTCCGCAGAAACCCAGATCCGGAGACGTATCGGCAGAGTGTTCGTTGGAAATATCACCCGTAGCCTTTAGCTCATAATTGCGGAGTCAGTCTCTTCATGCAACCAATCATGCCGCTCTGCCTTACACACGCTACCGTAGCAAACGCAGGCCCTAAAACACGGCTCCAGACGCGTCGCGGATAAAGACCAGTAAGAGAATAGCATAGCATCAACACGTCGGAATAGCAGGAACAGGTGTGATTGACAGTTCAGGTACTCGCTTGTAGGCTTATGGTGACTTGAGCTAAGTATCGACAGGGCTGCTACCCAACACTCATCGTGTTATTGGTCTTGCGGGCGAAGCGTAAAGGCTGTGCGATGTGGCCCTCCGACGAGGTACGTTACTCCACTTTCATCCCGCGCTATGTCACCCTGACAAGAATAACGAAGCCAAACTGATGCAGCAATTTGTGTATAAAGACAAATTATTGTATAACACGCAGCGGCCTTTTTCTTCTTTTTCGTCACTTTAGTGCATCAGTTAGAAATATTTGTGTTGGTCCAGAGATCCATCCCTTGGGCCGTAACGGCCATTGATTGTTTGTGTGGTGACATGGTTCGGGAACAATGGAACACTCATTGAGTACGAACACAATCAGGTTGTAAAAGTTCCGATCAACCACCGGAATTGCCTCCATTCATATATTCTCTCTAGCTTACACGTTCGCAAACAAATAAAATGAATATCTTTATGATGTAAAAGAGATTAAGGACAAATCGTGGACACGTACAGGGTAGGGATTCAAACTACGCGTGCCGAGATATCCCTGATAGAGCCTTCAAATCTTAGTAAGCTCCTGATGATAAGACCCCGATTGATTCACGGGTGCTGGTTGGTCCGCTTAAACCACCGTAAGCAGACACTCTATGACGTCAGCCCTGACTTTGCTAGCTCCTACGCCCAAAAAGACCAACCCTGAATTACGTCGAGAACGTAACAATCGAGACAAGTCAACATTGCCACTAAAGAGTAGGGGAATCCGATGAGCACAAAACTCTTCTACTTGAGCTCGTAGGTGATGGATAAATGCCCAGAGCTATCTCGTTATCTGTGTATTGCCATGCTAGCTATTTCCGAATCTTCCATTCCAGCTTCGGGCATTTTTTTGTAGCGTGACATCGGAGAGCCTGCCGATGAGCTGCACTGACCCATCTCCCGTTGCGATGTTCTTTGCCCTTATCGAACCCCCACCCTCTAGGATGATGGTCTGTTGACTCTCCTTACCAACGGTGATATTCTCTAGGTTACATGTTTGCACAGTAGAAGCATTCTTGTGGGCATCACCGGGCATTACAAAGCCTATACCCGCCACTGGACTGGACTGAACAGTATCTGCAGATGCAAGGTCGCCTTGTATAGCCTCTGATCGAGTTGAGGTGCCTGTATTATTTTGATCTTCCTGCATGTGGTTTTGTAGTAGGGCAACAGAATCTTCTAGCAGTCTCGTAGATTTCTCGAGCTTGGAGATAGCGATGGCCTGAAGACGAATGACTTCTCTCAGATCATAGGGAGAGGATTCGTCCAGACTCTTAAACCCACGTTGTTACTTGATTGTTCCTCAGATGGACATGAATGCCAAACGTACCTTTGCTTCTTGGGCATGGGGTTCGTCCTGCAGCTGTTGCAGATCTATGCGCAAAGGTAGAGAGCTTCCGGATCCAATCACGATCTTTTGACCTTTGTCTAACATCTTATCTGTCACTTGCTTGTGAGGTGTTTGTTGTTATCAAATAGTCCAGTAGAATAGGCCTTTTGCAAACGAGTAAGAGAGACTGGGGATATATATGCCTTTGACTTCCGTCTATGATCATTCAACGTTTGGCCTTAATCTATTTTAATGAAGGGAAGGAATCATGTTGTAGCATCATCGACTTTTGACACGCAACGAAGACAAGCATCTCCTTCTTGAGCTCTGCATGTTCAATGAACTTCCTCCGAAGGCAATGTTAGCGTTGAGATACCGTGGATGCTTTGGGAAATTTCAAGAGTATTTTTCTATACTGAGAAGATAGCTAGCCCTTGAAAAGGGTAGCGAGCCGCAAGTGTGGCAACTAAAATAAGAAGACCAGGGACTTTTGCTTCACCGCGGTGATGCCGGCCTCATCTTCAACTTTGGCGCCACGTACAGAATCAAAAATATTCATATTAGCTCTGAGCTACCTCAACGTTTAATAATCAATCCAAATATCCATGACGACGCCTTGGTTAATTTCGACCTATCCGAGAGGAAGAAAAGCCGGCACCTAAGTTCAGACCTTTAATAATGCGATCAATTTGAAATTCATTCGACTGTATACCATATACTGGTTGAGCACCTAACCCTTCGCCTTCGCGGCTTGTTCATATGCAACCACTCTCCAGTTACTACTTCCCCTTCATTATTCTATACAAGACTGCCTCCTTGCGAAGGTCTGTATTTTCCTCACTAGGACGAATTGGCCTCGTTCTGCTCTTCATCGTGTGAGTGATTGTCATCGCTGGCGTTTTTTGACCGAAGGGTACCCTTTCTGAAGGGAATAATGCATCCTTGCTCTTTCAGGCGTTTCACTAGCTTCGTACTAGCTTCCATTCCTGGGAAATCTTTTGGGGTGTAAACAGTGAAGACGTTACTTTTGCCCTCGAGAAGCACCGGAAAATGCCTTACTTTTTTTGCATGAGTTGGATTGATTTCAGTCAAGCTGAACCCAAGGCGAAATCTTCCGGGAGCGCGGCACGATAGGTCGGGGAAACAAAAGAAGCACCCTTCTTTACCATACTCGTCCTTACCAAAAAAAGGAGTACTAGTAAATGTTCCCAAGAGTTGGCGCTCTTGTCGCCCTTGTCGCTGCTGCTCGGTCATGAAGGTTGCGTCTCGAGACCCATTTTCATCATATAATGAACAGCTCATAACGTAGTGGCTATTATGCATTTGCTTTTCGATTCCTTCTTGTGTGAAGTTTGGGTCTTTGATCGTGAGCTGGATGATAGGAGGTGGGTCAATGACTCTTCTGTCCCTTTCCCCAAGTCCACATGATCGAGCAGCAACTGGTTGCTGTCGTACCAGGAGGCTGTATTCGACACTTGGAAGATCACAACTGCCGGTAGTTGTAGCAGTGCGACTCCCATCTCCTTCAGCGGGGCTAATAATACTGGATATTCTCATAGGGTCCGGCCACGGTCCCATAGTAGATACCGCAGACCCTTTAGGATTCATCCCGTCACGGGTAGCCGGAGGGATCGGGAGTATCTAGCACCCTGTTAAGAACGTAGAGGAGGTTTGTTGACTTTGCCAAGGTGAAAGTGTTCAAAGAGGACGTGCCATGTGGTCTGGTGATCTTGCAAATGATACAGTTTCTTGCCAATCTGAGAGTAAAACAAGGCTAAAATCGTGCTGGCTTGGAGTTGAATGATGCTTGCTGAGTATAGGTAGCATCGGCAGTTTGCTTGGGGGGAGCGTAAGAAGAGGTAGCGGAGGTGAAGTGCGCGGAGCGAAGGCGGGTGTATCGGCCAATAACATGAAGCCCAGTGGCTCAGAAGGGACATGTATGCGAATATCCGGTTCACTACTTCGATAGCAGTTAAATCCATCAAATTCCCTACCATGCCTGCCGCATTGTTGTATCTAGAACTTTCAAACCAAGTACAGCGATGTCGAGGGGTACTTATGTGGTCACCAGCTCTTAAGCATCCATGGCTGGTTACATAAAGGCAGACAAAGTGTCGAGTGGGGCGCGAAAGCTCGGCTGCATTTCATTCTTATTGGGTCGCCTCGGAAGATTGCAGCTGTTGGTCGCGCTCGCCCAGGATCTTGTTCTGCAAGGAAACAAACAGTTTGTCTTTGTATCACCATGTACTAGCCGAAATGAATAGACCGGACACAAACATTCCCGCAATGGTTGTTGGTGGTGAATAATGGCGATCAAACCTTGCATTAGCGCGCTTGTGAATGTTTGCTCTAATTTGTGTCAACGTGTGGTAGGCTATTATACCACCTGCAGACCCCTGGAAGCCATAAGCTAATTGTCCAAATAGCACGTCGATCATTCCATCAATCTTCTGAAACGCTTATCCGCCTGACCCCGTTCAAGTATTCTGAAGCGCCACTACTTGAGGCAGTCTAGTCAAGTGGGTCAACTAGCTCGGAAAACGCCGCGCTGATACATTGTTTGACAGTTCCACCTCCGACCCTGGCACACCAGCCTTCAACCGTAAACGTACGGCGTCGCTGTACAACCTTCTATGGGACGGGTGAACTTAGAGCTTTGTTTGCCTCTGGACGGGATTTGTCAACGCAAAATTCCGCTGAAGCTGCCGAGCTATGTTAGTCGTTCGGCTGCGTCACGCAAATTAGGTTGCATCAATGCTCCGCCGACCGGCATTGAAGAATGAAGAACCTCGTATTCAGACACTCGTTCAGAGCATACAATATTGAACGGGCAGAATAGTGCATTCAATGCTCTGCCAATGAAGGACGATATTCTCAATTTTAAATCTTGGGCAAATTGAGCATTGCGATGCCTGATAGCGGACCCAGTTCACGTGTACTCATGAAACTAACAGATCAGTCCATATTAGCAACTACTTATACTCATCCCACTCTACGGCGAATCATTCGTATCCTCCCACGCGGCGAGGCTTGATGCCGACGATCTTATATCTGGGTTGTCTGTACCAAGCACTCGTTATCTTAGAACTATGCAGCTTCGCATAAGGATAAGAGCATCTTTGGTCCGGCCATTATCTTTCCAAGTCACAGCCAGATTATTCATGCTTGTCAGAGTAGATGGATGTTCTGCTCCTAGCACCCTCTTTCCAATCTCTATCACGTCCACCTGAAGCTCTTTCGCCTCTTTCCACCGTCCCTGGTACCGGTATGTCAATGCCAGATTATTTATGCTCGTTAGCGTATGGGGATGTTCCCCCCCTAGCACCCTCTTTCTTATCTCCATCACATCTACCTCGAGCTCTTCCGCCTCTTTCCACCGTCCCTGGTTATTATACATCGATGCTAAGTTGGCCATGCTCGTCAGCGTATAGGGATGTTCCTTTCCTAGCACCCTCTTTTTCATATCCATCACGTCCACCTAAAGCTCTTCCGCCTCTTTCCACCGTCCCTAGTTCCAATAAGTCAATGCCAGATTATTCATACCCGTTAGCGTATCGGGATATTCTTTGCCTAGCACCCTCTTGTTTATCTCCATCACGCCCACCTAGAACTCTTCCGCCTCCTCCCAGCGTCCCTAATTCGAGTATATCAATGCCAAGTTGCCCATACTCATCAGTATAGAAGAATACTCCTCCCCTAGCACATTTTTCATCATCTCCACGACCCTCGCCTGTAGCTCTTCCGCCTCTTTCCACCGTCCCTAGTTCCGGTATATCAATGCCAAGTTGGCTATGCTCATTAGCGTATTAGGATATTCTTTGCCTAGCACCCTCTTTCCAATCTCTATCACGTCCACCTGAAGCTCTTCCGCCTCTTTCCACCGTCCCTGGTACCGGTATGTTAATGCCAGATTATTCATACTCGTCAGCGTATAGGGATGTTCCCCCCCTAGCACCCTCTTTCTTATCTCCATAACATCCACCTAAAGCTCTTCTGCCTCTTTCCAAAGTCCCTGATTCCAATACATTAATACTAGATTATTCATACTCGTCAGCGTATCGGGATGTTCCTCCCCTAGCACCCTCTTTCTTATCTCCATAACATCCACCTAAAGCTCTTCTGCCTCTTTCCAAAGTCCCTAATTCCAATACATTAATGCTAGATTATTCATACTCGTCAGCGTATCGGGATGTTCCTCCCCTAGCACCCTCTTTCTTATCTCCATAATATCCACCTCAAGCTCTTCTGCCTCTTTCCACCGTCCCTGGATCCGGTATATCGATGCTAAGTTGGCCATGCTCGTCAGCGTATGGGGATGTTCCCCCCCTAGCACCCTCTTTCTTATCTCCATCACATCTACCTCGAGCTCTTCCGCCTCTTTCCACCGTCCCTGGTTGTTATACGTCGATGCTAAGTTGGCCATACTCGTCAGCGTATAGGGATGTTCCTTTCCTAGCACCCTCTTTCTTATCTCCATAACATCTACCTCAAGCTCTTCCGCCTGCTTCCAACGTCCCTGGTTCCGGTATATCGATGCCAGATTGTTCATGCTCGTCAGCGTATTGGGATGTTCCTCCCCTAGCACCTCTGTCTTTAGCTTCACCGCTTCGATTTGGCACTGCTCAGCCTCATTCCATCGCCCTTCATAGAGGAAATAGCCCGCCATACAATGTAAAAGACGCGCTCTCTCCTCTTTACCCTCTCTCGAATTAGTCCCCTCATTTTCCAGCACGGCATAAGCATGTGGAAGGTACTTGAGGCACACCTCTCGAGTCTCGAACTGGCCATATGGGTAGGCGTCCGATACCGTCTTGAGAGCATGCTGTGCAAATTCGGCCATCTTGCCCTTCATGACAAGCCATTTGCGTGCCACTAGTTGTACTAGTCGGTGCATATCCAAATTTTGACCTTTAACCTCTGATACGAAACAGAATGCTTTGAGAGTGCCTAATGCCTTCGTAATCTTCGCTTCATGGGAAGGCTCACCCACCCCCGGTACCCCTTCTTTCTGCCAGTAATCTGTGATGAAGTTCCTCGGAATGGCTTGGCGATCAAAGAGACTGATAAAAGATAGGAGTTTACCTGTGAATATGTCCTGTTGCTCGATCTGCTCAAACGAGATAATCCATGTTGCCGTGACTGCATGTGGAGTATCCGAGTCTCGTCCTACTGTTTCGAATGATTCGCTAAGACAGTCGACCAAGGTAACATCACTCTCATCTAGTAGCCTGGTATAGTCATTGATCGTTATGCAGTTCTCGTGGATAAACGATACTGCTTGTGCAAGCGCAAGAGGTAGGTTTTCTAGCCGAGTCGAGAGACGTGATGTTTCGTCATCAGGAATGTTGTTGTTTTCCAACATGGTGCGGATCAATTTGTTCGCCTCGCAATTGGTCATATTGTCAACTTCGATTGGTAGTTTCCCTTGGGCGAGTCTGGAACCGGCCTGTTTGTTTCTAGTCGTTATAAGGATCGAGCCATGGACGCACTCGGGAATGTAGTGACCTAGACCCCTATATGGTGCAGGCATTGATCCTTGCTGTAGTGGAAAGAACAGCTGCGTATCGTCAGCATTGTCGATTACCATGAGCCATCGTCTCTTGAATTTGTCTTCCAACCATCTCCTGACCAGAGCCAGCAGGTCGGCATCCGCATCGTCTCGTCCGGGGATATCGCATTCCTCGGCGATCGAGGCATAACTCTGGCGGAATCGTTCTTCGTTACTTGCACTAACCCAGAATACCGACATGTCTGGACGTTTCTGTCGGAGCCAGTAAACATAAGCAAGTGCAATTTGTGTTTTCCTGCAAGTGGTCAGAAGAAGATCGTTGCATCAACAGAGGTGAAGTAGGATACCCGACACCGCCAAGTCCATGTAGCGACACCCTCAGCCGTACGTGAGCGGCACCTGAATGTTGACCAAGCCCAAGTTGTGATTCAAGCTTTTCGAATACCTCGGGCCGGTTTACGAAGCTCGGGTTCTCTGTATATGGGACAAGAACTGCGTTATCTCAGTTTTGTACGGAATAAAACTACAAGATCAATATATACACTTTGCGCCGGCACTTTGTTTTCTGTGTCGCGCTAATAGAGCTCGCCGAGTAAGGCCTATAAGCCTCTCCCGAGCCTTATGATACTCATGATCCTGCAGACCGAATTTAACCATATTAGAGTGTGTGCGGGTAATAGCGCATGTGTGCTCTGGGCCGTCCTCCCATGACCGGCAGTGTATGGCAGAAGACTTGGTGACTAGGCATGCTTTTAGACTATGCATTGTCTAATTGCCTTTTTTGTCCTAAGATAATCAGTTGACAAGTCTAATGTGTTGGCTGAAAATATACTTTCTGTGCCGTGTGTGATTCTTTTGTCTCGTAGAAGCATATGATCTCAGAGTCGCCTTTACCACCCAACGCCGTGTGGAATTCCCGTTGTTGGATACTGAGTATCTGTGAATTAATACGTCTAATAGACTCGATTAGGAAGCGGTTTGGCCCATTTTCGACCATGGGAATGAGCGAAGTGATATCTATGCTATGGTGTGGAACTCCAAAAAATACAATGCCGTATACTGCCTTGGCAAGCTTCAGATCGTCCTCGTTCTTCGACTTGGACAATGTTATCAGTGCCTGACAAGCGCGTTAAGATCCCCTATATGCAAAAATCATTGGTTTCGGTGGACTTACTTGCTTGACGATAAGCCCCCCCAAACTGTGGGCAACAAATATGATTGGTCTAGTGATTGGAGTACGAGCGAGTGCAAGCAAACTGTTATGGAATGATGTCGCTAGGTCTTCCAGGTTTTGGAAGTTGTTGCTGTTCGCGACAATTGACTCATAGCCGTAAATAAGTACCCGTGCAAGTGGTTCAAATGTATTCTCATGTGTAAGATCATCAGGCAGAGAGTCCCGTAGCCACATGTGATCTCCGTCTCTCTCCTTGAAGGACCCGAAAGCATGGCCACCAAGGCCAGAAATAGCAATTATACTAGCTTCGTCAGTTTGATCATCTTCATTGGGAAAGGGCCAAGTTTCTTACTCAACTTTGTGATAGTCTGGATGGGGGCTGTAGAGTGGTGTGATACCAAGGAATGCGTCATCGAGTACTAAGTATTGATTGCGGGCAGGCTGGTCCCCGGGCAGTTTCTGTAGGGAAATCTTCCAGGGCCGGCCGTTTTGGAGCTGTACAGGGACGTCTTGAAAAGTAGCCGTGCCTGTGCTGTATCGACCGTCGATGTTAATAGCTAGAGATTCAACAATCAGCCCAGTGACATCCTCTTGATCTATCAAGAATGATTGCAGACGGTCTTCGTCCCAGTCTGATGGTACACCAGAGACTCGAAATGTTTTCCGCCCTTTCTTTGGTTTGGATGGAGGTATCTTTTCAATCCCAGACTTGGGTTGCGAGCGAAGAAGCAAATGGTAAGCGAGGATGGTCGTCACTAGTACGAGGCCTAGCAGAACGAGCTGACCAGCTTGTGGAACATCCATTTCACAAAGAAACAAATGCAGATCAGTCTTGAAATAAATCAGCGAGGCGACTACCTACGCTGAAATAGCTATCAAAATCGAGGCAAAAATGGAGTGGTTACTTGAGAATGGATCTCACTGTATGTTGTGTGAGAATGCGAGGAGATGATGAAAATGTGAAAAGAGGGGTTGCCTGAAGTATGCCTGAATTTGCGGCTGAAACAGGCTGTGCAGCCAACAACCACTCACTACGTGGGCGACCCAATCAAACCAAGTGATTCAATCAGGCGGCTACGGTACGTAACAGCTGGCCGCGGTGGCCCACGCCGCGCCTCATCTAAATTTTGGTAGCACAACCAAAAAGCAACGCCAAATCTACCAATAGAGAGCTTTAGGGGCACGATTCATCTACCCTGCTTCACTCAGCATGACTACCCTGCCTCCCTTGCAAAGTCACACGTTTGCAGTACTGTATGGTAGACAGCAAATGAAACCAAAAAAGCGACCACCATACAAACAGCATAACAACCACTGCTGCGAAGACAAGCGCAATAGACAGAAGTGCGAACCCGTAAGAGAATTGTTGGAAGTGGTTGCTGCTACCAAATCTGTCCGTAGCCAGTGCCACTTGCAAGGCCGACAGAACGACCGTGACATAGACAAAGACAGCCAGCATCCAGCCAAAGTTACGCTCGAAGAAAGTTGTGTAGCGTACAGACCCGGACATGAAGCCATAGACAACATTTTGGAGTGAGAGCCCGGCCAGTCCGAGGCGATACAGAGTGTTAAGCCGCGAAAGGCGCAGTTCTCCGTATCTATAACGACGGTTTACCTCACACGACGTGGTACTGTCTAAACGTACATTGAGATCCGTGACAAAGGTAACCCAGTCATTCCAGTGTATATCGGCTGGCAGGAGCCCTGCCTCGCTGGCGATGCGCAGGTCGCTCTTGTACCGTACAAGCCAGGCGTAGGACACGAGCAAACCATATGCGCTTCTGTATAGTGCTACGTCGTTGTGTAGTTCTTGTTCCCAGAACTCATAGTCGAGGAGATAATCAGGCATTGGCTTAATGAAGATTGATGCATCGTGCCACACTAGATGTTCGTCTGGGATCTCGGTGGGGTAAATGGTCCGCAGCAGGAGGATCTGTCGATGAAGCGGTCGGGCAGGTCGTGGGAGGCCGGCGAGCCATAGGAAGGAATGGACTTTATCTAGTCGCGGAGTGTGTAGGTCCGTCTCGAGATACGCATGGGTGTCCTTTCCCACATCCAGGAATGGGGCAACTCGTCGAACATCTTGCACAAGAGCATTCTCTTTTGAGAATGGCGGCGTCAGTCGGCGGTTCTGGAAGCATCAGTTGAGGCAACTGCCCCCAATACCTTGAGCTCACTCACCGCCTGGCTCATCGGGTACGGAAGGCAGATGTAGAGGTCGAGCTTGTCGATGAAGGTTCCACGATTCTGTTCAGAGGTGGGTTTAGCATTTGGCTAACGCAGAAATGTCCCTCATCCCCCAAGATGTTAGTGCGGAGGGTCGGGCCGCTCTGCTCTTAGCTGATTGGCGTGGCTAGTGAGGTAACTCTATCTCAAGGTCGGCGTCTCTCAAATTTACAACTAACCCAGCTGGGAAAGGATGCCAAAGGAAGGGCCCATATTTGTCGGTCCTTTGCAAAGTTTGCCAGAAGTAACCGCCTATTCCCCGACCTGGAGTGGTGCGAGATGCGAGCGCGTCGCGTCCGCCTGCTATATAACGACAGCGTGTCATTTGGAGTGCACCCCACACACCATTACAATGGTGTGCACTGTGCTTCCCGCGCCTGTGTAGAGTTAACAAGTTCTGGTGAAAGCATGCACTGCGAGTCGTGCCTTCATCTTGAAGCATTAGGCTGAGGTTAAATGCGCAAGGCAGAATACTAGTCAATTCAACGATATAATCTCTTTCCATAGGCAGCTTGATCTCCCAGTGAGCGTGCTGACCTTATTGCTCGGGGTGGGTCATTGGTCTGGGTCGTCGGCCGTTATGCCTTCCGAGGCTGATTTGGGATGATTGGCCATGATACGTCGGGAGGATGTGTTGGCTGCACCATCTGCTTCAGCCGCAGATTCAGGACACAGCCACCAATTTTGGTTGTTCCTCGCCTCGTTTTTTCTCTTTCAGTCCCGACCTCTTGCTCGCTGTCGACGTTGAGATGAGATCGTTTGGCAGAATATAACAATCTCTTTCTATATTTAAACATCCATTTGCGTACCCGAACTACGTTACTCACCCACCGCTTGAGACCTTGCGACCGTCAGCGCTCGATCCCGAATCGCTTGCACTAAAATGGCCAGCAAGAAGAAAGGCCCCATTTTTCGCGTTACTGGTCTACTAGCTGAGCAGCCTGACGAGCAGCTAAACACCAAGTTGAGAGCTGCTATCGATGACAACCTGTCGGAAGATGAAAAAGCACGACTAGATTTCACTACGACTGTTGTACCATCCTGCTACGATGATCTGGAAAGGGTTGCGCTGGTAGAGTTTCATGGCGGGGTTCCTGGTTTCTTGTCTGACCTAGAGGTAAATCCACTGGGAGATTGGCAGGTCGAGATGGACGAGGATGACATAAGCTTTGACCAACACTTTTTCGGGTTCACGCAGTTGTACACACCACAGTCAGATGCGCCGGTCACCGCAGAGTACGTTTCATTTCGTTGAACAGCATACTTCTTCCATTCTCAAGATCACCCTCTTGATGCTAATTTCACTATTTTTCAAGTATAATTGCGATCACCGGTCTAGACGGACACGCCTATGGCTCATGGCGGGGCAAAGGAAATCTTGGACGGATGTGGCTACGCGACTTCCTGTCCAAGGACTTGCCATGCTGCCGCACAATGATCTATGGATATAACTCGAAGCTATCGAGCCATGGAATTGACACGATTATGGACTATGGCCGGGAGTTGATAGAAGAGCTGAAGAAGGTCCGAAATTCAGATGAGGTGAGTATATTTACAACGCATCAATATGAGCAGGTGAGTATGGGGCTGACGACTGCAATGCTCTAGCTGAGACAACGACCTCTTTTCTTTATCGCGCACAGCTTTGGTGGCATTATACTTGCCCACGTAGGTCTTGCGTTGTAGTTTGTTTGTATGGGGCTAAATATTAGCACAGTGCCTCGTCAAAGCGGTTCAGACGAACGAGGACGATCATCCAACGACAGCATCCCTTCACAAGGCTACGTATGGGATGCTTCTGTTTGGCATCCCACACAAAGGTCTAGTGGTAGACGATATGCAGAAGATGCTGACTGGAAAAGAGGACCATCCCAGAAGCGCACTGCTTCAGCAGATCAGGGACAAATCTGACCTGCTTATATATCAGCTGGCCGATTTTAAGAATCTCATCCGAGACCGGAAGATTGTAAGCTTTTACGAGACTGGGCAGACTAGGCGGCTCGAGTTTGTACGATTGTCTGATGTAGATGACACCGTAACAGACAGCTAACAATCATAGAACAATGAAACCGACCGCTGGGAAAGGACTGGCAGCTTTGTAACGGCGGTGGATACCGACTCAGCTCTTCTCCAGCTGCCGGACTCTATGGAAGACAAGATCCCTCTCGATTCTGATCACTCGATGATCGTCAAGTTTGATAACAAGAACAATCGAGGGTATATCAGTGCGCGGGATAAGCTTAAAGAGTTTGAGCAGGACGCTCCTACTGTGGTTGCGGCTCGCTTCTGTAAGTAGCTCAAATTGATGGCTATATGAGATATGCAAAGAAATTGTGGCTTTCAACGACCACTCTTGTGCTTGACTCGAGCTAATTTCGGTTCCAAGTGCCAGCGAAGAACGGACCAAAACCATGCCTTATGATTCCGTTTCAGAGGGATTGCGCATTCGTGGGTAGAGAAGACATCATAGCAAGTATCTTTGAGATTCATAAAGCAGCCGCCAACAACCACAATCGAGTAGCCCTCACCGGCCTAGGGGGTGTTGGGTAAGTATTATTGTGTATCGTTGGCGAGGGAGTCTTACTCATGTCTTCCCAGGAAGTCACAGATTGCCATCGAATTTGCGTACAGAATTAGGGAGTCCGCATCACAAACTTGGGTGTTCTGGGTACATGCGGCGAATGCTGCCCGATTCGAGCAAGCTTATAGAGACATTGCGAACAAGGCCGATATATCCGGACGGGAGGACCCGAAGGTCGATATCCTCAAGCTTGTTTATAACTGGCTTTGTGACGAAAGAAATGGACAATGGCTTATGGTACTCGATAATGCCGATGACGATGAATCTTTCTTCGACCATGCGAGGCCGCTTGAAAGCTTTGTCGCCCAACCCCCGAACGGAAGCATTCTCATTACCTCAAGGAATAGAACGGCAGCTTCTAATCTCCTTGGCCCACACGGTCGCGCCATCGAGGTGGAGCCAATGAAACAGGAGGACGCACTGGCACTGCTCAGCACAAGAGTGCCGCTTATGGACTCTAACAATGTCGATGCGAAGGCGCTTGTCCAGGCTCTGGAGGGCATACCTCTTGCAATCACCCACGCCGCAGCGTATATCAAGGCAAGAGCACCCATAACAACTATATTCGACTACCTCGAACTTTTCCGGGAGAGCGAGGCAAACCAACTGCGACTTCTAGGAAAGGGGGGCCTACAAGACCTTCGGCGAGACAACAGCATACGGCATGCCGTCATCGCAACGTGGCAGATTTCTTTTACCCAAATCCAGAAGACGAAGCCGTCAGCCGCAGATCTGCTTGCTTTAATGAGCATGTTTGATAGACAGGGGATTCCGATATCCTTATTACGAAACGATAGCAGTCAACTGGATTTTCATGATGCATTGGAGCCGCTGCTAAGTTTTTCGCTTGTGCGGCCAGACGTTGTCAGACAGTCATTTGAGATGCATCGCCTGGTGCAGCTATCAATGAGAAGGTGGCTCGAGATAGACAAGCGCCTAAACCAATGGGCGAAGGAGTCTAGAAATGTTCTAAATGCAAATTTCCCCAGCGGTGATTATGAGACGTGGGCAGATTGTCAAATACTTTTCCCTCACGCAGTGGAAACTATTAACCACACAACAAATGATGATGAGGATGAATTGAAGCTGGCAGATATTGCTTCTAAAATGGGCTTGTTTGTCTATCTTAGAGGAAAGTACGAAGAGGCAGAAGAAATGCACCAGCGAGCACTAGAAATAAGAGAAATGGCTCTAGGGACGGAACATCCCTCTACGCTGACGAGCATGGCTAATCTGGCATCAACATACCGGGATCGGGGACGTTGGGAGGAGGCAGAAGAGCTCCAATCGGATGTGACGGAGATAAGTAAGAGGGTGCTGGGAGAGGAACATCCCGATACGCTGACGAGCATGGGTAATCTGGCATTAACATACTTGGACCAGGGACGCTTAAATGAGGCAGAAGAGCTCCAATCGGATGTGATGGAGATAAGTAAGAGGGTGTTGGGAGAGGAACATCCCTATACGCTAACGCGTGTGGCCAATGTGGCATTGACATACTTGAACCAGGGACGTTGGAGAGAGGCGGAAGAGCTCGGTATGAATGTGATAGAGATAATAAAGAGGGTACTAGGAGAGGAATATCCCTCTATACTCACGAGTATGGGTAATCTGGCATTGATATACTGGAACCAGGGACGCTGGAAGGAGGCAGAAGAGCTTCAGTCAGATGTGACGGAGATAAGAAAGAGGGTGTTGGGAGAGGAACACCCCCATACGCTGACGAGCATGGCTAATCTGGCATTAACATACCGGGATCGGGGACGTTGGGAGGAGGCAGAAGAGCTCTAATCGGATGTGATGGAGAAGAGAAAGAGGGTGCTGGGAGAGGAACATCCCGATACGCTGACGAGCATGAATAACCTGGCATTGATATACTGGAACCAGGGACGCTGGAAAGAGGCAGGAGAGCTTGAGGTGGATGTGATGGAGAAGAGAAAGAGAATCCTAGGAGAGGAACATCCTGATACGCTGACGAGCATGGGCAATCTAGCCATCATTTGGAAAGTCAACGGCCGGACCAAAGATGCTCTCACACTTATGCGAAACTGCATAGTTCTAAGACAACGAGTGCTTGGTACGGACCATCCAGAGACAAGATCGTCGGTGGCAAGTCTTGCCGAGTGGGAGGATACAGATCATTCACCGTAGAAGGGGGATAAGTCAAAGTGGTTATTGCTATAAACGGATGATTCACGGATACACGCAAGCTGAAGATGTTAAAAGACGATATGGTGTTCTGTGTAACTGTTACATATATGAACTTTTCAATGGCAGCAATCTTGGATCGCTATTGAGAGCGAGGGAAAGCACGAAGAGGCGGAGGCAATGTACAAGCGAGATGAGGGGCCAAAGAAGGTAGTGGGGCTGTATAGAAGTGAGATGTTGAATCCAGCATCATTTGCCAAAAGAAGCCGAAGTGGCTGTACGCGTTACGCACAGTAGGAAATTTGTAAGCATTCTTTTTAAATTTGAATCAGATTCAAAATCTCACCTTTCATTTCTACCCTAAGCAAACTAGGACCATTGGCTAATCTCGAACCTAGAATGTATAGTAGACAACACAAATCAACATTCTGCAAGCCAGCAGGATTGCCTTCGATTGCGTATGATCTAAAAGTCATGGCCAGTTCTAACAACTACCGACGTCCAACTTACTTTGAGATCAAGAGATCGATAAAATGTATAACTATGTCTACCTTGTGGGCAAGCCAAATTGCACAGGTAGCTGAGTTTAGTTGACCATCGTGCCCTAAGAGATCTATATGAGCCTAGTAAACACAGGCGCAAGACCGACCAGTAAGGTTCCTTACACACACATTGACTACTACTAGCCCACCACTGGAAGACTTTATTTCCTAAGGCGGAGTTATATGGTAACTCCATCTGTTTGCGGCATATCACATATATGATAAGAACAACAATATGAATGATTCTTACTGGAAGTAGAGATACACTCAAACCATAGGCAACGACATAGTTTTAGCGAGACCCAGTAACACTGTATGAGTCGGTCCTTTTGTCTTGTCATGGTCGCTATGTATGATAGCCATCAGGAAGAAGGCCAATGGTGGACAGGAGTGTACGCCTCACTGTTGTGCATGGCGTCACGTCGGGTACGGTAGTACCAAAAATAATATCACTAGCGAATGCACGGGTTTTCTGACCAAAAACATGCTAATCCGATTCAAGATCAGTAAAGGAGCCGAATAAAAGTCGTGGTTCCGGACTGGATCGCTCCTTGTTCAAGCTGAAGACTCTGCTGATAGAGTATCCATGTCGATTGCGACGCACGTAGACTTACTTGCTGCCCATACAATATATACGATAGATTTCAGGGTGTTTTATGATACAGTTCATCGTAGAGTGGATTATTCTAAGATGATGGTTGCGATAAAGGTCGTAATTGTCATGGTAGCTCTGGAAAGTAATAATCTTATTTCTCACTGTGATTCTCACCTTCCACGTCAGCATCACTAAATATTAGGATAGAGGGAGCAAAAACTTGCCGTAGCTATAGCTATGCGTTATCGGAACCTTCAGAAGGCATGGAGTATTGCGGAGTGTTGAGCTCGTTCTAGCAGGACGATGTAGCGAAAGGTGAGCGAGGATTGTGCCCCTTACATGCTGATCGTTGCATTCCACATGTCTCGTAGCCAGCTGGAGTCTTGTCTATTGTTTTTATGTTTGCTCATGTCCTTCCGAAACAAGAAAGGGTCTGACAGAAGGCTAGACACGTAGCCGTTTCTTCTTTATGCCACCAATGCAGCTGTACTGGGTAGATAATTTCCTTATCGTCCCATTTTCTCTGGCCTCACTATGGGCCAACACCGGTCGTTGGCAAGGCATAATCTCCGGATATACCGAATGAGCAAGTTCATGGCATTTATTGAATTTCTGACTCCGTGTATGACCACCCCCAACTGGTGAAACAATATCATGACGGAAATTTCAGGTAGCGCTGGCTTTTATGTTTGGTTGTACTAGGGCTTTCATTACGCCTTTGAGCTTGGTCGTTCGTTACCACGAACCTTTCGGACCATTCGGCGGACTTGGAAGCTCTAGGTGCTGTTGGTCAAGAACGCCTCGGGATTCTGCCAAGGTGTCACAACCAAGTCCTTGCGTATAGACTAGCTTCAGGGACGTTTTGTCTTGTGGGGTTGTTCTTTTTTGGTACCTGCCGGGGGCTGAAAATAGACGCAATGGACCCTTTTTTCTCGGAAGCTCCGCGGCGCTCAGTCCAGCCTCAGCTCCGGCTCAGGCCAGCTCAGGTTAAAGCGGCATCAACTCAGGATCACAGGCGAGAAAGGAAAATGGGGATATCTAGATTTGTGTCTTAGTTGGGCTGTTATAACAACCTTCATTACTTATCAATACTTCACTTGGAAAGATGAGTTGGAAAATACGTCTTGATAATCTGCAATACGCCTACTTGCGTCGCTAGAAGCATCCTGAACCATGCTATACAGGATGCAGTTAGCAATTCAAGCTTTTCCGAGCTCCTCTCATGGTTTTCTTCCGACCCCCTTTTCTTGCTCGCTGGAAGTGTTGTGATGTGATATCTTGGCCTTTCACGCAATACATTACTCCACCGTCTGGCTCGTCCCAACAAATTCAACAAAGCAACACCGTTACAATAGTGACTATCCAGAGACTATATGTTTCATGACTTGAGCGAGCCTATGCTTCTTTGAAATCACCTTATAACATCAACAAAAATGTCGTGATGTTCAGAGGACTCCTAGCTAATTATCACGTGGCCATATCTAGTTGGATTGCTCCGCTTCGCCAAGATCAAAGCCATGACCAAAAATTACTGTACCGCTTTTCTCTCAGTATATACTCTGTCAGCATTGTCTGGCCACCCATGAAAGAGCAGCTCTATTCTCTTGCATAACTATATACGGGCATCTGGTGGTGCAGGATAATATAGGCTAAGAAAAGACAGTTTCGAGTGTTGTTCGCGTTGTAACGGTCGAGAGGCAATCGGCAAAAGCACGCTAGGAAGGGAGAATTAATTTTGCAGGAGAAAGACTGAGAAGTGAATAGTTCAGACCTGATTCTTGTCGCACGGAATATCAAGAACATGGGGGTGGGCATATAATGTCTATGGCTGACATACTTCGGGACCAAGTTTGCAACTGTTCGTCGATTAACTTCTCATGTCGGAGGAACATCAATCCCCTCCAATCTACATATTACTATGGTTGACTGCCTGCAACAGACACAAGCGCGATCGTGTCTAGGCTGCCCAAAATTTGGATGAGGCCGTCGTAGGCCCACCGCGGCTAGCTGCTACGTACCGTAGCAGCCTCATTTAACTACTTGGTTTGATTGGCTCGTTTTCGAGGTGAGCGGACATTGGCTGCACAGCCTGCCTCAGCCGCAAATTCTGGCATACCTTGAGGCGGACCCTCTTTTAACATTCTCACCATCTTCTCACATTGCTGTATCAAATTACATGTAGTTGGACTCAATTTTGAGGCCGCTCCATTTTCTGCCTCGATCTTGGCAGTTCTTTTTAGTATAAGTGGCCATCTCGGTGTTTGACCCCAAACCTGGTCTGTGTTTGTCTCCTTTCAACTATGGATCTCCCACGGACTGGCCCGCTCGCTTTGCTGGCCCTTTTACTGGTGATGACCATCTTCACTTATTGGTTTTTTAGCTTACAAACTCTGTCAGCATCTAGAAAAGCACATCCGTCCAAACAAGTGCAAGGACGGAAAACATTTCGGATCTCTGGCGTACCACCAGGTTGGAATGAAGACCGCTTGAGATCGTTCTTGACCAATCATGATGATATTGACGGGCCGTTCGTTGAATCTTTGACTATCGATGTTGACAGTCATTACAGCACAGGTACGGCCACCTTTCAGAACGTCTCTATACAGCTCCAAACCAGCCGGCCCTAGAAAATCTCCTTGCCAAAATCGCCTGAGACCCAGTTTACCCGCGATCGATATCTCGTGATTGATGATACATTTCTTGGTATTACCCCACTCTACAGCCCACGTCCGGAAGATCACAAAGTTGAGTAAGGGAATCGACTGACCGAAGGCTACGGCCGATCCAGTGGCACGGGTGATGATTTACGGCTTCGAGTCAGCTGTCGCGGGTAGTAGTAGCTCCCAGAACCTGGAAGACTTGGCCACTTTATTTCACAACAGTTTGCTTGCACTAACGCGGATCACGCCCATGAGACCGATCATTTTTGTTGCTCATAGTTTAGGGGGACTTATTGTCAAACAAGTGAGTGCCAAATGCAATTTCTCTGGCATCTAGAGAAACCTGACGTGCATATCAGACCCTAATAACATTGTCAAAGTCAAAGGACAAGGACAATCTGAAGCTTCTGAAAGCAGTCTACGGCATTGTATTTTTTGGAGTTCCACACGACGGCATGAATATCAGCTTATTGATTCCCATGGTTGGAAATAGGCCAAACCGTTGCTTAGTCGAGTTGATTAGTCATATTAATTCGCAGATACTTACTATCTAACAATAGGAATCCCGCACGGTGTTGGGGTGTGAGGGTGACTCTGAAATCATCTGCTTTTACGAGACAAAAGAGTCACGAACAGCACAGAAGGTATGTTATTGACTAACATACCTAAGTCTGTACGCTTACTCTACCTAGGATAAACATGGCCATTGGACAATGGAGGGTCCAAGAGCATGTTTGATCACCAAGTCTTCTGCTACGTATTGTCTTACATGGGAAAGCGGGCCTGAGCATATGTGCGCTATCGCCTGCACGCATTCTGATATGGCCAAATTTGGGCCGTATGATTATGAGTATCACAAAGCACGGGAGAGGCTTGCTGGTCTTACTCGACGAGCGCTGGTGACACGACATAGAAAACATAAGGCGGACGCGACGTGTGCGTGTTGATCTTGCTTTATTATATCTTCCGAAACTAAAATAAGCCAGCTCTTGCTGTGTACGGAGAACTCAGATTTCATCAACCAATTCGCGATAACCGAAAGGCGTAAGCCACAACTTGGATTTGCGTACCGTCGCCATGGTACGACAATTTCTCCTTATCCGTCACGAGCCCGCAGTGGTCAAATTATCTGTTACCGATGCGATCAGCCGGGCCACATATTACCGCAGTGTGTAGCGAGAGAAGAAACGGTTTTGAAAGGCCGTGAAAAAAGGGAGGACGAAGATCGCTGCTTTAATTGTGGTGGAGTTGATCACTGGCAGCGTATCTGTGATTATCCAGATTTACTCGAGGAGTTTGCCAATTGATTCAAAAAAAGATTGTTTGGATTCCTAGTCGTATCTTGATCTTAACAATGTTGGGCGCCAATACGTACATTGATAAGTTCTCAACGATACGTCTTTTTAAATGCCGTGTATGGATGTCTAATAGTTGTATTGATATTGCTCGATTCCTCTGGGAATACGAGTCGGATTCGAATATAACTACTACATGTTCTCTGCTCTACGCCGAGTATTGCGGTGTGCTTTAGATTGGATTTACATGTCTAATCGATTGATCGTAACCAGCGTGGTGGAAGGTCGCACGACGCAGCTAACGGCCAGCTACGTCATTCACAGGATGAGATTGAGCACTGAAGTGTACCGCAAGTCAGCATGCTAGTGACAAAATTCCATGTTGAAATGATTCATGGCACAATACCAAAGAGGTTGGTAACTGATCGACCACTCGTCTTTTCCGCATATCAAGCTGTGAGGGTTCTGAGAGACCTGCCCAACACTCCTGATTCACAACAAACCTGAGTCTTCGATGGAATTTCCTACTTCTGCTTCTGTATTTGTCGATTCAAGCCGTGTTCACGAAGTTCTGCAATACCACATTCGTAATGTGACAAATTGTCTCTGGAAATGCAGCCTCAATGACTTCCTGGAGAAGTGTGCAGCGTTTGAGGAATACTGAGTTTCTGGGAGCGCGATGAGCGAATATAGTCGACAGTGAAGTCTTTGAACAACGGCTCTGTTCATTCGAAGTGTTGAATATGATTTCGGGTGCTTGACGGAAAGAATGGAGGCGACCAGGACGATGGTATAGCTGAGACTGTTGAAAGAAGTTTTCTGGTGGGTCATGACCAATGTGGTTGTCGAAGATGTTACAGTACATCTAGAATTTTAATCATTGGATTAGGCAAGCAACCACATCTGGTACACCCCCGTGCCTAAGCATTGGACGGAGAACGACTAGTTAGTTTTAATCCATTCTTTACCATATTTATCTGGAGTCCTTGTCTCGCTATACTTTACTTTTGCCAATTAGGTTGATCGTTGATCGTACCAATGCACATATCCCTGATATTCAACTCATCTTGGACAAATAACAAGGTGTCCTGCCTTAAAGAACAATTTATCACTTGATGATCCCTCCGAACACTCCATAAAGATGCAATCGCTGCTATGAAGTAACATAGAGTGACTGACCAGAAGCGGGTAACGAAGTACCACGTCCTGAACCGCCCTGCTAGCTCTGGAGTCGCTAGGTAGGAACACAATAAACCAGTTATGTACCAAGATCCACTTTGGCAATGTAACCACCATGAAATTCATTATTGCGAGCTGCATGAGCCCCCAAACCACATCGCTCCACGATATTTTGCATCGTACACGGGGCCTAGCCCAGATGGCATATTTCTTGTCGAATACTTATCGATAAGTATTCTATCGATGAGAATGTGATATTGAGCTGCCAGATTATCAAAGTAGAGCCAGCCTGCGGATTATGGTACAGTATCGAGCACCTACAGTTTCCTCTTCCAGAACAACCTTAAATATGCTAGCTGAGCCCCACGCAGCGTCTACTTCACATCGGTATAAACTGTATACATCAGTATCGACACTTTTGGACTTTCGGCGTAACCTTTAGCCGTATCCTGAAGACTAGCAACCATGCACAGGAGCGATAGATAGAGTCTTACCAAGGAAAACCTTGGTGCTTGTCCAGCATGGGATTGCGGCAATTTTGTGATCCCACATAATCAGGTGGGGATGTGGCTTGGTAGGAATCTGAAGGCTGGCGTACCGAAATGGCTTACAAAAGGTAGCATGATTGATGACTCGCACTGCTGATCCAGATTCCACTTACCCCGCACTTACATCCCTGTTGCTAGGTACTTGGACTACTTCTAGGTACATCCTTTATTGGACAAAAGCATGCTTACCATTCTGTAAACGTTCATTTTGGCCGGTCTGTTGGCTTACTATTTAGCTCTATGTTCCTTAAGGTACCCACTCTAGACTAAACAAAGAGCTTGTTGTTCTAAAGAGGAAATTGCCAGTGCTCGATACCGTACTACCCACACATGTATACCTGATTGGTATGCGAGCTTCGAATGCCTAGGAAGATTGTGCAGATTGGCGGCTCTACGGTACCCACAATAATCGAAGCCCAAAACTTGCCAGGGCCCAAAAGTAGCGTCCAAAAGTGGCAGCGTCCAAAAGTGGCAGCGTCCAAAAGTTGCCATTTCCCACAAGCGGCGCACCGCCTTTACTTGAATAGCTGGTTTGTGGCTAAGGTGAAGCTCTGTAAAGGCCGCGTCAGCCACACACGCTTTCCGTGCTACAAGGCATTTTAATCGGCGTGAGGCTACTCATGCAGCAAGCGTCGTAGAAAGTCAAGTCTGACAGGATTTCGTACTGTTTACCGCACATGGCTGTGAGGTGGCTGGTCATGTCTCAATCTTGAGATGCGCTATCGAACAACATAACCTCGGTCTGAAATTGACATATATTCATAGAGTGTACATACAGTATCGTTGATGTGTTCGTATATTTTGGTTAATGTAGGGACAAAAAACTCCATTGCTTTTTTTTTTTGTGAAACTTGTCACTTACCTTGATCGTCTAAACCTTCATAATATTTGTGTAGTCCGATTATTGCGGGTATTATTAAGATGGAAACTCATACTAGAGACTATGTGAAGAATTGTACTTGACTGAACAAGGCTCGGCCGTCAGTCACTGCCGATCATACATGTATGTGTAGTAAATCGCCATCAAGCTATTCACTCGATGTTTGCTTTTGAGGAGATCCGCATTTACGCGCAATATTTGATATTTTAATGTATATATATAAATCATTCGACATAAAAAACGGGATATTTATTACTAATTCTTCTTGACCACTTAGCACAACAAATCTCAAGAAAAAGAGGCTTAGGTTCCGACCCTACTCAGCCCTCCACGTCATCTGTCACTGATTCCTCGATTTCCTCAATCGTTTCGTCCAAGGGTTCGAGATCGCTCTCATAGAGCTGTGCACTCTCTAGATGATCTGCCAGCTACTTATCATTAGCAGCCAGTCTCGAAGTTCTTAGGGTGGGATGGTAATATACGATTCGATCGAAGTTTGGGAAAACTTCGCCCTCAGGTTTGTGTCCTGAACATATCCATTGACCCTCAATTGGGTCGTAGTAGAACTGGGCAGAGATAGTCTTACCGACAACACCCAAATCAACGATGTCGTCGCACAACGATGGGCCTCGTTTTCGGAAGAATGACGCCCTTTGTCGATGGGATGAGACTCTAGAGGGACTGATCCCCCTCCGTTTGCGATTACGCCTGATGTTATTGCTCTGCCGGTTAAGGCCCTGATGGTATGTCAGAAACGAAATGTTGAGGGAGTGGCTAGACTACTTACCGCATACCATGTAACCGAAGAAGTCGTGGATAACTGGGGTCTTACGCGAAAGTTCGTCATGCGTTCCATAAAACGACCCTGCGACAATGAGTTCATTCCTACATCAGCAAAGACGGTATGATCCTGGTTTGCGAAATCGTCTCTTGTACGCTGAAGCCGACCATCCCGACGGAGTTCCGCGTCAGGTACGTCATCAAACAACGTAGGTGCTGCCTTCTTTATTGTAGATTTGCCAAGCATTAGTATCAAGTCATGCAGGATCTTGATAACGAGTGCTTCTAATCGTGTACTATAATTGGCTTGCCTCTCCAGCTTCGTGGCATCGAATTCGAGTCTGAGCTCACGAATTTGCTGTCCGATTGCAAGGAGTTCCTCTTGCGCACATCTTGTTTGATCATGCGTGATAGCCCGTGCATAACTTTCCAGCGCTTGATGTGACCAGGCATGAAACACGGCGAATTCCTCTTCGAAGGCGGAATCGGGTTCTTTGATATTGTTGAGCTCCTGAGACCATTCAGAAAGAGACGACCGCAATGAGGTGGCCAGCCTCAATGAAGACATGTCAACCTGCGGCGGCTCCGTGTGGTGACCAAAAGAGGAAGCGCAGGAGTTGATAGAACATAGTGAGGACGACATGTCAGCCACTTTGGTTTTGATCGTGATTTCGCAAAGGAATGTGCGACGGATTTCTATAGTCTCAATGAGTCAGTCCCAGAAATGAGCATCATGGAGCGGGAGTTTAAGTCTCTTGCAAAAGCGAGCTGCGGCAGCTTTTGGACTCCGCTGACGTGAAGTTGGATAGAAGTGGCTAAATTACTAGAACTACCCTCCACGATGGGGTATGCGCATGGCCATGATGTCAGTCGCCAGAAAACCATACACAGTCGAGAAGCAGGGGGGTATACGAATACAGCACGGGTTTGAGGGACCATGTTCTTCAAGCAGCAATTTTTGGACCAAGTTACTCCCAACCCCCGATTTTTGAAAATGTAGATCTAATGCGGTGTCTGGTTTTGGCCGCGTTGCGTTCATTCGCTTACCTTGTCCAATGAGATTATGTATGTGCTAAAGATATGTATGCCATCGTAGAACTTGCGTCGCTGCTCATCCTGTAAGGAACCGGACGGAAGTGGAAGCACCTACAACTGGATCAAATGAGGCGTCAATGCGCGCACTGTACCTCACGCAATACCAGAATTTTTTCTGCCGGCAGAAAAAAAGTAAGATGAGTATGGCGCCAGGCATCAACTGTGGGTCACACAGTAGCGACGACAACCCGCAGTTTCCTGTCTGGTGAACCACACTTTCCTAAAGCAAACCCGCAAATACTTAAATAGCTATTAGAGTTTAAATTACTTTTACTTTATAGTTTTATTTAGTATACTTATTTAGCTCTAAGTATAACTTAGGTAGTTTTTATAAAATTATACTTTATTATATATAATATAATAAAAGAAAGTAATAAGAAGTATAATTAGGCTTTATAATATTTTACTACTAATTATATACCGCTTTCCTAATTAAAATAAAACATTTTAAGCCTACTTTAATTAGGTAATATAATTAGCTAATTTAAAAATATTAAGTTTATTTTTAGCTTTGCGTTTTAATATATATTCTCTCTAATAAGAGCTTTATATCTTAATAATATATATATTTTTTTTATGCGTTTATTTCTTAATAGAATCTTTAGATCTTATTATATGCTTTCTTTATAAAGAGATTTATATCTTAATATATACTTTCTCTTATAAAAGACTTACGTTTTAATACGCGCTTTTCTTTATAAGAGATTTGTATTTTAATATATACTTTTCTTTATAAGAGATTTATATCTTAATATATACTTTTCTTTATAAGAAATTTATATTTTAATATATACTTTTTTTTATAAGAGATTTGCGTCTTAATATATACTTTCCTTAGTGAGATATTTCTATTTTAATATATGCTTTTTTTTATAAGAGCTTAGCGTTTTAATATATATTCTTTTCAGTAAGAGCTTAGCGTTTTAATATATATTCTTTTTAGTAAGAGCTTAGTATTTTAATATATATTTTCTTTAGTAAGAGACTTACCTTTTAATATATATTCTCTTTAATAAGAGTAAAAATTATCTAAGGGATAAACCTAGGGGTAAAATTCCTCTAAGGAATAAACCTAGGGGTGAACTTTCTTTGCTAAGAAATAAACCTAGGGGTAAAATTTCTTTGCTAAAAAATAAACCTAAGAGTAAAATTCCTCTAAGGAATAAACCTAGGGGTAAAATTCTTTTATTAAGAAATAAACCTAAGGGTAAAAAAAATAAAAGTTTTTTAAGGGAGAAAATTCTTTAAGAGATAAATTTATATATTAATAAAATATCTTTAGTTTATAATTTATAGCTATATTTCTAACCCTAACCTAAACTTAAGTAGTTATTTTTTACTTATAATTATAAATAAATAAAAATATAAATTAGCTATTATATAATAGCTAAGTAAATATTATAAGCTAGTAATATTAATAGCTAGTAATATTAATACTAATTAATTACCGCTTAAAAGCTATTATTACTTAGTAATTTAAAATAAAAATTATTATTTTATAAATTATAATTATAAAATTAAAAAAATTAGGAATTAAAGAATTTTTAATTAAGGCTATTATTATTTAATTCTAAGGGATTAAAATTACTAGAGGGGAGGTAATTATAAGAATATTAAGCCCGATTAATTAAAAGCTAAAGGCTTAGCAAGTAGTTAAATATTAATTTATTTAAATTAACCTCTTAGGTCACTTTAGATAGTAAAGCCGTCTTATATAGCTCTATAAGTTAAAGTCTAATAATATAATTAACTTTACTTACTATCTTAAAGCTACCTTAACTTATTTACCCTTTTATAAAATTAAATTATTATTTTTTCTTTTAGATTAAATAGTTTTTATAACTTTAAGATTTAATTATATTATAATTAAATGCTTTAATATTAGTAATAAAATATTATATATAATATATAATAAGCTTTTATAGCTTATTAAAAACTTATCTTAGGGTTATTTTAAAGCGCTTAAAATATTAAAAGAATTCTAGCTTTATTAGAAAACTATAGTATAATAAGTAATTAAGATCTATCTAATTCAATAGTAATAATATAAAATAAGAGATTTTTAATTTATATACTTAAAAAATCTATAAGCTTATTAATTATATTATATTATAATTAATATTTTTATTATTAATATTTATATTTACTTTTAATAAATATTATTATAATACTTATAAATTTTGAAATATAAAATATAATAATAAAGCTAAAATAAAAGTTTAAATTAAACTTTATAATAAGAATTTTAAATATATTTTATATATTATATATTATTATATTAGTAAAAATAAATAATTAGTATTAATAAATATTAATATAAAATAATTAAAATAATATTTATTAATATTTAATTTATTAATTTAAGAATTATATATTTTTTTAAACTTAGTTTTATATAAAAAATTCTTATATAAGCCTAAGTTTTATATTTTTTTACTTTAAAAGCTATATTTATTATAAACTTTAAGCTTTTAGAAATAACTATTAAATAATAGCTACTTATAATTATATAAAAAAGAAACTAGTTTAGCTTTTAAATCTGCTATAATAAGTTTACTTTAAAAAAAAAAAAAAGCTTTTTAATTAAACCCTTATAGTATTTTAGCTAATTAACTTAAATTATTAAGTTTTATATATAAAAACTAGAGATTTAGCTAGGCTTATAATTTTTAATAACTAAGTTAATAATATATTTTATTTATTAATATGCCTCTAATACTAGTTTCTAATACTTTTAATACCTTAAAATCGCTTAATACTTATTAGCTTAGTCGCATATACTTAGGTAGATAAAACAGCTATAATAGTTTAATATATTATAGTGTAAAAGCTAGGCTTTTAGCTCATAAAATAAATAGTTTAAGTTTCCACTAACTGTTGGTTTCTTAGATCTTTACTGTTTGGCTACAGGTATATGCCAGTTACCTGCTCTCACTTCTTGAAGTCCAGAGCAATTTGTCCAACATCGTTCACGTTCGCAATTCCTGCGAACGCCTTCAAAGCCTTCAAAGCCCTAACCTCTCCAATTTGAGCACCGACGTGTTCCAAGAACTTGGTATGGAGAAAATCTTTGGAAAGAGTATTCTCATAGCTGCCAATTGCATGCTCAACGTGAACCTCAAGCTTCTTCCCATTCTCAAACTCAACTGCAACATAAGCGTCATGCTTACTGACCTGATCGTCACTTGTGATATGAACTTTCTCGCGGAGATTGATAACCGTCTTGTTCTGCATGGCCTCATCGGTGAATTGAGTTGGCGTAGCTTCGCCATACAAAAGCGCCACTGCTGCTGCGTGGTAAACGCTGAACTTACCTCAAAACCTGTCTTGGGCTCGGCATCGTCCGTCAAGAAGAGAACTCGAGGATGAGTACGGGCTGTGATGTTGGCGATCTTGGTGAAGTCAAGACCCTCCTTGACTGCTTTATCATGAATTTGGATCCATCCATCGATGGCGGCATGGATAATTTTATCGCAGGGGAAGGGCTTGAACGTGTTCTTGGTAACTTCCCAGACCTTGCCAAAGGTTGAAAACTCTTCGGTCAAGTTCTCACGAGTGCTAACAACATGAGACCAGCCTCTCTTGGCTTCTAAGCCCTCGACAGAGCCTCCAAATCCATTCTTTGCGAGAAGTGCCGAGGTTAGACCAGCTTGTGCGGCTCCTCCTACATGGAATGGTTTAGTATCCGTGCCGAAGGACTCGTGCATGCCAATAACTTGGATAGATGCAATGCTGATGGCTCTCTGCATCTGCTTCATTTCAAGACCCAGGACCCTTCCAACGGCTACAGCAGCGCCAACAGAGCCGGTGGTACTAGTAATGTCTGTATTTTTCAGCTTCGAATTTTCGTCAGGAAGACTAGCTGAGGTCACTTACGCCTTCCGACATTATAATGTTCAGGGAAAAAAGCAACTCCGAGCTTGCATTCGGTTTCGACACCGGCGATAAAGGCCGTGAGGAAGTCCTGACCGGATACAGGAGCCAACCACTCAGCGACAGAGAACAGAGCAGAGGCTACAGGCCCAGAAGGACGAACAGGAGTGTCGACGTGAGTATTATCGTAGTCATCAGCGTGAGAGGCAATTCCGTTGATGAGAGCAGCTGTTTTGACATCAACATACTCGCCGGTCCCAAATATTGATGAGTCTCCCTCAACCCCGATGAAGGGAGACATAGCCTCGAGGGCAATGTCTGCGGGAGGTAGAGCATAGCCTTCAATCGCACACCCTGCCCAGTTGTAGACACTCTTCACGGCCATTCCAATCACGGGCTCTGTGAAATTACCAAACTGAAGGGCTAGAGCCCAGGTTGCAAGAGTCTTGGTCGCCATTTGTGCTTTATCAGTGTGCTTTTTGAGAGTGTTTGCTGTGTTCGGAAAACTCTATGGGCATACATCGACGGCATTTATACTTATTTTGAAGGCTGTTACTTTCGGGAACCTTGATCTGATGGAAGGATCTGCAGTTGACTTGCTGTGACTTCAACTTCACCCCGCGGCAAGAACGGCACACTTTACTGAGTGATGCTGCCCAGTGTAAGCTTGCGGACGAATTCATGCTAGCATATGGTTTAATGCAAAGAAGCACCCTAGATGGACGCAGCCCCGTGTTTACTGTGAAGGATTTACCCTTGAATCCCTTGTTTGATAATTATCTTGGTGTCGTTGAGTCACTTCGGTTGAGTGCCCGCGGAGAGTGCCCGAGGACAATGGCCGATCGGTGACTCCTGAAGCGATGGCCAGGAAACATCACTTGATCGGGCAGATCTTAAGAGTTTGGATGAAATCTTGATTCTGACCATTTATGATCGTCTTTTTTTCTATTGAAAACGTATTGAGAGTATATTCGTATGTATCTTATGTGAGGTCACAACCAAGGGCATGCCACTCGCTTCTAAGGTTACATAATGATCTTTCGACACTTTACAAGATGCTGCAGTTACCGAAAACAACTAGTTATATCTTTAGCATTCTATAAAAATTTAATTCCATGCCTACTACTTTACAGTCCTGACGTGGGCACCACTAGTCAGCAACAGTAAATGGAGCCCCTGTCTTTGCCTTGACCTTATTAATGGCGATACTATCCGCAATCTCAATCAAGGTCAGGCCTGATGAGAAATCCGCATCAAAAACTGCCTAACAAAAGGTTAGCTTACCCGCATACCTGGATTTATGATGTTAACTTACCAAATCCGTGATGATGCGCGATACACAGGCCCGGCCGGTGAGAGGAAAAGTGCATTGGTTCAAGATTTTGGGATTGCCTGTTTTATCCGTATGTTCCATCGTGACAATGATCTTGGTTTTACTCGGATTGCTCACAAGGTCCATCGCACCGCCAAATCCCTTGACCTTTCCTGGTAGCATCCAGTTGGCCAAATTTCCTGTCGCACTGACTTGCATAGCGCCAATGGTCAGGCCGATACGGCTACTTCGGATCATGCCGAAGCTTTCATCGCTGCTGAATATGGATGCTCCAGGCTTGAGTGTGAATATCCCTTTCCCCGGCGCTGATAAGATCAGCATCAGCCTCGTTTCGCTTCTTGGAAGGGTAAGGTCCAAGACCCAAGATACCATTCCCAGATTGAAGTTTAAGTTCAACTTCGGGTTGACAAAAGAGGCCGCAAGCACAGGCATACCGATTCCAAGATTTGTGTACATGCAATTCTTGTATTCCTTGGCTTCTCGACGAACGATTCGTCCTCTCTCCGCAGCAACCTCACCTTAGCCCAGGGTCTTGGTCTCTTGCTCTGACCAAGTGTACTTCTCGATAAATTTCTCCGTTGTACTTCGGACAACTCTCTTAACATATATCCTTGGTAGATGAATCGATTCCGGCGGTGATATGCCTGGCTCAACGATATGTTCGGCTTCAACAATGGTCATCTTGGCGTTACGCCCTATTGGGCCGTTGAAGTTCTAGGCTGCAAGACGGAGCTTACAATTTCCTAGCTTGTCCACTTCGAACGCCTTCACAAAAGCGTAATCTCCTGCAATACTACATTCGAGTAGATATGGCTTGCCATCGAAGACCTTGACATCTTTGGGATCAGGAAGCTGAACATCACCCGAAGATCCTAATAAAGGTTTGTTACGGAAAGGGAGATCTCCATTCTGAACTACCGTCCCAACGCCAGCAGGCGTGTAGAATACCGGGATACTCTTGCTACCAGCCGCACCGCGTTCGGCAAGGGTACCTTGAGGGGTAAGTTCTAGTTCAACATCACCTGTGAGGTTCATATTCTTAAGATTCTTGTTTTCCCCAAGGTATGAGAGACAGGGGTAAGGCTACCTATCCTACCCCGCAACTCGGGCCGCAAATATAATACTAATGCATAATTTACATTCTATACCTGCCTCCTCCCACCGGGCGAAAAATATGAACTAAAGCCGCCCACCGGGCGGAAGATATAGACCAGAGCCTCCCACCGGACAGGCATGAGCTTAGGAGCCTTCGCGTACGCGGACTCACCTCAACTGCCTTGTAAGTTCGCCGGAGGGGTGTTCTCAGTTCTCTACACCTTAGGACCTGAGGGGAAATGCCGGACGCACCCCATCCGTCGTCCCCATGGGGTAGCGCAGGCACGAGCTTGGCTGTCCGGTTGTAAGCTCATATCCCCAATCTCAAGTATAAAGTATAAGTATTGTTATAATCGCACAATAACTCTGTCGCTTCCAATTCACAATTCAATACCACAGCACCGTCCTCGGCATTCATCTTTGCCTCTTAACATCTCACAAGAACTTGGCCTAACTTGAGTTATGCTTTCTTTGACAGTCAACAGCCTGGTGGCCTTGGCGACGCTTCCTCAGCTCGTCCTTTCGTCCGCCATTGAGCGCCGTCAAACCTCTTCCAACACGGCTACAGTCGACCTTTCCAAGGGTCGTGGGTCTCCCCAGCACTTGGCTTCTGGCATCATCTACGGCATGCCTGACTCTGGGTTTGGTCAGTCCCCGAACCAGATCCCTGATCACTTTTACTCTGACATGGGCTTCAACTATGCTCGTGCTGGAGGCGCACAGATCGATCAGGGTGGTTGGATCTGGGGCAAAGCCGCCTACGCTGCGCGCTTCAAGTCGACCAAGGAAAACTATGTGAAAGCTCGCCAGTTCGGTGCAAAGTTCCAGATCCTGCCTCATGATATTTGGGGCACTGATCACGCAAACTCGACTACGGCCTGGCCGGGCGATAATGGCGACTGGACAGACTATGACAAGTTCTTGAACCAGTTACTTGATGATTTGCAAATCAACAACATGCTAGATGGCTTGGATTTTGACATATGGAATGAGTGAGTCAAAGTGTTGATATATCACTGCTGGCCAGAACTTGTTCTTACGCACAAAACACAGACCGGATATTGGCTTTTGGGCCCGCTCCCAAGATCAATATCTAGAGATGTGGAAGCGCACGTATCAGCGCATTCGATCATGTATGTTTGAATGGACTTATGCATCAACATGAGAACTTTGCTGACTCCATTACCCACAACAGCCTCTGCGTTCAACAAAGTCCCTCTCGTTGGTCCTTCTAGTGCTGGTCAACCCTCAACCTCAAACAGTTGGTGGGTGGCATTCGTGAAATACGTTGTAGCCAACAAGGTGGTTCCGGACCAATGGACCTGGCACGACGAGCCTGGCGATGTAGCCAAGGATCATGACAACTGGGCAGTCCTTCGTAAGCAGTACAATGCCCCCGACAACCAAGTCAATATCAACGAATACGCCGTCTTCTCTCAACAGGTTGCTTCAGGCGCAGCGTGGTGGATCTCCCGTCTTGAGCGATACAACTACATCGGTCTTCGCGGAAACTGGATCATGGGATGTGGTCTACACGACTTCATGGCATCTCTACTAGCAAAGTCAGATGACAACAGCTGCACAGGCGGAGGCTACGTGCCCAACGGCGAGTATCAAGTCTACCAATACTACAAAAAAGACATGACGGGTACTCGCGCTACCACGACGGGTAGTGGTGACGGGAAGATGGACGTGTTCACGACCATCGGAACTGACAAGGTTCGCGTCTTGACCGGTGTGAATATCGCTACTGGTACCTGGTACATCACCATCAACAATCTCAGCTCTGTAGGTCTCCCAACTTCAGGGAGTCTTGCTATCCATACCTATGGATTTGTTGACAAGGGTCACTATGGACAAGTGTCAGCCCCTACTGATCGGGGAGTATATTCGCATCAGTACTCTGGCAACTCGGTTACGTTCCCAGTTTATCAGACAGATGTTGATAAGAACACAGCCTGGGCTTTCGAGTTCGCCGTTAGCCATTAAGGTTCATAGGCAAGCTATTTAGGCAGTTAGTTTCTACTCCGCCATCCTAGGGTTAGCTTTCAGGACACTGCCTCAGTCAAAATTGGATATTGTACCTTAGCCGAGAGTATCTCTAGTAGCTAAGATTTCCCTTTTGCCTCTGGCAAACTAAATCTCATCTGACACGCAGTGTAGACTTGTCAAAAAGACGCAATGGATCTGATCCGGGTTGTGATTCTAACAGCCATAGTTTTTCAAGTAAGTCCGTATAAATTAATATAGCTCATCTCTTGCTCAACTTTTACCCTCTCTTAAGTTGCCTTTATTAGTATCTATTGAGAGCCACCAGAATGTAGTGCGGCCCCACGGTCGATGGCCCGTAAAATCTGCATAATGACTTCAACAAACAAGTCTTCTTGAACTTTTTATACGCCTCTCTTCAGTTGTCGGTAAAGCCGGCAACGCCAGTCTATCCGACTATCCTGCTGCTGGGCTTATTCAGGATCTACCAGGTCGATGGCCTGTTTCCCCTAGTCTTCCGGCTGCAACGAACCGGACATGTTCACCTCTATGAGGACCAAGTGCTGTCTATAATGGCCAGTGCAATCCTTGCCCGGACCGGCTGCAGGTTGTTGTAGGGCGGATGACTTAGCAGTCCGACCCAGCTGAGACTGGCCCATTTAATCCGACGGTAGCCGGACCTACGGTTCAGTCCAACGAGTCCACAAAAATGATCAGATATATGGAAAGACCTGCTCCGGTGTCGATGGTAATTCACTTGTCGCTGTGGAACTTCGAGATATATTTGTTTAACAAGCTGCAGCTGAGGCTCTTGAGGCTCTTGCGCAATAATTTGTAATTTTCCGGGTAAGATTGTCCATGAGGCCCCAATTTCATAGCACCCCTAAGAACTAGAGATCTTGAATTGTGATATCAGATTATCCCCTCACATGCTGTGAGGCTTATGGAACAATTATATGTTACATCCGCTACTATATACGCCCCACGTAAAACAAGAGAAGACTTAGTGACTGTCATCATGAGATTTAGAGAAGGATGCAGATTTCTAAAGAAATAATTCTCGGTAAACTTTTCGGTGTGTTATGCGCGGAGTACACGGTGCAAGGCTATATGAATCAAGCACCAAAAACAGGTTTGAATCATGATTCAGTAGTACTATTGAAGGTCAAAGAACTGGGGAGGTTACATTGATCCTCCCCATTGGTCAGAATCAACACGTCAGGCAATAGCGCAAATGTCATATGGCGCGGGCCTCTCGGTCGACACTAAACACTAACAAGGGTGTTCGCCTACTTGGCAGCCTAGCGATTATATACCTAGCTAGCCTAGTCCTTGCTAGTCCGTGGAATATCAGGGCTGAATACCGTGCGAGCGGAACGCAGTGGACTAAATCATTCACATTCGCGATCTGTAAATTCCAAGATTGTTGACATGATAGATCTGAGACAGTTTTACATAACGGACAAGATTAAGCAAGTACACAAGGACTTGGCACTAATAGCCTCGACTGAAGGCTGACAGCAGACGTGACGTGGCAAGCAAATTAGAACTATTTTCATGTAAGACAAAACTCTGTTGGTTCTTTAGACAGCTGAATAGTTGGTAATTGGTGTTGGTGGTGTGGGGTGGCTGAATTTTTGACAAGGGGGGGTTCTGTGATGTCGGAATGTAGATCCAGCGCTAGGTAGTGACTACCAGCTCGCAACGCCAAGAATAAATAATTACTTGTAGAGTAGGCACTGTGCTAAGCCCCCTCCCTGATTGGTGACAACTATAGGGAATACCACACGGGCCGGATCGACCGAGGCAAACAATAGTGTCTCAGTAAATTGCGCTCTGACCAGTCAAGCCAGTGATCTATCAGATGGGAAGTGGCTCGGCACGATGTCTCAGTTAAACTATGGAGAACGTGAGGTAGTGCAAGTCCAGTTCAGCAGATGTTGGTTCTCTCGTCCAACTGAAAATACCTCATTTTGCTTGGAAATGCGTTGGTCTCCTGACAATCTGACCAGTGAACATGGCCCCAAGCTTAACAAAGTTTACATGGGTTTATCACGGCACAGCAGGGTCGCATATAGAGAGTTGCATCTTGGTGTATGCGATAAACGGTACCGCAACGAGAAATCTACAGGAACCACTTTCAGCCTAGCCCAATTATTCTCCTATTCTCAGCCCCAAGATACCAAGCGCCAGGAACTGCGCCATGCAAAGCAACCATGCCAACACTACCATGCATCCAATAGCAAATACGACAAAGTACATGAACTCAAGGGGCCTCTCAAAGAACCACAGCTGTCCCTCGACTCGGTCATTCTTCTCCTTTCCTTGGACCCGCCCATCCGGGACATATTTGAAATCAAGGACGGAAGCACCCCCAAGGCCTTGGCTGCTATCAATAATAGCGCTGTGCAGCCCGTCCCTGCAAAAGCTAACAACCTTATCATCCAAGGCAGGGATCCATCTTTGGAGTCCAGCCAGGCTCCACACCAACCAGCAGTGGCCTCTGAAGCAGGCATACGAGTACCAACTGGGCCGTCCCATTCCCAGCTGATTGCAGATCTCGTGGCCGTTCAAGACACGACTAGCAGCTTGGATGAAGCCATCTGATATGTTCATCGGCGGCAGATCCTTGAGGGCCTCAACAAAGTTGTGTCCAATGACAACCGAGGTTGGCGTCACAAGGAGCTCGTTATAAGCTAGGCTTTCCATCACAGCCTTTCCTTGTTCGCTGAGGTGAAGTGTTCCTGAGGCGCCCCAATCACATAGGCCACGTAACGCCAGAGGGCGATGTAATCCTCAACTTCTTGGGGTTCAGGTGTGATACCCATCAAAGGGAGTTGCAACCAAGCATGGTTACAGCTAAATGTCGCAATGGCATGTATTGAGTCGAGGGTGTTGATTGGTATTCCGTGTCTCTCCTGGTCAAAGAATCGGCATTTAGACGCCGCCACCTTGAGGATTTGCTGTCTGACCATTGAATGTAATAGACGGACTCGGACGATCGACCTATGGCCTGGTCCACCGGGCTTGACATGGTCAAGTGAGTGGGTGACTTGGAGCACTAGTTGAAATGTTTCAAGAAGTCGTCTTCTGAGTACACGGGTGCTGAAGCCACCAGTGCGGGCGAGTACCTCGACTACGCCGGTGGAAGCAGAGTTCTCTCCAACAAAGCCTTGGAAGGCAAATCCAATAAGGTTTGCGAGAGCGTAGCGGTAAAAGAATCGCTGTCCTCGGGCAATTTGCTCCCAATCAACCCAGCACGGGACTGTATGTACCTCTTGCCATAGCTGGGAAAGGACCCCATTCTGGCCTTGATATTGAGAAAGGGTCTCAAATAAGTCTGTTCTGCTGACATGATGGCCTTGTTGCTTGAGTTGAGTGTGGATATGCTGAATCTCTCTGACGGCAGCGGCGCCGAGTTCATCACACTCGTAGCGTAAAGGATCAGTCTGTGTTTTGGAAACATGTTTGTTTGTCCATGTAAATGAATGATTACCAATAGTTCGAAGTTCTTCACTCATGGTGCTGTTTCCAAAGAGCCCCATGATGTAGTATATGAACCAAGTAGTGGGTTTCAAACTGATAGAGAAGATGAATGGGCTTAGATGATCAAGACTGCTCTGAATGAGCAGCGGGATAGTTGTAATCGGATGGATGTTGGTTCAATTTAAGAAGGGAGCATCCGAATGTGTCTATCAGATCCAAACGGGGAGCACCTCCTCATATCCGACCTCCCTTGACGGACAGGCACACGTAATGGTTCAGTTCAGCCAGAGATCGCTTAGGACGTCTCTCCAGGTTAACCAATGGTCATGGACCTCGTCATCACATCGCACGGAGGGGGTGATATCTCCATGGGTACTTACTTGTAGTCTCACACTCAAGGAATTAGATCTGAACCATCCCCACGGGCTGTGTTCGTTCTCTTCCAATAGATGGCAAACAAGACCCCTATTACCCAGTCACCTGGTATGACCAACTCGGCCATAGCTGAACACCATGTCTTGGGCCTATTATCTATGATCTCACTATACGAGTGGATATTGCGCAGTCGGAAGCTAAAATAAATCACGCAGGATGAAGGGAAGCCGGTTTATCAGAAAAGGCTACGCGGCTGTGTGTCTGGCCCCTTGCCCTGCCTAATTACTCCGAGCTATTTGAGAACGCGTGACGCCCAGTCTTTTTCTCAACTACCTGCGTAAGAAACAACAAAAAGTGCAGCGTTCTATTCTCAAACTATCATCTCACTCTAGGGCTTCTACCTACAGCACCCATTATGGAGGTTTTCGCCACCGATAAAATACAGACGAGAAGCACCGTCACGCTCCCCGATCTTTTCAAGGGTTTTGTGGTCCAGGCCCCTCGTATGAACCCTCATTATGAAAAAGTGAGGCCTATATCTGAAGAATGGCTTGCTGAGTATGTCAAAGTAACCGTGGTATCTAGTTACGCTAACTCGATCTTAGAATATGTTCATTCTCGCCTCAGATGAAGAAGAGGGTCGAGTTTTGCGACTTTGCCATCTTTATCTCCATCGCTGCTCCGGATGCCTCGTTTGAGAAGCTCAAGACTATGTGCGACTGGGGGAACTGGGTGAGTAAGATCCTATGATTGTTTATCTCAAAACTCTAATCAAAGCCACATAGGTGTTTCCTTTTGATGATAGTATGCTTTACTGTTCATCAAGACTACAATAATGTTACTAATGATCTTAGTGTTTGATGAAGGAGCATTGAAATCAGACCAAAAGAGATCACAGATCGTAGTCGACAGTCTCATGGCCGATATGCTCGATAAGCCCTACTCAAAGCCAAAAAGCGCTGTTGTGAAGGCTCATGATGACATATTTAGAAGAGTCTCACAGGTAAGTTTTTCTTTAACTAGATTTCAAGATGTTTCAAGTCTAATACAAAATGACTACATAGGGATCAACTCATGGTATACCTCCACCATTTCCTTTTATCTATGAGAGTCTTTGCTAAATATCCCCAGGTGCTCGAAGAAGGTTTGCCCTATCTATGAAGCACTACACAGATGGGGTCGTCCATCACGTCGAGCACTTTTCCTCGAACAGAATACCCAGCATCCAGGAGATGCTTGAGACCAGACGGCTTTCTTCAGGAGTAACACCTTTGTATCATCTTATCGAATATGCCCATGATATCGAATTACCTGATGAAGTATTCGAAGATGCTGTTATCCAAACGTTGGAACGCTTAGGTGCGGACTTTGTTCTTCTGTAAGGTTTCCCTTGCTCTTGTACTGTTTCTTTAGTGAACTAACATATGATCTCAGATCCAACGACATTTTATCATATCGGAAAGAAGAGGTGAGTCAAACAGCGTACATCCATATTGCAGGCCCAGCCGCTGATGCGAGACAGAGCGACGATTGCCCGTTTAGTATGGTCGCAGCTTGCCGAATGACAGGTCAGTCTCCCCAACAGGCATTCGACACTGTTGGAGATATTCTTGAGCAGAGATACCAGGAATGGCAGACTGCCATCGGTCAGCTGCCAAGTTGGGGTCCCGAGATTGACGGGAACATTGCTCAATATATCGAAGGCATTCAGAATGTTGTCCAGGCCAACGTTACCTGGAGGTATGAGTAAACCCCTATGATGTAAATTCAATGACGAAATGCTCACATATGACAGCTTCCGATCGGGTAGATACTTCGGGAAGCAAGCCCCAGAGATCCGGCGGACCCGGTTGATTGATGTTATGGTCGATCCGCCATTCTTGCACATAAGGAAACTTCAGTCGGGCTGGTCGATGAAGGGCCTTGCATCATTATTTAAAGGCTTCTTCGGGTCATTTATTCTCGCCTTTCTGTTTATCTTCTACTTTGCTATCATTATCCGAGTCTGATCCTCTTGTCCATTGACTTTGCGATCCAGTTCGGGGTATAGATTCCACAAGCTAGTTTTCTTTTAGTTCGAATCGTATGAAGAATGCCTATTTTCTGCACCATCCGTATCTCGCAACAAAGTTAATTCTTCAAATCAGCAATTAGTTCTGTCAGTGCTCAGATATTGCCCTAAAAAGTGGAACTACGCAGGATAAGAAGACGGCAAACTAGGGCAGGGTCTGCATCTGTCCCGTCAGGGTGTAGTGCGTGCGTCACTGGAAATCCTGCTCAAGGGAGAGCTCAGAAGCAGATCCTCTCCCCAATCATACCCCGAACTGGGCCGCGACAGGGATGCATGACGGTGGATCATGGATATCCAGTCAACCAATCCATCACTTATTTCCATCGGCTACTGTGTCTCTGCCAGCACCTAACCAGAAAAGAACGGGAAAAGGTGGGGATTTCGCTGCATGTGTCACGCTGTGTGTGCTGTAGCCTATCTCCTCACATCACCTATGCACTGTTTGTTCGGGGCGTCATGCCGAAAGCTTTCGGCCGAAGTATTTCGGCCACCACCGACTTTTAAGAATATTCCGACATAATGCGGACTTTCAGTATGGCAATTCGCATAAAAATATAGTTACGTCCAGTTCTGCATCACGCTAACTAGGTAATCTTTTTTTTTTTTCCGTGCTGAGATAATACACCTCGACATGTCTACCAAGCCTTTAGTTAAAACAACTACCTTGAAACGCTCACGTGCCCAGACCGATGATCAAGACGACAATGATGTTGGCAATAAAGGTTCCCCAGAAACCCCAGTTTTGAGAAGCGATTCGCATATGGATGAAGAGTGTTGGCAGGAGTCTTTGTACTCATACTCACTGGTGAGTCTTTTTCGCGAAGGTTTTTACGGTGATCCTAACCAGGTTTCCAGCATGACAACAAGACACCCCGGGATGTTACATGGATAGATCCTCGCGCCGACTCTAAATTACAAGATGCACTCAAGTTTCTGCCTCCCAAGGCCCAGCTCGGTAAGCCGTACATGGTAGTCCACCTGTTGGGTCTCGGCGTCTCATTTGCGCTTAGATGCTCTCATTGAAGCGTTCTTCAGCAATGTCAACCACCATTATAACATCATCAACCCACCAACTTTTATACGCCAATATGTGAGCTGGTCCAAACAAAGACCACAAGGATGCTGTCAAGATCTCCACCTGACAACGCTCATCTTGATGATTTGCGCGTGCGTTACCCAGCATCTCGATATTAATTCACAAACCGCTCTCGACGATCATCTAGATCAGCCGCCGCGAAAAGGCCTGTCCAACTCTTATCATGATGCTGGCCAGAGGCTTGCCAAGGCAATACCTGCTAGCTCATATCATCTGACCAATCTTCAGTGGAAAGTTCTTTCTATCTGCTGGCTCAAGGGCGAAGCAAAGTTTACCGAGGCGTGGCACACTATTGGCTTAGCTGTGCAAGAAGCATATGAATTGGGTGAGATAGCACTGAGTAAGACTATTTCACACTCCGTTAACCTATTGAGATAGGGCTTCATAAGTCTCGGCCCTCCAGAGCGACCCCAGACACTAAGGCAGAGATTGGCGGGCGAGTTTGGCAGGTATTGTACTGTTGGAACTGGTACATAATGAGATAGATATATAATGAACAGAATTGTGCTAACATCTCACAGGCAACTATCGTCTACACTGGGACGACCTTTTCTCATGAATGACATAGATTCTGAGCCCGAAGAACCCTGTTCCGCTCTAAAGCATACACCGCCTACACCGACACTCCATACTAAGCTACAGTACTGGCTCATCTCGTCTCTCGCTAAGCGATGGCAAACGCCTCAAAATGTCAATTCACCATCCGAAATCTACATCTACAAAAGGATAGTAGAAGATCACATATCCTCACTACCATCTGTCTTCGCTATTTACAACACCGATACCTCGAGCGATGACAAATGGCCATGGGTCGTGACACATCGCTACTATATCCAAACAATGGCATATTTCATCATCTTACAGCCATACAAAGCCTGCCTGTTGCACCCCTCGACAGACCTTTCCTTACCAATGATGCAAGAGTTGCGAGCAGAAGCTGTAAAATATTCCCTGAAGACGCTACAGATCGCTACACAGTGGGCATCTCAGGTCTCGCAAGGAGATGGGCAATTTCATCTTGTTGTATTATGTCTCTTCGACACAGCAGCTTTTCTGTCCATATCATTATGTAAGGGCCGCGGCAATGCTTTCCCTCAGAGAGAAAAAGCGATACTTGCAGTCACTGAAACTGCTGCAATCTTAAAGCAACTTCAAAGTATCTCGCAAGGAGCTAAGTCTTCGCACGTGCTATTATATCGGATTCTACAAAGACTAGAATGGAGTTAAGATCACAGTATAGATATGTTAAGATAGTTTATGATATTGGAGCTATAGTGCTATAGACATCAATTAGGTGGAGCATTAATGCCTCCCCCAACAGGTTGATTTGTGTCTGGAGAAAGCAAATATACGGTCTTGGTACTGATCTCTGATAGTGAGTCTTTAAGGGAACTGTATAGATCCAGCATCGACAGAGACATGTATAGAAAGCATGAATTGATTAGCACTGCTAATGTGAGCACCAAGTCAGTTAACCACTATGTTAAAGAGATAAATATTTTACTTAGTGCTACATGCCAGTTACAGCGATAATCTTAGCACAGTAGATGAATCTAAAACTGCAGCATGTCTCTAAAGTCCTTATCCTGAAGTTTAGTCTGATCTATTATTTCTGCCTCCTTACTCCTCTGATTATTAGGAGGTCTGGATGCCTTGTTTGGGTGTCAGTTAATAGGGAATATATATGCTAGAGGACGAGTATTAGCCGTCAATTTATATTTTAGTTGAGATTGTACTTGCCAAGGACTCCAAGATTGCAGTAGAACTTAATAGCGTCTCAACCAGAAGTTCAATAGTGGCCCTTATAAATTTGGGGGGGTTGTCAGATAGCTTCACTGCGAACAGATCTGCAAAGTTAACCCAGAAGTACGCCGTGCCGACATTTTATGATAGCAAAATCATTCATATGTTCTAAGTCCTTTGCTTTCTTACGCAGAATCTAATTATCTTAATTCCCCTATAGCACTAACCTAGATTAGAGTTAGATATCAACCTTCGGCACTAATAAATATCGCTGCCTATGCCGACTCCGACCATTACATATATTCCATTCTTGCACTACGTAACTGGTCGAACAATTCATTCGGGCTCTGCGACGATTACGCCTTGCCTGAAAGCCTTTATATAGACTTTTTAGATAAAGTCCGCACGTGTGACTTATGAAAGGTGTGATAACCCATCCGCGCTCCATTCTCGCCGACTTCAGCAAGGATCTACAACAAACAGAAATAGAGCGAGGAGAAGACTGATAGTGCGCGCATTAGCCGCGAATAAGATGCCATTCCTTCAGATTTATCTCAGATGTTATATCATCACGCAATGGATTAGACCGTATCATATACATGCGTAGTCAGTTCTGAGGATGTCTTGTTCAGCTCATCCATCTACCTGACGGATAAGCCTTTGTTCGGCTGTCCTCCCCTGTTCAATGAGGCTTGCATACTGTACAGGGTCTTTCGCCGAGGAGCGAATGGAGATGAGCTTCTGGACAAGGTTTCCGCATAAACCTCGAGAACTAGTTGGCTGCTGTACCGCTACTGAGCCTTGGTTGCTAATGAAAATATTGTGGCTCTATCACGCAATGCAGTTAAGCGAGGACCATTGTCCTACTCTGCGACTGTTGCGCAAATGCAAGCCAGGTAATCTACAGCGGGAAACCAGCTCTCAAGGCCTCTAACTACTTAGACCCGTTTCGAAATGGCTCAGATATAACAGGTCGATCTCGAAATTGCGTTCTTCCCGTTGTGGGGGTTAACGTCATGTTAGCGCATGCACTGATACAGAAATCCCTGTCTTTCAGCACGCAATACATCAGCAGGAGTTCACTTACTTACCAATATACAGGCATCATAGGATAGGTCGTATTGGGTCCCTGTGCTGATACTCAGTGCTACCGAAAGTTTCTTATCAGACGTTCTTTGCGCAGCTCGGAGTGAAGGGCAACCCCCCGCGACGTTCACAAGCACGCAATACCGAGAAACCCTCACACCTTGCCAGAAGCTTACCACATCCCGAAATGACGAGCTTAGGCGGATTTATGGTTGATCTTCCGCGCTGTTTCGCAATCCTAGACCTTTGATGGTGGTTCAAATTTGGTCGCTGGAGTCGCACTATATAGAGATCCTGACATCTCCGCGGCACTACGATATCTTCCATCTCTGGACTCTTGGCTTTTTGTGATAGGCGAGCTATTGCGCTAATTAGCCTTGTATCGATTCAGGTCATCGTTAAATTTAGCAACGGTTTTTGCTCAATTTTCGGTTCATTATGGCAACTGTTTTGGTGAGGGACCAGAAGATCCACGATGTCTCTGAGTCCGACGCCTCTTTTGACTCGCTGCCGCCGCTTGGGGCGCCCATAACCGAGAAAAATCACCTGTTTCAACGCGGCAAGACTTTCGATGCCGATGCAATTGCTACACAAGTTAGTGACTTCTCCTCCGTCGCGAGATTTTCCCGCGCTAATACAATACTCATCGCAGGCCAGCGTTTTTGACGATCCTTCGACCGCCGACAAATACCAGCCTCGATCAGATTGGTGAGACCATCCTTCGGCCTTTAGTATACTAGTCCTGTGTGCCAAGTCTAATTCATGGCTTCGAATAGGGAGAATCTCAGTCGTTTCGATCCCCTCGCAAGATGGACCTGGGGCGAAGAGAAACAATTGGTCCGCAAGATCGACATCAAGATTATGATCTGGACATGCACCATGTTCATGGCCTTGGAGCTGGACAGAGCCAATATTTCTCAAGCCTTGACAGACAATCTCCTTGGAGACTTGGGCATGACAACCAATGGTAAGTTGACGCGAGCTGATTATCGGCTTACATCATTTCAATTACTAATTGAGATGCTCAGACTACAACCTCGGAAACACCGTCTTCAAGCTCGCATTCCTCTGCTCCGAACTCCCCTCACAACTTGTCTCGAAATGGATGGGCCCTGATCGCTGGATCCCAACACAGATGTGTCTCTGGAGTCTCGTCGCAGCTGCACAATTCTGGTTGTCAGGCCGCGACTCGTTCCTCACCTGTCGTGCACTCCTGGGTATTCTGCAGGGTGGTTTCATTCCTGATGTAAGTCTTCATCCGTACCATGATATCCCATCAATCATGCTGATCTTATCGAGGTTATCCTTTACCTTTCATACTTTTACAAACATCACGAGCTCTCGATACGTTTGGGATTTTTCTGGACCATGATGAGTGTCGCCGATATCATCTCCGCCCTTCTTGCCGCCGCCCTACTTGAGATGCGAGGTGTTAACGGCCACGCTGGTTGGAGATGGCTATTCCTCATCGAGGGTCTCATCACTCTGATCTTCGGTCTCCTCGCTTATGGACTCATGCCTCCAGGCCCAACACAAACCGCCAATTGGTTCCGTGGCAAGAAAGGCTGGTTCACCGAAAGAGAAGAAGTTATCATCGTCAACCGTATCATCCGCGAAGATCCTACCAAGAGCTCGATGCATAACCGACAACCCATCACTTTCAAACTTCTGTTCCAGAGTCTTAGCGACTTCGACCTTTGGCCATTGTATCTGATTGGACTGTGCTTCCAGATTCCCGCCACTCCCGAACAGCAGTATTTGACGCTATCACTCAAGGGTCTTGGCTTCAATACGCTCCAGTCCAACCTGTTGACCATCCCATGGACGGTGCTACATATGATTACTATGCTTATCCTGGCTTATTCGGCAGAGTATTTCAAGAACCTGACCGTAATGGGATTAATTGGCCAACTCTGGATTTTGCCTTGCCTGATTTGGTTCAATGTCGCCAATACTGAGACAGCTAGCCGATGGGCTATCTTTGCCGTCACCACCGTGCTATTGGCCTATCCAAATGGTGAGTAGAGACCGTGATCGATATCAAAGTGACTATACCTGTGGAATAAATAGCTAATATATCAATCCAGCCCATCCTATTCAGGTGGCTTGGAACTCGCGCAACTCTAATAGTGTGCGCTCTCGAACTGTGTCAGCGGCGTGCTACAACATGTTTGTACAAACTGGCGCTATCATCTCTTCCAATATTTATCGCAAGGATGATGCTCCTCGATACCATCGTGGAAACCGACAGCTACTTGCCATTCTCTGCATGAATATTGTTCTTTACGTTTTGGTCAAGGTCTACTACATCCTCCGCAACAAGTCGCGTGACAAGAAGTGGAATGCTATGTCCGAGTCAGAGAGATTAGAGTATCTTAACACTACTAAGGATCAGGGCAACAGAAGACTGGACTTTAGATTCGCTCATTAAGTGACATTTCGACACGTTGCTTATATCAGCGGGACTATTGAATACTTCGTGATAGAATGAATCGAGAGTCGATCTGGTCAAATATACATTCGTTTCAGTGCCTATTGATAGTTCCTATCTATCTTCTAAAACATCATAAGTCGCTGCTTATACAACTCTATTGACTTTCCCCACTGGCTGTAAATCCAGGCTTCTGTTCTAGTCACTCCTCGTCTTGACGAAAAGAAACCTGTGGGATCTCACTAGATTAAATGCTGAGTATTCTGTGATATTAGAAAGTAGTTGAATTCTTGACTTTGAGATATTTTGTATGTACTAAGCAAATTCTGATTTTTTTCCTTAAAACGCAGACAAGGCCACGCTGCTGTACAAACCAGCGATTTGATATTTCCCACTCAGCCTCTGGATCTGCCAACTCAATGGTGTATCGCCTCAGCAATACCGGCACAACCTTGTGCATTTCCATAGGACTGATGTTTTTGCCAACACAAGTCCGTGATCCTGCCCCAAAGGACAAAAAGCTATTTTCCATCTTGGTGAGTACATCCGCATCTGCAGTCAACCAGCGTTCGGGAATAAAAGCCTCAGGCTCCTAATACACTTGAGGGCCGTGTTGCAAAATCCATTGGTTAATACTGACGATTGTGCCTCCGGGGATATATTGCCCGCATATCTCTGCTCCCTGGGGCGGAATGTGTCGCTCCATGAGCAGACCGACCGAGGGGTGAAGCCGCTTGGCTTCTTTGGTCGCAGCCAAAGTGTATGGCAGATGCGCGGTGGACTCTTTATATGAGATCGAATCACTGAGCTTTCCACCTTTATCGGCCGCCTCGATTTCATCAATAACGTTTCTCATCTTGTCGGGTGTTTGATAAGGAAGTAAATAGCTGCTCGAAGCGCTATAGCAGTGGTATCCGATCCAGCGAACACATTAGTCGACAGGTGGACGATAGCGTCTCGGGTACTCATCTTGAGCGGGTCCTTGTTTTTCGCTGCAGCCCACTTAGACAGCAACTCTTTGTCCCCTCCATCAGTAAGCTCCAGTTCTCAGTCTCATTAGATGGATGTTCGGGAATTAATGGCTTCGAGGGTGAAGGCCAACACCGCATTCCACGACTCCATGGTAGGTATCAAGATCGGAAACAGGGGGTTGCCCAAAAGAGGAGGATGTATCTCGGGGACCTGCGCCCAAAGCGATGCGTATGATGGGATGCCCGCAATTGTTTCCATCATGCCGTCAACATCCCCGCCCATGGTCAAAAACCCGAGCTTCTTCGCAAAGGTAACTTCCCCAATTACGTCGAAAGCATAGTACTGAAGCCACATGCCTAGGTCGATAGAATTTCCGGCCGTGGCCCACTCGTCAAGGCGAGACATAAAGAGTTCAGTACAAGAGTCCATTGCAGGCTAGGATCCCAGCAAACTTGTCAAGCTGTATGCACCTGCAACCTTTTTCGTCTGCCCCTGATGATAAACGGCGTCCCGTGTCGAAAAAAGGTTCATTCGTGGTTTCTTCTGCCAAGGAATACTTTGGATCGGGTAAAACGCCGACTAGAGCCGTAATTCAAGGAGTAAAGTACGTCCAGGTATTTGAAATCCACTAACCTTTGTAAATGCGCCCGTGAATCCATATATGATCTTGATGGCCTGAGGGTCACCGACGGACATAACATCGGGGGCTATTCGCACGAGTGGGCCGTGATTTCGGTGCAGTTTAATAGCCTTCTGATGAGAATGGTCGTTGTAAACGTCGTAAAGCCTCCAAAGTTTCGTCCATTTCGCAAGGAATGGTCCGGGAATACGCGAGAGATCGGTCGATATCGGTTATAGACATAGCTCAGAATAAGGAGCATGAAGAAACATTCGACGGCATAACGTTTAAAGAATAAGATTGTTGTTATTACGACAGGAAAGTGTGAGTCAGGCATTTGAGAGACTTGTGTATTAAATTCGCCCGTATGAGGCTGTATAGTAATATTTAGCAGATGATTCCTCAGATGAAGAGGATAAGGGACACATATTTTAGAAGGAAGAATAAAGACTGAGGGAGCGACAGTAGTTATAAATATATGAATAGAGCCCTCAGTTCTCTCGACATGGACAACCAGGCACAACATACACAGTCTTTCGGATAGGAGGCAGGGAATACGAGCCGAAGGTGCGGGGGTAAACTTCGTTATGTAGTAGTAGCTCCATAGATCCTCAGCTGAACGAACCCTGTACCCGATGCCCACGCTAGAGCTAACACAATCTTCCATCCAATTGTGAAGTCGATATTTGTGATAACTGTGGGCTTGTATAAGGTAGCCCGGGGAAAAGGACGGCTACCGCAGAACCCGTACGATTTGAATTACGGGGCAGTGACTGATCCCCACGGAGTAAAATGGATCCTTAATTCGTGTTAGGTGGTGATTTGTTAATTAGATCATTGGTCTGCCTCACTCAACCGTATCGACACTCTGCAGCCCTTTTTACAAAGCACGCTATCCTCTCTTATGTCTAACCCAACATGGAAGACATGAACAAAGGATGATCGACAACTTTGTAGATACCGAAAGCCCTCGCACATTCATCCGTGGTCAGGCTCGCGCTGTTATCCGAAGAGGATTAACTGAAACATTTCGCCGGAAGTCCCGCTCCGGTCATGCAGCATGCCTTAGCTGGCAAGCTAAGGTAAATTATAGGACTGTTCAAAAGCTGGCCATCACTTTGAAGCACCCCACGCAGTCCTTCGCAACCTACTTTTAAGTCCTAAACTCTCACTCTGTTGGGGCTGGTAGAAAGGAATCACAATCTAGTGCGATGGATGCAAATCCTGCTTCTGTATCTGTGGTCTTAACAACGTATATTGTATCTGCCATCGAACAACGTTTCGGCTGGTTTATGAGAATCGCTTCTATCTTGGATCACAAGCCAAAGATTCGACCATGCAAGCACTTAACATATGAAAGACCTTACTCACAGATTTGCGAAGCTTCAAGAAAAGGAAACGAAGGTATTTTGTCATGTTCAGCGAATTCACAGTTGGTATGTAGCGGTTCAAGGGCCCATGCTTCAGCAACATCATGCTGTGGATGAGAGCCCCATTCAAAGTTAAGCAAGCAAAATCGACCTTACTAATATTATGCAAAGTTACGTCTCTCCTATGTTCTTCTAAAGCTGAAATGAGATTATCTTGGGTGACTTGTGTAGATGATTTAGCTTGGGTCATGTGATTCGTGAAATGTCCGTACTTTGAGCTTTGTCCGAAATGTTGTCTCGACCTGATGCGGCGAAAATCTCGTCGTAGCAGCGCAATGCTGGGACTGCAGCCTATCATTCATATAGTTGCCTCTTGCACCCGGTTCTTGTAAGCTGACATACGAGCAGGCTGGCAGTTCCCACACCCCGGCCTTGACATCTCCCCATTTAAGATTCAATATATTAGTCTTTACCGGTATATACAGGGATCGCGTTGTTCTTGATTTTCGCTATTTACATGATCGACAATTCCGTCGAGGTATACTATGAGAAAGGTTGGCATGTTTCTTTATCTAATGCTGCTTGCTTGCGTTTTGAGAACATAGGCGACGGTGTTACAGCGCATGGTTCAACGCAGGGTGATACTTTTTGCATTTCGCTCTTGATTGGCGAATCAGTTAGGCAAGGATAGCCCCTTGCACAAGTGGAGACAGTCGTGGTCAGTCCTGGTGTGATCTGGCACGTGATGAAGCAGATTTTTTTTTTTTTGTTAGAAGGTTTTGCCTCGGATTAGCCGTCACCCAATCACCAAATGACAATGGTTAACATTTCACGCAGTAGTAAGGACAGCGCCACAAGGTAGTGAACAGAAAATTTGCTGTGAATAAATATCGAATGCTCTTTACGCGTAGACCATAGCGATCTTTAGCTGACGATATGCTAAGCCTTATAATATCCTAAGTGACTATATCGGCTGTTTCTAGATTATAGTGCCTGTCTATTAATAACAACTGAGGTAATATATCAAGGCGAACTGTTGATCTATAGGGTAGGAGGTGTTCCTTAAATTTTAAATCTGAGGAGGTAGGTGGGTACTTGGTCTAAACGAATTTCCAAGATAACGCTGACTTGTGCAATTTGTGCTATAAGCTCACCGGATTAATTATTGCCCGATGCACTACACCCTGCCTCGTCGGATGACAAGCCTGCTAGCCTGCGAAGGCCTAGCCAATCTGACCCCACTTGCATAGCATATTTAATTGGCGCGTGCAGGACTGGTTAGCCGTGATTTTACATATCTCCATCGGCAAAATAAAAGCTCTTCTAAATTTCAACCATCGTTGATATTCTCAATTCGCACCAACATAGCTACTGATTGTAACAGAAGCCTCACAATCATTTATTTCTTCCCACAAGTTGACTGATATATCGATGCGCCCGTGTTATTTCACGGAATTCACAGCGGGCCCTTCTATTAATACGTAGAGTGCGGATATAGTCAACATATATTCCAGATCGTGGATTTGGAGGAACAAGAGGCAGGCCATGGATTAATTCCAACCGCTTTGAGGTTAATGTCTGCATTAAATCGTCTGGACTATCATCTATTCCTGCATGGCAAGTTGCCTAAACGTCTGCCGGATGAGGCTACTGTGATATCAGGCTGGTACCGAGTGCTTAAGCTAAATTCGAAGGCGCAAAATGAAAATTACCGCCAGATGCGCTATTGATTTGAGGGCCGCTTCCATGACTGATATTGACATGACCCTCCCCTAGATGAATTGGCTGAATACCGTTCGAATTGTTGTTGAAGATGTGCCCTGACTTGGGATCTTCTAGCGAAGGTGGCGCATTTCTGACCTCCTTCAAAGCGGCCTTGAGCTCATTGAGCTGATCCTTACTGACGAGAGGGACCTTGGCGATGTCCCCAATGCGCATAAGAAGGCTTTTCATTACATCCTCTATCTTATCGCCTTGACCAACTGCAGAGCGATAACGTTCGATGAATGGCTTGGAGTCGTCCGGTTTGGTTATGTCAAAGATGTCGTCCAGGTCGCGGCCTAATGAACGACAATCATCTGCCATCTGCCTTAGATCTGGAAAGATGTCGGGGCACTGTACGAAACTCGATTTGAATGACACGAGTATTTCTGACACAAGAGGCAACCGCTTGGCAACTATTTTGAACGCCGGGGGCACATCAGTCGCTTTGTCGATATCATTGGAGGTATTAACTGCGCGGGAAATAGAGGTGATGGCATCCTCTAGAGACACTTCCACATGTTTCGCCTTAATGATTGACATGGTGTCTATAGCGCACGGCAGGCAAGATCAAGTTGGATGGTAGGCAGGTAGTACAAGCAACGAGAGAGAGCCTGGTGGTTTTTACACTTGGGTTATCGCTTCAGCCTCCAACAATCGGCCTGTCCGGCGCCAAGAGAACGCCGAAAAGGCAGCTGCAGGAAAGTATTGGGGGCTGAAAGGAACTATTGGAAGGAATTCGTAGACCCTGTTCTATCTCTGCACGATGAATGCGCCTTGGGCCTTGGCGCTGCGAGTGCCTACAGCCTGATTGGACAAACTTGTCACAACTCGATGGTCTCTTCGTGAGACTTTTTTCTTAAGTCGCGTATCCTAGTCACTTGATTGGTAAACGACTTCTACCCCTCTCTGCTGAGGATGGTGAGCATGACCCATGTCGGCACTGAGCGCAAATTGCATATAATGAGGCTTATGCGATAATTGAACAATGCGGCTCAGTGCTACATGGCTATCTGCTGGGCCTCGGACGTGAGGAGGCTGCCCGAAAAGCACTCAAGACTATTTTTTGTTACAACTGATGAGTCATAATCTTCTCTGACCTTGGATTCTCGATTCAGCATATCTTGCCCAAGCTTCAGTGTCCACCCACTGGGACAAGGCGATTGACTACACCCCACCCTTACCAGATACCTTCCCAGAATGGCGCCGACAAACCAAGTTACAAGAAGTGTCATAGCTGAGAACAGGGCCAGTGGCATTCAGCCTCTGCATCAGGGGGACGGTAACTTGGCTGTGCAAGCAGGTGAAGAAAGTATTCAGAATAACGTTGGCCACCAGAAATATTTCCACAATTCCAGTAAGAAAGAGAAATATCTCGTATGCTAGTATTGGACAGTTAGTAACCTTCACAGCTATCACTGAACACCATTATTATGGGGTTGAAAAGATATCAGCCCAGCCCACAAGTAAGCCGACGATTTCAAAGACTATAATAAGCATGACACGTAAACTAACATCTATTTAAGAAGGTGATATCATTGATTGGATGAAAAGGGGGCTTTCTGGACATAATCAAGTGACACTCCATCGCGCACTGCTTGCAGAGCATGCGACTGGTACCGGAACCTGGATACTGAACAGCGCTGAGTTTGCATCATGGGAAAAAGGCACGCCCAACCTCTTGTGGATGCATGGAGACCGTGAGTATCGATCGTCCCTCATGTCGCGATCCAATTGGGGCTAACATTTCCCTTCTACTAGTTGGGTCAGGAAAGACAACCTTAGCGTGGGTAACATGGCCTCTACGTTCTTGGGCTTTATATACTAACGGTACTCGGTAGCTGTTTTATTATTGACTCAATTGGGCGGCAGAATCGGAATGGCAACGTTGCTTGCATATACCTATACTTCCGCAGCAAACAGATTTGCTTTGAGCAAATCGTCATCGAGCTTTTAAAGCAGCTCGTAGAACAGCAGCGTGGTGAGGAAATGTGTAGAGAGCTCCACGAAACGTACAATGGATGGCGCCGCAATCGCAAGTATCCATCGACAAAACAATACATTGACCTGATACGGGTTGTTTCTGAGACCTTCTCAGAAGTCTACCTCATTTTCGATGCCTTAGATGATTGTATCAACGTTGATGGAGAGAGCACTCAAGAGCTTGTCCAAGACTTGGTGCAGAGTCTCCGGTCTGAGATCAAGATACTTATCACGTCCCGCAGTAACGTGCTCAATGAAGAATACTTGAAGCCGGATGTCGCACTACGAATCGTACCAAATACTCACGACATTGAACTATACGTCCAGAGTCGCATTGAAAACGACAAGTTCATGCGAGAAGAGCTTAGGCAGTCTAAACAGCCAAGCATCAAGAATGAGATCGTCGAGAAGGTGACAGATGCAACAAAAGGAATGTAAGTGCTGCCGTGGACACCCGGGACTTACGATGCGCAATGAGTAAAAAGAAACTAACTCGGCTCAGCTTTCTAATGGCAAAATTGGACATGGACTATCTGTGTCAACAAGGGAGTCTTGGACTTATCAAGTCAGCTCTCATTCAGCTACCGAGAAGTGTCCACAGTGCTTTCGATACCTCTATCAATCAGATAAAAGGGAGAGATGCAGCCGAGGACGCGGCCTGTCTACGAGGCCTTGCTCGGCACACGCTTACCTGGATTGCAAATTCAGCTACCCCCCTTGACGCACAACAAATCAGTTTCAGCTTCGCAATTGGGTATTGCAAGAAGTCATTCGACCGAGATTATGTACCAAGCAGACTGAGAGTTATGTTTGCATGTGCTGGTCTAGTAACGATGGACTACGAGACTGGCATGCTTCGTCTCATCCACGAGTCTGTTGGAAAGTATCTCGTTGAGCACGAAGTCATTCCGAGAAATGCTCATACGTTGATGGTAAAGACGTGTCTCAACTGTCTTTTGCTAGATGAAGCCCCTAGCACCCTGCACAAGTACTCCGCGAGCCATTGGTTCACTCACTTTCTGCATGCCCAAGAAGAAGGAAGTGACTTTGAGGTTGAGGGTCTAATCTTGAAGTTCCTGAATAATGACGAGAAGGTGGAGAGAGCATTCCGATCCTTACCGGACCAACAGAACGACGATGCTCATGAAATGACTGGGCTACACGCTGCTGTTTACTTGGGTGAGACCAGATGGGCACGGACCATCATTGATAGTGCTGCCGATACACAAATATGCTTGAATGCAACCTGCTTGGATGGCCAGACACCGCTGCATTGGGCCGCAAAGTATGGCAGGGAGCTAATGGTGGAATTACTAGTTAAGAAGGGCGCTGATCTCAATGTCCGGGATAGGAACGGCGACTCCCCGCTACACGTTGCTCTCATGTGCTCAACTACACACTGCGAGGGAGTTGTTGAGCGCTTGATCGCGGCTGGGGCGAAATCTGATATCCGGGGTAGAAAAGGTCGAACTCCTCTGGCGTGGACAATCCGTTATGGCCCACCCTCGATTACCGAGATGCTGGCTCGGAGTCCAGAGGTGGTAAATGCTGAGGATGATCTTGGATGGACCTCACTCAGAGAGGCCATATCTCAGGCTCAGACTGACATAGTATATCTTCTCTTGAAGAACGGGGCGGATCCAAACCGAGCATCTAGCAAGGATGACTGGACTCCCTTGAAAGCAGCAGCACAAGACGGCGACGAGATGACGGCCACACATCTGATAGCAAGCGGTGCTAGAATCAACGATCCTGACAGAGAAGGATACTCGCCTCTTAGATGGGCTATAAAGTACAGTCATACAGGTGTTGTCCATCTCTTGATTACAAATGGGGCAGACCTGAACGCCAAGGCCAAAGATGGCATGACACCGCTGATTGCGGCCATCACAGAGGGAAAAAGGCGCGACAGCAACAAATCCATAGTCTGGATGTTATTGGAACACGGCGCTTGTCCCGACGGGCATGATGAGAATGGCAACACGGCGCTTCACCGTGCGATCCATTACTCGGATAGGTCCATGGCATGGCTATTAATATCCAAAGGCGTCTCAGTCACCAGAAGAGATAACAAGGGCTTAACACCGCTGGACTGGGCAGTTGAGCGAGATGACCCTTCTTTGTGTTGGTTACTATGCGAACATGGAGCCAAAGCGGACACTCCAGGCAACAAAGAGATCACATCTTTCCATCGAGCGGCAGCACTCGGTCGTGTCAAGATAACGCAATACTTTCTGACTCAGGATATCGACATAAATCAACCCGACGAGCTAGGCAATGCAGCAATAAGCCACGCGGTTTTGGGGGACAGAACCGAGGTAGTTGACTTGCTGGCTTCAAACGGAGCGTTGCTGGACCGACAGAATGGCCAAGGCTCTACCGTACTACACACAGCAATAAGGGAGCGAAAGTTGCATATGGTTCAGATGCTTCTAGATCATGGGGCATCGTGTCATATCCGAGACAATTCGGGTCAGACCGTGCTTCATCGAGCAGCCAACGCTGGGTTTAGTGATGGACTTGCGCTATTGATGAGAAAGTCAAAGGCTCTTGATCTGACTAATGACGATGGGGCGACTGCCCTGCATTTGGTGGTATTCAAAGGAGATGAGAGCTCCGTGAAACTGTTGGTGAACGGAGGAGCGAATAGGACAGCAAAGGATTGCTACGGAATGCAGCCTTTAGAATATGCAAGACAGCTGGGCCATACTCATCTTATGACATACTTAGTATAGTATGATAACATCTAGAGTTAGTAGACAGAAATGCAGCATTTGTGGTTCTCTGATACAGTTCATTCTATTGAAGCTATATCTAGCTTAGCCCTAGAGGGTATTGTGGTCAAATATAAGTTCTTAAGTTTGTTTCGTGCTTGAACTATCAAATCTCTCCGAAGAAGTTCCAAAGTGAAATGTACCAGCCGTGGGCCCTTCAAAGTTGATTTGGGAGCCGGTTCCAGTGTTGAAGTTCATGTTACCACTTTGATTGTGGGCAATTTGTAAACCAGAACCCGAGTTATGGAAAGTCATGTACGGAGTCCTAGACTTCTGGTTTTGGTTTCGTCTTCCCTCGACTGCAGCCTCAATGAGTGTTTCGACGTCTTTTCTAGTTGCAGCCTTAAGAGTATGGCTGAAAGTCAAGACGTGCAGATCTGCTATGATCCCTTCCATCAAGTGGTCGACCTTGTTCTCTTTTGGCAAAGTCTTTATGGCTGTTCCAACTCTTTTCCATGTTCCTGTTCCTGCAGGGAGTATGTCGGCGCGGAGTAGACCATCTAGCTGTATAATTTTTTGTTCGCAGCTCTCGAGGACGCTTTTCAAGGAGAGACTTGACTTAGATGGTTCTAAATCGCTTTCGAGACCTTCCATGGTAGCTATGAGCGTTTCCTGGACAAGCGGCAGCCTCGTTGCAACTTGACGGAAGCCAGCAGACAGCGAAGACGTGTCTGCCGCTGCATTACAAACTTTAATAGAGGCATCAACGATCGAGATGATGGCGGATATAAGGCTTATGATTTCGGCGCCAGACATTTGGCGGTCGCGAGCTGGAATGATTGAGTCAAAGGACCGGAATACCGCTTTTGGGATCATGCAATGGTGCGATGTTTTTGATGTGAGGAGCATTATACCTGATATAATGATTTCGGATACAGAGTTCCATGGTTACTGGGGTTCCAAGGCGGAGTCACTTCGCCTCCCTGCATCCTTTCAGCCGCATATGCATCTGCGGTCAGCAGCTTCGGCACAGCCTCCACCCATGGTGCCCTGCAAGCCCTATTGGGTAGAGTTACCTTCAGCAGGTGGTTCGCCAGCCGCAATATGCAGACCTAGCCCTGGTTCCGTTCTGCTTACTGCCCAGTTTTCTCTTCCCCTCCTCAGCCGACGTCCTCCATGGCCCATTGAAATGTTTCAGCGATCAGGGGCTTGCAAGCCTTACATGAGCAATTAAACTGGAAGATACCCCACTCGAATCCAGCGTCTTCGATCAATGCTTGCGCTGATGCTCCCAAACTTGCGCTCCCAATCACTCACATACTGCAGTGATTTGCGCATGTTTCCCCGGAGTCGTGTCTAGCATCAAACTAGCCAAGGAGGCCGCGAACAACACAGGAATGGATAGTATCCAGAGTGACGCTCCGCACGCCTCTTATGTCACCGACGACGACGCTACTGACAACGAGACAGCACCAACGCAGTGAGTAGCACTCAATGTGGTTCGTAGTCTTTTCTAATTCATATTACTTAGCCCAAAGCGTAATCCGTCTCCTGAACAAGGCGGAGCTACACTTGGTAGTGGTGAAGGAAGCCGGCCTTCTGATAAGGCTCCCGAAAGACAGGCACAAAACCCGCTCTCGACTCACCCCAAAGGCAACGCTTCACTGCGTCAACGATTCGTCCGCCCACGGGGCACGATAACCCGGAGGGTCCATTATCGTGACTCGGCTAACGGCAGGCTTCAGACAAGGATGGACGATGCCATTGAACCTTCCCCCTACGACCCCTATACTGATACTTCCTCTTACGACTCGCGTTACAATAACAACAGTGGTCCGACGATGCCTTATGGGCCGCGTCCGTCGATCAGAGGATATGGATATACGCAAAACAATCTTTCTCAAATGGCTTACACTCCGTCATCTGGAACACTACTGCCTTCAATGCCAAACAGTTCACAATCTTATCAGTCTCATTCACTGTGGCCTCAAACTACATCCGATCGTGGTCAAGCCCGGCCGGCATCTCAATATTTCAACGGTATTCAGTCGAGTCCGAACCAACGGACATCTCAACAACCGTCGACCTCAACTACGCTCCAAAATCCCGTGGAAGCCTCTGGTACAGGTTCAATGAGTAAAACGGAAATGGAAAGGATCGCCAAAGAATGTCTCGATAAGGAATTCGCCAAGTCCAAAAGATCAGAGGACCAGAAAGAGGCGTCATATGCAAAGCACTGGATTGAGGTTGACCGGCAGCGTATCGAGTCAGATCTCAGGACTAAGTTCGAGACAGACTTACAATCTGAACTGGTGAGAAGGGAAAGAAAGATGACAAGGGATCGAGACCGTCAGCTTGAGCTGGACCGTGGTCGAATCACAGCTGAGCTCAAAACCGAACTGGATATGAACATGAAGCTCAGAGATCAGACTGAGGAGTACCTCCACTTTCAGCTAGGAGAGGCAGCAGAGCAGAAATCACGCCTTGAGGCAGAGTTGGCTGATTTGAAGATGCAGTTTGAAGCCCAGTCCGACAGCCAAGCCGCAAAGACAGCAGAATCAAGTACTGCACTGAGTTTGCTGGAGAACAAACTCTCCATCTCTGAGGAAAAAATCATGGAGGAGCGCCATAAGAAATCAGAGGTAGAGAATCATCGCGACATTTTGCAGTCCAGGCTCTCGATATCGGAAGAGATGTTCATGTCAGAAGTAGACAAGTGTGGACGAGCCGAGAAGGAGTTCGAGCTGCTACAGGCCAATCTCTCACTGTCTGAGATGAGGCTGGCATCAGAGACTGAGCAAAGATCAAAAGCAGAGAAAGAGCGCGATGACTCACGTGCTGAGCTATCCTTTGCTGAACACAAGCTTGCATTAGTGGCCGACCAACACCAAAACACGGAAAGACAACTCAGGGCGCTACAAGATGAAATCTCATCGTTACAAGAACGACTCATCCTGGAAACCGGAGAGAAAGAGCGAATAGAAGCAGAGTGCAAGAGGCTACAGACAGATATTGTAGAACTGGAAGACAGGATTGCTTCAGAGATTCAACAGAAAGCAAAGGAGGCTACCGACCTGGAGCAGCGTCTTGAGAAGGAAAATGCCCTTGCTTTGTCAAAATTGACTGACATCTTCCAGAAGGAATTAGAAGGCATCAAGAAAGATGTGGCAGATAACCTTGCAGCTGAGTCGGAGCTCAAGATTACGGAACTCCAAGAGGGACTTCTCACCATGGCCAAGCACCTTGCTTGGGAAAGCGAACAGAGGCAGACCGAGACAGAGATCAGGCAAGCTGCCGAGATAGAACTCAACCAGTTGCATGACAGAATGGCCTACTTGTATCAAAACACTAATCCGCTTTCACGAAGAGCCACATACAACAGGTTTGGGGAAGCATACGAGCACGATGGAAACACCCTCTACGGGAATAAGGAAACGCAAAGACTAGAAGAGGTGTCCAACTCAAATTACGACCCTAGGCGCCGGGTGAGGCGCCGTGAAAGAAATCACTACCCATCCTCAGGTCCATGGCACCCATCTCCTCCACAATACCCAGCTCCAGACGCACCGATTCAGTATAACAGGGGTTCAGAGACCGGCGAGAGCGAAGCAAGCGTCAATGATCGCAACTGGGATAACTCGCAATTGAGGGGCTCAAAGCAGAGAGTTACAAGGAGCGAAAAAAGGAGAGTAGCTGAGGTGACCGGGGAGGATAGGAGTCACGCGAAGTATGACAAACGTTCAGAAGGATATGCATTCTATGTGACTCCTGTACCACTTGCGCAACCGACCTCTGATTCTGATGGCGAACTGCAGTCTGATGGCTCAGACAGTGAGCTGGACCAACGGCCTGGTGAGCCTGTCCAAAGAGCTCGACGGCCTCAGCGAGTGCACAAGACTAGTCAGCGGATGTCCTCTAAGAAGTTCGACAAGGATTTGCGTGAGGATACATCGTGGGTTTCGATCCCTGGGGAGCCAGATGACGAAGAAGGAGTAGACTCCGGTGCCAAGTTGGCCTACGACAATAACACTCTCGAACATGGCCCTGCCATATTGATGCGACCTGACGTACAGGAATCGAATAACGTTCGTCGTCCAAGCAATCCTGGGCAAAAGCCAGGTGCTGGTCCGTCCAGACATCGTTCTTCCTCGGCGACTACCCCAAAAGAGAATCTTCAAGTACCCTCAAAGGTCTCATCCACGACTTCTGGAAGCAAGACACCTCAGGCCTCCCAGTCCGAGTCCAGAAGCTCACATCGCGGTGTTGAGAGTCCCTTGTCGAGTCCAGGCCAAGATCAACGGGCTCTAGTTGAAGCGGAACCAAACGCAGAGAGCGACGATGAGGACGAAAACGGTCAGCTTTTGTATTGGAGTCGAGAGAGAACACCGAGAAACTTGCTACCAGCAGGAGATCAATTTGGCCGCCCTATTTACCTAGTCCCGAATCCACACAGCAGAAGGGCTCGAGTGACAAAACGTGGAAGGAGAATTGAGGAAGATGAAAATGGTATGATATATGGATTTAAGACCCAACATGGATTTATGCCACTGATGGGGGTGCCATTTGGTCAGCAGATAGCGGAAAAGGTTCATACAAGAAAGACATAAAGATATTGACAGTGTGTTCCAGCTCTGTTTTGGACTGTTGGACTAGCCTGCATGTTTTCGGGTCTAAGTAGGAGGCGATGATAGACACAGACGTACATATTACGCAGCCGATCAAATTAGACACATACTCGCAAATTATTGCCTCTAATAGCATATGGTTTTGATGTTTTCACGCAGGCATCAGAGTGTGGAGAGGATTGTTGGGACGGTTGTTGTTTTCCCATTTAAGTTTCGAGGATGGGTATAGTCTATTCGCAGAATTTGGACTTGATGCTCGCCAATCAGTCTTCTAGAACAACGTCCATCCACTGGCTTTCTTGTTTCCCAAACATGATATCACTCATCCGATCTCGGAGTAACCTGACGTGGGGTGTCACGCCCACATTGACCTTGATGCTTCTCTCGTTGATGCTGATCTCGCTAATCTCCTGGATCCAAAATGCAGTACCAACGACGAAAATACCGACAAGGCTTCCTTCTCGAGCGGCTTCTTCCACTTCGGCCATAATAATCTTTCTCTCTAGCACTTCACATCGAAGTTCATTTGCTACATCGTCGGTAGCAAACATCCCGCGAGATAATTCAATAATACTTCGTCGCGTATTGCCAGCAAGGATTAGGTTATCCCCATCCAACGGAGAGGTAATCATCTGCAGTGAGCCAGATGGTGTTTTCCACATGACAAAAATGTTGGTTGCCCCAGCCTCAGTGATCTGGCGGTCTGGACCGTACAGCCAAAGCACTTGATCAAAGCCCTTCTCCTTGGCCACAACATGCTCGGCCAATGCTGCAGCGTAGTTTCCGCCAACCTTTGCCGCTCCGGTCCCTCCTGGCCATGCTCTTACAACGGACTCACTGCTCGCCAACAATCGAGTACCTTGGGGCCCAGGAGACTTCGGAGAGGGCCAGTAGACCATGAATATGTACAACTGAGCTTCGTCTGGTGCTTTGAAGCCTAGGCTTGAGTCCGACCCAATTAAGGTTGGTCTCAGGTAGAGCGCAGAACCAGTGTTTCCCTTAGGAAGCCATTTCGGCGCTTCAAGGGCGCAAAGTTTATGGATGAGTTTAAGTAACTCCTTTGGGTCGAAGGCTGGGAGTGAGATGCGTGATGCAGACTTGAGTAAACGTTCGCAGTTGTAGAGAGGACGAAACAGGCGAAGACGGTCATCGTATCCGCGGAAAACTTTCATACCCTCGAAGCATTGCGTAGCGTACTGTAAGGCGCTAGCAGAAGGCATCAATGAGATTGGGCCATAAGGAACCACTCTGGGAGCTTTCCACCCATCATGAGCATTCCAGGTGACCACGACCATGCGATCTGTGGCCGCTTTCAGGGTCATGAGATCTGGAGAGTTGGTGTTCGGAACAGATTTTGACGTTGACGCCTCGGTGATCTCAAGCCTGGATGCATCCAGAGGCGCGGTGACTTGTTTAACTGCCATCGTGATGGGGGTGAGGAAAGGGCTTTGCTTCTAGGTTGAGTGAATGTAGTCTGAAGAGAGATACGACAGATGTTAGTACTCAATTGATTAAAATAGGTAATAGGCACTTGTACTGAAGAAGAGACGGCCGACCTTTTGGTGGGTCCCCAATAGTTTTTTACATTAGTGCCGTTCTCGCAGGTCGTCGGCTGGTGTCAACCACAGGGCGCAACATTCTACAAGAGACATTTAAAAATCATTTGTCTTGGAGGAGTGGTATGGTCCACTATTGCTCTTGGTTTTTCGGTAGTTATTACTCAACATTGTTGACATGTCAGGGCGTAGGGCGTAGGGCGTGGTAAAAGGGCGTAGTGAGGCCATATTCTACTCCGACAATAGCTCTCCTTCAGTGTTAGATTTTCTAGTCTCCTGCTATCATTAGGCTACAGCATGAGTATAAATAACTCTGCTTCGGCCGTGGAAATACTGTGTTCCGCACCAAAGGTAAAGGATGCCTTTCAAAGGCAGCCCCTTCAGATAGTTGCCTGCTCTCCGTTGGCACAGTATTGTCCTTATCTGAGATTATGTGTGATTAGGGTTATATGTGCAATCCCAAAAGTGGTCTTGCAGAGTCGTGACTGAAAAGCCCAGTGGTACGAAGCTGCGGCTTCAGAACACCGGATGTGATGAACTATATAGCCATTGCACTCAGTCAGTGGCCGCAGTGATGCTGCTGACAGCGAAGTTCCGATTATTCTGACGATTAATATATGCTAAAATAAAGCTGTCTTGTCTCTTGAGCAGAGATCTGTGGACAATGAAAACCAAGGGAAGCTTTCAACTTCAAAAGTGAATGCTCAGCTCCATGTTTGGTTCCAGCTATATCCTTGTTGACTCATTTTGGGTCGATGAGCCAAATGATGTCTTCTGGGTCAATACATATTTTCGCTGTTCTTGCATCACCCCAGAGGAGCCCAGCACTGCTGAGAGCGTGCACAGTGTCGGTGATCTGCTTCAACCATTTTCTTCGGACGTCTATCAGTATAGATGCCATATAGCGTCCCGCCTGCTGTAGTGTGTTGCTATATCCGCCAGGAGGGATCCGTTCGCCCAACATACAAACGATAGCCTCGATTTCGGCATGCCTGGCGTATCTCCGAATCAATTCAATGCGAATATGGAAGCCTCACTCGGCGAACGCTGGGGAAACGTCCTACAAGTTGATGAGTTCTTGCTTGAGGTTTGAGAATCCAAGTCCTTTCATTTTGGACTTGAAGAATATGAGGTGCGATCCAACTTTGACTTTTCTGACGTCAAACCCTTCTTTGTCTTCTTCGAGGATGATGATGTCTCTTGAAGAGTACCTAGGTAGTAAAGGGTCGCGTTCAAAGTCTGTCACAAGGCTGGGATCAGGTCCAGTATTATGACGAATTGTGACCGCCTCGTTGGGATTGATAGAGACAAAAACATTCTGAATCATGAATAGTTTCCAGGCGAAAGTCAAAGGTTTCTGGATAAATCTTGTAGTGCAGATCCGTGGGGGGTTGGAAGGGAACCTTGAGCGGCGGCGCGATCTGGGACAAGTCCTCTCGTCTTACATACAGGATAGTTTCGGCGACCTCATCAATTAGGTGTTTGTAGTAGTCGTTATCCTCAGGTTCGGATAGCTCCCTTCGCGCAGGGGACAAATCAGCCGATCTTCAACGCATGGTCTCTCACTTTTATCGCATCCACTTTCAGTCCCGAAGGTTGGAACAACAATGCGTTTGCCGTTGTATTCAGACATAATCTCAGCCTTGTCTTCCACGTCTGGTGGGTTGAGCCGTTCAACCAGAAATTTGGAAGACGCCACTTCGCCGCCCGGTTCGCCAGGGGTTTTGCTATCGGCGTAACGTTTCACTGTCTAGCTTATATAGCTTGAGCCAATGGGAGTGTAGACCATGAAGAATTAAGTGCAAGTGAAGAGTCATACAGTCGATAAACACTGCTGAGCTAAAAGCTGGACTAAAACGATAGATAAATGACCGGGAACTCTCGAACAAGGTATTGCGATGCTAGTACTAGGTATCCAGTAGTAAGACCATACAAAAAGCCCATCTATCAACAAATAAACATCTAAACCTCGGCTGTAAGTTCACCATGAAATTCACCTCCCTGTTCAACCGACCGTCGTTGGAAGTAGATTCGCTTAGCCCACTTCCAAGCCTCCGACAGTATCATAAAGACACTGACGTCGATAAACACCACGGCCCACTCCCAACTAATACCTGTATGCTGAAACACGATATGATTGAGTTTGGGGATATACAGGACGGGGAAAACTGTGAAAAAGACACCAAAGACAGCCCAGAATAAGAACTGGTTGCCCCACAGGTGACCAACCCAAGCCTTAAAGCCTCGAGGCATGTAGAAAAGTGAACGACGGAAGTCGATCAGACCCCACGCGAACAGGAGGAAGATCCAGGTCATCGTAGTGAAGCACGTGGCACGGGCGCGGAATACATCGCAGCCCTCAGAGTATTCGTTGTTACAGTTTGATCCCAGCTCACCATCACTGAACCCGAAAATGACAACTGTAAATGAGCCGAGTACGCAGGCAGCCATGATGATGCCGTAGAAAACCATGTCAACCAGGAACTCGGGAGTGAACATGCCGTATTTGAGCTACAAGCTATCAGCACAAGATCACTCGTGAGGGTGTAGAACTCACATTCTGGGGAGGTCGATCGAGAATGTCCGTAACAGCCTTCTCGAAACCTAGACCCGTCTCGCAAAAAGCACCAGTCCCCATAAGCATCCAAATGATCTCAACGGGCGTGAGCTGATACACAGAGACGCCATTATCATCCTTGAATGCAAGGCCGGCAAGAAGTGTTATCACGAAACCAATATTCGCGGCTAACACATGCAGGATGAATTTTTGGATGTTGTCGAATATGCGACGCCCCTCCTCGACAGCGCTGAGGATCGACGTAAAATTGTCGTCGGTGAGAATGATATCAGAAGACTCTTTGGCGACGTCTGAACCAGTTCCCATTGCGATTCCTATGTCGGCTCGCTTCAAACTTGGGCTGTCTTTAACTCCATCCCCGGTCATCGCGACATAACGCCCACGCCTATGAAGTGCCTCGATCATTCGAACCTTGGTACTTGGTGCACAGCGAGCCAATACCAGGGGAAGCTGGGCAAGACCATCGATCTCCCCGTCGGTAAGTGCGTCAAACTCATGTGCGGCCATCATCAAGGTTTCTGACATATCAGCCGGGAGTAATCTCTCTTTCGCGGGTGAAGGCAGGATACCCACATCAACGGCAATAGCTCGGGCTGTTTGTGGATGATCACCCGTAAGCATATGGACGGCAATGCCGGCGCCTTGGCAAGCGCGAACACTAGGCAGAGATTCTAGGCGAGGAGGGTCGTAGATGCCGATGAGCCCGCGAAAGGTAAGATCTCGTTCAAAAGTCTGGCGATTGGGGACAACTTCGTCGACAAATTCTGACTCATTGACAATGCGATCGTTGACTTTGTGTGCCAGGGCCAAAACGCGAAGACCCTGGCTAGCTAGAGCCTCCATATTGAGGTGGATGTCTTGGTTGATTGCAGAGGTCAAAGGAGTAACCTCATCGCCAATAGCGACAGATTTACATGATGCAACAACACGTTCGACGGCGCCCTGGAATGCGGTGGTCAGATCTCATCATACACGAAAGGAAAGCCAAAGGAGAGGAAAGTTTGAGAACAAACCTTGGTAAAGATATGGGTTTTGTCAGACTGAAGATGGTGAAATATAACAGTCATCTTCTTCACATCACTATCGAAGGGATATTCTGCTACGTGCTTCCATTCTGCTTTTTCGCCTTGCGACAAGCTCAAGCGGTTCCAACCAAAACGTCCAGCAAATACTTCGATAGCAACTTCAGTTGGAGCGCCCTTGGCTTTCCACTCGCCAGGGTTTGCGGAGTTATCGTCGCTCTGTTCAACGGATGCAAGGTTGGCCAATGATGCAATTTTGAGATACCATTGCAAGCTTGACTTGGAGGCTAATTCTTCAGTCGGGCTGATCAAGGTTCCCTGCTTTTCTTTTTGAGTGTCCGAACCGGCAAGGTCCTTTGGCTGTGAGGTGGGCAAAAAGATCTGACCAGCCGTTGGGTTGTAAACGTCGCTCGTCGATTCGACCGAGTAAGTTCCACATCCTGGTATCCATGCTTTACGTGTCACCATTCGCCCTTGGGTAATGGTGCCGGTCTTATCTGAGCAGATATCTAGGCTAGTTAGTCATTGAACACTTACAAACGATGAAACTTACTCGTGACGCCTCCCAGAGCCTCAAGACTTGAGAGGTTTCGAACAACGACATTTCGTTCAAGCATCTTCTTTGTGCCAGCCGCCATAGTTGGGGTTAATACCAGAAGCAGCGACACCGGGATAGTCCCGATTGCTGTAGTAATAGCGTAAATAATAACGTCTTTGTTGGAATCAAAATTGTTGGCTCCCATCACAATAATGGCGCAGACAACAGCAAAGCAGAATAAAGAGATAAAAGGTTGCGACAACTTTTTCTGCAGAGGAGTGCCGACGGTCAGGCCTAGGAATTTACCAAGCCAATGGCCTATAGGATCCCAAACAACATGAATCAGTGAGCGTTTGCCTTGAGTCTGATGTCCTTTAAGTTCGTCGTCGCTGCCACTGAGAGCGCCGGCGATGAGGCCGATCTCAGTAAACATGCCTGTAGCGAAGACAACGCCGCGCCCGCGGCCCTTGGTGATTGTCGATGAACTGTACACAACATTAAGGCGGTCACCAGGGCCAGTGTCGGAGTCGAAAGCGAGCTTCGGGATCTTGAGAATTGGCACTGATTCGCCTGTGAGCAAAGCTTCGTCCGCCTCGAGGTTGACAGCTTCAATGAGACGAATATCGGCCGGGACGGAATCGCCAGTGGCCAAGTCAATAATATCTCCAGGGACAAGTTCAGCAGTTTGAATAGCCAAGGTCTTACCACCTCGAAAAACATTGCAATCGGGCTAACCGAGGTTACGTAAAGAGTCGATGGTCTTTTCAGCTTGAAGACTCTGGAAAAAGCCGATGAAGATGTTGAGAATAATAATGCCAGCAAGAATACCTCCAGGAATCCAGGCTTGGATACTAAAGCTGGCGGCCAATGCCATTAGTAGCACCTGACTAGCCCGGCGGCCATTGTTAGAAGATGCCACAATACAAGAAAAGGATCCTTAAAAGATCACGTACCAAAGTCATCGCGTTGAAGACCTGTTCAAGGAAGATCTTAACAGGCTGAACACCCGCCTTCTGTTCCAGCTCATTGGGACCCATCTCCTCAAGACGTCTGGGTATCTCCTCTAGCGAAAGTCCAGTTGTTGCATCACTGTGCAGTTCTTGAAGAACTTGCTGGCTTGTCAGACTGTGAGGAGGTTGCGACAGAGGCTTGTTGGATTGCCCTGAGATATGCTGCCCCAAGACATGAGCATTGACCTTGCGTTTGCCCATAGTTATGATCTCCTTTCTCAACGTTATTGCTCGAATTTACGATAGTTGATACTGTTGTAGCAGAAATAATCCAGCCACAAGCAAAGGGACCAGCTATTCATTTATATACTCGAGATGACATCGTTGAGATGGCCTGTCAGTCCGGTCTATAGGATTGCACGTCACTTTCTCCAACGAAGCCGAAGACTTTAAATCGGATTAGAATGATCGCCAAGCAGGCTAAAGCGAATCGGGAAGATAATTGACAAACTAGTGGGAAGCCTAATCTAATACCCAGCAGTGATTGGATCCTTCTACAGGTCTCAACAGCGGTGGTGCCCTTGGCAGGGTTCCATCATGACTAGCATTCCCGCCGGAATTTTGTCTCTTATTACGTTACAGAATCTGAATCGCCTCAACCGTGAGCCAGTGGCACAAATCGACCGCTTGTTTGACGCCAAAAGTGACTGGGCCATGTGACCAAGAGCCAAGAACTTGAGAACACGGCCAAAGAAGATGGGAATTAGCACTTGGTACGCGACACGAACTACGTCGGTCAAAATTTGAAAGACTAGCAGCAGCAAAGTCATTTGCAAATGCTTTATCTGGATAAAACTCCTACAATTCAATAATATTATACTAGTAGAAAGCTGACTTCAGGGGTCCTCAAGATCTGCAACCAATTGAGCTCTGCTTGAGCATCGCCTCGTTGTCTCCAAATAAGCTGGAGGGTCTCCATAGCAGTGTATAAGAAGCCCCACGGAAATAAACATGACTGCCGTCTCATCCTATCCAAAACCCAAGCTTGTTGGTCGCTATCTCGAGTCTGCGCTCCAGCCACAAACGTCGGCCAGAAGGATGTCTTGAAGTTGGGGTCCTCATCAGTGATTGCACGCAGATGGAACATCAGTCCTTCCTCTAAGTCCTTTTCGGTCTGTTCCGGCAAAAGACTTCTGATGGACGGAATGGCGTACATGATGTATAAGCAACAAGCCATTTGATGTGTGTACCCTGTGTGTATGCGACTTTGGATATCGGTGACCTGTCGACCTCGCGGTACGTCATTTATATCACGGGACCACGCATCCACATCAAATGACATTGTTTCCATTATGAGTTTCATCCCTTTCTCGGTTGTGCTGATGTTTTCAGTATCTGTTATTGGCTGCTCTCTTAAGAGCATTGCCGTGGACCACAAGATTTGCAAAATCTCGGCCGGACAACAGATGAAGCTATTCTGAGCAGCGTAGTGAATGGCTGTTGGGGCAAGTGTACTGTTGAGAGCGATGGACGATTTGGGGGCTTGATCCATGAAGGTCAAAGCAAAGACATAGAAACTAAGTCATATGTTATCAGGCTGCGGCTTGATGGGGAAAATGGGTCGACTTACATGTAACAATCCGATATAACAAAATCTTTCAGCTTCTCACCCACGCTAGTTGTCGGTTGGACGTTGCTCAGTAACCAACCAATACCATCAAGATGGGTTTTAGAGCCATGCTTTCCAGAGTCAATCATGTCAGCAGTCACAAGCAGCATTGCAGCCGTCAATACCATATCGCTTCCTGATGCGTCCAAATCTTGTAATGCCATGCGGAACAGGTAAAGGGCCTTTTGCTTGGCCACTAAAGCATCCCCCATGGCTCGTCGGGATGGGGTCCAGTCATCTTTGTTCATATTTTGTGGATTACCCAACCACCTGTCGGAACTTGGTCTGAGAACGTTGGACATGTGGAGCGCTGCTGCGGTTACCATGGTGTACTGGAGCGCAGGACTGAAAGTCCCCATTGGTAACAATCTTGGGAACGGATTATGACCCGGTAGATCTATGGCTACGAGCTGTGGGCAGAGTCCATTTGCGACTAGAAGTTTGGTTAATAGAAGTCATAAATGGATACTAAACAATTGAGCGGAGGGGCTACAAACAGTAAGACAGATAATAGCGATCAGTTGAGCTCATATTGCCAAAGAAGGGGTCGACCAAGCTGCCGCAAGGATTTAGGCCTTCGAGATCGAGATAGGCAGATGATCGGAAATTTGCAGGGTCCAGTCTTTGATTCGCCGATACAATGGTATTCCTAGTTGCATCGGCCTTTGTATGGGATGCTTCAGCAGAACCTGGGGTTTCTCCCGAGAAGGGTAGCTTTTTGCCGGCCAACTTGCCACGACTGGCTACCGCATCTGTCCACCTCCATAAGGTTCCATAACCGAGACATTCCTTACCCGTAGAAGTGCACCTCCGGCAGGCGGGAATAGATCGATCACAACGAAGCCTTGTATGTCGACAGTTATGACAAGCTTTGGTCGAGGTACTTCGGGATTCCATACGCGTTAGGTGAGTAGGGGTCTAGGATCGGCTATGGCCTAGTGTGCCGACAAGCTAGGCCGATAAGCGTTGCCTGATGCCTTAGTAATACTGTAGAAGAAAGAAGAATGTCTGAAGAAATGATTTTCCAAGCCTTATCTCATTGTCAATCGAGGGTTGGGAAGCCGCGGCCTCCGGAAGAATCGTGGTCCATGATTTTGGGTAAAAGATGCGTCAACAGACTCGAGGCGCGACAACCCCCAATTTTATGGGGTTATACATGGAGCCAACCAATGAAGCTCGACGTGTGAATCAGCCGTCATCTCTCAACTCTAGAGAGAAGCCCGTGCGGCGACGCTAATCCAAGAAAGGAAGATAAATTCCCATGTCTTGCATCCACTGTCTTCGTCTTCGGAATGGCCACTAGATATGATGCCAAACACGGCAAGAAACTGTACTGATCCCAATAAAATATTGCCGAGAAAACTTTTTCCATAGATAGGAATAAAAGAAAAGGGACCATCCTGCGATGTATTGTTAGCTTTCGTGGATTATTGTGAACGCTCCCTCCTTTTCTTGTTCCACAGCTTGTGCCGCTATCTCGAAATGTCGCCCCTGCATTCAGCTACCGATTCCGAAAATGCGACATCCAACACCATTTTCGATCCCGAAAAGCTTGGCCGTCAACGCCCGACCGTGTTCAAAACGTTTTTGTCTGAGCTAGGCTTTGTAATTTCGCTTTTGGGCTCAATGGCAATGGCGGTATGTCTTCTTTCTTTCTCTCCATCCGGTCCAGGGTAGCTTGTAAATCGAGTCGGCTAACAAGAATTGTCAGGAATTCTTTGTCTCAGGCTTTCACGTTATTCTTCCACCTCTTTCCATCGAACTCGAAATCCCCGACGCGTCTCGAACATGGCCTTCAAGCGTGTTTTCGCTAGTCACTGGCGCGTTTCTACTGCCAATGGGTCGACTTAGCGATATGTATGGTGCCTATGTCGTGTTCACGAGTGGTCTTGCTTGGATGTCGATTTGGTGTCTTGCAGCTGGCTTTAGCCAGAACTATATCACCCTGATCTTATGCAGAGCGCTCCAAGGACTTGGGTCTGCAGCATTCTTACCTGCTGGTATCACGTTGCTAGGTAAAACATATCGACCAGGGCCGCGTAAGAATCTCGTGTTTGCCCTCTACGGCGCCTTCGCTCCATTAGGGTTCTTCCTTGGCATCCTGGTAGGAGGTGTTTCCAGTGAGTCCCTCAATTGGAGATGGTATTTCTGGATCGGAGCTATTGTGTTGGCTATAATCGGTGCTACGAGTATGCTCTGCGTTCCGCGGGACTTTCGCTTGACGCCGCCCGATGGCCTAAGAATGGATTGGCTGGGCGTTGCCACCATCGTCCCAGGTCTGATCCTCCTCGTCTATGCCATCACCGATAGTTCGCAAGCGACCAAAGGCTGGGCAAGTCCGCAAATCATTGTCACCCTCATCGCTGCCGTATGTTGTCTTGCGGCTGCTGTTTACGTCGAAGGATGGGTTTCTACGAACCCGCTATTGCCGGCCGATCTTTTCTCCCTGCCCTCTACAGCCTTCCTGGTTGTAGGGCTCTTTTTTGCCTACGGTACTATGGGTATCTTCCTATTCTACAGCAGCTTCTACATCGAACTTGTATTGGGTAAGGGCCCTTTGCAAACAGCCTTGTGGTATATCCCAATGATCGTCGGCGGTCTTTTTCTCGGTACTATTGGAGGGATGACCCTTCACCTGCTTCCTGGCCGGATACTGCTCATAATATCGGGATCGGGCTATGTCGTTTGCTGCCTTTTATTTGCTCTTATGCCCGAGAACCCGAATTATTGGGCATGGGTGATGCCCGCCATGGTCGCCGCTACCGTTGGAATCGATATTACCTTCACAGTTAGCAATGTCTTTATTACTACCAACTTGCCAGCAAAACGTCAAGGTCTAGCAGGAGCACTGATCAACAGCACATTGTTTCTTGGTATAAGCTTTTTCCAGGGCTTCGGCGACGTAGCTGTGGGTCAAACCTCTTACCTCGACTTGAGGAAGAATTATCAGGTTGCATTCTGGCTTGGTGTAGGAACGGCTGGAGTCGCGTTTGCCGTCCTCTCATGTATCAAAATTGGGCGTGCCAAAAGCGAGATGACTATTGAAGAAAGAGAACAAGCAGAACAGAATGATGCGGGAACACCATGAGGGTGATAGAAAGCTTGGGATTGATATATTGCTATTGCGAGACGTATGGAAAATGCGACCTTTGAAAGTGTGGAGACCTTTACATTTTACCGAGTGAGTGAGAGAACGAGCTTACTCACTTGACGAAGCCAGTCCCATTAAGAAACAATAACCTAGTCCAATCAATTTATCAGCTGGTTGGTTGCTTACTGTGTGGGTGGAACCCATCGGACATAGACTCTCCGGTGATCGGACATGGGTACGGTAGATTATTTATGTTACTTTTCACAATATTACTTCGGGGCCTCTATCTCCATAACTTACATTGTTTCGGTGCTTGATTCAACGTGCAGTCCCCGGTGAGATCAGGTCGTGTGATGACCCTCGCCTCCGGCATCCAGTCTCGCATTGATCACTCAGTTGGTGGATAGCGGGTCGTACACCTCGCCTGACTCCGCTACCATAATGGCCTCTCTTCATGAGCCACAGGAGCAGAATGTTGAACAGCCACAGCCACAGCCACGGCCACAGCCACAGCTGGATCAACAATCGCAACCTCAACAGCCATCACCGCCTCAGACACATGATCCTACGGCCGTTGCTATCCGTGAAGGCCCTCTTCAACAACGGGGACCGTCACATGATGAGCCGTCAGAGCAACAGCGTCGTCCAAAGTCGTTAGCAAAGGCATGTGTGGTATGTCGGACTAAGAAAATCCGCTGTGACGCTGCAAGGCCTCGATGTGGTTCTTGTCTAAGTCAGGGTCGTGAGTGTATCTACCGAAGGGAACCTCCTCGAAAAAGGTAAGTGATCGTTTCATGAAACATCCCAAACTATGCATTAATTGCATACTATAGCCATCTTTCCTCTTCCATCAGTGACGATTTTTAGTCCCAGTCTGATGCATCTTTAGGCCAACATTCTCACAAATTACTAAGCTGCAACGTGAACAAGCTGCCTTAAGAGAATTTATCGTGACTCTGAGGAACAGTAGCCATGAACAACGCGAGAGGCTTCTCCTAACGGCTGTGGACGACGATGGTACGGTAAGTATTCTGCCTGCTGCTGAAGATACATCCATGCCAGAACAGCGCATACCAAAGCAACACATTAATCCATCGAGGCATCATCCTTCTCATCGTCTAACAGAAGGCCATGATGAAACACACATTATATCTTCTGAAGATGAATTGGACATTGCACAGTTTCTATCAGTTGACGATGCGGGGAAAATGAACAGCTTTGGCCCTTCATCCGCCCTTCATAATCCAGCAAGAAGCGATACGGACCTTTCTCCATCTCGGCGTTCGACTACTCTGGAGAATATCAAGAACGGTCTCATAGCCAATGCTGCTTTGCAGCGACATCTTGAATATGGACTAACTAGGTTTCCGACCATTGACGGGATACCAACAGAGTTTGCTATACATCTGCTCAACATCCACTGGGCGCGTCAACACCACACATTTCTACTCACCTACCGTCCGGCTGTCATGCGGGACTTGGGAGGATCTGGTCAATACTGCTCCCTCTTTATGCTCAATGCCATCTTTGCCTGCTGCAGCAAGTTCTCTCCTCGCCTAGAAGTGAGAGACAACCCAGATGACCCAACCACCGCGGGTCGTCGGTTCTTTCGTCGCTGCGACGAGCTTCTCACCAGACAGTCTCTGCTTACACGACCTCACATCTCGACCATAGTGGGACTCTTACTGCTAGGATCCACATATAATGCCCGCGGTGAGACCTCAAAAGGCTGGCTCTACACTGGGTATGCCCTGCGAATGGTCTACGACCTTGGGCTTCACCTTGATCCAAAGCAGACAACAGACAACGCCGAAGAGATAGAAATTAGGCGCCGTGTGTTCTGGGGCGCGTTTGTCTGTGACAAACTACAGAGCCTTTATCTTGGCAGGCCTGTGGCAATTAACCTGCGTGACTCTCAAGTGTCACGCGAATTTCTCGATTTATACGAGGAAAAGGAACCGTTCCTGCCTCCTTCAGCGCTCTCGGGATTGTCGCCAGGTTTACCTGGAGGCTTCTGCGACGCTATTCCGCTCCACTCTGTGTCTACGTTTCAACAGCTATGTCAGCTCTCCAAAATCATGACTACCATCATCAACCGATTCTACGTAGTTGGTGCTACGTTCTCGAATGCCCAGAATAGTCTACAACAGGTCGATAAGGCTCTGCAACAGTGGAGGGACAATTTGTCTCCTGAACTTGATTACCAGCCGTGGCAGCTGCCAGTTCTGCCGGTCCCAGCACAAACTCCCAATGTTATGGTTCTCCATAACCTTTATCACTCACTGATTATCCTTGTTCATCGGCCATTCACATCGGATGGACACCTCCGCTCGGCGGCAATCCCTGGACGATCATGGGAGCGTTGCACTATTGCTGCAAGATGTATAACAAGCATAGCATTGAAATACAAATCGACTTTTGGCCTGACTGGAGCTCCATATGTTCTGGGGTACACCATCTACGTGGCATGTACGATACATGTTCGCAACGCAGCTTCGCAAGACCATCAAAACGGTGACTTCTTGTCGTTACTGAAAGCGAGTTTGAGATGCCTCGATGAACTATGTTTTGCTAATCCGGGTATTGCAAAGCCTGCCAACATCATTCGACGGCTTATAGATGCCAATCGGCTAGACTTGATGACTGGTGAGTCATGACTCATAGACACATTTGTTGCCCCTTCACATTTACTGACGTATATGTGCTTAGAACAAGCGGATTCGATCGAACCGTCCAGTTTGACATTTGATCTGGATGAGGTCCCGGGAGTGTTTCCGGTGAATCCCCGACCGGATGTGGACCTGATGGCCATGCATCAAATGGGGTTAGATTATGAGTTACCCCCGGATCCTTTATTTGGCTTCATGGATGGGCCGGCGATGTTTGATTTGGAGGCACCACCAGCGTCTATGTAGATTATGGTCAGAGAACGACCAAACTGTATCGTTTGACTGTATACTTCTATTTGCTGGTTCCTGGAGTGTTCCTCGTCAACCTTGTGTTTGAACTTGTGATCAGAGACGCTATCCGAAAATGGATCTCGGCGAATGTCCAATCACAGGCTACGCTTAATTATGCCCGTAGAGAAATGCCGTTAGTGGAGCAGGTTGACCCAAGCTAAACGTTGGTCCGAATAAGTGGAGTGGGTGAGACGATGTCGGACACTCAGTGTCCGTAAGCCTTGGGGCGGTCTGGGCGGTCAACCCCGAACAACGTGGTGTGGAATTCGCTGGGCACTTGCCATTGTGGAGGCCAGGAAGAGAGTCATGTAAGTATCAAAATGGCGGGCAAAGAATTCGACCTCTTTCGCCAATCTTTATATATCCGTAGTCCAACTCCATTTCCCAAAAAGGCGCATCAACAACCACCTTCAACTCACGTAGGGTAGGACCAACTACGTCATTATTTACGTCACCCTTCTACCCTCGATTCCCATCATCTTTCGTTCTTTCATGAAACTCAACGACGAGATGCCTTCGCCTCCAAAAGCAGTCGACGTCCTTGTCGTAGGCAGTGGCAATGCGGGTTTTGCATCAGCTCTTTCTGCAGCTCAAAATGGTGCAGAACGTGTCCTCCTCATCGATAAGTGCCCTGAGGACTGGGTTGGTGGCAATACCTACTTCACCGCGGGCGCCTATCGCATAGCTCACGATGGACTCAACGATCTGCTCCCAATTGTGAACAATGTTTCTCATGAGCAGGTTGACAAGATTGATCTTGCTCCCTATACTGCAAAGGACTTCCAGAATGACCTGGACAAAGTGTGTATGGGCCGATCAGACCCAGAACTCGCCAGTGCACTCATTCATGACTCCAATGCCGCCATCAAGTGGCTTGCCAAGACTGGGATCCGTTTCCAGCTTTCTTTCAACCGACAAGCTTACGAAGTCGACGGAAGGATGAAGTTTTGGGGTGGTCTTAGTCTCAAGACCCAAGATGGTGGAAAGGGTCTCATCAAGGATTACCTAGCTGCTGCCAAAAGACACAACGTACAACTATGTTGGTCGACAGCGCTCACCGGAATCAGAAGGAATTCCGCCAACGGTACCTCTTTCGTCACTGTTTCTGTAGATGGCGCCGAACACTCCTTAACTGCTGGCGCTGTCATTCTGGCTGCTGGTGGTTTTGAGTCCAGTGCCCAGAAGAGAAGCCAATACCTTGGCCCTGGTTGGGACTTGGCTATGGTTCGTGGAACACCCTACAACACGGGTGACGTTTTGGACATCGCCATCCAACAACTTGGTGCACAGGCTGTGGGCAACTGGTCTGCCTGCCACTCTGTTGCATGGGATGCCAACGCCAACCCGAACATCGGCGACCGAGAAGCCTCCAATGAGTACACAAAGTCAGGTTACCCGCTTGGTCTAATGCTCAATGTTGAAGGCCATCGCTTTGTCGACGAGGGTGTAGATCTACGGAACTATACTTACGCCAAGTTTGGCCGAGCTATTCTCCAACAGCCTGAGAGCATGGCATTTCAGGTCTGGGACTCTCGAACCAGTGGTTGGCTCCGATCAGAAGAATACCGCGAGGAGCGGGTCGAACACATCACTGCCACAACTCTAGAGGAGCTTGCTGAAAAGTGCGCAGCACGTGGTCTTCGAGACAAGAGTGGCTTTGTTGAGACGATTCGAGAATACAACGAGGCAGTCTACGCCCATCGTCGCGAGAACCCCAATGCGAAGTGGGATCCAGCTATCAGAGATGGCCTATCGACTCAATCCTCTAAGAAGCTGCTGGCTCTGGCTAAATCAAACTGGGCCCTGCCTTTGGACAAGGGACCTTACCTTGCCATCAAGGTGACTTGTGGTATTACCTTCACATTTGGTGGTGTCAAGGTTGACCCCAAGAACGCCCAGCTGCTCCAGGCATCAACAGGAAGACCTGTTCCTGGAATTTACTGTGTCGGCGAGATGATGGGAGGGTTATTCTACTCCAACTACCCAGGTGGAAGTGGATTGACTTCTGGTGCTGTTTTTGGTTCTCGGGCCGGCAAGGCGGCGGCAGCCCAGGCCAAGAAGGCAGGCCAAGGCTCTCAAGCTGCTCGCTCTAGCAAGTTGTAGACTTCTTCTTTACTTCAGCCAGATTTGTAGCACTCTTATAAATGTAGAGTATCCCTTTCTGTACATTTACACACACTCCAACCATCATCTCCACGTACTCAGACACAAACACTTGCATAGATATGTTATTGTGTCTTCTAGTGCGATAGAAAATTGTTTGTGGATAAGTAACACAACGACTGTTGATTCTACCATTAGATATATACGCTTATATGCAGTTACAGTGTTTAACCTAAGGTCCGATGTATTAAATGTGCGTTAAGCGTTATTTGCCAATGTAAGCCTTACAGAGAAGGCACTTTAGACAAGTATCAGTACTATTTAGCTAGCATCCTACTCACATCGCCCTACCCATACCACCACTTTAACAGTAAGATCTCTCTCTCTCTAAATATATATATATATATATAGAACAAGGTAGTTATATATATATATATATACATACTTTTTTTTTTTTTTCATAAACAATACTATCTATATGCCAACGGTTATACTCTTCATATCTAAGAACCCGTTTAGAGCTTTGATACCTCCTTCTCGTCCAAAGCCACTTTCTTGAAAATCTCCGAAGGGCAGCACCTCTGCCGTATTAACCAGGCCAACACGCGCACCCACCATATCAACCTTCAAAGCTTCGGCCATTCTCCAAAGTCGTGAGACATTCTCGGTATAGAAGTAATCAGCAAGGCCGAACTCGATATCATTGGCCGGTTGGATGACCTCCCCTTCGGTATCAAAAGTAACAAAGAATACCAGTGTGCCGACCGTTTCGTCAGTGTTGAACTTCATAACTCCGTGCTTGATGTCCGCCAGCGCTTGACCGGTATTGTCAAGGTGGGGTCAGATGAGCTGGATCAGCTCGAGCCAGGAGATGTCATCCCTATTGAGACACCTTTGAACCCAACTGGAGAAGCGCGTAACAGCGAAGCCTGCTCGAAGATTGCGAAAGAAAAAGGTTTCCGTCTCGTGGCCGACTCCACGTTTGGGCTACTAGCTTTGCAAGACCCATTTATATGGGGTGCCGACATTGGCATTCACAGTGGTGCCAAGTACATTGGTGGTCATAGCGATATAATGTGTGGTATTTTGGCTGTGCAGAAAGAAGATCCCTTCATGTGCCTTTGGGAGGATCGCTGCGCGCTTGGGAACATTCTCGGTAGGTTCGAATCTTGGCTTGGTCTTCGAATCTTGCGAACTCTGGACATACGCTGCCGAACTCAAACCAATAGCTGCACAGCCATCGTCTCCTGGATGATCGAAAAGATCGGAGATAAGGAGACGAAATAGGTGGTCTCACCTGCGGAGAGTATTACGCATGCTAGCCTTCAGAGCTATTAGATGGATTGGCTCAAGAAGCAAATACCCAGTGGGTTCGGCCCTGTTTTTAGTTTGACTGTGAAACAAGACGGTCATGCCCAAAGACTCCCAAGTAAGCTTCGCATTTTCAACATGCTACCAGCTTGGGTGGCGTTGAAAGATTGATCGAATGGAGGAAAATGTCGGACCATTCAGTAGCGGGCAATGTTTTACGAGTTAGCGTGGGCATTGAGACATCGGAAGATCTACAGAATGACCTCTCAAATACCTTCAAAGCTTTGCTACAAGATGCCAATGTCGAGTAACGAAGTTGTGTCTTGTAAGGCAGTAGTTAATAAGGCTAAGGTAGTTTACTCAAAACCTTTGTCAACTTACTGAACAGAAACGTGATCCTCAAGATCTAGAGTAGTAAGGCCAGCAGTAATCCAGATCCCACCATAAATATGCTTCAATTTCTGGCATTATGTAAAATAGTCAAATCACATATCCTTTTCAGCTTCATGACACGCGCAAGCAACCATCTTCGTAGTAATGGGGGTCGTATCGTGTCTCGCGAGACATAATAGGGTACAAACTTTCTTTTAGAAGATAAAGGTATAAGTCTAATCCTAATCTCCGGAGCCACATTAATTTTTCCTCCCCATTGTCCCATATTTACTATCCTCCTTCTATTTGACACTTCCGTTGATACCACAAAAAGATTATTCCGTTGTGACAAGCCAAGCTTAACAATATCACATCTTTCTATCTCCGTTTTTGAGCCCACCCAAGTTGAGGATATAGGCAGCATTAATTTGTGTTGTTATGCACTGCGTATTTACTGTTCTTTCGAATGTGTGGCCCGTAGATGTAAAGGGCGTATGGTACTAAAGCCATGACACCGCTAATAGATCCAAGAATCGTCAGGGTATATTGCACACCGAGAGCTCGATAAATTGGACCCCCAGCGATCGTGACGCCCCCGGCAACTAAATAACGGGTAAACACAAGAAATCCTAGTGCGGATGCCGAATATGTATCGTAGGAATCAATGAGATACATATATGAAACGATGAAGATAGTTGTGATGCCGAAGCCAAAGAAGACAGAGGCGATGAGAGGAGACCAGATTGAGATTTCCGGCTATATGAAAGCAAAAGTCAGTTGATTGCAAGCTCGTTGAAAGTGTTGGATGACTTACGTTGCTGGTCCATCCCATCCAAAACAAACTAATGGGAACTGCAAACGCCCCGCCAAGCATTGTATACCAGAGTCTCAATTCAGGAGCAAACATAGCAGCTTTGTCTCGAGATTGAGCTTTGGCTGTCAGGTTATATACCACTGGCACGATGAAGGCAACAGGCACGATGCCAACTAGCATACCAGCCCAGCAAAGATTAGTCAAGCCTTCTGATATTCCATACGTTTCGCTGAAGATGTAGATATAGCCCTCCAGGAAGGTGAAGAGCACGATATAGATTATCGTTAGGTATAGCGACATTAGAATGATGATTAGTTCGTGATAGAACATCGCGAAGGGTCTGTACACAGAGAGCTTCAATCGTTGACCAAGGCTTTCCCGCTTGGTTTCCATGGGAGATCTGTATCTTTCGTCCCCGGTTTCCTTCCGCAGTATGGAGGCCTTCCAACTCAGAATGAGGTTGCCATAAGTCTCAGGTTGGAACACTAGGATGATAACTAGGACTGCGCCTCCCATTATCAGCATGATCCACTCTAGCCAGCGCCAACCCAATGTGACTGGGATAAAACTGCCGACCATCTGACCGACCATTGGCCCTGCGAATGCTGGTATCGCATAAGCAGGAAAAGCGAAGGTTTTCTCCAACGGATTCCATAGATCGGCAACCGTGCCACCAGCACAGCTCAATGGAGTGGAGGCAAAGAATCCGGCGATAAAGCGGAATATCAGATGACTATGGATGTTGGGTGCCAGCCCTGACGCCATGATGAAGAGCAAATACAAGGCCATTGTTGATAAATATACCGCGTTGCGTCCAAAGGTTTCCGAGAACGGGCCGGAGAGAAGAGAGCCAAAAGCAAATCCAATGAGGAAGAGACCTGTCGATAACATGTGAAGTTAGCATCAACTCTATTATATTCTGGAGAGGGCAAGATTAGAGAGAAAAAGAAGATGGCGTACCTGTCGCCATAGATGCGACGACCTCCGATACATGGAAATACTCGCTATACTCCCGGACACCGCATGCATCAATCGCCGAAGCTGCAGTCACGGCGAGAGCGATGAGGGAGACCAACAGTGTCATAAACATTTTTCGCCCAGTGCTCGCATTTGCAGGGTTCAAGGGATCGTTCGGACCGTCCCAACTGACAAGTATCAGGTGTTCCGTAACGGTCGGTTTCTCGTGAATAGGGCCTTCTCCAGCGGTTCGCCGGTTGCTCAGTCCGCAGCTGTCGAGTCCAGTTAGTTAGATACTTGAAGTCCCCAAGGACATTGGCTCGAACCTACATTGTTTCATGTGGATAACCAATGATATGGTTTTGACAGGTGCACCTTTCTTTGAGCTCCGCTAGTTGTTGGTGGACTGCCAGCCGCACTCTTTGGTACTGGAAATAGGCCTCCATGGTTACCAGTTGCTGCACGACGCTGCAGGGAGACGATGGAAAAGTTCAGTTTAAATACGTCACCAGTTAAAATATCTATTATTTATCGCATTGCCATTTAAATGCTTATTTAAGCACTGCTTCTCCTTTCACTGACAAATCTTGGTCTCCGATCTCCAATGCCGATCTACACAGACTAAACTGTATTAGATGCAATTCCCGATGCCCAACGGTGCAATGACATTGGTTTTTCCGACGTTTCGGAGTTAACATTGAACAGTGGGGATCGGGGTTAGAAACCGGATTGGGTTTTCTCTGACTCGACTGGCTCTGTATTCATCAATCATCCCCAAATTCATCACTCGTCTCCGACCAGCAAACAACTTTCGGTCGGGCTTTTTCCAGATTGCGAATTCTGTGTCTTTTGTTTCCGCTGCTTCACTCGAAATGACTCATGACTTTGTGGCCTACAATGGGCCCTCGGAATCACCCTCTCGATCCCATCGGCGAAAGCGCAGGCCAGTCAATTGCGAAGAATGCCGACGCTCTAAGCTGCGCTGCGATCGTCAGCACCCGTGCGCAGCTTGTAAACGTCGCAAACGCGAAGCCACTTGTTCCTACCGAATCTCTTCTGGTGGCTATGAACCGAGTCAAACTCCCGCTACGCCCAGTCCCACGGCAGCGTCGGCTGGGCCGAGCAGCAATGTAGAACACTCGTCCACCATGAGACCGCATCGTACCAATGCTTCTCCATTGAACCCCCAGGTACCGAGTGAAGAAGCGGTTCAATCACCGCCACACACACATTGGGAAACAGTGCTCGAGAGACCAGCCCCGGAGTCTGAAAGGCTCGACGCCTGGTCCCCTTTCTCAATCGCGCAGCGCATACCAATTCAAGAAATTATGCAATCACTTCCACCTAGACCCTGCTGCGATTATCTGATCTCTCACTTTTTCAATAACATATCATCATTATTCCCTATCCTCCATGGTCCAACATTCCAAAAGCAGTATTCCGCGTTCATCCAACATCCTGAGGATATCGACCTCCCTTGGTTAGCTCTACTGTTCGCTATATGCTGTTTGGCTCTGAGTACTATGGACGAGAACGATCCTAGGCTTGTATCTTTATGGCCTTTACTAGGACCCGATGGTACGCAATCTTCCGCTGCGCAAGTTCCCGCGACGGTTTCTGTGTCTCGTCTACTTCTCCGATCAGCAATGACCTGTCTTTTACAGGACAATTTTATGTTTCGGCACGAGTTCAGCACATTCGAGGCTTTGCTGATGGTGATCTACTGTTTGTCCCACAACGAATCCGTTGACCAAGGTTGGGGGTTGCTAGGGATGGCATTGAACATTGGCGTTGCATTGCGATGCAATATAGATCAGAACCTGGGTCCCGTCCAGACAGAAAGACGGCGAAGGTGCTGGGCAGGTCTCCTGACACTACACACGTATCAGGGCATGCTCTTCCGAGATGTAGACATGTCATATCTTCTCGACATCGAGGCCATTCCACCAGCAGATATCAATGATTCTGATGTCACAGATGAAGGCGTTTTGCAGTCATATAGTCGAGGTGAACCTACGCAGATGTCAGTCATGATGGCCAAGCTCCGGCTCTTTCGGCTTTCTACTCGAATCTGTCGTCACATCTCGGGTCCCTCTCGACTGGACCAACGTTTGTTGAACGAATTCGATGATGAAATAGCTGGGGAGCAAGGAAAATGGGATTCGATGTATATGGTAGATGGCTCTCCCAATATTTTGGATCCGAATGGCTACGCCTATTGGTGTGTTCTGCAGACCTACGCCCACCATCTATACCTTCTTCTTCACCGACCATTTCATCATTCTAAATCACCATCGTTTCTAAAATCATCTAGAGACAAATGCATCAGTTCTAGTGCGGCCATGATATCTATTCATAAGCAGCTTTACGAGGCTCCGTTACTTCGAAATTTTCTCTGGTTGCTAAGCGGAGTAACGAGTCTGAAGGCACTTCACGCAGCCGTGGCACTCAATTCTTGTATTCAAGATTTGTCTATGACGGTTGACATGGGATACGATCTCGACTTTTTCCGAGCAGAAATCGGAACACTAACTCTTCGGATGAAAGATCTCTCGGGACGAAGTAAGATTTGTTCCCGAGCGTATCAAGTGCTTGACCACTTGCAGTATGTAACTCCGAGGCGATGTCTTCTTGAGCTGACTAATTTTGGTCTAGGACCCATCCAGGATCAGGAAGTACCCTCGTGACAAGCATGAGATCGGAGATAGAGAATTTGTTTGAAGATTGGGCCGATGTTCGGGAATGGCTGGATACGAATGTGGTCAACTGGGTATGTACCTTACGTCCCACCCATCAAAGGCCGTTGAGCTGACTTTCTTAGAACATGGATGAAATACTTGGCTGATCGGTGTTATTAAGCCTTTCAACTAGTAATAATTGTTTGCTTGAATAATGATAACTCTTAGCTTATCAGATGTCAGGCAAATTTTGTATGTAAGAGACTCTTTCGCCACTCACCTCTGCTACTTAAGCCTAGACTACTGCTCTGTAGCCTGTCACAGTCAGAAAATTTGCATCACTCACCTCATCATTGCAAAGATTCTTCCATTTGACACTAATGCTCCACCTCACTATTCACCTTGTACATCCGCAAGGACGACGCCGAGACAGGCATCCGTGTCCTGCAGCGTCTTGTTCGGGATAGCCCGCTTTGTCTGTTGACCACTATCATCTCAGCTCGTTCGGGATCTTGTTCCTTTGCCCAAGCTAGCCATATCCCGTGAGTGTTGGATATCAAAGATGAGGACAGCACCACAGAACTTGGAACTCTGAGGAGTCACCTTACCAGGCAAAACCCCAGAGTAAGGTCATTATCGAAGGAGCCATTGCAAAGAACACTCAATTCTCGAGAACGATGTCCTTGTCATTTTCCAGTCCCCAGTTCATCATTATATCCCTCCTCTTTTCGTGCCCCACTTCATCACCAGGCTGCTGCCGTCCAGGTCTACGGCAAAGCCAAGGTCTATGTTGATTCCAAATCAGCAGAGACATCCGAGTACCTCGCTTCGCAAATCAACGCTGTCACTCATCATGTTGAGACTAACATCATGGGTTTTGGTGGCAAGGGTGGCAATCCCGAACAATGGAAAGTATCGGACGCGACTGACAGATACATTGAGCACATGAAGAAGGCCATTATCGACGTTAAGATCAAGATTGAGCACTTTGAGGGGAAGTTCAAGATGAGCCAGGAAGAAACTCGGGGTGACAGCGGCGGAGTGATTGCAGGATTTCGAGAACTTGGCACTGAGATGAGACAGAGAGTTGCAGACCTTGTCGAGGAGCGAAGGGACATCATGGATAGGGCAAAGACAGCACAGCTATAAATTGATATTGCTATCATATTCTATCTCTTGCTGGAAAGTTCCTGTGATTATCGATGCTTATCGAAATCTCACTCGATCGCCATCAATTAAATAACCTTGTGAATTCAACGTCAAAGCTTAGGGATGTGTGACTATTAGCAGCCCATTGTGACGTCGCACAATTTCGTGGCCAGACTTGTTTCCCCCAAATAGTAGTTCAGCCCCAATCGAGGGTGGTTGTTTGGTTCAAAAACTATAGGGTAAGCCTATTCATTAGTTTACATGTCTGGATTATAATGCTATTGTCAAGCTTCTTAACTGATTAATCCATAACAACGAGTTAAATCTTACCTTAGTTTCTCTTTCCCTCTTGCCATTTGATGTTAACTAATATTGCTACTCTAACAAAGAGGTCATTGGTTATGGTGAGTGTGACCCGGCGTTGAGATTGAAATGTAGGGGATTTGGAGTTTAATGTGTTGACCCATGATATTTCAATATACTCCTGTTATTGGACCGGGGCTTGGCGATATTTACAACATAAGTGGGGCACGATAGATGCAAATTCATAACATTGTCTCGATTTAAAGGCATTTATGGTGTAATAAGCAAATTGCTGCGGCAAAAGTCTCATAAGCTCCTGCCTGGTCCCAGGGATAGGGCACCGTATAATCGTCACACTAGCCTAATAGATAACGTGGCACGTGCGATAACCAAGCCACATTATATCATAATCCATACTACCCCGCTCCGCCGTGACCTGGTTTGATATCTCCACCAATTCTCAAAGGTCTATAAATGCAATCATGAGCTCACAGATGACGACTTCTGGAAAGCCAAGACAACGATCAGCCCTGGCCTGTAACCTATGCCGTACTAAGCGCATCAAGGTGAGTTTCCCTCATATCACTGAACAAGAGACCTATCGTAATACTGAACCGCAGTCGGTGAAATGTCTAGTGCGACAGCCAACGTCCTTCTTGCACGTCGTGTCATGCGAGCGGCGAGATCTGTGAATACACAAGCCAGGATAGCAATCGAAAGTGAGACGCTTTCAACTTATCGTACACTTAGTGGTGTCATGATCATCAAAGCTTCCGACTCAACTGACAGGCTCATGTTTCAGACCACCCAGCAAGCGCTACGTTGAGGCACTTCAAGAGCGCATCAGGACTCTCGAGTCACAATTAGAGGTATTCGAGCAAGGGGTTGATGTTAATAAATTCCTGCATTTGAATCATTCAGAAGAGGGTCAAATCCACTCGGAGGTTGAGTCGCTTTCTGACGATGCGAATTCCACGCATCGGTCACCTATAAAGGATATCAGTGACCGACTTGGTAACCTGAACATCGGCGAAGACGGACAGATTCACTACTTTGGGTCTCGAAGCAACTTTTCGTTGCTAAAAAACAGCCCTGCAGCTAACTCAACTGTCTCTTCCCACGAGCTAGAAAAACAGGCTGCTCGCACACTGGAACGATTAGATCTCCAGGTCGAGGTATCCGACGAGTTGCGAGACGATCTGCTAGAAATATTCTGGAGCTGGCAGAATACTTGGCAATACATCGTCGTCAAAGATCTGTTCCTTGAGGATCTTTTCATCAATCATACAGGCCAATATGCCTCTCCTCTTCTTCTATCATCCGTGTTGGCTCTAGCCGCCCGGTATTCAGATCGCACAGAGCTGCGAACTGATCCTCTGGACTCTAACACAGCCGGAAACTCGCTGGCGGAACAAGCCAAGATGATCCTGTTTTATGAGAGTCAGGCGCCCAAGATCACGACGATCCAGGCAGCCGCGCTCCTTTCCCTTCGTGAGACGGCTACTGACAAAGAGGCGCTTGGATGGATGTATTGCGGTAAGCTGTCGCTCCTCTGATTCGTACATTTCTTTATACCCTTCACTGTCTTCATCCAAAGGATGACATGACTCGATCGCCTGTTCAGTAGGGCGGTGAAAAGTACCTTCATATATGAGAAAAAAGAGACAAACATATGCTAAACATCATTTTACAGGAATGGCAACAAGGATGGCCTTCAATCTTGGGTTGCACCTGGACTGTAGCGACTGGTGCAAGGCTGGTCGCATTACCAAGGAAGCAGCTGAATTCCGAAGTGTGGTATGGTGGGCTTGCTACGTATTGGACAAGTATACAAACCCTCGGCTTCTACATAACAGATTCCTAATGCATCTTGGTTGGTCAGGCTTTTCAACGTTGGGCTCGGTCGGTCTTCTACAATCCAGGAGATAGAGATCTCAGCCGCCCTCCCTTCCATTCAACATGACGCCGAATATGGACCCTGGTCCCCGAGATCCCTAATAGGCCAACAGGTTGTTTTCCCTACCAGTCATATGGTCTCAAATGTCAGAGCAACAGTTCAGCTTTTCAAGATCACTGCATCTGCCCTCGATGAAATGTATGATCTTCTCTGAGTTCCTACCTTCAGTTTGCTGAATTGATGCTGAAATGGAGAAGCTACCGACCTAGTAGCCTGCGTTCGGGCTCTCGTGCGGCAGATCTCGTTACTAAAACACATGTCGCCCTGATGGAATTCCAAACGAACCTCTCAAGTTATCTCCGCCTCTCAACATCTCCATTGGCACCTACGTTGCCTCACGTTTACCTACTTCAGTAAGTTTTATGATGCCAAGATCCTCGCCTTTACAAATTCTGACGACTGTGTAGCTTGCAGTATCACGTTGCCGTAATTCTTCTGCATCGACCATTTATCAGAGTTCGAAGGAACGGATCAGACCCAAGGACGCTTCACCCTGATACAGGCTCAACTCATCTCAAGCAATCCAGCCTATCAGCTCAGTCTATCACCAGCATTTTCAAACTGTACTGCAAGCATTACAGCTTGGTAAGCTTCCACCCTAGTCGGTTCGCCGTTCCTTTTTCTAAATCCACACTTAGAGGCGGATACCAATCTCGGCTGTACACTGCGCTTTCACTGCATCTATTATTCTTCTACTCGAGACAATAATCTCGCCGGATAGCGATCGATGTCGGGCTCTTGTCTCTCTGAAAATTCTGGCTGAAGCATTAGCCGATATGAGTATCGCGTGGGCATGGAGCCGGCGCGCACTTCTCGCGATACGCCAGCTGGCTCAAGAGTGGTCTGCGTGTGAAGAAACATTGAATGCACTGGGAATTAATGAGTGGGCGAGTGACAAAAAAAATGAAGAAATGGTATCTGATGTTTCACAACCGTTCGATATCTGGGATCCCAGTGTCTCAATCTGGAGCCTTCAGGGCCCACAGAGTCTCGGTGGAGATATCCCTTTCTCAGTCACCGAAGGGCTGGATTATCAGAATTGGGTTGGTACATTTTTGAACGAACCTCAATTTCCGGGAAATGATGTATGAGGTTTCGGATGCACACTGGGTTGAAATCGAGTCTGTACTACAAGTGCACAACCGGGGTCTTATCAGCGGTGGGGAGTCAGAACTTCTACCCAGCTAGAGGGTATTCAATTGCTGTACGGTCTTGTATTCAAAGACCCCTCTTGATGTTCCATTTCTCTATGGCTGATCACATGTATACAAATAGACCTCTGAGACGAAGCATCCCGTTTGGATTGATGGTTGTTTAGGCTTGGACTATCATTAGCTTTTCCAAAGATTCAGAACCATAGCATGAAGATACCGAAAGACAGGGAATCGGTTGAGATCTGCATTGTCATTCGATCTCGACCTAGGATATGCAGAAAACTACAACGTACATTCAATCACAAGAAATTAGTCAAGCAAATCGGCGAGCCTGTTTGAGCATAGCTTTGACCAAGATCAATAAGTGCTTCCTTCGGAACTGGACCGGTATCTGAAGTATCTCATCACCTGCCCCTCCTGGTAGTGGGCGTCGGGAAAATTCCGCTCCTTGTCCCTGGATATTGCTTAGCCGGCCCTAAGATGGTGGGAAATGCCTATCCAAGATTGAATTTGGCTATCAAAAGTGGCTACGCATACTTGACGCGGGGTAATCCAATCAGGTTGCTTGAGATCGGCACGGTTAATGCTTACCCGAGATAAGGAGTAGTATCAAGCCCAAGGCCACATGACTTCTGAGATGTGGCTTTACAAGACGATTATCATGGACGATAGGTCGTATCCTTCCGTATGTAGTCTATATAGAGGCGGATTGAAGTTCTTCTAGGCCTCCCATGTTCTACAAACCTCATCATTCACAATCAAAACTGCGGCTCTTCTACAAACTACACAATGTCAATCCGCCAGTGGAAAGCTGCTATTTGCCAGGCTGAGCCTTGTTGGTTTGATAAAGTCGCAGGCATCGAAAAGTCGATAAGACTCATCCGCGAGGCCAGCCAGAATGGCGCTTCACTTATCGCCTTCTCAGAAGTATGGATTCCAGGGTACCCGAATTTCCTCTGGTCCGGTACCTATAGGGAGAATTTGCCTCTAGTGCAGAAGTACATGCAAAACAGCATATCTGCCTACGGGGACGAGATGCTTCAGATTCGTCAGGCTGCGGCCGCGGCCAAGATTTATGTTTCCTTTGGCTTTAGCGAACGTGTTGGTGCATCCTTATATCTTGCCCAAGTCTTTATCGGCCCTGATGGCAATATCCTTCTTCATCGCCGCAAAACAAAGCCCACACACGTCGAGAGGACAATTTTCGGTGACTCCACAGGAGACTCCCTTACTACTGTGGCAGACACACCCCTGGGAAAGATTGGCATGTTGAACTGTTGGGGTAAGTTGTTATCCTCATGCCTTGATCCAGTTTCATACAGTATTAACATTCATTCTAGAGCACTTCCAACCCTTACTCAAGTATCACACCTATTGCCAAGGTGAACAGGTTCATATTGCTGCCTGGCCGTTCAACGCGTCGTACACAGAGAATGCGTTGGAACCTTTTTCCGTTTTCTCTGAGGCCAACGAGGTCACAGCTAGTCGAATGTATGCCATGGAAGGTGCTGTTTATGTCCTCGTCACCAATCAACCATTATCAGCTGAGGGGGCCAGATTGAATAGCCAGGGCCAAGGAAATGCAGACAAAGATGGATTTATGCTCGCCGGCGGAGGAGGTCGCGCAGCAGTTTTTGGTCCTGACGGAAAACAGCTCACTGAGCCTACCGATCCTAATTTTGACGGTCTGATCTACTGCGACATAGACCTGGATAAGATCGATTACGCAAAAACTTTGACGGACTGTGTCGGGCATTACTCGCGACCTGATCTACTGCGTCTGGTGGTTGACGATCAACCAAAGAATTACGTTGTTCGCGTGTCCGACGGACCCACCAATACTCCCTATCACACAGGCACGAGTGGTGAGACCTTGCTGTCGGCTCATAAGAAGTTAGATGAGCTGGTCAGCGAGAAAGCAAAGAGGGAAGAGACTGACTGATTGTACCTAAAATGGAGTTGGCCTTGACGTGACGAACGAGTTGGACCATCGGCGCCATTCATAACTCCAGCTGTTTGGGATATCGCGTGCCACTTACAAGTCTCTTTTACTCTACTCTGTACGGTTAATGTTAGTTTTTTGACTTCTTCTATATGATCACCATAGAGAACACAATCGCGGCCTTCTGTTCTCATATCTGAGTTGAAACTCCTCAAGGTGCTTTTGGCCTTATTTTAGAACAGGGTCCTGCCTTTAAACTTTATCAAGAACACTTTTTTCTTTTCACAGTCCTAATTATAATAGCTATATGCTCACACTCTTTGTTGGAACGTGAAATAAGACTGGGTTTACGTCATTTGTTGGCCTAATATACTACAAAGAAAAACACATTTCACGATGTCTATCCCATACTATCGGCAGTCAGGGCCACGTTCGAGCACACCCTATTCTCGATTGGACTCGTCACTGAAGTCTTGTTCTCAGTACTATCTACTCTCCTCTCAGCTCAGTCAGCCTACCACGCAAGCGAAGGCCATTCAGAGTAATTGACATTGATGAGAAGGACATAAGAGCTGCTGCAAGTGGACTATACGAATGTGGAGTCAGTAACTTCGGAAAGCAGACACGAACGGTGTTACTCACGGAGTCAACTCAAACCCAAAAGGGTTGATGAAACCGGACGCAACGCTCAGCGCCAGGACGTTATACGCAAACACCCATGCTAGGTTGAACCGAATTTGTCGCATTGTATGTTTTACAATCTTGAGCAACAGCGGTATGGACGCCAGACTTGTGTTTAGGATGATCACAGAGGCACCGACTGTGGCTGTGGCTGCTTCGTGATAAAGGGTTATTCCGACATCCGCTGCTGCCAAACTTGGGGCATCGTTCAAGCCGTCGCCGACCTTGGATGTCTCATCAGTCATCAGGCATTGTGTGGTCAATTCTTAAAGACTTACCATTGTGACCACCATTCCCTCCGCTTGGAGACGTTTTATATACTCCAGCTTATCTCGAGGAGTAGCTTCAGACGCGATCACCGGCAAATTTATTAACCCTGAAACTCGCTGGGCTGAATGAGACATATCACCAGTAAGCTATTTGGACGTCAGCTATCATATAGGCGACAGTGGTGCATATATCCCAAGGTCGTACTAAACCAGTGTGATAGCCCATCGACTTGAGCTGGCTGATGGTAGTTTCCGCGTCAGGTCTTACAATATCCTGGTTATAGTTAGTGCTTGTGCACAAAGCTCCGAAAAAGTCTTACAGTGATGAAAACGCTCCCTGCATAAGTCCCGTCGATGCTGACATACACCGCTATCACTCCGGAATCTTGTTTCTGAGGTGACTCTGGAAGACCACACACTCCAGATGATTGTAAGTAGCGTAAGCTCCCTATCGTAACACGCCGCCACGGCTCGTCTCTGACTGACACCTCTCCAGAAATGCCATTTCCTGGATCATTAACTACGCTTCGGGTTTCGACGAGCGACTTTGTTCTCAACCAAGGCTCATTCAAATGAGACACGCCGGCGGAAAAGATCGCTCTACTGAGAGGATGCGTCGTGACACTGTGCTCCTCAACAGCACATACATACTCCCAGAAGTCTAGATTCCGCCTTTTCCATACATCTGCGATCTCATAACTGGAAACGTCTAGCTTCGCTTGAGTCAAGGTGCCTGTTTTATCGAACACAATGGATTGTGTATTATTAAGCTTCTGAATGGTTGGGAACCCTCTGGTAATGAGTATGCCCTCCTGACTCGCGACATCTAAAGAACTATCAGCTCGGATGCCTTCACGTTCTACTTGCTCATCACTTTCCTGGGGTTACTCACTGGCTGCAGCAACGACCGCGGACGGTATTGCCAGGCCTAACGCACAAGGACAAGCGCAGGTCAATATAGTCATTGAACGAATGACAGCTAGGCGAAGAGACTCATAGCTAATTGCGGCTGCTGACCAGCATACCTCTTTCAAGGGAGCCAAAATGGCTAATGATATAACGCAGAGAACAAAATTCTTTGTCGCGATATCCAAAGCCTGATCATCCTCAGATTTGGACCCGGTAGCCTCGACGGCACCTCGAACAAGTTCTGCGTAGAAGGAGCGTGCTTGCTCTTTGTGAACAGTAGCAACCATCTCATTGCCCAGATTGCGTGTGCCTCCTAGAAGAAAATCTCCGACGGACTTTTTCACTGGCACCGACTCCCCTGTTACTACCGCTTGGTTGACAGAGGACGAACCGAGAGTAATGTAACAGTCGCACGGGATGGTAGCGAAAGGCTCGATTACGATCGTATCCGAGGGTCGAAGAAAGCTTTGGGGGACAAACTGAAGCTGGTGAGCAATTTCGGCACCGAACGTCGTAGTTAAAACTTACCTGTCCTGTTGAATACATCCTTGTGTACCGATTCTCCAGGAGCGGTTTGTACACTCGTATCAGATCTTCGGACGCAGTGCGCCTCGACATCGTCTCAAGATATCTGCCGGAAACCACCACAAGGGCAAGACCAATGACAGTGACGTAATACAGTGTTGAATCTATTGGCCCACGTCCTAGGAGATCAACGAAAGAGAAGAGCGTACCCAGAGAGATAGACGATGATATCAAGGTATCCATATTAGGCCGCCCTCCGCCAAGCCATTTCCAACCACTGATATGGATCCATGAGATATAGTGATATTGTGCAAACAATGTAAGCGACGCGCAAAATAAATGCGTTGCCCATAAAACTGGTAGAGGCAAGCGATTCTCGAATTTCGAGAACAGTGATCCCACTACCTGGACGACACCGGCACATCCGGCAAGCTGAGAGAAACTGGACTTGAGACGTGCGATTTCTTCTTTCGACTTGAGAACATTTATGATTTCTTGCGGTGACCGAGGTCCCAGTTCTGCCTCGTAGCCAAGGTCTAGAACGACTTTTCTGATTGAGTCTTTGTCGATGTTTGTGGTGTTCCCAATGACAGTGGCCTGCTGGAGTGCTAGGGATACTCGCACTTGATCTACATCAGGGTGTTTGCCCAATGCAGACTCAACAGAGGTGGAGCAGGCGGCGCAAGTGAGCCCAGAGAGGGAGAGGATAATGGCCTTATTTTCCACTTCGCTCCCTGAGTGAATTCCATGCTTGGCTTCGGTATCGAGATAATGCTGATCCGGTTCGTCCTCGTTGTATCGAATCGTGGCGTCAGCATCGAGAAACTGGCATGCCTTGACCAACTGGCTAATACAGAACGCAGCGATGTAGCAACAGGCCATATTGGCGATTACAATGTGAAAGACACGGTTATTAGTTGTTCTTGCTATGAGGGAGCACCAGTTGGAGAGTTATTGGGTTGTTCCTAAGGGAGTTCCCCACACTTCGGTCCGGTCTCCGCTTGGGGCGTTCGGCATTCGGAGCGAAGAATGACGGAGCCCTAGCATTACGTGTATCTTCCACCTCACTCGTGCAAGACTTATGGAACGCTGCAAAATATAAGCTTGTCAAGACTTGCCCATTCAATAATCTTGAGCAGCGATAGTTATTGTTGTTCTCATGTCTTCTTGGTGAATCTCATATCCTTTGTGCATTTGTTATTTTTCTAGATATGTGCGCTCGAGGCAGACTCAAGGCATGAGTCAAGCGCTTCCTTGAGGGCCTTTGTCCTTCCCAGTTCGCAATTTAGATAGTTGCATCAATGTCCACCTTTTTCACTGCCTCGTTTCGGTAAATACAACTGATTATTGAACCTCGAAGCGCAAATGCAATGCTTTATGAATAGCCCGGATACTAAGACTCCCTCTATGAATTATTGCAACCCAGCACTTGGTGAGGCGTCCCATGTGATGTCGCGTACAGGATAATTGTTTCCCGGTAAATCCTTTGCCCTCGGCAAAGAACTTGGCGAAAGCAAACCCCTGGTAGCCCAGGTCATCGACCGAGTCATTGGCGGCTAGGTCAGAGTTACCGTTTAGCTAGTCTAGGCTGGAGACCATCCCGGGATAGGCAATGATAGTCTTGCTCGCCTACAGCCCCGGATTTCCGACCCCGCAAACTGAACAGCAGCCTCATGCATGGTATGTAGCTTCGCCCACAATCTAGGTCAATTGGGTTAAGCTGTCTTCAGCATGTGCCAAGCATCACTTAAACAAGGACCAAGGGATGTTACCCCGCTCCTTTGGCCGACCTGCGACTGCGACTGCGAACTTCTTCTCACGCGCTTCGACAATGACGATGCGCCAGTGATCAATCACCTGCCAGCGAAGATTTATTATTTGTCTCCTTATCAGCGCGCATCGCGTCGCACGAGCGCACGTCAAAGCCATGTCCACAACCACCTCCTCTTGGACCGAGTCCAGTGCACCGAACAGACCACAGGCGGGAGTTATCCGACGAATCCGACAAGCCTGTACAAGTTGTCGGTATGCGCAGTGCATCTTTACTTATGTGTTTCCTGCTCAGCTTCTTGTTTGGCCGTTCTCTGCATCTTTGAGCTTTATACCAGCTTCTTGCCCGTCCATGCGTCCCATTCACGCTCTCCGACGCCTTTACAGCCCAGTAGACTGACCCAAGACCTGAATTGCTAAGGCATCGAAAGACCAAGTGCTCTGGCAGTCGGCCAAGATGCACCAACTGTCAACGAGTGAACCGCGAATGCCACTATGAGGCCTACTCGGCGAATCCACTCGCTGCTTTCCCTCCCGGCTTTGGCGATGTACGAACAACCTTTCCTATCGATTGCGACATACGCACTACCCATGTGACGATAGTCTCAGGAGCTGACCTTTTGTGCAACAGTCGGACCTTCTGCAAAGGCTGAGTACTATTGAAGCCCAACTAGCGAGATTGAGTGAACAAGGAGGACAAGACTCAAGGTACGTGGAGACAAGGACACAACACCATCCTTCAAAGACGTTATTCTGATTTTGTAGCTTATCTATCGAGAGCTTTAATCGTCCTTTCTCCGACCACCAGTCTAATGAGCCCTTTTCCCCGTCTCAACCACACTCGATTCCATCCCACGAATACGATCATGACAACCAGCGCCGAATGCCTTCACCGCCGAACCAGACTGACTCAAACACGTCGTGAGTACTTCTCAGTCCAATCAAATCGCCATTATACCCTGTTTGCTTATGATGATATAGCCCTTTCAGCACGATGCCACCAGATCCTGTAGTTCAACACCTCGTTGACACCTATTTTATTCATGCTCACAATCAGCCTTACGCTTACTTCCAAGAAGCGCGGTTCCGAGAGCTACTCAACTCTGCGCTCCTTCCAAGATGTCTAATATTTGCGGTGCTGGCGTCTTCAGTCAGATTTTCTTCTCACGAATACTTCCAGGGTCGGACGCATGACGCAATGGAAGGATATGCTCGTCAAGCTTGGCTACATGTGTTAAACGACCACTTCACGGTCGAAAACGAACCAAATTTTCACGTTGCGCAAACTACCAATCTTCTGGCCATTGTGGACTTTACAGGTAATCCATAATTTTCCTGATTTCATGTGTCTAGTTGACATCTCCACAGCCGGCCGAACAAGTTCTGGATGGTTGAAGATTGGTCTCGCGGTGAGAATCTGTCAAGATCTCCAACTCATGAAAGAACCCAGCCCCATGCTCCCGATCGTTGAACAAGAAGAGCGGAGGCGCGTTTTCTGGTCCGTCTACCTTCTAGACAAGCTGGTGTCTTGTGGGAAAGCGCGGCCTCCAGCCATTGCGGACGAGGATTGTCATGTCCAGCTGCCTTGTGAGGAAGAGGTTTTCAGAACTGGAGCTTGGAAGCGAACGACAACTCTTCACCAGCTTTTGAACTGGGACACAAATCTGGGTGGAATCCGTGGGCATTTCACTCTCGCGGCTCTCGTTGCCTCCGCCTTAGGTCGATGCGCCCGCTATGTGCTTCATGAACGTGAGACGAACGACTCCCTACCATGGGACTCACGATCTGAGTTCGCAGCGATCAACTCATTCCTTTTATTGATTGAACAACATTTGGAAGTGGATGATGTGCCAATTGAGGACATAATAGTCAGCAATAGGCTGCGTGATGGATCGCTGGACCACCAAGTTGTTGGGCACGCAGTCTTCGCCCGTGTAGTGTTTCACCTTTGCCATTGTCTTCTCAACCATCCGTTCCTTTTGGCTTTACGATTACAGAAGCTGAAGACGAAAACTCCCTCGAGTTTTCTGTCGCGCACTTTCAACACCTGCTGTGAGCACGCTTCTAAAATACCGGCCTTACTAGATCATGCTCAGAACGCGGGTTGCCATGTTGAGGCTTCATTCTATGCTTATTCTACATGTCTGGCTGGTAGCGTGCTTTCAATCTTCATTCATGGCGGAGAAAGTAAAGGGCAGATGGCATCCCCACAGCTCCTTAGATCGGGCCAACAATGCCTTGATATTCTCAAGAATATGGGCAACTTTTGGGATCATGCCTCGAAGATGGTGAGTGTTACATGATAGCCTTGGTAGAAAACACTAACGCAGGTTCCAGCACACTCAACTTCTCAATTTCGATGCATATGCTCAGTCATTCGAAAAGATGATTGATCCCCATGCGTCTTTCGATATTGGGCCCGAGCTAGAAGAGGTTTTGTGGTCTATAGTTGATTACGGCGCTATGTGTGGTAGTACGAGGTCCATCAGTCCAAGTGATCATCAGCAGTCTGCAGACTTGCCCTCACCGTCGTTTCTCAACTTTGATGTAAATCTAACACCAGGAAGATCGTTCGAGCTATCAGGAGTCGAAGGCTTAGCTGATGCACTCCATAGCGTTGGCACATATAGTATGGGTTGAGTGTCGCTTGAGGACATGAGCCGGCGTGATGTATGAGTTTTGGGAGTTCTTTGGATAGGCTGTGATACTGTGATCGGGCTGAGGTGAAAGGAGAATGATTCTGCTACCTCTGGTTCTCGCTCAAGCGATACTTCTAGGATAAATGATGAAACATGTATCAAAACCACTCTTTCCACCAGAGTATCCAAAGCGACTGCTTTCGCGTCAAGTGAGAGACTCGAAATGATATGGCGGTTCTCCTCTCAGCGACGAACAACCAGACACGCTTTCGAAACGGATGGCACAGTCTCCATTCAGTTGAAGACACTGCATCTCATTCGGGGCAAAACATTGAGAGAAATAAGAAAAAAAGGCAAAGGCGGAATGAGCACAAGGTTTTCATGCTTGAAGCGTGAAAAGAAGAAGAAAGTATTCTTTGCAAAGATGGAAGGCAGGCTCTTACACATTAATTGAGGCCGACAGCCACACTCAATGGTCAGTAGCAACGACACAAAAAACTCCCAAACACATCTCAAGCTTTTCTATTCCTTCCGCGCCTCTCACTCTTGCCCCTGATAACACCCGACAAGTCACCCACAGGAATTTGTATCGGAAAGTCGACGATGGCCAGGAGGATGGCAAGGAGGATATACCATCCTGCAAGAGCAGTCACAAAGAGACACGCACCTGCGCCCTATAGTTCCATCAGTAAGTCATCGCGGATGCAACACATCAAAGAGCGAATTTACCACACATAGGCGCTTGGCAAGCTCCGTATTGCCTGTATAGTCATCTGCCCACACCCAGAAGGCTCCGAGAAGCAAACAAAGGGCCGGAACAAGTGTGGCAAATATGATGACGAACACGACGTTTGTCCGTAGCGCGCAGATCAGATACACGATAGACAATATGGTCATTGCCAGGAGGAAGAAGCCTTCACAAACTCGTCAATACCAGGCGCGTTTATGGTTTGCACCAGACTTTCAAGTACTTACCCAAGCTAGCATTAAACCCCCTTGTAGCCATTCCTTCTGCGGGAGACGTCGCATCTGGCGGCGCATACGACGAGAAGGCCGCGAATGAAGGGTGGAGAATTCCACCAAATGATAGGTAAAAGCAGCCAAAACTACAAAAGACGGTGGACGGAAAGCTGTTCCCAAGAATCCATTCCATGATTCCGCTGATTACCATGAGGACACCACCCTCAAAAAAGTAAACGGGACTATAGAAGCTTTAGAATGGCGTGCAGTGTAGGTTTGTAGGACAAGGACGTACATTGATGCTGCACCGAAACTCCCAGCCCCTCGCCAGCCCATCAAATCGCAAGATAGTGGCATCAGAGCTAGTAGGAATCCGGCGAGGGCCCTGTTGATTCGAGTCAGCTCGTTTATTCTGTGGCTTCTGGGAGATATGGACGGACATGGGCGTCGGGTTACCGAAAGTCTTCCTAAGGTCGCCCTTGACTGCATTAGGTGGGGAGAGATAGAGCTTCTCAAACAATTCTGGACTCATGGAAATACTGGCGGCTGACCGAACTGCCTCGAGAGCATCTACACGGCCCATTTCCAGATCACTACTGTCATTTTTACTCATGGTGAAGAATGATTTTCCGTACAAGTGAAAGCAGTGTGGTATGGGGCTGGCGCAGTATTGCCAACAGCTTAACTCTGCTCCAGTTAACCATGCCCATTATATACTTGGAACTAACTCAGGTTTACTCGAGTACTTGGTAGAATCTTCGCGAGGGGTATCCGAAGATTCACAAAACTATCGGGCCGCGGCATCAAGACGCACGGGGGCTATGCGTGTTCTGACTCGGACAGGCGGTTCCGTTCATTTGTTGTCATGTTGACTTCCATAACAGCCAGAGTCGATTCTTGTACCTACTTTTGAGAACTCCGGACCGAAGCTCATGTGTAGCTACAGCCTACAGGATGCTAAACTACAGTACCTATGCCCGAACCTCGAGGCGATGTGACCACTTTTGCTGTATGCTTGGAAGCAGAGCCAGTAACGACGATCAATTATGCATCACATCGGATCTGGAAAGCTTAACTTTCCCTTGTGTATGTCATATCCGGAAACCGCCAATTTAGCCAATGGTCGGCAGCATCGGACCGTTACTCGGGGAAGCTGGTGGGTAGCCGGCGATACCCCAGAGCCTTTGACACGGAGCCGTTCCGAGTTCCCACGGCCGGCTTGGTCGGGACTCGCGCCGGCTTCCGAGCTTTTCAACAAGCTGGGTTTCTGTCTAGACGCAGCGCGTGAGTTATACGTAACGGTACCTACTATACCATAAAACATACTGGTCTACCGAGCTAATTGATGTTTATAGTCTTTTTATAAACTACAGAACCTGAAAGTTGATCAATTGCCTGTGCTTACCCTGCAGTCTCCTTGTTTTTATGTACCATCTGTTCTCCCGATTTCTAGAAAACCATGAAGGACAGGATAGAATTCCCAGATCATACTGGGTTTATTAATTTTGCGCAATGGAAGCAATTGTTCGCAGTTGAAAGGTGGTAACATTAGATGAGGAGGTTTGTAAATCGGCTGCCCGAATAATCCCCAAACGACAATGCCGCATTGTTCCTTTTGCTGCATCTGGACAGCACACTTTCCTAGAAACAGCGGCCATAAGAAAACACTTTCAACAACCGAGAAATTGATAAAGCCCATAACCCTAAAAATCTTTTTAACTACCAAATTAAAACTCGAAGTCACCCTCCAACGTTAAATGACCAACAAGCTGATGTCCACGTTGGATGCCACAAATTTGCCGAAGCCAGGGTCAAACTTACGGGGTAAAATGACGACATAAGCGGTCCGAGCCCCGAAGCGTCGTCACGAGAACCAATCAGAACCCTACAGAATCGGGAGCTGCATCCATGATAATTCCACAAGTGCCAAGTGACATTTGTCGAGGGGAAGATATGCGGACAAAGATCCACCCATTGAAAGTGATTGTTCAAACCTCGAACATTGATAATCGAATTCGGTTGTGGCTACCAGTAGCTAATTACTATTTACCAAATCAATACAGGCTTAATCGTGGACCCATCCTCCATGTCTTGAATTGCCTTCTGGAAGTCGTGTACCTGGTGTTGAAATCACTGGTTTAGTTCGTCCACTATCGAGCCGAAGAAGAGAACTTACAGGATAGAACTTGACCAGCTTGTCTACTGGGAATTGTCCTTGTTGATACCACCGAATCATATGTGGGATGTACTACTCAGATAGTCAGAAGGCGAATGTGTAATTGCTTCAGACTGAACACACCTCTTCGGGGTACACTCCACCCTCCATGCTGCCCATTATCTGTTTGCCCGTCTGGCGACATGTTAGCTCTAGTATGATGTCTCCCATTCGGGAGGGTTCCAAGACACTCACGACCATGTAAGGAACCACGGAAATCTCCAAACCCGCGGTCATCGGCGCCACACCGAGGAGAATCATTTTACCTTGGTTAGCGGTGAAGTCAAGACCCTGTTGAATCAGTGGCATGACACCAGTCGCATCGATAGTAACTGTGCTCCCTGACCCTCCAGTGATATCACAGATCTCATCAGCTAGACTGGTTATTGATGAAGTGTCGATGCCATGAGTAGCCCCCAGCATCTTGGCCAGCTCAATCCTCGCAGGCACTCGGTCGATACCGATGATCGTACGACAGCCCTTGAGCTTCGCGCCCTGGATGCACCTTAGCTAAAGCACTGAAGCAGAGTCAATCTAGACTTACCATGATGGCCGCGAGGCCAACACCCCCAAGGCCAATGACAGCGACCTTGTCATCTGGCTTGGCAGCTGCTAGTTCAGTCACAGTACCCGCACCAGTCTATTGAACCGAAATCAGCTTCTTGGAGCTGGAGCTTGCATGCATTTCGCTCATCTCACCTGGATACCGCAGCCTAGAGGTGCCAACAACTTCAGGTCTTCTTCGTTCCTAATCAACTTATTGACATTGACAAGAGACGTCTCTTGAACTCGCGTGAGCTTAGAAAAGCTCGACTGACCAAAGAAAGACCCCCCGACCTCTTGCGCAGCATTTTCCGGAAGCTGGAAGGCAGTCTTGGACCCCGAAAAATTGAGTGCGCTAAATTGATGACAGTATCCTGGGGCGCCGTACTTGCAATTGTGGCATTGAGTGCAGAATGCGAAGGAAAGTAGCACAGCATCTCCGGGCTTTACTTTGGTGATCTTGGACCCGACCGCACGAACGTAGCCCGCACCTAGGATTGTCAAAAAATGAGAAAGGCAATCGACTGGAAGAGATACCTTCATGCCCCAAGACACGTGGATAAGGCGGAACAGGAAATCCTGGAGTACCATCTGGGTCTGTTCCGCAACCAAGGTCTGTATGACACACACCTGAAGCGACCATCTCCACGATTGCCTCATACTCGGCAGGCCCATCAACCTGCACTTCTTCGAGAACCCAATTCCTAGTTCCATTTTTGGGCGCGTGCGAGATGATCGCCTGGGTGTTTTGAACTGAGGCCCTCATGGTAAGGTGCTGTCGTGAAGTAAGTGATGAATAGTATGAGGAATGTTGATTCGCAAGGCTAAAAAGATGACGATAGCCGATGATTCAATTGCGACGACTGGATGGCGGCTGCATGGGACAAGGAAGTAGAAGTTCAATAGTCGATTGAAACTCCCGGTAAGGAGAACGGTCCGGCCACCGACCAGCTTCGCCGTAGGCGCCCACTCCTTGAGAGGTAGCGGCTAGTCAGGACGATTTCCGGCAGTCAAACTTCTTTGACAAGGAGCCTAGATCCTTTCTCCCGCGCTCACATCCCCCCGCATCTCTGTTTCCCCGCGATTGCGAGGATCACCAGCCTTTGCATGGTTCCCCGCGTTTTCAGTCTTTGCCATTGCATCGGGGCTCGGACCGTCCGGAAAATCAAGTGAAGCAGAAAACGTTAAAAGATCAAGATGAGAGCTCTGACGGTATTCCAATTGATCAAAATTAAACACTATTACGACGAAAGTCAAAGAAACAATCATGTCGACAGTTACGGTATGGTTTTAGCATTCCATACAGACTTCATTCTTATTAAGTTGATATCACTGACCTACCACTGAAGCTCTCCAAGATTCTCCCTGCTACCAATGGCGTTCACGACGAGCCTGCTTCGGAACTTCCGTCGCATGTTACATCCAAGACTAAGGATGGCAATGCTGTCCAGAAGTTGAATGGGCACATCAAGCTGCAGACCGAGCCAAAGGCGACAACCCAGGATGAGCCTGTTGGTGACTTTGGCTGGGGTCCCTGGACAGTAAATGGTATGCACTCTGTCTTGAAAAGATGCGGAATAATTGCAGACGTCAGCTAACATAAAGTATCAGATGTTCTAATTCCACCGAATGCCGGCCGAGGCTTGGTAAAGAAATATCATCAGAGGCGAACCCTTTACCAATACACGGCTTTGTCGCTTTCGGGTCTTTGGGCATTCTACAATCTCAACAACACGGCTTATCGCGCCGCTGCTCTCGGATTTTTGTTCCCTGGAGCCGGCTTCACTGCGGTCGCTACTCTTCCATCTATTTCGGCATTTCTTCTTACTCTGGTACTGATCCCTGTTACCATCTTTGTCTGGTTTGCCATGGGTGGTATCGCCTTTCCCATCGCTTTATGGGTCGGATCTAGCATTGCCGCCGGCTACCTTGCCACCGATTCTCTCTTCGAGCCATCTGCTTTTCTTTGGGCCGCGTTCTGCTATACCGGTATCTTCTTTTTGATGAGTAACGCACGCTCCCTCAATGCTGCTGGGTACTCCAAGGCTCAGGAGCGCAACAAGTATCTTGTTCAAGCCGTTGAGGAGCAGCTCGCCAACGCCACGCCAGCGCCCGCCCCCGGCTCACGCGAGCTGTCGCTTGAGACTCTCCGTCATGTACAACACATGCTCGAGCGAGGCTTGAGTCCCCGCGACGACTTTAGCTTTCACGACGTCATTGATCAGTTCCAAACTGGCGCGGTCCGATACCAGCTTTATGGTGTCGTTGATGTCCTCAGCTTGTACCAATGTCACTATGCCCCTGGATTCCACGGTTATCTGTCCAAAGCGTCGCAGAACTGCATTGAAAAGAGTCTGCAGAAGCGAATCATGTCGTGAGTTTCCCTTACACTTTCCTCTCTGATAATGCTTGTACTCACCTTTCATTCAGCTATTGGAAATGGGAGTCAATTTTCGGCAGATTCACCTTTAGCGACTGGGACCCCATCAAGAAGGACAACATCGTGAGTTATTACCTAAGCTTGACCCAAATATACATACTGATCAATATTAGATGGTCACCGGATATCTCAGCTCTGCTATTGGGCTGTACGAACAGGCTTCTGGTGATCGCCAATATCACAAGAAGAATGCATTGGAGTTTGTTGTCGACGATGGAAAGCACTACAAGACAAACTTTGAAGGCCTCGCCGATGCCTTACATGAGAACATGACTGACAACCCCTACTGCTTGTATCCTTGTGAGCCTAACTGGACCTATTCTCTTTGCAAGTTAGTCAACCATACAATCTTTAGATAACTAAGAGCCTTTACTAACTCGGGTAAAACAGTCTCACTGGTATGGCTGGCCTAGTCATTTCTGATCGTATCCTCGGCCGTGATCTCGGAGCCAAGCTCAGGAATCGATTTGAGCGATCTCTCGAGGAGGAGTTCACCGAATGTGACGGTCGAATCCTGCCCATCCGTAGCGAGTTTACTGGCTTGACGGTAAGTGAACCGTCGATCACGATCCGAAGCAGCCCCAGCTAACTCTCATCAAAAAGCTCCCCGGTCTCTGCGGAACCCTGACTGATTGCATCAATGCGATGCTCTTGACTGCTTATCTTCCTCACCTCGCCCATCGCAACTGGGCCATGATCCGAAAAGAGTTTCTCAAGCATGACAGCAAGGGTCAGCTCGAGGTTAGGGACTTGAAGGGTGCTGACAAGATGGATCCCGGAAACTACCGGGCTGGAGAGGGTCCTCTGCGAGCCTTCATCGCTGCTACTGCTGCGGAGTTTGGTGATGAGAAGCTTCGCAAGGAAGCCCTCGACCAGCTTGACAGTATTTACTTCCCTGTTGAGGCCACCAAGACAGGGTCACTTCGCAACAAGGGCCTGTCGGCTACGAGCCAAGTCATTGCTCTCATGGCTCGTCTCGTAAAGCAACGCGATCTGGCCAATGCGACTATCCATGGACCTACAACCGAGGCACTGAGCGGCCCACTTCTTGAGGATGCGCCGTTCCCCGAGGTTCTCGTCGCTAAAGCTTACAGCGATGACGGAAAGAAACTCGATCTTGTACTTTACAACGGAAAGGAAGCTGGAGTTTTCTCACTTGGCTTTGAGCGCTTGGTTCCTGGCAAGCAGTATTCTCTTAGCACTGGAGGATCTGTCACTGCGAATCAGGTCGGCAAGGCTCATGTTGATGTGAAGATCAGCGGGCGGACTCAGATTCTTCTCCAGCCTATCGCGTAATTTCATATCAATATGTTCGAAGGGTATTTCCAAGTCTCTCAATCGAAATCAGTTTAGCTTTTTTGAATTTATAACGAAATGTTTGACTATTAATTGAGTTCTCCTACACAAACCCCAGTCGCACAGCTTGGTTGAAATCATGGTGTGTAGTTGAACAATTCCTATATCTTAGGCACGAATCTAGGTAGCTACAAATGAACTACTGTAATTTTCTACAGCTGTATACAGCATCTTGCAAAGCTAGCTATCACACGGTATGCTCGAAAGCAAGCCGCGTAGTATTTGGGCAGGTGGTACTGCACAATCTTGAGACAAGTGAGCCACCAATATTGGGAAGCATGACTGAGATCTAGCTATACTGCAATACATAAGACATAATCAACTCGGTCGCAGATCCCAACCTCTGAACGCATTGCTTGGAGGATGGCTTGATTTTCTTTTCAATATCTTGGTTGGTCTCAAACTACTAGGGGACTAACCCAAGGGACATGAATCAAGTAATCCCTATGCAATGACAACCAAGATGAGAGCTAAAGTGTCTGTTTTGACGGCGGGGAACTGTTTAGAAAAGTACGGTCGTGATTACAATACCTTCCAGTGTGAGGGTAGTACCCTCGGTTAAAGTGATGCGGCGCTACGGTCCGAAGAATGCGGGGCCGGACTGAGTACGGAGGACGCCGCCCTCAATGTGCATCCACATCCGATGAGAAATGTATAAGTGACTGGTATGAACAGGTTTACCTTACGATGTGAATATTGAGTAGAAATGGTCTCAGGCCCTAACAAGCTCTTCATTTGCCATCAAAGATTTCGACATTCGTACCAAAAATGGCAAAACCCACCATCAATTTCCAAGGTGACTTTGTGCAAATCATCGATGGAAAAAGTGCACCGACCAAAAAGACCCGTCACGGAGTGAATCCAGCAACCTTGCAAGCAAAAGAAGATGTACCCCTGGCCACCCAAGACGACCTTGACCGCGCGGTTGTGGCGGCAAAGAACGCCTTCAGAACTTGGAGCAAGGTACCGTACGAGGAACGTCGCCGCCAGGTCCTCGCCTACGCTGATGCTATCGATGCTTCACGAGTCGAGTTCCGCGACATCCTCACAGCGGAACAGGGCAAGCCTGTACGTGTTTTCGTGATACCATGTTTTGCTTGCTGACCTTGTTCCAGACCCCGCAGGCAGACTACGAAACGGACTCTGCTATCGAATGGATTCGCGGCATGGCGAATATTCCACTACCTGAAGATGTCATTGAAGATAATGAGAATCGTACTCTTGTCACTCGATACACTCCAATCGGAGTTGTCGCTGCCTTAGTGCCCTGGAATTTCCCTCTTTTGCTTGCGACAGGCAAGATTGCGCCAGCGCTATTGACCGGCAATGTTATCATCGTGAAACCATCGTAAGTCGAACCATTATCCAGAGCTTTTCTGGGCAATGCTAATATTGACGCCATGAATGAAGCCCTTTTACTCCGTACGGTGGCCTCAAATTGGTCGAGCTTGCACAGAAATTCTTCCCTCCCGGCGTTGTTCAGTCCCTAAGTGGTGATGACCACCTTGGACCTTGGATGACAAGTCACCCCGGAATCGATAAAGTTAGCTTTACTGGCTCAACAGCTACAGGCAAAGCTGTTCTACGCAGTGCCAGTTCCACATTGAAACGAGTCACATTAGAGCTGTGAGTGTTGGCCATTAAATATAATATGAAAACTACCGCTAACGAGAGGCTAGAGGCGGTAATGACCCGGCCATCATCTTTCCCGATGTCGATATCGAAAAGACTGCTGAGAAAGTAGCCTTCTTCGCCTTTCTTAACTCGGGGCAAATCTGCCTCAACCTCAAGCGTATCTTTGTACACGAGAGCATATATCCTCAGTTTAAAGAAGCAATTGTCAATCAAGTCAAGAGCTTCACCCTGGGCGACGGGTCCAAGCAAGGTATAACACACGGGCCGCTGCAAAATGTCGCGCAATTCGAGCGCTTGAAGTCGTTTTTCAACGACATCGAAAAGGAAGGTTGGAACGTCGCCGTCGGTGGCAAGATTGAGCCCTCTAACGGTTACTTTGTTAACCCTACTATTATTGACCGTCCACCGGAGCAATCACGCATCGTTGTGGAAGAGCCATTTGGTACGTCAAGATCGATGAAGTATTGCCAATCTAGAGAGCTCGAATACTGACCATTCGTCTTAATCTAGGCCCTATTGTACCGCTCCTTTCATGGAAGGATGAAGAAGAAGTCATTGAGCGTGCCAATGACACAACCATGGGACTTGGTGCTTCCATCTGGACAAACGACCTGCGGCGCGCCAACCGTGTTGCTCGTCAGATCCAAGCTGGCAATGTGTGGATCAACACACACTTTGATCTTTCGCCCATGGCGCCATTTGGTGGGCACAAGGAGAGCGGCATAGGAACCGAATGGGGTGCAAATGGTCTCAAAGGCTTCTGCAACGTACAGACTCTGTTTTTGAACAAGAAGATTGTTTCTTAGCTATATAACAAAGTTCGATGTGTTTACTAGGATTGCTGATACATGCTTGTCGTAGAGTATGGAAATGTAACGATACGTGACAAGCTCAACCTCGTGCAAACTCATGGGACATTAGCAAAATATTTTTAAGGGTTAAGATAATTTGGGACAGTTGCTGATTGTCATTAGCCCTATGCACAGTCCGCAAGTAGCGTAGGCACGATATTTCCATGTAAAGCAATGATGTCGACTTTGTTTCAATCGGCACACTGGTGGAGATGCTTGAAGGTAGCTAGCCTACTTGTCTGGATTCTATCCATAAATTGATTACTGATACTCATGGGATTCACTGTTGATTCTAAGGCTAAAAAGATGATACTATCGCTATTTCCTCTATGCTAAGTCGTAAGTCGGTTTTGTAGAACTATTCAACTAGACATAACACACTGCCCTCCTCAACAGCATCTCCAACCTTCCAACGAGTGGTAAATGCACCAGCCGCTCCAACAGCGATCGCAATCTCCATTTTCATGCTCTCTACCACCATGACCACATCTCCTACTTTGCACTGAGCACCTAACGCCACATTGATGCCCAAAATCTTGCATGGCATTGGTGCCTTGACAACTTTGCCCTTGTCTTGAGCGAGCCCTTCCGGATTCCTGCGTCTATTTACAAAGAACGACAGCATTGTGTCTCGCTGGAATTGTACCCATTCACCTATCTGGGGTATATGCGCTAAAATGCGCACCGTCTCGTGGTGTAATGATGAACCAGACGCAGATGCGAGCCCGTCAATGACCAGAAAGGCGCGGACTTTCTTGCCATCAATCGACATTTCCAACTCGACAGGCGTCGACACATGGATGTGTGATCCTTGCACGGGCGTTAAGCGGACATCTCGCACGCTATACGAGGGGCTGTGCCACACATCACCTTTACGCAAGGTTTGGCTCAGAACATCGTAGCGAGCTCGTTCGTCTTGTTCGCCAGGCGAGTCATCAACAGCATGGACATAGAAACGCTGTTCATCGGCATTACCACCGGCACGTCTGATGTGTGTCGGCTCAAGCAAGCAAGCATCGCAACGCACAACATCAGTATCATCGCCCAAAGCCGACTTCCGCGTCGTTCTCATAGAGATGATATCGCACGGAGCTGACAGAGGATCTAGCCTTTGGTTGCGAAAACGTGTGGTAACATTACCAAAGGGTGTTATCTGGCTGTGCAATGTGCGTAGAAACACACTCGGGATGATAGAGATCTTTTGTGGCACTTGGGCGTTGTAAGGGTTCCGAAGGAGTTGTTTGAGGTGAGTAGGGATGAATGACGTATTGTAGCCCAGGTTTTGAAACTCAGGATGCAAGAGGCAGCTCTGTAAGAAGAGCTGATTCGTTTTCACCCCGATACATGCCGTATGGGCTAATTCTTTGGCCATACGCTCAACGGCCATGGCCCGGGTTGGAGCCCAAACAACAACCTTGCAAATCATCGAGTCGAAGTAGATGGACACTGTTGAACCGGTCCGGATTGCAGTCTCGTATCGAACTGTAGAGTTTTTGGTTCTTTCTGGGCCTGAAGCAGGCCGCCACAGAGCGATGGTATCGTGATCCGGGAAGAAGTCTCGTTGAGGATCCTCGGCGCACAAACGACATTCAATCGCATGGCCCGTCTGAGCGATGTCGGACGTTTGTGGCAGTTCGGACAATCTTCCGCCGGCAGCGACATATAGTTGCAATGACACGATATCGAGACCCACGACTTCTTCGGTGATAGGATGTTCGACCTGCAAGCGGGTGTTGACCTCGAGAAAGTAAAACTTCATTTCTGTCGTATCGAATACAAACTCGACGGTACCCGCACCCTTGTAGCCGATGAGCTTCACGATTCGAACCGCGACATCACACATACGCTTCTTGGTCTCCGGATCAAGAAACAAGCAGGGCGTTTCTTCTATGACTTTTTGGTTGCGTCGCTGTACTGAACAGTCTCGCTCAAACAGGGACACCACGTCACCGTACTGGTCGCCAACAATCTGCACCTCGACATGTTTGCTGTTCTGGACAAACTTTTCGAGAATGATATCGCTGGAGCCGAATGACCGTTGAGCTTCAGACTGTACACGCGCCAGTTCGTCGTGCAGCTGTTGAGCCTGATGTACAACGCGCATACCTTTACCACCACCGCCAGCCGAAGCCTTGAGCATGACAGGAAAGCCCATGGACGCTGCAGCCTTCTCAAAGTCAGCTGCATCCTGACTTTTGCCTGCGAAGCCTGGAATGAGCGGCACGTCTGGGGCGTTCTCTTGTAAGTACTCCTTAGAGCTACGCTTGTCACCAAGAGCAGTCATGGCGGCTCCTGTAGGCCCCACGAATAACAGCCCGGCCTCGCGTGTACGGTCGGCGAAGGATGCATTTTCGCTGAGGTAGCCGTAGCCGGGATGAATAGCTTGTGCTCCTTGGTCTAGGGCAGTCCGTACAAGAAGGTCGATGTCGAGGAAGGGATTGGTGGAGCTATCACGAATAGCACCAATACAAATGGACTCATCGGCATCGCTAGCATGTCTCGACAGGGCATCCCTGGTACAGGTGTCAGCTCGTAACTCGAGTTAAGGTATCAAGGGTTGCTTACTCTTCAGTATAGACTGCTATCGACGCGACATTCAATTTTCGACATGTTGCAATAATGCGGCACGCAATTTCGCCTCTGTTTGCGATCAATAATTTCTTGATCTTGGGTTGGCCATTATCATGGTGCGGAATGTGTGCTGTAAAGAGTTCTCTACTCATGATAGTGCGAACCGAAAGTAGATTGAATGATGGACTGATCAGGGCTTTCAGAGAGAAGGCGGTCGATCAGTAAGACGCGGGAGACAAGGTGGTAGACAATTGTCAATAGAAAGGTTCAGTTATCTAGGGTGTAATGCATATATGCTGTTAACGCTAGATCCAGTTGACATTGGGACCAAAGCAACCCCGTGGCTTGCTATAATCATGCGCTCGACAGACGGACACTTCCGGCAAAGTTCATTTAGGTCCGCAAGTGGGTCTCGGACGGCACACGGCACGGCATCTTTCGCGGCACCACGGACCGCTCGCGGATCGCTTGTAAAGAAGAATAGAATGTAGCCGAACAAGCGGGGGGATTATTACCAGCTCAGGTGGGGAAATTACCTCAACCCTGCCCAGACACAGAGTACCGAAGCTTGCTAGCGTATTGCGTCCGGTCTTCGACAAAACTTGGTGCTTGTTTATGGAAGCAGAAGGAAATGGGGAGAAAGTGTCGACAATCTGGAATTTGTGCAGGGCGCAAGCACATAACATCCAAAAGGCTTTACGGGGAAATTGATTTGAGAATAGACTCTCACTAATGCGTCTGTTCTCCAAGCTATCTAGACCAGCTATAAGCAGCCGCGGTCACTCTATTTTCCCACACAATCTTCCTCCTCGATTCAAGGGCGCACTCTGTTGATTAGAGACAAGCAGAGACAGGCCTGACCAGAACTAACTCAAAAGGAGAGCATATCAAAGAAGAGCCTATTCAACAGACAAAGCTAATAGATCCTAGATGTAATTTGATCTGTATAATCACAAACTAGACACATGTAACGGAGTATTTATCCCTCTGTATAAACACTTAGATCCTAGCCAACAGACGGTGACTCTCCACATGGTGAGCCTCTGGCGCCTTGACCACTCCAAGACACATTCCAAGTACCTCACGCGTGTCGCGAGGGTCAATGACTCCGTCATCCACCAATATAGAGCTTGTAGAATAACACTCTGAGTCTCGAAAGGCTTCGTCACGCAGCATCTGGCCTTGCTCTTTACTGTCACTTCCCGCTCCCTTGCTAGACTTCGCCTTGATGGTCTCCATTACTCCCGCCAATTGGTCTGGACCCATGACGCTACACCTTCCAGTAGGCCAGGTAAAAAGGAAGCGAGGATGATATGAGCGACCACACATGGCGTAATTGCCTGCGCCGTATGAGGCCCCGACGATAATGCTAATGTGTGGAACGTTAGAGCAGCTGACGGCCGAGACAAGCTGGGCGCCTGCTTTGATGATTCCTGCATGTTCAGCCTTTGGCCCGACCATGAAACCTGTGACGTTATGGAAGAAGACAATAGGGGTGAGTCTATTGATGTTCAGTTTATGCGACACGACTGGTGGAAGAAATTGCTTACTCTTGATTGCATATGCGGATGAAATGTGCTGTTTTGAGTGCTTCATGGGGGTTGATAACCGGCGTCTGATTAGCCACGATGCCAACACGAGATCCTATCGTGGTCAGTTTTGGCTATCTCCCGCGTTGGTGTCATTCCAATAACGTACCATGAATGTGTGCCCAAGCCGTCAACATGTTTGGGCCGTATTGGGGCTTGAACTGCAAAAGGCGCGATCCGTCAACAATACGCACCAACACTTCGCGCATGTTTAGCGGCTTTCGGATATCGGGGTTGCAAAGATATAAAAGCTCATCAATCGAATAGAGAGGCGGCGAGTCGATTACTGGGGGGAGTGCACATGTGTTCCTAAGGGTGGCAACCCATTCGCGCGCTTTCTGAATAGCGTCGAACCTGGAGAATGAGTCAGATATATCAGTGATTGGTTGTTAGCATTGGAACATACTCATCGATGGCCAGCTCATCAGCAAGGCCAGTCTTGGTACCATGTACACTAGCGCCGCCCAGCTCTTCAGCCTCGATCGTTTCTCCGGTCGCCATCTTGACCAAGGGCGGCCCACCGAGAAAGACTTGTGCTTGCTTGTCGACAAAGATAGTGTGATCTGACAATGCCGGGTGGTAGGCTCCTCCAGCAGTGCAAGAGCCAAAGACAATGGCGCACGAGGGTTTTCCGCGCTGTGATCGTACGGCAAGGTCTCGAAACAGTTGGCCGCCTTTATGAAAGACGCGAAACTGTTGAGGCAGGAATACACCAGCCTTTCAACATGTGAGATGACGACAAAAATTAGGGCATTTCTCGTGGACACAACGTACTGATTGTACTAGGGATATCAGAGGGAGGTCGTTCTCGAGTCCAATCTCCATGATTCTGTTGACTTTGAGAACTGTGGCATTATCAGGTCGGCAAGGCATATAGTTGAGAGGGCTATCAAAGTACCTACCAGTCATTTCATTCCAAGCGCCACCGCTCTGAGTTGGTATGTGCGACATGAGAAGGCAAGGCCGTCCACTGAAAACATCCAGTTAATTATTGATTGAGCTGGAGGATCATGCCACGGTGTGAAAGATCTTACCTGACGAGGCCAATGCCTGCAATCAGGTTGGCACATGAATTGGACTGTGGTTGCCGGAAACCAGCAAAGGACCCAAGTTCTAGAAACGGGGAATCTGCGTCCAGCAGCAAAGTGATGCGATCTCGAGCTGCCAGGAGAAAGGTTAGATAGGCAGATGGATGCAAGTCATCGCTTGTTTGGGCTTACGTAGTAATTGACCTCGCTCTCGATGCTTTTGAAGGGATGTTTCGTTGCCCTCGGAAGCTACTTGACACAGATTGGCTTCAAATTCATCCAGAATGCTGCCCCAGTTCTCGTGGTTGGTTTGGTACTCGGGCTTGCGCAAATCCACAGCAGACTGCACGACGGGAAACGGTTGTGAAGCCATGGCTACGACTTAATCCTCTGAGAGACTGAACAGACTCCATCATCAAGAGAGCAGTGGAAAGCTCAAGTAGATCGGGCCCGGGATTTGAAGCCCGTGCCATGCCGCATCTGACCAAATGAGATCCCGGGGTAATGAGTCTGCTCGGACCGTTAGCCGGGACCCGCAATAGCTGTGCCATCCGCGGTCTACCTAGCTAATTGAGCTTCGGCAAACAGTGGTGACGCTACAGACTAAGAGGGCGATGTAGTGTCTACAAAAGATCAAACCTTTGTGTCTAACGCTGACATAGATGTCCATCACTTACAATCTCTTCTCACCAACATGACTTCTCAGAATACCGTCGCTTCAACCACCCTCCCAGCAGATGGCTTGTCCATCGTTCAGGGCCCTACCAACATTCCGCTCTGGGAAAAGACATTAGGCCAGCTTATTGTTGAGCAGGCTCAAGAGCGAGGGTCGCGGACTGCATTGGTCGTGCCCTGGCAGGGTGTCCGACTCACGTACGACGACCTCGCGCATCGAAGCTCCCTGATAGCCAAGGCACTCCTCGACGCCGGTCTTAGATACGGCGACTCTATTGGCATATTCGCTGGCAATTGTCATCAGTACATTGAACTGTTTCTTGGTGCTGCCCGAATCGGCTGTCCATTCGTCGTTTTAAACACAACAAGCTCGCCACACGAGCTATCCTCCGTCGTAGCTCGCAGCGGTAAGTTTCAATTCCCTAGACAAGAGTTACATAATACCAATATCTCTTCATGCAGAATGCAAAGCTTTGTTCATCGCTTCAAACATCGGGTCTGTGTCCGTGTCGGCGCATATTGATGAGATAGCCTCCACAGCGATTGAAGGCGCTTGTTTAGAACGGCTCATCCTATTGGATCCAGCTGCTCGCCGTCCTAACAAACCTGTTATCGAGTGTGAACAGTACGCCGAATTTTCTATCCGTGGTACATCTATCTTTATGAACGATGCAAAACTTCGACAGGCCCAAAGGAAGGTCCGTCCTAGCGATGTGCTTAACATGCAGTTTACTTCTGGTCGGTTGCCCTATCACAGAGTGAACATTCCATGTCTATGTTGGCCGATTCTCACATTCTCTCATAGGGACTACTGGGCTTCCAAAGGCTTCAATGCTCACGCACAAGTAAGTCCTCTGTCATTCTGGTTCAGAATCTTGTCTAACACTTGGGCACGTAGCAACTTGATCAACGATGGTAGATATGTAGGTATGGCTATGCGATTGACCGAGCAAGACGTCATCTGCTGTCCACCTCCACTCTTCCACTGCTTTGGGCTAGTTATGGGCTTCCTCGCGTCTTTTACCCATGGGAGCACTGTTGTATTTCCTTCCGACAGGTTCAATGCGAGAGAAACAATCGATGCAGTCATAGCTGAGAAGGCGACTGCTCTTCTCGGAGTTCCGACAATGTTTGTTGCAGAGCTTGAAGAGCTCGAATCAACCTCAAGACAGATCACGACCGTGCGTACCGGCTTAGTTTCTGGATCGCCTGTGTCGCCCAGTCTCATGAACAAGCTGAGGGGCGAGATGAACATTCAAGGCATGCTCATCGCGTACGGGATGACAGAGACAAGTCCTGTTACATTCATCGCATCGTTGGACGATCCTGATGACCGGCTGCTTACTAGCCTTGGTCGAGTCCTGCCACACACAGCAGCTAAAGTCGTCGACCAGGCAGGCAAAGTGGTTCCTTTCGGCACTCGTGGGGAAATCTGCACAAGCGGGTTTGCACTTCAAAAAGGTTACTTCAGAGATGTTGACAAAACCAACGAAGCAATGCGCAAAGATGATGACGGTGTTTTGTGGATGCATACTGGAGACGAGGGCTACCTGGATGAGGAAGGATATGGATTCATTACTGGACGAATCAAGGATCTGATCATTCGCGGCGGCGAAAACTTATCTCCGAGTGAGATTGAGAACCAGCTGTTGCGACATCCAGCTATCAACGAAGCTTGTGTGGTTGGGGCCAGAGATAGGAGGCACGGTGAGGTTGTGGTAGCATTTCTCAAGGTTGCGACAGGCGCCACTAGGATATCCGATCAGGAGATCAAGGCCTGGGTGAAGAAGGACCTAGGTAGCGTCAAAGTGCCTGCGTTCACCTTTTGGGTCGGCCAGGATGGTATCAGCAATGAGTTGCCCAAGACGGGGAGTGGCAAGTATCAGAAGCATCTTATTCGAGAACTAGCGAACCGACTGGTGGAGGAAGTGAGGGCACCTAGAGCGAGGTTGTGATAGATTTGACTCGAATTATTTGTTCTTAGTCTGTCATCCCACAACAATATCTGCGTGCTTGCTACCCTCCAATGTTTTACGTTTTGTGTGTGTGATGAACCATGTTGTGATGGTATCTCCGAAATACCTCACATGCAGCCTGATTCATTCTGTTATAACAGGGCATGCTTCTGGGATGTCTCAGCTAAATATAAACACTTGACTCCAGGAAAGCGCCTCTTCAAAAAAATAAGAATTTAAAGCCTTTCCAAAAAAAACTTTAATGTATATCAGCTCTACAAACAAATCCTGTTGCTTGACACGATACACTATCAATTTCATCCCATCCCGATTTACAGCATCAATAAAGGCCTACCCTAAACCGCTCAAGTTGGCCAAACTTTACCTGGGCTTAACCTCGGGCTTGGGCCACGGACACGGTCCGAAACACCGCCCGTCCCCACAATCAGGAAATAACACGGACACCAGATGATGCCATTCTCGAGTGGGCTGTAAATCGATCGATGTAGGCGCTTTACCATTGGGGAAATTGATCCGCCGCTAGATGCGGACCCCAGAAAGTGAACTTGATCGCACAAGGCCCCCGGGGTTTCTCGACTGGGGGGAAGTTCTGCCGGTCAGCTCGTTTCTGACAGGTTCTTCCAACACTTCCCACTATTTGGGAATATTCTTTCTCGACATTCTTCCTCGCTCAACTACAAACGTGATACTGCAGTTTTACGACGAGGCTTTCAACAAAAACTTTCGGCTTCGACCCTGGCACAGCCTAGTTGTTACCCTTCCGTCTACACTAAGTTGATACAATGGCGGATGAAGTAAACCTCCCGGGCGACCTTCATCTATCTGACGCTGGACCGACGACACCTTCAAAATGCAAACGCGTTCGTCAGGCTTGTGTGTCTTGCAGGTAAAGCCATCCCTGATATTCACTTGCGTGCCCATTGTTGACTTGTATCAGACGTAGAAAGATCAAATGCTCGGGTCACCAGCCGTCCTGTTCCCGATGCCGACGGGCTTCGCTAAGATGTTTCTACGAGCCCTACACTCTGAATCCATTCGGCCAGGTTAGGACTTCTAGCTTGCAAAGAGCGTCGCCGGTTGATGTACGAAAACTTATGTCCTCAATCACTCATATTTTGCGCTGACTTTAGCCGTGAGTGTTCACAGGAGTTGATACATAGGCTGAGCAAGATTGAGGATCGTCTGGCCGACCTTGGTGACCACGAAGCACGATCACAGGTAGCATCCCTGATGGGGGACATGATTCATTCACCACTAGCACCCGAAGCCCCAGGGTCATCAGTCCCCGACTATGAATCCATGTTTCACTCATTGATGCCTGTTATTATGCCTGGGAGTATTTGGACTGAGCAACAGGAATCGTTCGCTGGCACGATAAAGACAGTATGTACCTCAACCGAACCACCGGCTGATGTAAAGGAGTCTCTGGTGGATACATTCTTCAAATATTGTCACAACCAACCCTATTCATATTTCGAAGAAGCGTCTTTTCGCCAAAGATTTACCAGCGGCATGCTCCCCCGGTGCCTCGTCCTCACTATCTATGTCGCTGCACTACGTTTCTCGGATCACCCGTATTTCCAGGGGTCGACTCGAAGGATAAGCCAGCTCTATGCGAGCGAGGCTTGGCAGCTAGTCATACAGAAGTCCATGGACACCGACTATTCTCCGGGCATTCATGAAGTCCAAACACTGGGTTTACTAGCCATTCATGATTTTACATGTCAGTCTTATTTTAGATCTGTTCCGGTGCCTTGGCGAGCTAACGAACTTTTCAGCTGGTCGAACAAGTCAAGGATGGCTGAAGATTGGTTTGGCCATGCGTATCTGCCAAGACTTACACTTCATGAAGGAACCGCATGATACGCTTTCCCTCTCTGCCAAGGATGAGCAACGGCGTACCTTCTGGTCAATCTATCTCATAGACAAGCTTATCTCTTGTGGCAGGGACCGTCGACCGGTAATACTTGATGAAGACTGCCATGTGGGCCTGCCATCCAACGAGACGCCTATATTACGTTCCACAGACCAGACATTAGGCACTCTCAGATCCTATTTATGCTGGGATACATGTCATGAGAACGAAGTCCTGCCAAACTTCTCTTTGACCATTCAAGCAGCCGCGATCCTCGGAAGGTGTGCCAGGATTGCACTTCATGATCGTGACGTAGATCGTTGTTCGCCATGGGAACCCACCTCGGACTTTACCGCCGTCAACTCATTGCTCCTACTTCTTGAGCTCCGGCTTTTTGGAGAGGGGGGACTTACGAATAGTATCTCTGAGGCTTCAAGTGACGATGGAATGAATGACTCCCCTCACCTCGCGGAGAACGCCGTTTTTGCAACATCAATATTCCATCTTTGTCACTGCCTGCTCAATCATCCATTCCTGCTCCGCACACGTTTGAAAAGGTCATCATTAAACTTGTCGCCTACAACTACAACATTTCTCGCACGGGCTTTCCGTCGTGGCCTAGATCATGCTTGTCGCTTGGTAGCCACGTTACGGGAAGCTAGTCGGGCGGGCGATCATGTCAGTACATCTTTCTACGCGTACTGCGTATGCCTGGCTGGCAGTATCATAATAATACATCTCGATAACGTGGCGCAGACTGACGTCAGCCGCGCACACGATCTAGATACTGCTTGTCAGCAGTGTTTTGCATATCTCCAATACTTGGAACCTCGGTGGGACCATGCCTACAAGATTGTTGGTGGTTAATTCCCATGACTGCACCTTAATGTCGACATATAGCCATAGCTAACATCAAGATAGAGCGGTCGATTACGGCACTTCAAGGACCACACACAGGGGCTGAGTGCCTTACTCAATACCCGTCAAACTCAAGATCTGTATCGAGGCCATGAAGATTTATTGTGGACAATGGTTGATTACGGACTGATGTGCCAGGACTTCATGCTTGAAACGCCGGCCCTGTCCGCGGCAAATTCGGCCTCGCCTTTGTCCGACGAACCTTTCGATGACCCATGCAGTGGCCCGCTGGTGGAAGCTGACTCGCCCAGTATGCTACTGAACGACAGGGCTTGTGGGGACATACAAGGAGGTCTTTTATCAGCAGTAGAAGATCCAGACATTGCCTTTCTGTTAACAGCAGCCTTAGGTGGGGGGTAGTAATAGGGCCCGTTGGTGGTCCTCTCTTCTAGAGTGCACAGTGTAGGCCAGCTTTTGATCTAAACAATCACCGGTATTAATACGTATGACTGCGTGAATGGTACATATAACAAACCTACTATGATCACATGTCAGTTTCTGCGGATATGCCGGAGCCCTGTGCCCAAGACTTGTCTATTCAGAAGACCAAGTGTAACAGATGCATGCCTCTATACTGAATTTGTTTTTCCTACTGTCGAATTGGAATTCTATAGCTTTAGGCGTCATTGTTTGTCATAGCTAAGAACATCAGTGTGAGATGTGTCCATATTCCCTAGAGATAGTGTCCTTGATCCACTGGCTGAATCGTCATCTAGTCCCTCCACCCATTCAAATTTGTTCCGTGTCAATGACGTGAGAACTTCCCCATTGGCGTTGTTCGAGTTTGAAGAATAAGGTGAGGTAGCCGTGTCGAAATCTGGACACCCGCTAGAAACGCATAAACTGTTTTCGTAGTATGAAGTTGAGTTTATCTGGCTCTCCGATAGCTGCGAGCCTGATGTATGATTCATAAGGGATATCCACTCCATCGAACCTTTGACTGTTTCGCTGGCCACATGAATGCTTTTGAGCGAGTTTATAACCGCCATGCATTGACTGAACCCGTCCACAGCTCGTTGCTTTTCGGCATGGATAATCCCTTTTAGCTCTAGCTGATGAATCGAAGCTGCAGTCATGAGTATTCCAATTGCCATACTAGGGAGTAAGCTGTCTAAGCAGCACCGATGTATTTCTTGTACCATACTAGAGATTTGAGATGCAGCATTCTGCATATGTAGCTTTGATAGCTCGCGATCGAAAGGTGATTTGCCTGTGTCATGACCCGAGAAGACGAGCCTTTCTCTGTGGAGGGTTGCAATAGTGGCGAGATAAGTCATCTCGAGAAGCATCTGATTCAAAATGATAGTTGGTCTAGCTGGATTCCTGCTGCTATAAACAAGTGGTAATGTTTTGCAGCGCTTTGGTAGTGACTTTCGCCACTTCAAGAGGTCGTCTTGACAGTCGGCAAAGGAACAGCTCTCCCTGTTCCTCGACAGGCCGGAGATATTGGACTCGCCGCCTCCCGCAGCTTTGTGCTTATTGGAATCGTGGGTAGGGATGTATTGTCGCACGCAACAACAAAGTTTGATCATCATAATGCACAGATGGGCCAGTTGATCACTTTTGGTCTTGTTATTGGCGTAAGAGCAGAATTGCTGGAATGATTTGGGCCTTTGGAATGGTGATTGAAAGTCAGAACCCTTCAGCATCAAAACGCTGCAGTCAGCTTCGCTGACTCTTTGAGGCCGTCTAAGTCCAAGAGACAGAATCTGTTCACGCATCAAACAGACCCACCAGATTCGACGTCGGAGATTTTGCGTATTTGATGGCAGAGATGGTATCAAGCGTGACGGTTCTATATGAAGTCCCGCAACGTAGCACTGGGACACAGCTGCCCCGGCCCAGTACCACGTGTTTCTTCGTTGTTCCGGGGGTTCGTACCAAGAAGCCATCAACGTGAGTGCTTGGGCTAAGACCAATGGGTCGGTCTCGACATCGAGGTCATAAACCAGCTACACTTGAGTTAGAAAAGACGTACAGACTGTCAGAGTAGGTCAAACCGCACCTTGACACGTTGGAAGAGCATTTTACGGGCTTCTTCTTGTGTCGAGAAGCCAGCCTCTCGTAATTGCGCTAGTTTGGCGTGGGCTGCGCCAGCGAACAGGACTGCTTGGAACAAAAGTAGACTGATTTTACCAGAGTTTCCGCCAGGACTCTCAAGGGCTTGTGCAAAAGCGTCCAGGTCAATTATTGGCATCAACGGATAGACATACTCGAAGAAACACCAAATGAGGTGTTCTTGACACTCTCGGCTCGGCAGTGTAAGGGCGCCCTTCAGCTGGAGATAGGTCATATCATCGACGGCAACAGGCATTGTGAGCGGCTCGATAAATCTTGGCAAATCTTCAAACGGGGGATGCAAAGAGACCTTGGGGGTAACAGGTATTGGAATAGGCTCGTGTGAGAGATGATGTGGGGAAAATGGCTCTCCTGGTTTAAGTTGGTGTAAGGCGGGAAGCACCTCATCAGTGGATTTATACGAGACATCCGCCGATTCCAACTCTATGAGCAACTAGTTAGCTCAAGATTTTCGCAGGTGCCCAAGTAGCGAAGGCCATGATCGCAGAGAACCTACCTGTGAATACTCTGTCGTGATGTACATGGTCTTGCCCAGCTGGAGTTCGGTGAGGCGATGGAAGCTCACCAGACTTCGGGGAATACGGCTCATCTTCTTCACACTCGGGGTGACTTGTGTATCTACAAATTGATTCAGTGAGTTGCTCAAGAAGGCAGGAAAGCAACTTACTGCCATCTGCGACGTCCTACCACGACGCAATTGCTTTTGGTCCACTGACAGTTGCTACACGGTGATTGCTGTGTGACGTCACATCTGACCCTGCGAGCTCTACACGGAAGACAAGCTCGACGCGCTCTAGGTCTTCGCTTCCGGACAGCAGTAATTTGTGGCTGTGGTGACCGGGGCTGACCATCAATGGGTTGCTGCTCGGTCCTTTCTGCACTACACATGATGGTGTTTTCCCCAGTCTCTTCGGCGTTCACAGTGGAAGAGCGCTTGCAAGGTACTATCTGAGTATACGATCGATTGGTGATTACTGTGAGTGTAATGTATTTGACCTTTGCACTATCGGAGATTGGTGGGGATAGTTTCGATTCGACTCGGGTGTGGGCACGGCTATTCGGAGCCGTCCTAGCCGTGCTACAACCCCCGGACCGAAGGCAATACATCGGCCCGGACAGGGGCGCCGACTAGGCTATATAGCCACCCTCAGCAGAATATCGGACCAGTTCTTTCATCCATGTAGAATACGACCTCGCCGATCGTCTAGGGGGTACGGACACTCTATAAAGGGGCGCAAGAAGGCATTCTTGTCCCTCAACTGGTGAATGCATTCAAATACATCAAATGGCGCCCTAAGCTCCCACAAAATGCGTAAGCGAGCGCTTGAGCACTAGCAAAAGCCACTGAAGCCCCTACCATCTTGGGGTAATACCAGTGGTGCTCAAGTTGGCAGAATGTCATGCCTAACTTACGATATCTATCAGCAAGCGGCCGAGATTGGGAAACTTGGTTTGATATAAGATAACTACGCTCGTAGACCATAGAACAACGTTGCGACTTGATGTGCGGTGCCTCTGTACTTTGCCGTAAGGCGGGAGGGGTGTGCCACTTACAGCCACTAATTAAGCAACCCCCCCGCTGTGATTGTCATTACTAACGTCAGTGCCGTGGTACATATTTACCCCACATCTTATTTCAAGTGGGAGAGAAACCAACCTGCCCTCCAATTCCTTCGTTCCAAAGACAGCCTTGAACTGACAATGTCGGACCTTCAAGATGACTCAGACAGCCCAGACAGTCGCCGAAAGCGAATTCGTCAAGCTTGTCTGAACTGTAGACGGAAAAAGGTTCGTTGCAGCGGTGAGAAACCCGTATGCAACTTCTGTAGTCGTCTCTCGCAGCTATGCATCTACGCAGAACACGGGCGCAGACAACGACCGGCTTCCTTGTCGTGGCAAGCGGAGTCTGATGGAATACCTGAGGCTGCTATGGTACCTGAATTCCTACCATGATACTCATTCATATAATCGAGACTGACTGCCACTTGAAGGGTATTATTAACTCCAGGTTTGCTGCCCTCGAGGGCCAAATCTCGATGCTACAAAACACAATAGAAAAGTAAGGATCACAAATCGTTTTGGCAATTCTTCTTTCATAATTCCTCTCTTTCTTGTCCCGTCTGTTGTCTAAGAACCAACCGTAGATTGATACCCATTATCCCAACGGCGGCAGCAGCAGCAGCAGCATCACGACCCATCTCGGCGCTGAACCCGCCACCCGACGGGGACACTCAACAATATGCCGATAGCCCTTCGCCGCTCAGCTTTCATATGTCATCCGCTTTACAGCAGCCCAAGGCTGAACGTCCACAGCTGCACACGCTCCTCTTTGCTGCTGACGTCTACTTTCGCTTCTGCCACAATCAGCCCTACTCACTCTTTCATGAACCAACTTTTCGTCGTCGCTTGATGGACAACTCGCTCCCTAGTTACCTTGTCTGGGCATTCTTATCAGCAGCCAGACGCTACTCTAACCTTCCAGTTGCCCAACTCAAGTCTGTTGATGACGCGTCTGTCTACGCTGCCCGAGCTTGGGAATGCATCGATCTTCCCTGGGATGGTTCAGCCCCTGCCGAAGATGTTCTCGCCATCGTTCAATCCATAATCTTGATTGTTAGCACAGAAAATCCAGGTGAGAAATTATATGCCCCTTTGTACGATAGTTTTACTTTCTGGTGCATCGGCTGACGGCGATCCATTATCTAGCTGGGCTTTGCAGTCAAGCATATATGAAGCTCGGCTTTGCAGCCAGGCTTGCGTTAGACTCGAAGCTTAACCTGGAACCCGAAGCCTCTATGCCTATCGTCGCGCGAGAGGAGCGAAAACGAACATTTTGGTCCTTATACCTACAGGATAAGTTGATTAGTCTCTCGCGTGGACGCTTTTGCGTCATCAGAGATGAGGATTGCAAATTATCTCTTCCATGCTCAGAGAATGCATTCAAAGAAGGGCAGCTGGAAAAAACAGCTATCCTCGAAGACTTGATTGGCGATTGTATAGAACAGGACGTCGCCGATTCGTGCTGCCCACTTGCTCTTGTCGCCATCATGGCATCAACTCTGGGTAGTGTTTCGCACTACGTGCTTCATGAGACGAAGAATCCTCAAATCGGCCTGCCGTGGTCCCCAGGAACTCCCTACGCTAGTCTTTCCGCAGCCCTCCTCCGGGCGGAGCATTACTTTGGCATAAACGAAGATCCGACAGAAGCTCTGAAGCAACGATGCATCATCGAAGGTATCGTCGATTCGCACCTTGCGGGCTCATACATCTTTGCCAAGGCCATCTTCCATCTATCTCACTGCCTGCTACACCATCCCTTTCTCATTCAACAGAGACTACAGCCGTTCAAGCAGAAGGCTCCTCTCATCTTTATGAAAGCCGCATGGGAAAAGTGCAGAACCCACGCTAAGAGCATCACAGACCTCAGAAGTCTAAATAATCACAACGTCCTCCTAGTGACCTCGCTCTATGGATATTGTGCCATGGTGGCTGGCACAATCCATGCCCTCGCGATGAATGACGACAGAGTTTCTGTGAGAGAAGAAAGTAAAAAGAGCTATTATGCTGCTATGGAGTCCTTGAAGGATCTATCAAGTTACTGGGGGCATGCAGCATTGATGGTGAATCATTCTTATCCCTTTTTCCACAGAGGGAGCATCTCTATCTAACACAAGCTCAATAGGTTAAGCGACTTGAGAGATTCCACAGCCAGTGCAAAAGTCGAGGTCATCAGCTCAAGCCATGCATTGCAGACGTTCAACATTCCCCAGCCGATGTTAAGGCTCTGTGGCAAAGTGTTGACTATACCTCTCTGTCAACTCCAACGAGACCCGGGAGCCCTTCAATAGTTGGCGAGAGTGTGGGGAAGACTGGTTTTAACTCCTCATCAGACCAGTTCGATTTCACCAACTTTGGGGCATTTGAAGGCATGGACATCTTCAATAATTTCTCGTTCTTTGGTGGCGATATAAGGATTGATGGTGATTCTTCCATTCAGTCAGCTGGAAGTTTAATTCCTGCCTGGCCGGGAGAATAACAAGTCATCAGGAAACAACTCGGCGGTTTATCTTTCCTTGATGCATCCGGTATTACATCGGAAATAATATCCAGATCGGGACTCGAATCTCGTTTGTACAGACTACTTTTGAGTAGTCGCGTCTTCGTGTCGACTCAAATTCTGGAGTCTTTACAAAGTCTGCTGTTTCCATTAGGGTCTGGGAAATGCCCGTTCTGTAAGGAACGCCTTGTAGCACAATACCCTTGGTATGCATGTTAGAACTTGAGAGGGTGATCACTGAAGGTTCGTGGAGTTATATCAGGCGTCGGGATAAATTGTACATCCGGTTTAGTAAATCTCTTCACGGTATCGAGTGGCATTGGTTATCCGCCCGGCTACGGTGCCGCTTTCAAGCCCGGGTTGGTAGCCTCGGCCCGATCAAGCGCCCAGTTGCTCCGCCGCTTGGCAATATAAGTGACCTTTTATGGTGTTATACTTGTGCTTAGATGGTTTTGGTCAACCACATCGCTCGAAAAGCCTGCCCAAATCATGGCCTCTCCTCAACCTTCATTTCTCACTCAACCACCTGACACAGAGTCTTGCCACATATCATTTCCAAGTCCAGGTATCCTACTAGTACTTATCAATAGGCCAGAAAAGTCCAATTCCTTGACTATTAAAGCCAATTATGAGTTGGACTCTGTTTTCACCTGGTTCGATCAAGAGCCAGAATGTCTCGTAGCTATTATCAGCGGTGTGGGCAGGGCCTTTTGTGCAGGGGCTGACCTCAAAGGTGCATTATTTACCTCTTTCTATCGCTCAACATAGATTTCTGCTAAATATTGACGGAATCGATAGAATGGATGGGATACCAACGAAGCGGTATCCGCCTTAACCTGCCCGCAAATGGTTTTGGCGGCTTGTCTCTACGCAATGGGAAGAAGCCTGTGATTGCAGCAGTCAACGGACCGGCACATGGCGGAGGATGCGAGATGGCTATCAACTGTGATATGGTGATTGCATCGTCCAAGGCTACGTTCTGCTTACCCGAAGTCAAGCGCGGAGTGACGGCCTTCGCCGGAGCTCTTCCACGGATTGTCAAGATTGCCGGACGGCAACGAGCAGCCGAGCTTGCGTTGACAGGGCGCGCGGTCACGGCTCAGGAATTCATGCAGTGGGGAATCTGCAACTTCGTTGTCGACTCAGACCAGAGTGTCGTAGATAAGGCACTCGAATACGCAAAGATGATCTCTGGCGCAAGCCCAGATGCGGTCATAGTCACGAGAGAAGGACTGAAGCTTGGATGGGAAGCTCTTGGTGTTACAGATGCAAGTCGTGTCTTTCAAGATGGATGGGGTAGCCGCATCTACGAAGGAGCTAATATGCAGGAGGGACTAGATGCCTATACTGAGAAGAGAGAGCCGCGCTGGAAGAGGAGTAAGCTGTGATATGGCATTGCCGCTTGTGGTCCAATAGTTCATAGAGATAAATCAAACCTCGGGATGAAACTGCGTATATATTCTGAGTGGTACCTGTTACTACAAAGGTTGTCCACGTTTATGGTATGGTAAATTGCTTAGTGGCGAAGCCCATTACCCATGTCATGTCAATTTTCCAGATTATCTTGCCTGTAATGTTTTGACATCCCGGACAAATCTTCAGAGATCACAATAATTTCGCACCTCCTCGCTAGTATCCTGTTCCCTCGTTGTGTCTGCTTGTGATTGATGATTGAGGCTTATTCAACCTACAGCCCTCTAGAACACGGCTCGCCAAGCCGAGTGCCGTCCCGTAAACACGGGAGTAGGTAAGCCGAGACCTTCATCTGCCCATTGCTCATCTGTTTGGTTCAATTGCAAAGTCTTGATTATCACTCTCCCCTTTTCGTTATCACAATGACCGCCGTTCCTCCTAATCGGTTTACCCCGCAAGCCCGGCTAAGCATTATCCATCAGGTCCACGCTTATCAGCAGTCATTCCATCTGGACTAGGGTAGTGCGTCTAGCAATTGCATCCCCACAAATTAGTCTTCACCTGAAGGCCTAGGCCAACCAAGTGGATGCCGAGTCTTGTAGTGATGGGCTAGTCGACGGGAGGTCTGCTTAGTTCGTACCGGTACATCTTTTGTTTGATTGCTGGGAGGCGTACCCCGCACATCCGGGTAAGCAGTATCCATTGGCTAAGGATTGTAGATTAGGATAGCCTCTATCAGGCATGTCATCTGATTGATACCACTATTGGCTTGGGCTTGGAAGCCTTCGAGATTGAGCTGGGATCGTCCAGTTTTGGGTTAGCGAGGATCGTGACGCAAAACATATTTGAACCCATCAGTATATCTTTCGATTCAACATCTTGACTCTTCATGTTCGGATTTTCTATGATCTAAGTCCCTACATATTATTCAAGACCCGCAGGTAAATTCCACAGCAACTCATACTCATATCGAAGAAGTATAAATTGGGCCAAGTTCCACTCATCACCATGGCTATCCTCCGACTACGGGGTAAGCCAGTCACCGGATACAATCTTTTGGTACTGTCCCTGTCTTCCCCCCAAAGGTTTGCTTTACAGTGTGGTGACTGACTCCGGTTATAACCACAGATTATTGCTTTCGCCACTTTCGGAAGTATCACGTACGGATACTGCTCTGCCATCATCGGATCGACCCTTGGACAACCATCGTTCCTCAGCTATTTTGGTCTAGATACCGCCAGTAATGCGCCTGCACTGATTGGTGCCATCAATGGCCTGTTCCAGGGCGGAGGTCTTCTGGGCACCTTGACGTTTGGGGCCGTGGCTGACAGGATTGGGCGTTGTAAAGCTATGTTCTGTGCAAGTATGCTCGCCGTCATTGGAGGTGGCCTCCAGGCAGGATCTGTTCACTTGGCCATGTACCTTGTCGCTAGGTTTGTGACAGGTTTCGCGGTCGGTGGCTTGGTCATGATCGTCCCCCTCTGGCAAAGTGAGGTCGCCCCTCCTCACGCTCGGGGTCTTCTCGTTGGTCTCCACGGTGTTTCCATCTTGCTAGGCTACTCATCATCGGCCTGGGTCGGGTTTGGCTTCTTCTTTGTCAACGCCGAAGGAGCTCAATGGCGCCCCCCACTGGCTATACAATGCTTGCCCCCGCTTGTCTTGGCCTGTGGCGTGTATTTCATCCCCGAATCTCCTCGTTGGCTCGTTGAAAATGGTCAGAATGATAGGGCGGAAACCATTCTCCAGCGTATCTACAAGGATTCCAGTGACCCGACTAATCAAGAGGCTCGTGTCGAGTTCGGGCAGATCCGCGCTCAGGTAGAGCTGGAACGCCATCTGCCATCATCTTGGGGTTCCATCTTCACTGTTCCCCATTACCGCAAGAGAGCATTTATCGGGTTCACTACGCTACTCGCCGGCCAGCTAACAGGAACCACTGTTATCAATAACTACGGACCATCGTTGTACTCGGCGCTTGGGCACGGCGCCTCGGACAGTCTCGCCCTCTCTGCCGGCTGGTTGACCGAAGGACTTGTGTGCAATGCCATCAACGCTTTGCTCCTTGATTATGTTGGACGCAAATGGCTCATGACTACAGGTCTCATTGGCTGTGCAGTGTCTCTTCTCGGTGTCAGCGTCATGGTTGCAGTATACGGCGGTACTACCAACAAAGGTGGCAATGGAGCGGGAGTCTTCTTCCTTTATCTCCATCTTACTTTCTACGCCACCTGCATGGATGCCTCTACCTACGTCTACGGCTCTGAGATCTGGCCTACCCACCTTCGAGGCAAAGGCTTTGCCATCTCTTGCGCTGGCCTTTTCGTTGGGTCACTCACGCTTCTGGAAGCGGCTCCTACCGCTTTCGAGACAATCGGGTGGAGGTTCTATCTAATTATGATGGCACTCACGATCATTTGTGCTGTCATCTTTGCTCTGTACTTTCCTGAGACCAAGGGTTTGACGCTCGAGGAGATTGCATCACTCTTCGGTGATGAAGTTGCCATTGAAGCTTCTCACGCGGAGAATCACTCATCCGTTATCAGCGAGAGTGAGAAGGGAAAGGCCTAGGGATATGGTTGGACGACTTTGAGAGCTATAGGCTAACTTTTTATGTATGTCTGATGCGGGAGTGGTGGTATAGGCTGAATCGGTTCAAATATTTAATCCCATACTTCTTTCAATAAACAACTCACTTTTTCATTCGAATATATAGAATTATGCTGTATCGCATCACTCACTCGAACTGCGGCTCAATTTCATCACCTTGGATCGTAAGTGCTCTGCCAAATAGTTCTTTGACCTGCAAGGTCAGGTGAATTCGGGATCTATCACTTTAAGTAGCGATTGTCGAGCGCTCGATTTCGAGAAGCATATGACGACGGAATAAGTCGTCAGCTGAGCGACTGTCTTGACACTAGACAGCATCTGCATTTCTTGAAAGGACCTAAACTCCGACGCGTCGCTTTGTATAAGTTGGAGAGTAAGCATCTCATTTGGCAACACTGTAGATTGCCTTGCGAAACACTGGGGCCCTGACCTAGAGCGTCATGGAGGCAACCTCGGGACCATTGTTCATCATCTGAGGTCCAATCAGCAGTCTTAACAATACCATCATGACGACTAATGAGTAAGAAATAGGAACATGTTATTATAAACTATAGTCTTCAAGAGTGCTTCTAGAGCTTAGCCTTGACAATACTGGTTCTTGCATCCCAGTCGACAGCTCGTTTCTTTCGGAACTCAGACACCCCGAATACTGACTCTGCATTCGGTTGCATCATCGCCTTGAACAGCTTTGCAATATCATTTTGCTGCGTTGCAGTGTCCGGACTCGCCCATCCTACCCTTACCAACTCCTTTGACATCCTCGATCCACCCGGCGATGAACGACGCAGCTGTTGGAGTAAACAATGCAGTTCAGGCTCCAAATCAGACAATGTGTGTGCCACTTTATGGATAGCTCCAGATGCGTGTAGCTCTGACGCAGGAATCGTCCGGGCAGTCAGCATTGCCTCCCTTGTGCGTGGCACACCCCATTCTCGCACAACGTGCTTGGAAATGATCGCGGGACAGAGGCCGAGTTTGACCTCGGAGAGTGTAAAAGATGCTGACTCGACAGCGACACGTAAGTCGCATGAAAACGCGAGGCCGATACCTCCACCAAATGCCGGGCCGTTAATGCAAGCGATCGTGACTTTGGGAGATTTCTCTATCAAGTCGAACAACTCGAGCAGAGCATTGAACTTCGCCTCACTGTCAGCACCAAACGGTTCCTCACCTTCAGAGAGGTCCATGCCCGTGCAAAAGTATTTGCCTTTCGCCGTAATGACAATGCGAGCGATGGTATCGTCTGCCTGTAGGTCGAGAAATGCTCGGCGGAGCTCCGAAACCAAAGGTAGCGACAGTGTGTTTCCTTTCTTGGGCTCATTAAGCATGATTTTGCCATTCGCACCAGCTCTGAACACTAAGACATGATGCATTTTCTGCACCTCGGACCACTTCACGTTTAGTTGTGGCGTCTTCTTCGAAAGTGACTTGCTAGCAATCGCAGACCCGGCGCGGCTGTTGTTATCCTTCTTCAGATATCGAGATATCCATGACCCTGTTTCGACAAGCCTGTCGAGGTCTATACCTGTTTCTATACCTGCTTCCTTGAATAGATAGGCTACGTCCTCGGTAGCTACGTTGCCTTGTGCTCCAGGAGCGAAAGGGCAACCCCCCAAGCCACCGACGCTGCTGTCGAAGGTACGAAGTCCAAGTTGATACGCTTCCCACACGTTGGCCAGTGCCTGACCGTAGGTATCATGGAAATGACCCGCAAGTATGTCCGGCTTGATGCCTTGTGAAAAGAGGTAATCGAGCAGCTTGCGCACATGTGATGGCGTGCCGACCCCTAGGGTGTCACCAAGACTGATCTGGTAACAGCCCATGTCGATGAGGGCTTTGACAGTGTCATGAACCAGGTTGAGGGCGGTCGGACCGGTGTAAGGATCGGCGAAAATACACGAAACATAACTAGTAGTCCTGTAAGTATAGATCGAAAAGGCTTTAAGGGAACTTTAGCTATCGCGAGTCATGCGTACCCTCTCACGGACAGGCCCTGTGACTTGGCTGCAGTTGCCACTTCCCTCGCACGCTGGAGACCTTCTACAACGGAGCAATTGATATTCGCTTTACTGAATCCCTCAGTTGCGCTCACGAACACGGCGACTTCTCTAATGCCATGTTCAATAGCCACGCTCAAGCCCTTGATATTTGGCACAAGCACTGGGAGTCTGAGCTGTGGCTGGCTTTGCAATAATTTCTGAACGATAGGCGAGGACATAACTTGTCGGCAATCTCGTAACTGTGGGACTGCTGTGGGACTGACAGCTGAAGTGAGCTCGATCCGCTGTAAGCCGGCATGTTGTAGTCTCGTTATCAGCTCTATTTTCACATTGGCCGGTATGCTGTTTTGGATATTCTGTAGTCCGTCACGAGGACCGACTTCGAAAATCTTAACTGCCGCCATGGTCATTAGTTGTTGGATTGCTTCTCAGGGTTCTACTAGTTTTTACACCTAGACGGTATTTATAACTTTGGCCCTTGTTCAGCTTAGCGTCGTTTTGTTCCACCGAAGGCGCGGCTTCACGGACCGCGATGTTAACTAAACCCGAGGTAAAATCGCCTAGGCCGTTCAATCCATCGGCATATTGCCGGAATGAATCCGAGATTACTCAGCCACTTTGAGATATTAATTTAGCGGAGAATAAGACGCAAAAGGTTTTTCAGGGTATGCTACAATAAATTTTGTCAGAACTGTTTCACTCAATCTTACAAATATTGTAAAGAGCCTTGGTTTCTAGGTCAGTCTTGGATCCTTCATTGGCACCGCCTGCCGTTGACTCACCGCTAGCACTGTCTTCTTCCCCTTTAATAATAACACTGCGGCCGGTAGGGTCTTTAAATAGCTAAAGAGTGCAAATGTAAAATGAAATAGGTATGACTATAAGGAATAGCTAGAGACTACTATCCAGTTATGGGAAAGTATAGCGATGCTCACAAAATTACGTGATTTCAAGAAAAGCATTGTCAGTCAAAAGATGTGAACTAGCAAATCTTTATCCAGTGAAAGGGTTATCATGCTATAGAATTTCCAGGACCTATCGCTTTCTGTCTACACAATTGCGGTATAGTTTGGTCGTCAGGGTCTAATACTCTTTTAAAGGTGCCGTGAGCTCTGCCGGAGTTGTACAAGGGCCATATATAACGTCTCACTCAGATAATCTTGGATTGCACTCGATTCAGTACATGCATGATATGCCAAAGTAACCGTCAGTTTCGCAACTCGAGAGTAGCTCAGATACAGAAGTAAGAGACTGTTAAGGTCAGGTAAAGTGGGATGTTTTGCCGGGCTGAGCTAGCTGTGGCTGATGAGTGCTGACTCGAGATCTTTCCACCAACTCATCTTATTGGAGTGATATGAACGACAATATTGACTGTGGAAGCTTAGAAGACGCCGGGAAGCCCTCAAGCTATCAGCCCTGGTAAGCCAAGCCTTTTAGCAATTAGTCTGCGTTCTATGGACGGGACTAATGAGGATTTTACCACTCACATATCAGTTCAAACAGACATACGATTAATAGTGCATCTCTACTTTTCCAAGCTCGTACCAGTCATAGCTTAGCTTGCATATCAAAGCGGATGGCGGAAGCTAGCGGGCTCAAGCGTGTTCAAGCTGGTGTCTGTTATCGAGACATTGTTGTAGGATGATACGCTAGGATTGGTTTAAGCCACAGGTCTTCAGGTTCTGACTCTAGCCAGTGCCATCACGCGCTGAAATGTCTCTCGGCCCTAGCAAAAACTCGATGAAATGGCGGTTTCCTGTAAGGGGCAAAGCTGGCGGCTGTCATCCCTGTCGCAATCGCCGATCATCCTGGGTGGCATTGACCAGGTGAGATAAGAGATAGCCAATTGTTCTGTGATAAGCCGAGACATTTTATCCCCTTTAAGAGGTTTTTGGCCTCTATCACATATGCCAATTGTTATGCACGGGGATACCTCTTACCGACAGTTTGTCTCAGGGCACTCTAACGCCATCACCAGCCACGTTGTAATTGACACCAACCTGGCTGTTTGAGATTTACCAGCCAACATGAATGTTGCTGAATGCCACGGTAAGTCCGGGTTGGCTCCGTCTCCTTCAAGCCCGAGTGTCCCTTTCTCTCAAACGTGGAAATTGGCTACTTATAACTTATTCGTTAGCAGAGTGATAAGGCTGGATTTAGATTCAGCGGTTGAACGGAAATGCTTCAGAACCTCAAACGAGGCTTGAGACCGGCAGCTAGTTGCAGCCAGTAAGAGCCGTTGGCCAAGCAGCCTCAAGCCGTTGGCCCAGTATTGCCAACCAACAAAAACTCAGCTATTGGCGGGTGAGATAAGGTGAACGAGTGGTCCATTGGGCCTGGCGACGAGATACCGACAGAAGCTTGACTCCTCTGGGTATGGCCAAGTTCAAGGGAGCTATGATGACAGCCATCACAGTGGCAAGCGAGTCAGTTCCACTCTGACCCCGGATTTCAGCTCTCCCCCATCCCCATTCCCGGCATTCAAAATGCAATCCCCTCCACCCTGTCCCATTGTGTCCTGTTCAACCTAGATTCTGCAATCAATCATACCCATCACTATTGGCTTTCTCCCATGAAAACGCGCCGTAAGTGCGCATGTCCCAATTATGGCTGGACTCCAACCCAACATCTGGGCTGGCATCGCGATTCCGTGGCTCGCAGCGCTCGTGTCGCTCGTCATGCGCGCATGCGCCCGACGGATGACCAAGATGAAATGGTGGTTTGACGACTATTTCTCCTTCTTGGCGTTTTTCTTCGCGACGGGCTATTGCGCAATCATGATACATTGTCTGTGACAATTCTGTCTTGCCTTTGGGTCGAGACTTACACTCATACAGGGACGTTGCATTATTATCTCGGCGTCAAAATACCCGATTCAATGCCCAAGGATGAACGCGAACACATCTTACAACAAGCCCGCTTTCTCGCCTTCTTGAACTCAGTCTGCTACGCCTCATCAATCGCTTGTTCAAAAATTGCCATCTTGTCTCTGTACTGGCGCCTGTTCAAGATCTCATCAATCCGCAATCCTATCTTGATCATGATCGTCATGGTGGTGATATGGATATTTCTGCGAACCTTTATGCTCATCTTCCGCTGCGTTCCAGTCCAATCCCTCTGGGACTACACCATCACAGACAAAGTGTGCAACATTAACAGCGAGAAGTTCTTTTTGGGGACTATCACGACACATTTCCTCATGGACGTCGCCATCTTGATCTTACCTGTCATCGAAATTGTCCAGCTGTCCCTGCGCGTGGGTCAGAAGATAGCCATCGCCGCCTTGTTCCTACTGGGCACTATGTGAGATACATCCTCTCGTCATCGGCTGCTTCTACGGTATGCTACTCAAGCTAACATACCTCACTTAGCGTCTGTTTAGCGTCCATGTTTGTCCTGGTTGAGCTTGTCAACTATGATCAACATACAACACAGATGCCGCATGACTATGCTATGTTCTGCATCCTAGGCTCAGTCGAAGTCAATATTGCCATTGTCTCTGGTGAGCCATAAAAACCCTCTCGTCGTGATAGTGCCATTGACTGACTCTCCCTACTATAGCGTGCTTCCCTCTTCTTCGCCCAATCTTCATCCACGTTCTGCCCACTAGCTTCCTCAGTTCCTACGGCAAAACCAGCCAGCCCATCAGTCGACCAAGCAATGCTATCAGATTGAACACTTACTTGGAAACGGACAAAGACGCAGACGCAGATGAAACAAGCTCAACACATCAACTAGCCGATATAGAGAACGGGTTGAACTTCGACTCGGTCAATATTCGACGCCCAGGGGGTGTTCATACTATGATATCCAGCCAACAATCTGATTCTGGTCGGGACGGAGATATGTCGGGCATCTTTGTGCAAAACGATACAATTGTAGAGGTCAATCGGGTGGATACCAAGGGTTTCATCAAGTAGCCAGAGATAGATAAGTACTAGAAGGTAAATGAGATACCCAATATAATCAATCTGCCATGAGCCCTGGTAAAGGAAGATGACGTAAACTTGTCGAACGATCGTTCAGTATCTGGAATGACAAGTCTTAAAAGAAATTTGAAACCGTCCGTTGAAGGCTGATGGAAATTTGAGCCAGGGGCGGAGGGATTAATCTCGTTAGAGTTGGGCGCTAATATATGACATGGGGATCATTAAACTCTCCCACTCCGAATGTACCGGATACCACCTCGGTAATTACTTGGATACCAAGTTGATTTCACTGATCGACAAACGTCCTTGCCGTCACTAAAGATCCAATAAAGAAGAGGCGATCCGCGGTCTGAAATCAACTGCCGGTTCATTGCATGGTAACTGACATGTTGCAATAACTTGGTATCAGGAATCGTAATTTAATACTAACCCTGCTCACTTCCCATTCGCCCACCAAAGGCTTCCACCCAAGTCCGTATGTCAGCTGACATCAGGACGACAGAGACAGGGGCATCTCCTTGTATCCCCCAAGGTGCCGAATCCCTGCAATCCGTACTTGGCCCCACAGGAACAATGTGGAGGGACAGTCTGGTTGGTCTACCGCATTGTCGGGACTTCTTTGAAGTTCCAATATCTAGGAGATACAACACTTATAAACCCTGCTTGTGTGTTTGCCGTATACTTCGGTTGTAAATGGCCCAATTAGAGGGGGGAATATTTGCAAGCCATCTACAAGCAAACACACCTTTTGAAGCAAAAACACAAGGCTTGAACAAGTCCCACATTGTAGCTACAAGCCTTCTTAACAACTAGTACTAGCTAAATGACTTCTCACCGAATAGAAGCATTAGCTAGCACACCCTTTTGTCGAAAGGCTGCGGCGTACCTGTCAGACAATCGAAAGGGGGCTGTATTATCTTGTTGAGACCCCGGACGCTTACGACCCGAACCTCCCGTGTGGCCATCTTACGGTACTTGTATCAGAGGTCAAATTTGTAGTAAACAGAGGTCTCCCAGGTTATCCGCTAGCATCCGTCTGGTCTGGCGTTCATCAGGGCTTCACGCACGGCACCTGAAGTCCTATGGAGATTCTCTGCGTAAGCTGTAAGACTATCGGAGAGGGTTACATTGATCTTTACAGGGCTAAAACTCAAAGTGTACATATAAGAAGGCCTGAGCACTCTCACCTCACCGTATTCTTTTCCTCCATATCTCTCGTTTTTTTTACTCAGTTCTGTCCCTCTTTTGTTGACCTTCGGAAAGATGAGACTCAGTGACTGGCTGACTATCTTGACTTGCTTTGCCGGCCAAGGATCCTTCGCAAAGCCCAATAATGCCTACATCGATGTCGACGTTGCCATTGTCGGTGGTGGCGCAACTGGTGCTTACGCTGCCGTCAGGCTCCGAGAGGATTATGGCAAAAGCGTTCTAGTCATTGAGAAAGAAAACAGACTTGTAAGTACTCATACCTACAGACCCCAATTGATCTCACTGATGCGTATGAACAGGGCGGCCATGTTCATGCTTACAAGCCGGGCAAGAACCAACGACCAATCAATTACGGCGTTCAAGCATACCTCAACCGGAAGACGACCGCAGCTTTTTTCCAGCGTTTTGGTGTTGGCTTGATAGACCCAACTGTAGCCGACGCTGCCGAGCTCTTCCTGTCTAGCCGCGATATTGACTTCGATACGGGCAAGAGGGTTAATGTCAACTACGGTCCAGTGAACGCGACAGTTGCATTGGCCCAATACGCTGCGTTGGCCGTCAAGTATCAGCCGTGGTTCGAGAACGGATATTTCCTGAAGGGCGAGGTGCCCAAAGATCTTCTCCTTCCCTTTGGAGAGTTTCTCGAGAAGTATAACATGGGAGGTTCACTAGCACTTCTACGCAACCTCGTATGGTTGGCCGATGCTGTTGATACTCCGACATGGTTCGTGATGGCTGTGGTCGGGCAGCCTCAACTCGCCGCTCTTGGCCTCGGTCTTACCGGCCCATCGTTCAAGTGGCCAGCGACTTATTCTTCAGAAACGCTGTACGATAGAGTCTTGGATCTTCTAAGAGACGATGTTCTGCTTGAGAGCACAGTCGCTTGGAGTCGTCGCACTGCCAGCTGTGTAGACTTGGTCGTCAAGACTCCACATGGGCGAAAGAGAGTCAAGGCCAGGAAGCTACTATTTGCAGCGACTCCTTCGCCAGAGAACGTTGGAACTTGGGATCTTGACAACAATGAGAAATCTCTCTTCTCAAAGTTCTCTTGGGAGAGTTTGTATGTTGGTGTCCTCGGTAACACTGGCATCCCTTCGAACGTTAGCAATATCCGCAATGCAGCGGATGTTCCAAGCGATTTCTACCTCCCTGACGGCAACTTCGTCGATGCTTTTGCTCGTGCTGGAGCTCAAGATTTATGGACTACTCGCGTCATTGGTCAGGCCGGACTCACCGCCAAGGGTGCTCGGTCTTTAATCCAGCGAACCTTCGACAAGATCAAAAGCGCAGGCACATTGACTATCAGCAAGCCTAAGGTCCTTGCTTTTGTTTCACATGGATCAACTGTACCCAAGGTCTCGCCTAAAGAGTTGAAAGCTGGGTTCTTCAACAAGCTTTACGCTCTCCAAGGCCAGCGCAACACGTTCTGGACTGGACTTACCTGGGCGCCGGACTACACACCTATTCTTTGGGATTTCACCGAGAAGCTATTCCCTCAAATTCTAGCCGACCTTTGAGGAAGCTGCGCGCATTCAAGTGCGAGGCGACCTGTGACCTACTTGTTAAGGTTAATCCTGCTGTACCCACAGGTCAGTACCATCGAAGAGTATGTCTATTTCGTAATATGCTTCCCACCCCGAACTCTAGGAGTAGACGTGCAGTCTGTCAAGCTTTGAGCTTATGTGTTTTTTCAATTCTCTCGTGTATCTACAGTGGCGTGGTATTTATAGGCTATCCAGGTAGATAGAGCGTCCGATGCGGGATACGTGAAGAGCGATAGTAGCGGTCTGTACAGTCACTGCTTTAAAAGATTTTGTTTAAGCTCATGTACAAACTTTTTTTTCGATACAAAACAGATGATTTATTACAGTTTTACAGAAACAATATATTAACTTTCCTATGTAACAAAACGTATCTTACTCACAGCCATATAATGCAATGGCATGCCCAGCTCGTGACTACAATTGGACTGTGGACGAATATCCTTCCCGACACGCTCCCTCATGCCCTGCCCGTTATGTTTACTAGGTCACTTAGAATTAGATCGCAGCTACTGTAACTCCTATCAAGGTCAAGAGACTCAATGCACGAGTGGTAGCTGAACCATTCTCAGAAGTCTGCGTAGGCGCTGCTTCACTCATCCAGACTATTTGGTCGCCGACATTACTACTGGTCGAACCTTCTTCAATCGCTGACTTGTCAGCTTGCGCAGTTTTGGAAGCATCGTTGGTGGATGTCCTTGTTAGACGTAATGTGTAAGTTCAATATCGGCTTTCATACTTTCAAGACTAATTCAGTATCACTAATCACTACTTATTGATACACATTTGGTTCGAATGGATAAAATCTAGCTAATTTAACTCAAACACCAACCATCTGTTAGGCATCCTGGAAATGTATACACCAGAAAGTTCTACCATGGCTATAATGCTTCAGAAGTGAAGGAAAAGGAGGAATGGTGATCTTTAAGACGCTTGAAGATAGGTCCTTGGACCTGATCGCAAGCCCCTAGCAGATAACATAGTCTCACCATGGTTTAATCAGCCCTCGTGAATTCCAACCCAAGACCGGGGTTCGTAATGCCGACCACCTTCCCATCCTCAAGATGGAGCACAAACTCATCAGTCGCACCATCACCTCCAATAGCCATCCAGGAAATAGTGTTGTCGAACATGCCGATCAAACCGTCCTTGTCCTCATCGGACAGACTAGACTTATCAAGTGCACCACCTTTACCGAACACGGCACTATGGCCGCCCTCAATAGCAGAACGATCAGGAGGCGGGCGCTTTCGGGTGGTGATTTGACGGAACGCGGCGGAGAATTTACCCTTGGTGTTGTACAGTGCTGCCAAAGAGCGAGAGTTGGAGTAAAGACCAGTTGGGAACACGTGCGCTGCAACGAACTTAGCAAGGGCGTCCTGTCCTTCGACGAAGAACGAGGTCAGTTTCAGTCCAGGTTCGTTTTTGACAAAGTTCAGGGTGAGGTTGGTAGTCTCAGAGCCCTCGACAACAAAGGTACCAGTAAGATTCTCCTCAGCGTTCTCTGCCGCGGCGTATTCGGCAGATGTAATAAAGGTTGCAGCGACGATATCACGAAGCGGAAAACGAGCGAATGAAGCAGTAGCATTCCCCGCAATCATGATAGAGTAGCCAATGCCGTGATCGGGCGAAAGTCCAAACATGCAGGAATAGTCGATGTTGCCACCTGACTTGGTATATAGATCGGATACACGAGTGCGGTTCGAGTCTGGGCCAGTGGGAAGCGTAAGACGGTAGATTTCCCAGGGAGCGCCGACAAGCTCAACCATGGCACCAGTGCCGCTGCGAGGCTTCATCCACTCTCTAATGGTAGAGGGCTTGAGAAATTCGGAGTTCAGGATCGACAGACCAGCGCGGCGAAGGTCTTTTATGGACGAGTAAATTCCACCAGATCTTGTACACGTTAGTTTTGGCCATTCACCAAATACATCCAGGGACTTACCCAGCAAAGAGGGGAGTATCCGTGCCCCATGTTGAGCCCAGAGGTCCCCGACTTCGGATGAGGTTCACTTCATCAACATCTGTACCATTGGGTGCCACCGCAGATGAAGAGTTCATGCCAAGTGGCTCGAAAAGAACATGCTTGATGGCGTCCTTGTATTCAAGGCCGGTGAGGCGCTCGAGAAGCATCGTAGCGACACCCCACCCGGCATCCGAGTAAACGGCGTTTCGGGAGGGAGTGGTAGTCGGATACTGCGTGTCGCGCATGAACTTGAAGAACGCTAAGACAAGGTTAGTGAAAGGCCTTGTGAGAGTCCATAGTACTAGTAACCTTCACGATCGTTGACCTCGGTGTCGTCTGGGTTTACTTTGTAGTAACCTGGTTGTAAGAGTAAGCATTAATTACCCCAGTTGATGAAGTTTAGGTAACTAACCGCCGGGATCACTGGTACCTCCTTGATGAGCGAGGAGTGCGCCGACGGTGATGTCGTTCCAATCAATACGCTCGATGGCATTGTCGGACGCATTTCCCGCAAGCTCAGGCAGGAAAATGGTGACAGGGTGACTCAAGATCTCCATGCCTGCCTTGGCGATGATGGCATAGGCAGTGAGCATCTTGGTTACACTTCCTATCCTGTAGATTGAGTTTTCGCTCGGCCTTCCCTTCGACACAGCCTTCTTGCTACTCTCGCCGACATGGTGGTAGCTATAGATAGATTCGTTTGTTGAGGCGGAGAAGACGTCGATTGAGAAGACAAGGTCGGTCTTGTTGAGGGTTCCAGAGTCAAAAAGCACGTCGATAAGCTTCGGAAACTTATTCTTGGCAGCTTCAATGTGTTTGGACTTGGTAACGTCAAAGTTGGAGAGAAAAGAGGGACCAAGGAGAGGAACGTTGTCTGAAGCCACGATGCTGGCTGCTGCTGAGCCAGCGGCTAAGGCCATACAGGCCAAAGAGGATTGAACGTGCATCGTGTATTGTTAAGCTCTTGCGCTCTTGTTGTTGACTGTGTAGTAGCTGGGTTTGCTTTGAGGAAGTTCTACGAGTTCTGTGAAGCTTTTAATACATTTTCTATTTGCATTGTTGTCGGATCGCATCTTGATTATTGACATCATGGCATGGCTTAGATGAGAGCGCAACGTACTTCTCAAAGCGGCCAAGTGCCGCAGATCAGCCACAGCCCCACGCAGAATAACACAAGTGGAACGAGAAACAACATGGGTAGCGAACCGTCAATCCTAATGGGGTAGTGACTTAACCAGAATACAGGGATAAGTATGCATAAACCAGATTGTCAATGCTTGTTGGGCTTCCGGTGGCCCTGCCGTGGCCCGCCTGTTGGGCTGAGTACATCACCAGTTGACTCCAGTTTGTTATAAATTGAAAAGGGCTTAGGTATGCAGCCCATTCGTGATGGGTCCACGATACAGAGCTGAGGATATATTGGAGGTTTGGTGACGTAGAATGTTGCAAGAAAGGATTTGCTGTGTGGCTTTCAGTTGGAAGAAAATGGAGATTGAGTAATGGTCGTCCTTATTTCTCTCCCGCATCTATTTTTGAAAGTTTTTCTATCAGAAGTTCAGGTTCAATAATGTAAGATCGAAATACTACCTCCCTTGTTCTAAAATGAGCTACATTACTAGCGGCGTAACATTTAACTGCATAGGTCTATATCGTGTTATCTGACAAAAAGTGTGTTTCAAACTTATTACGCTGTGACGGTCACATTAACGCCCTTCAAATCTGCGATCCTCGAACTTGAACCTGTCCAGAAGTTGTATAAGCCCTCATGAACTTTCAGCTTTGCGTTGACGTAATAGCCAAGTTCCTTTTTCGGGATCGAAAACTCCACGTCCTGACTTTCGCCAGCATCCAGGCTCACTTTCTCAAACCTGATGAGTTTCCTGACTGGCCGCTCAATTCCTACCGAAGTATTCGGCCGTTGATAGACCTGGATGACTTCCTTACCCGCAACCTTACCCGTGTTCTTGACGTTTACACGAATAATAACACTACCCTTCTCATACGTGGCGGTTGGGGATGAGAAGTTAAAGGTTGTGTAGCTCAACCCGAAACCAAAAGGCATCGGAGAATCCTTTCCAAGTACAGGCCACTGGTAAGCTGAGTGAAACCCTAGCCTGGCATCACTGCCACCCGTGTCATCAGACGGGAGGTAATCGTAAAACGCAGGGACCGCGCCTGAATGTTGCGGCATGCTGATGGTCAGCTTTCCACTAGGGTTGACCTTGCCAGTTATTATCTCCACAAGTGCGGAACTTGTAAACTCTCCTCCCAGAAGTGAATGTAGGATGGCGTTGGAGCGAAGGGTCGAGTTACTGAGTACCCACGGCTGGCCGCCTGTCAGGATTAATACCGTAGGTACACCTGTATCGAGAATAGCGTCAAGAAGCTGCTGTTGAAGGCCCGGGAAGCCGAGGTCAGCGTGCGCGAAGAACTCGCCATCTGTCCTCTTGTTAAAGAGGGGGTCCTCCATTGGAGCTGAGAGGGATCCCAGCATAAGTATGGCAAATCCGGCCTCCTTCGCCGCAGAAACTGCAGCAGCAATTCCTGTGGAGTTTTTGGTATCAATGAGATCTACACCGGGAACGAAGTCGACATTACGTTCACCTAGGGTGGACTTCAGACTCGTAAAGAGTGAATCACCCCATCTCGGGTTGGAGACGTTGACGGCCGCATAAGACCCAGCATTGAGAAGGTCTCCGAAAGGACCGAGCAAAGCAACCTTCTTCGGGGTCTTGGGCAAGATTCCGTCGTTCTTCAAAAGTACAATTCCCTCTCTGGCTGCTTCCTGGGCAAGTTTAAGATGCTTGGGCTGCCTGAGGGTAGCATTGGCAACCTGAACGTCCGGGAGAGGATTGTCAAACAAGCCAGTGGCGAACTTGATGGTAAGAAGATTAAGCGCAGCCTCATCAACAAGCTTGGAGACTGTCTTATCCTTGATACTGTCGATCAGATTCGGGAATACCGCAGGATTACCAGGACTGAGCTCCATTTGCAGGCCAGCTCTTAAAGCCTGAAGTGCTGCGTCTGCATATGAGATCGCAACCCGTGATTGCGTATACATGTTCGCGATTGAGCCAGCATCAGACATGACAACACCGTCGAAGCCGAGCTTGCCACGAAGAATATCTTGGACCATGTACTCGTTCATTGACATGGGAATATGGTCGACAGTAGCGTATGAGACCATTACAGCAGCAGGGTCGGCCTCCAGAGCACGAATATAAGGCCGTAGCTGATCGTTGAAGAGGTGGTTGATACCTCCGTATTGACTTGCGGCATTAACACCGCCGCGCGATTCGCCGTAGACGAAATGCTTGATCGTGCAGGCGACTTTGATGTTGCCGGTGCTGTCTTTGTCTTGCATGGTTTGCACATAGGTATGACCGAACTCTCCAACCAAGTAAGAATCCTCACCGTAGCTACAATCATCAACCACAATTCATCATCGGAGCTGGGAAGATACTTACAGTTCGCCAATGCGACCGTAGCGAGGCTCCCAGCTGACATCCAGAGGAGGCGAAAGAACCCATGTCACGCCGATGGATAGTTGTTCCTCTCGAATGGCTTCAGTGACATTCTTGAAAAGGGCAAGGTTGAAGGTAGAAGACATGGCTAGGTTGCTAGGAAACACGGTGCCGCCTGAGATAAAAAGGCCGTTGACCGAGTCGCAGACAGTAATGAATGGGATGTGAAGGCGGCTGTTGTTGATCTCCTTCTCTCGAACATCGTTGACTATTGGTAGCGCATCGAGGATCCAATTGAACATAGGTCCAAAGCCTTTAAAAATGAGTCAGTGATAGTTCGAAAGGTCGTCTCTGTGAGGATCTTACCAATTGTCCCGTGTTGTAGTTCATATCTACTATTGTAATTATCCTCGTCAACTTCCGGGCCGAGCTTCAACAACCGTCGAATACTGCCCATCTGTGCGACCTTTTCTTCCCATGTCATTTTCTTCACCAAGGCCTTTGCCCGCTGGTGAGGTGAATCTTTCGATTCGACCATGCCTAGCAGGCCGACGCAAGTCGTCACGACATGTTGTAATTTGACCATGGTGTGTAGGTCCAACAAACAACTAATTCGAGTCTTTCGAGATCTAACCCGAATCGCGATGGGTTTCGAGACTCACTCAGGAAAGGCCTCCAGTTATAACTTCGTGTCGGAAGCATGGACTCTGTCCATGTAAAGCCATTGCCCAGCATCATGGCGTGCTTGGGACTAATTTCGGAGCGAGTGCCGTTCGTCGACCGTGACTCGGGTATCGCTATAGTCGAGATTCTGGAAGCCGGGGTTTGCTTCACCGCGGATTCTTCGATCTCGGTGTCTCGGTCGGGATGCTGCGCGATTGGCTGTACAAGGCTCCAGAACTCGGGACACCAGTTCTTTGGGAATAGCTCAGCACGTGATGCCCGGCAATTGCTGAGGTTTCACGAATGGGCTTTATGTCAACATTTGGTCCTGGGATGTTTTGATGCTAAGGATTATGCGATAAATACTGGACATGCAACAAAATAAAGATACCTCAGAGACTATTCTGCTGGTCCAACGTCAAAGGCTATTGTCGGAACCGACCGTTGACACTGAGAGTGAGGAAAAATAATGTACAAGGTGTGCTTTGCTATCGACTCAGCCAGGAAAAAATGAAGCTATTCCCAGTGCATGTGGGTCATAGACGATCAATCAGGATCGAGGTGGACTTAACAAGCGGTCATAGACATGGTCTTCCCTGCTGACCGCGCCTCTGACGCGATCGACGCGATGATTTGTCAATGTCGCGTCAAGCCTGCTGACATAATCAGACAAAACCTCGCGGCTACCCTAAACGAAGTAAATAAATTCTATTATCTTCTTAGTATTTACTCGTCACCTTCTTTAATAACTAAGTAATAGTTAATCTGGACTAAAGAGCTTATTAAGTTAATTTCCTAAAGTGGTTAATTTATTATTGTGAAAGAATCTTGTGTTGTTATAAAAAGGTAGTCTTTAATTTTCATGTTGATCCAAAAACACTCGACCACCTACACGGTTTCGTGACAAAATGCCTGGAAAAGTTCCAAATAAGACTCAGACGTTTTAACTTAAAGACAAGTATAGAATCCCAAGCGTCTATCTGCATTAAAGCCTCTCACTTCTTTTTGGAGCGTCTTCTCCAACGTAGGCATTGAGATGGCTGAGGATAGCATCACCGTCGAGCATCACGTGAAAAGCAACGCCTATTTACACGTGATACTGCCTCGAGAGTGGGACTCGGGAGATCGACTGGCTGATAAACTCGGAGTCAATTGGCAATCTCCGATAGACAGAGTTTAGCTTAGCTTCTTGGAAGAATGCGTGATAAACCGCGTCAGTTACTTTACCCCGCTTTGATTACCAAGAATAAAACGGACGGGACGGTATTCGGTATTCCCCAGGCAGATCTCGCGTCGCGAACGTTGCCGTCTCGTCTCGTCTCGTCTCCATTCCAGAGCATGCTTGTCAATGAGGGACTGTCCAGAAGCCTAAGCTGAGATGAGCTGGGGATGCTACTGCCAATTGCTTGCCTGGACCACGGTCCTGATTAGTTCTTGCATCTGATTTGCCTCCCGTGTGTATAATTTCCACTTGGGGCCGGGTGCTCTCCCCTGCGTGCACGTTCGCAACCCTTATCTCAACACCCACTTCTGCAGGTCAAACGTGGGGTCGTCATGATTCCCCCGCACTTGGTAGAAGAGTCTCGTTCCAGAGTTGGTCTAATGCCTGCGTCATGGCAACATTCCCAAAGTTGGGGTGGATTGTTCCCGACGAGCCGGCAATCTCCGATGGTTCGTGTCAGAAACTAGCCTAGAGCCACAAGAGGCCTTGGACCCAGAGTGGGCTTTCTTGACCCCAACATCACGACCATCAAACATATTTAGTCTTGAGCGAGTTTGTACAACATCAACTTGTTCATTCCAGAATACCATCAATTCACAAGCACTTGACAAGCAAGCATCAATCAACGACTGCAAAACAATTACCACAAAGTCATTCACCATGTCTAACAAGCTTGAGATCCCCATTATTGACTTCTCTGGTGAGTTGCATCCATAACCATCGCTCCATTTGAGCCCAACTGACCACTCTCAGGATTCTACTCCGAGGATCCAGCCGAGAAGAAGAAGGTCGTGGATCAAGTCCGCGAAAGCTGCCTGTACAATGGTTTCTTCCAGATTTTGGGACACTCCGTTCCCGTAGAGAAGCAAGCAAAGGTTCTTCAGTGCACCAAGAAGTTCTTCAACCTCTCATTGGAGGACAAGGAGCAGGTCTCCAAGAACAACAACACATGGAACCGTGGCTACGAGATGTTGAGATCCCAGATCCTCGAGGAGGGTACCCAGCCTGAGCTCAAGGAGGGCTTCTACATCGGACAGGAGATCCCCAAGACTCACCCCTACTTTGTCAACAAGAAGCTCAACAGTGGTCCCAACCAATGGCCTGAAGCTCTTGGTGATGACCTGGAGGACTTCAAGTACCAGACTATGGACTACTACAACTCCACACTAAGCCTTGCCTCTGACTTGATGCGAGTTCTGGCTTTGTCTTTGGACCTCAAGGAGGATTACTTCAACCAGTTCCTTGATGGCGCTGTTGCTACTATGCGACTTCTGCACTACCCCTCTCAGCCTAAGGATGCTGACGACAAGCTTACTCGAGGTATTGGCGCTCACACTGACTTCGGCGCTATCACCATGCTTCTCCAGGATGATGTCGATGGTCTGCAGGTCTGGGACCAAAAGAACAACGCTTGGATTGATGTAAGTTTACCTGCCTCTTCCACTTAACCCCGGTGCAATGTCTCTGACAATCCACAACAGGTTCAACCCACCAAGGGCGCTTTCGTCGTCAATCTGGGCAACCTGATGGCCCGATGGACCAACGAGAAGTACAAGAGCAACGTCCACCGTGTCATCAACAAGACTGGAAAGGAGCGCTACTCTATCCCCGTCTTCGTGTCTGGCAACCCTGACTACGTTGTCGACTGCATTCCCACATGCAAGGCTCCTGGCGAGGATGCCAAGTTCAAGCCTGCTACCGTCGAGGAGGTTGTCTCAGCGTCATATGCTGAGTCTTACGGACGTGCTCAACTGTACAAGCAGGGTCTTGAGAAGAAGGCTGAAAACACCGTGGGGAGCACACCAGTTCAGCAGGTTGCTGCTTAATGTATTATGATGTGTCCATATTCCATAGTTCTCTTACTGTAAATTGGCTTTGCTTCTGATCAGATCAACTTTTTTTCTTAGCCCTTCACCATTATTCGCCTGTGAGCTTCCAGTCTTCTGCGCCTGGTCGCGAGTCATAATGTTATCCCAGTATGTATCTCGGGACAGTCAAGAGCTACCATCTCTCTTTCGATGTTGAAACAAGGTACATTCATAGCTAAGTGTGCCCTGTACCTTTGAGGGCTAGCTCCAAACATACAGTGACAAACCATGCATTTCATGAGAGCTACACCTTAACCACTCCTGTAAGTGTTTGCCCTTGAGTACCAAGGGGAATCACCCCACTTTGACATCAAGAATTTGATTCGTAGAGTCTACAAACAAAACGGATCCCTTGATGAAGAGAGAGTTATCTTTTATGGAGTCCAACGTGCAGCCACAAGCTGGAGAGGTTATCTGGAAATAGGTCGGGTGTGAGAACAGCCCGCAAAGGCGTTCTGGTTATCTCCAACCCCACTAAGATAAAGCTTAGAGTCGTGTGTTCGTGGAGGTGGCGCCCCCATTCCCGGTGACAAGGTACTACAGTACCTATGTAAACACAACGATAGCCACAGGAAGCCTCTATTCGATGAATTAGAGTGTGACGCCGCCTCTAATCACAGGTCTTTAACCCACTCTTAGAATCTGGTGTATCATTGGACAGCCCAGCCGTCAAGATACAGACTACAGTGTGCACCACCATTGGTGAGTTGGTTGCTGCTTAGAGATGCCATATGAAGTGTTTCCAGCTCGGTTAGAGATACTGCATTGATAGAACCCATGACCACATGGGCGATCAGATACAGGATGGAAAGAAGATAAATAGACATGTTGCCAGCACCCACCAGAGACATGAGATGTAGTTAGCCACAGTTCAAACTACGAACCGGCAATTCTATCTACTTTCAGGAGCACACCATCAATATGACTTCAGTCGACGACAAGTCAAAGTACACTGGGGCCGAGGTCTTTGACCAAGAGCCCGGGACCCAAATTGTCATAAACGCCGCCGTTGAGAAGTCATACCGTGAAGATCCCCCAATTAGTATGCAATATTTAGATCGGTGACTTACACTTTGCAGTGCGCAAAATGGATGCATGGCTCCTGTCGTATCTGAGCATTATGTACTTTTTCAACGCGGTTGATCGCGTGAGTCAGGTCCCTCCCTTGACGGGCGACAATGGCAAGGCTCGCGTGCATTTACTGACAGAAATTGCAGAGCAATCTGGGCAATGCTGAAACAGATGGATTGAGCAAAGATCTCAATTTCCGCGGAGAGGAGTTCTCACTTTTGATCCTCCTGTTTTATGTCCCCAATGGTCTCTGCGACCTCCCGCTTAACTTGCTTCTGAAGAAGTTCTCCGGTAGGATCATGCTCCCCACACTCATGGTGGGTTGGGGCTCCATGGCGCTATTTCAGGCTGCGTGCAAGAACTTTGCAGGCTTATTAGTGATCCGTCTTTTGCTTGGGTAAGTGACAGAATCAGATTGAGAATTTTGATGGGAAATATTCTGACTTTGCTCTAGTGCATTCGAGGCCGGATTCTTCGCTGGCGCAGTGTTTTATCTGACTCTCTTTTACACTCGTGGTGAATTGGGCTTCCGTATTGCAATCTTCTTTGGCAGCGCGCTTCTGGCTAGTGCGTTCTCTGGCCTGATCTCCTTTGGCGTCTTTCACATCAATGTTCCTCACATTCATGGCTGGATGTAGCTGTTTCTTATTGAAGGTAAGCATCAAATCTTCATTTATGTGTGGTCAAGCATTTAGCTAATGGAAATGCGTCGTCAGGTGCAATGACCGTGATCTTGGGTATCGTAGCATTTTGGTGGCTCCCCGCCAACCCACAAACCGCCTGGTTCCTCACTGAAGAAGAGAGAGAGATCGCCACGCAAAGATCCCTGCGCGATGGTTCTGGCAAAATCGGCGAGGAGTTCAACCTCAAAGAATGCTTCAAGAGCTGGAAAAGCTGGAGATTTCTCGTCTGGTGTGTTATCAGTTTGACATACCCCGTCGCATTTGCCACCACCTCCAACTTTCTCCCACTTATCATCCGTCGCTTGGGATACAACACGGTTATTACGAACCTCCTGACAGTCCCACCCAACGTGGCTGGCTTCCTTGTCTTACTAGCGGTCACTTGGAGCTCCGACCGTCACAGAGAGAGAACGTTGCACATCGTCGGTAGTTTGATGATCAGTTTCATTGGCCTCCTAATTCTGGCTATCATTGACGCTGAGGCTCACGTTGGGGTCGCTTACTTTGCTTGCTTCATGCTGGCCGCTGGCGCGTACATCCCAAGCTGTCTGGTGCACAGCTGGCACAATAACAACAACCTTAGCGAGAACTCAAGAGCTGCCACTACAGGTCTGCTGGTCGGTCTTGGCAATCTTGGAGGCATCCTCTCGGCCGGAACGTTCAGAACTACTTATGCACCCCGCTATGCGCCAACCTTGATTGGTACTGCCGCTTGCAACATCACCTGCATTGTGTTCACTCTTGGTCTGGGCTTCTGGATGAGGAAGCAGAACCGTATGAAGAACCAGGAGCAGGGGGTGAATCTGAGGGCTGAGGACGTGGCCACTAATGAGATTACGGAGGGGGAGAATGACCCAAGCTGGAGATACTTTGTTTAAGCATACTTCATGTCCAGCAACGAAATTGATGAAGTCTAGTTTAGTGCTCAAATAGCTTCTGGGGAAGCGGATGCACAGCACAGAACATCCGATGAGCCCACGTTAGACTTGTATGTAAGGGTAGAATGAAACAATTGAAGGCTGGGGGCTTTGAGACGCCCCAAGCCACAGTTTACTTCGAATGACATGGCAGTTGGTAACATCACAAAAGTGACCCCTGTGACAACACGGAGAGCCCTTTTGTATTTTATACTCACCGAGTCATGTTCGGTACATGGCTGGCTTTGATTGACGGACTAAGTGAGGTCGACCGCATTGGAAGCGAAATTAAATGATGGCAAGCCCAAACAAGGCCAAGGATGTAGCTTTACATTATTTATGTATACAATACAAGCCTACTACCACTTTGTCACTCCTCCATCTACCAAGATATCCGACCCTGTGCAGTACCTGTACGACATTAGCAATCTCAGCGAATTTGTTGGCAAGGAATATGACTTACTTGCTGGCGTCACTAGCAAGGAAGACGCAAGCTCCCATAATATCATCAGGCTCAGCAACACGGCGGTTCATGATCTCGTCCTTCCACCCCTCGAGCAAGTCAGGGAATGGCGCAGTCATTGCTGTCCTCACATAACCGGGGCTGATAGAGTTCACTCGAATGCCGTGCTCGTGAAGCTCAGCTGCAATAGGCGCGACCATGGCTCGGACAGCGCCCTTTGTACCGCAGTAGGCGGTTGACCTCTGTGACCTGATGGCCATATGCGAAGCAATGCTAGCCACAAGAACGATGCTTCCGCATTTAGTCTTGTTGGCGATCATAGCTTGGGCTGCCAGCTTAGCCGAGAAGTATACACCCTTAGCGTTGACGGCAAACAGGCGCTCAAAGTCCTCCTCCTCCGTATCGAGGAAGTGAACGTTCTTGTTAACACCAGCGCATGCAACAAGGATGTCTAGTCTGTTATTGAAGTCTGAAGCCACAGCAGCGAATCCTTCTTTTAGACTAGACAATGTGGTGACATCCACAATGTAAGACTTGATCTGAACTTCATGTTTGGAGATCAGTTGCTTTACTTCAGTAGCATCAGGTTGGATGATATCGAAAATGGCAACATCAGCACCGGCTTCAGCCAATCCTTGAGCAAATGCAAAGCCACAGCCTCGACCACCTCCAGTAACAACAGCCAAGCGGCCTCGAAGCGAAAACTAAAGTCACCATGTCAATTCGAGATTCTGTGGTAGGGATCTACCCTTGGATTACTGACCTTGGACATTTTGGGCAAGGCTGGTTTATGCAAGGTTGTAAATTTGTGTTAAAGTTGAGGGTGCTTGGTAGTGAGGGATGACTTGTGGGTGAGGATAATCGCCAGAGAACTAATCCCAATTGTGGTGATGGAAAATGGAAGGATACTCACATAGAACTGAATTCAACCTTTGTACTGAAGCACAAAGCTAGTTCACTCCTCACGATATCTCTCTTTGGCATGGTGGAGCATCCGGCTGAGCAATGTGATACAACCTCAACCCCGCAAAATTCCTGGTATCTTCTTCCCACAACTCAAAGAGGTGGCCAAGAGTGGGAGGTGGGGACGCATCAAACGCCCACCTCCCACGACCTCCACTTGCGATAACGCGAGATAAACCCGACGGTAACTAATCTGACACCGATGGTTATCATCAATGGGGAAAGTGGAGTGATCTCTATCTAAGGTCAAGCCTCAAGGAGACCCCGCGTTTGATGGTATCGCTGGCATCAAGTTATATGGCATCATACCTGTCTGATAATTTGGCCTCGATCACAGAAGCAGCTCATCTTCAAGACATTGCATAGACTTCATTACAAATCATCACTTAGACAAAATGGGCAAGAAGAAGGTTCTAGTTTGGTAAGTTGTCACATCACACTAATGAGCTTCAGTGGATCGTTAACAATGCTGGTAGCTATGGTGTGGATATCGACGCTGTTGCTGGTTGGTTGGGGTCATATGGAGGCGAAGATAGCACAAGCGATATTAGCAGAGGTGAGTCAAAGCGATCCTGGTAACAACACTCTGCCCCAGTGCTGACTATTGGCTGTTAGGTATCTGGGCTGGTACACATGGTACAAGGCGTCTGTTGAAGCTTTTCGAAAAGTACAACATCAAAGCCTCATGGTTCATCCCTGGCCACACCCTCGAAACCTTCCCCGAAGAGTGTGCCATGGTCCGAGATGCGGGTCATGAGATCGGCGTAAGTCCAGAAATCCCCGATAATAGTCGGCTTCTAGCTAAACTTTGATTAGCTCCATGGGTACAGCCACGAGAACCCCGTGGACATGACTTTCGAGCAACAGAAAGACGTTCTGCACAAGACTTGGAAGTTGCTTACTGACTTCTGCGGCAAACCACCCCGTGGAAGTGTGGCTCCCTGGTGGGAGACAAGTGAGGAGGGAACCGAGCTGATGCTCAGTTATGGCATCGAGTATGACCATTCTATGTCTCATCACGATTGTCAGGCATACTGGCTACGCACTGGCGACTCTTGGACCAAGATCGACTATACTAAGAAGGCTGAGGAATGGATGAAGCCATTGAAGCAAGGGAAGGAGACTGGCATGGTCGAGATCCCTGGGTCATGGTACATTGACGACCTACCCCCGATGATGTTTATCAAGAACTCGGCCAACTCACACGGCTGGGTGAACCCAAGGTAAGTCGATGCGAAGTTCATTTCTAAGCTACTGCTAACCATAGACGCAGAGACGTTGAGGATATCTGGAAGGATCACTTCGACTACTTCTACCGAGAATATGGTAAGCTCTTTTTAGGATAAATTGTCATTTTCAGTGGGCTAATCAAGAATTAGATGAGTTCATCTTCCCAATGACTATTCACCCTGATGTGTCTGGTCGACCCCACGTCCTCTTGATGCACGAGCGTATCATTGAGCACATCAACAAGCATGAAGGCGTTGAATGGGTAACAATGGCAGAGGTAAGTCTTTCACAGTGATGAATTTCCAAGTACAACAATGCTAACTACGATTAGATGAGTGATTATTTTAAGAGCAAGAACCCTGCACCAGAGGGTGCGCTGATGCCAGCTAGTAGAGAAGAGGTTCTGAAGCGATTCCAAGATTCACAATAGTTTCTAGAATAACATAAAGGTCGTGGGTGAAGATCCTCCTGTAGATATAGACAGACTTTTCAGAAATATACCTCTTATGATATGCCATAATCGAGAATTCGGTAAAGTGATGAAGAGATTATATGCTTGAGATCACCAGTTTCAGTCTGCGTCTCAGGGGTTAGTTAATGAAACAGCCGATGGCTAAGATGCATAGGATATCTTTGTAATTGAGATCGGGTGTCTCTGGGAAGCTAAAGTTTCACTTTACTTCTTATGACGCCTGTTCGCCCTTAACTTGGTCATATCGCATACCTCAGTATGTACATTGATCAAACTACCAGCAGGCTTTGATCGTCTCAAATCCTGGAAATCACACCTTGCTTTAGATGGTCATTTCGATACAATCGCAGAAAATATCGAATGGCTCTATGTATATAGTAAGATGCCTATTATAAACTATGACTGCTTCTGCTCTAGCATCGCCTTGACAACACGATCGATAACTTCAGCAGCCCCTATGACCTTCTCCTCCTCGAGCTTCCGACCCACGATCTGTAGTCCAATAGGAAGCTGTAACGAGGCCATCTCGGCTTTGTCCTTGTTCCACAGACCCTGGTTCCATTGGTCTTCAGATCCTCGCGCCGAGTCTGAGAATGGAATATCCAGGTCCTCCGCCTTTACCGTACCCCCAGGAATTACCATTGCAGTATAGTCAAGTACGTTCCACACCTTTGTATAACCAACCCAGCCGCAACCACCATGGCGCACGGCAGTGTGAGGCATAGGCGGCATGAGGAGAATGTCGGCTTTCCTTCCAGTAGTCGGTGATCTAATCGAGTTCCACTTCTCCAAATAAGCCTGTTGGAGCTGCCACTTTCTCTTGTTGAGTCCCCAGTACTCATAAACTGAGATAGCCTTGCCGCGGTTCACAAGACGTTTTACATGAGGAATAAATGGCTCACCGCCCTTCGAAACATCCTGGCGAATGTCTTCGCCTCCGTCGGCAGTGTAAAATTCGTCCTTTGATTCGAGGTTAGACAAAGTACGGGTAAACACAACTCTACTCAACTTACCATAGTTCTTATACACTGTTCATGGAGATCAGTGTTCCACTCTATAATCTCATGGCCTTCTCGCTTAAGAGCTTCGACTGCATCCCTTAAGGCTCGTGTAATTGGAGGATGAGGACGGACAACACCATCATCCATCAACACACCGATGACCAGAGGACGGCTTTGCATTTCTTGGAACATCTCGTCTCGCCAAGGAAGTGGAGCGCAACGTGCATCGTGCTCCCAAGGCTTCGACTTGATCACACTGGTCATTGCCAGCTTGATAACATCCAGGCGTCGTGCCATGGGGCCAATGGAAGATGGTACGTGCTCCTGACCTTCCGTAGAGACAGGAACGCCCCGGTAGGGGAGTCGTGCGCTCTAGAGAATAATATATTAGGGCGAGTTGAGAGGTTGTGCGATATGAGATAACTTACGCTTGGCTTCAGCCCATATATACCCATCATATGGCTGGGAATACGAATGCTTCCTCCTACATCTGTACCCCAGCCCAACATAGAGGCACCGCTTGCAAGTAGAACAGCCTCACCTCCAGTGGAGCCACCAGGTGTGTAGTCTTTGTGTGTTGGGTTTGTCGTCAAGCCCCATAGAGGATTCTCTGTCTCACACCACTGGGTATCGCTCGTTAGCTTCTCCAACTTGCAAATATTCTTGCTTAGGGCAGAAACCATTTGCGACTTTTACTCACCATGATGCTTTGCGGCAGATTTGACTTTGCCAACACAATAGCTCCCAAGGACTTGAGCATCTTGACGAGCACAGCATCATCTTGTGCAGGATTAAATGATCGACCGACATATCCCAAGGTTGAATCGTAGCCTTTGATGTTGAATTGATCTTTGAGAGTAATTACCAGACCATGGAGGGGTCCTATCGGCTTTTTGTTGTCCGCAAAGTAGTCATCAAGCTCTTTTGCTTGCTGCAAGGCATCTTCGAAAGCGACTTCCGTCAAGCTGGATGAATCATGTTAGCGTTTTATTATTTCTCATTAAATGAAGGACGTATTTACCAATTGGTCTATTTTTATCGAATATGTCTGGTCAGAAAAGCTACCCTTCAGATTTGGAATTATATGAAGTCATACCTGGCCGTGTATTTGTACTGCTCTAGAATAAAATTGTCAGCTCTTATTCGTCGATGTTGAGTTCACACGTTGGTACCTTTTGATCAATGATTGGACGACGGATGTACAGGTCAATTGTCCCTGTGCAATGAGCTCTGCAGCTTTAATTGCATCGGTAAGACTGCTAATGTCCAACGCCTTGTCTTGCACTTGAAGCAAAGCCTTGGATACAATATCGCTCTGTTGCTGCTTCTTGCGCTGAACAGTCGATTGCCACGGAAGAGGCTCAGGGTCAATTGTTGCAGGGGCCATATTGTTAGCATCACACTGGAGTAGTAAGATTAGACAGGTAGGCTCAATGCTCAAAGCGTCACTAATGTCTCAAGCCTTGTCTTTTTCTCTCTCTGCGGGTGGGAAACTTGAGTGAAGGGACCGAGCGGGTTCGGAGAAGAGGGATCGACAAGACAACCCCATCCTTGGCTGCATCTTTTTATCGTCTAGCTCAAACCCGATCAAACCCCGCTTCCGTGATTGGGGCCCCGATTACAAACTTTAGACGGCGTCAGACCCGAAACCCGAGATAGGCAAAGGTGGTCGAGAGTGGGGGTGGGTTCACTGTTGGGCTAGATAGAGCACAGCTGATCGAATGATGCTGCTGATTATTCATACCAGTTGGAGGAAGCAAATGGCACGACGTCTAACGGAGGGCGCCGTCTGAATGGTGGTGATTTTCTTTACTTAGAGAGCCTCAACATGATCGATATCTCCGAGTTGTGAAGCTGTAGAGATTAATTGAGACTTGAAGAACATTACAAAGATACTCTACTGTAAAGTTCTTTAGCTGCAGTACTCGCATCTACACCAAATACTCTTCATAATTATTACGTGATCTGCAATAGCCCCACATGGCTATTATCTCAACCACAACTGGCCATATTGGCCATGCCAACGCAAGCGATGCAGACGCATACGACGTTTGTGTTGTAGGTGCTGGACCTTCTGGTCTCATGCTCAGGTGAGTTCTGATATCTCTGCGTGAAATGAGCTTGTGCTAACAATTTTCGTCAGTGTCATCCTGGCAAAGCTTGGACTTTCAATCAAAGTTGCGGATGCAAGACCCGACCAGACAACCGTGGGTCGGGCTGATGGCATCCAGCCAAAGACCATTGAGACGTTGCAAATGCTGCGCATTGGCGATGATCTCGTGCGTCAAGGAGTCAAGGTTCACGACATCTGCATGTGGAGAGGTTCCGCCTCTGAAGGTCTTCGCCGCACAGGACGTACAGAACACTACCCTTCATCCGTGGTAGATGTGGCACACCCCTATATCCTACTTTGCCATCAAGGCATGATGGAAGCCACATTCATAAACGACTTACGGAAGAGCGGCATTGAAGTGACTCGTAGTCATAAATTCAGAGGTGTCATGGCAAAGTCAGACTCTCCTGTTCTCCAAATCGAATGCGACCGGAACGGTGATTTTGATCAAACAGCAACCATCCCAGCCAGATATCTTGTTGGCTGTGATGGTGCCCGCTCATCAGTACGAGATGCCATCCCTGGAGCGGCATCTCAAGGAACACCTCACAACTCAGTCTGGGGAGTTCTAGATGGAGAGTTGGACACAGACTTTCCTGATATCTGGAGCAAGACTGTTATCTTTTCAGAGGAGCACGGTTCAGTTCTGATTATTCCTCGAGAACGCAACATGACTAGACTTTACATCGAAATGAAGTCTTCTATCACATCTAAAGGATTGGGCCAAGAATTCGTTATGGAGCAAGCCCGTCTTATCCTAGCCCCTTATCGTGTCGAGTGGACATCGATCGAGTGGTTTGGAAACTATCAAGTTTCTCAACGATTTGCCACGCGTTTTCTGGACCCTAGTCAGCGTATCTTTATCGCTGGAGACGCCAGCCATACCCACAGTCCTAAGGCTGCACAGGGAATGAACACCAGTGTACACGACTCGTGGAATCTGGGATGGAAGTTGAATCTTGCCGCGCGAGGTTTTGCAAAGGATAATGTTCTTCTTCAGACCTATGAGCAAGAACGCAAGAAGATTGCTCAGGACCTTATAAACTTCGACTTTGAGCACGCCAACGAGATTGCTGCTGGCGATTCAAGCAGACTTGCTGAAAACTTCCGCAAGAACACAGCTTTCATCTCAGGGGTGGGGGTTGAATATGGCACCAACGAGCTGAACCATTCCGTTGATATCCACGGTGGTGATGCCAAGCCAGGCTGCAACTTGCCCCAAGCAAAGGTCACTCGCTACATTGACGCCTGTCCAGTTGATGTTCAGACTGATGTCCCCATCCTTGGCCAATTCAGACTATACGTTGTGGCTCCCAACGTTCTTGGATCTCAGGAGAGCGCCTTCATCAAGGCCTTTGATGAGGCGGTCTCTTCGCCGGACTCGTTTGTCTCGAAGCTCGGCAAGTCCGCAGAGGCTTCATACCAGCAGAAACCTCGGGCAAAACGTGCCGACGACGAGTATGTGCGACCAGAGCGTTACACAATGGTCAACCAACTAGTAACGTTCGCTCTTCTCAGTAAGTTTCTCACTATTGCCACACGACTACTATAGACGACTAACGCTTGGTTCTTCTGTAGCTTCTACGGATAAGAACGAGTTTGAACTCTCACAGCTGCCCCCCACTTTCTCCAAGAGCAGGTGGACAGTCTACTTGGACCATGCGTCCCACCTCGACACACGCCGCATTTCGGCCACGGAGAAGTGGTTAGGCTCTGTAGACAAGGAAGAGGTTGCCGTTCTTGTGGTTAGACCTGATGGATACGTTGGTGCTATCAAGCGGAGCAAGAATGCCGGCAGTGCGGAGGGCAAGGCCGCAGCCGACTGGCTGGATTCGTATCTTGGAGGGTTCTTGCAGGCTCCTGGGGTCTAAAGTAGAGCTGAAAGAGTGAAAAACCAATAGTTCTTCATATTTAATATCATGTATAAACAGATTACCGGAAATCGGGATCTTACGATAAACACGTGGGCTGGAAACGCCTTCCCAAAGCCACCAGATACAAACAGCGCCAGTAAGGAACTAGCGATAACGATATCATGATTGTGAGCCATTCATCATTTTCAAACCTCTGATTAAGAGACAAACAATAAAATGGATAACCTGACATCACGGAGTGCTCGCCGTACAATCCCCGTGCTTGCCGAGCTATCTTCCCCATATCTCGCTTCCTGGCATCATCATCTTGTAACGTAATGATTACCCCAGAGTAGAAAGACCCTCTTTCGTCTCCACGAGTATCATCAGGAATCACTATCAAGTATCGTGGGTCTGGACCTGTCGGATGAGTATCAGAGTGTACGCTATTGGCTTCCCGTGCCTCTGCTTGGAGTAATATTGCGGCGAAAGTCATGTTAGCTTCCCCCGCAATCTACCAACTTTAGCTCCAGGATAACGGGCTTTCATAATAAGGTCCTGGACTGATAGCGGGCACCAATAATCTCCTTAGGTCTACCCCATTTATAGCAGCCTCGCGTCCTAATCAGTGAAGCATAATCCGGGGAAAGTGGGGGTTGGGATCTAACCTGGCAGCTCTGGAGCAGATAAGATAGGTGATAGGTAGATAGATAGCAGTGGCGTTGGGGACGTGTAGTCTCGGCAGCATTCTACAGCTGGTCTAAGCTTGAGGGTATGATTACGCCCGGGGTGTCTGTGACGAGCTTAGCAAGGCTCAGGGTGTGCACTGACTCGCATTGGGTATAGCAAGGTGATTAGTGAGTTATCTTGGTATCTTGCTGGTCTCACCAACAAGACAAGGGGAAACGGGGATATCTTTCAATGGCCAATGTTTAATAAATACCTGGGGTGCAGTCCAATTGAGACAACCAAGTTCAGTTCCAAACCACTCTCATCCTTTCTCTTGACGTTCTCACTCCTCGTCACACGTTTTCCATCATGTCCTTGAATAACGACAATGGCGCTGCCGAAAAGGCCATGGGCCCCAAGCTGCACCAAAGCGCCAGCGCCAGCTCCGTTCGCGATGGTGAGCACAAGATCGTTGAGGACGGCGCTATCCGTGACTTTTACGGCAGCGCTGTGAACGAGTCTTATCGCTTGAAGTCAGAGCTGGTAGCAGAGCACCTTACAGGAATCGGCACTGGAAAGTGAGTGACGGCATGTTAAAATATGATGCTCAATGGTGATACTTACAATCGCTTCTCACAGGTTTCAATGGATTCTCTTCGTCGTCAATGGTTGCGGCTGGATGGTCGACAACTTCTGGTCCCAAGGCATCACTGCCGTCCGTCCTCCCATCGTGAACGAGTTCGATGATATATCCAGAATCAGCTTCAGTTCCGTCGCTTACTACGTCGGACTGATTGTTGGTGCCTTCTTCTGGGGTACCATGGCTGATGTCATCGGCCGCAAGCCTGCTTTCAACTCTACCATCCTCATCGGCGCTGTCTTCGCCTGCGCAGTCGCTGGAGCCCAAGACTTTGTAACTTTCTGCTCCCTCTGGGCCGTTATTGGAACGGCTGCCGGTGGTAACGTTCCTGTAGACAGTATTGTCTTCCTCGAGTTCGTCCCTCAGAGCCATCAGTGGTTGCTCGTCACGCTATCTGCCTGGTGGAATCTTGGACAGCTCATCGTGTCTCTACTCGCATGGGTCTTCCTCGCCAACTTCGCTTGCACTAGTCCCGAAGGCTGCACTCGACAGGACAACATGGGTTGGTAAGTCACTCGTATCTCGATAAAACTGGCTGGTTGGGCTCACAAACTGCACTACCTAGGCGTTATATCATGATCACGCTCGGGGCTATTGCCCTCTGCTTGGCCATGGTACGAATTTTCGTCTTCAAGATTCCCGAGTCTCCCAAGTATCTCCTCTCCAAGGGTCGCGATGCTGAGGCCGTGGAGTCTGTCAACTACATTGCCCGATACAACGGAAAGCCCGAGACTCTCACACTGGAGATGATGCAAGATATTGATCGCCAGATCTACTCATCTGCCGTTGTCTCATCTACTGGCGAGCCTGTCCATGCCATTCCCGATCAGTCTGAGAGGAAGGTTGCGTTGAAGGACATCATCAAGGACAACTTCAAGGACTTCAACTTCAACAGCTACCGCACGCTCTTCGCTGGTCGCAAGATGGCTCAGCATAGCGCTGTCACATTCCTGATCTGGCTGACCATTGGTATTGCTTACCCGCTTTACTTTGCCTTCATCACCTCCTACCTCGAGTCTAAGTCCGATTACTCTGGCAACACATCTTTCAGCCACACCTACATGGTCTACTGCATCGTCTCTGCTACTGGCGTCGTGGGTCCTATTGCTGCAGGCTTCCTTGTCGAAACACGATTCGGCCGTAGGTGGATGATGGCCATCTCGGCTGCTCTCACAGGTGCATTCCTTTTTGCCTACACTGCCGTTGGAACCGAAGCCGGAGATATCGGATTCCAGTGCGCCACTGCTATTCTTGGAAACTTTGGTGAGTTTTGATGCTTCCAGTTTAATTAACGATTCAATTGATCATGACTAACCGCTCGATGCAGAATACGCCGTCATGTTTGCCTTCACTCCCGAGTCATTCCCTGGTCCTGTTCGAGGTACAGGAACTGGTATTGCCGCCACTCTGCTCAGACTTGGAGGTCTTGTTGCCTCTTTCATCTCAACCTATTCTGGGTTCTCAGTCGTACCTATTTACGCAAGTGCTGCGCTTTGGATTTTGGTGGGCTTTTTCTGTATTGGTCTGCCATACGAGACCCATGGACATGCCTCTCTTTAAGGGACGAACACGAAGAGTTGTGTGTAGAATATTTGGCATTGTATATTGGGCGGTAGAGCTTGTGGAGTTCAGACTGTAGCAAGAATCAATTGAATTGTGGTTCATCTTGCATCGTATTGTTTTTCCCCCATGACCCAAAGTGATAGAACCCAACCGTGGTTAATGTGCTCTGCCTGAAGCCCGAGCGCGCCTCATGAGGTTTAAAGATCTCTACTTCAATAACCACCAACAACCTGACTGCTGTACATCATGGCTCTAGAAAGAGTTTTTGCAACTTCATCTACGAGTAATAGATATCATGATAAAATTGATGCTCAAGGTATTGGAAAATCCACGTTTGGCGATAATACATAGCAACTTTTTCCACATCTTGAGCATCATTCACCAGTCCTGATGCAATTGCCTAATTCAGTATACAAACATCCCAAGTATGTACCACAAATGTTTACCAGTACAATATTGCTGTCAATCGAACATTGGTAGATCATAATTCTTTGCGTTTTTGCGCTGTGCACCGCCTGGCCGATCATTGTGGACCCCGGGACGCGGACTTGCTCACCGACGGCCTTTCTCAAGCTTGTCCCGCACACAAGCTTAACAATCCTGAAACTCCATTACCAAGCAAGCATTGTCCACGTTATGCCCACTCATGTCGGTGGAGTCTAGACTGCAGAATAGGCTTCTGACCACCAACACGACAGGATGAGGATCACCGCCGTGCAAGGACTAATCGGATGATTTGTCCCTTTCCGCATCAAGGAATGAAAAGCCTCGAACTTGACCTTGGCGCTCGTCACTGTCTGGGGTAGAAACACTCCCTCCGATTGGTAAGTGTCTTGCTCCAATTCACCCCATCCCAGTGAAGCTCGGTGTTGTCCCAGATAGCAAGGGTCTTTGTAAGCCCCATTGTTGCGACCCACCCCCATTCTTGACATTCCCTGCTCTACTAGGGCGCGTTATCAGTGGCCACCAACGAGGATGGCTGATTCTCAACTATTCCATTTCCACTCTCCCTCGGCCCAAAGGTGGGGGATGGGGGTTGTTTGAGCCACAGTGAAGATCGAAGACAAAGGGGTCAAGAACTCAATTGAAAGTAGACCAAATTGATCGGCTACTAAAGCTTCAACATCCAGAGCTCATTTGTTCGTTATTCCTCAACTCAATCAGAATAGCTTTCAAGACTCGAAGTGTATAGAACCTCTATATTCCCTTGAAAGCAAATCAGTTCATCTTTCACATCCGTTAAACCCAGACACAATGCCTGCCGCCGTCACACCACCCCTGTCTCTTGCTCCCCTCAAGGACACTGTCGTCTTCTCGCCCTTGAAGCTCGGCAAGCTGAACTTGAAGCACCGTATTGTACAGGTACGTAAAATTATGTCTAAGGCTATCTTGATTAGAATAAGCTAACCAAATCCATTAGGCCCCCAATACCCGCATGAGGAGCGACATTGAGTCCCAAGGAGTCTATGTCCCTGGTCCTCGGGTAGCCAAGTACTATAGCGACCGCTCCAGTGATGGTGGACTCCAGATCACTGAAGCAACCGACATTTTCCATAACGCTAGCGCGTATCCTGGTGTCCCTGGCGTCTTTACCGACTCTCAATTACAAGGATGGAAGAAGGTAACTGATGCCGTCCATGCCAAGGGTGGCTATATCTTCACTCAGCTGTGGCACACTGGCCGAGCCTCTTGCAGTGCTCAGCGCGGTGGCGAGAGGGCTGTCTCTTCTGGTGACCAGCCCATGCCTGGCACATACCTCGATGGTACTGAGACCAAGGACGACCCTCCCCGAGCTTTGACTGTGGATGAGATCCACAGCATTACAGCTGAGTGGGCCGAGGCCGCAAAGCGAGCCGTAAATGTCGCTGGATTCGATGGTATTGAGATTCACGGTACGCACTACAATACTATCATGTCGCTTTACGCATAGACTAACATTCCTCAGGCGCCAACGGTTATCTTCTTGAGCAGTTCCTTCACGACAACATCAACACCCGCACAGACGATTATGGTGGCTCCATCGAGAACCGCTGCAGGTTCCTCCTCGAGGTTCTTAAGGCTTGCACTGATGCCATCGGCGCGGATAAGGTCGGTCTGCGACTGTCGCCTTACAACTACTTCCAGGGCACCAGGGACAGCAACCCCAATGCTCACTGGTCTTACCTCTGTGGCGAGATTGCCAGCCTTCCCGACCAAAATAAGCCTGTTTACGTCCACATGTAAGTTTTTGTAATGCTTGACGAAATCATGAGTAGTTAGACTAACAATAATCAGGATCGAGCCCCGCTTCGATGAGGTTCTTGACGAGCAGCAGAAGCTCGCTGCTCTTGCTAATGGCAAGACAAGAGACCCCCAGGCCGTTGACGGTACAGCTCTTGAAGCAGGCAAGCAGGCAAACTCACTCAACATCTTCCGCAACATCCTTCAACCTTCTGGAATTCTCTTCCTGGCTTGTGGTAACTTCAACCGAGACAATGCTCCCAACAAGATCAAGAGCCAAGAGGCCGATCTCGTCGCCATGGGCAGACATTTCATCGCTAACCCCGATTTGGCTGAGCGTCTACAAAACGGCTGGCCTCTTAACCCTTACGATCGTACCACATTCTACGGTGCTGACCCACCGGAGAAGGGTTACAACGATTACCCCTTCTATAAGGCTAGCCAGGAGGTGGAGAGCAAGGCATGAATCAAGGAATGGAGGTCATCACTATAAGAATGGACTGCATATTAGAGGTACAGCATTTTACTGGGTTTAAATAAACGTGTTGATGATTACCTATGTTACTCTTGATCTACCGGATATGACCAGTGAAGTGACCATGAAAACGTGCGATGTGCTTCTTAGAATATTCTCGAGGTTATCTTTGACAATGACCTCAAGCAGCATGGTTTCTTAGACATATTTCAAGCGTCATAGTCTGATACTCGCCAGTTCGCTATAGGTTTCCAAGCCTCTCTATAAAACCGTGTGCACTTTACATATTGTAGTCTACCTTTTTTTACTTATCTTGTTTAGAACCTGGCGTATATCACCTAGGTTGAGGAAGCTCTTCGGTTGTGTGGGCATTAGTTATTATACTTAAATTGTAGGAAAGCTAAGGTCTTTGGAAGTTGACATTTTATAGGCATATAGCACCAGTACAGATATGTGATTCTTCCCGAGAAAAATGATACGAGGTATATTGGGCTTCGATCCAGTAAGTCGGGGAATTGGGGCACAACTTCAAGCGTTTCAACAAAATCAAGAGGAAGAACATGTTCTAAATCAAACCATGTTTTGTATCTATTGAAACCTGTCGCGAAACCTTTGAGATGGACTTCATATCTGCATAGCTGCACAACTCCAACAGAGTGCATGCTCGCTATTACTGAAGGCAACTTCGTCCAAGATATGGAAACGTAGGTCTCAAACGTTACGAATCAAGTTAGGAACCCTCAGTATTGAGTTTTGTTCATGATCAGTTTACCATCTCAAGGATGAAATAAAAGGCACATTACTTGGAAGCCCAAGCTCTACTCTATTCAATCGGGTATCAGGTACTGAAGAACAAGGCAAAATCGGCGAGTCTTCAGTGGATCATAGTTGAATTGACAATCGACTCAAACTTACGGTGCTCATGGCACAGATTTGAACTCAGAATAGTTTCTATATATCTATGAAAAGCTAAACAATGCTAATACAACTATGAAGCTTACAGACTCGCCCTCAACTCAGCCGCATGTCCCTTTCCTTGCTCAACCTGCGCGAACTTTTCATCTACATCTTTCCACATATCGTATGTCAACAACCATCGACCAACTCCATGGTATCTCCAAGGGAAAGGATCCTCTCCAGTCTCTGAAGACTTGGGCAGAACAGGGTTCTCTCCGGCAAGCCACTCCTCATCATGCTTTCCATATTGGCGGAACCTCTCGTCTCGTTCCTCCTGCTCCTTACCATCATGAAGATGGTAGATCCATTGGTTGTACGTTCCTCTTTGCACGACCATCTCTGTGCGCTCTCGTCGGCATGCTTCATACACGGCTAGAGCCTTGAGCTTAGACTCTGGTGACTTGTCTGTGAGCTTAGAGAGGCAGAGACCGAGTACACCACCGTCCTCAAGAGCCATGCCGGCTCCACTAGCCAAATAAGGGAGAGTTGCATGAACAGAGTCTCCAAGCATAGTCAAGGCACCTGAAGGGTGAGACCAAGTAGGATCAAGGCCTGGACGGATGCACAGCCTCCACTTCAGGACGGAATCGCAAAGCGCCAACATCTTTCCGATACGAGGGTCCCAATCAGCAAAGTGAGCCCTCATTTCGTCGATGTTGCCCTTTAGCGTGTTGCCTCCATCAATAGGAATATCATCCGGCACCAAAAGGACCATGTTGAAAAGCTGGCCACCCTTCAACACATAGTTGACAGCGTGCTTGTCAGGGCCAACCCAATAGTTCACCTGGGGGTCCTCCACAAAAGGTCTCAAGTCTGGGTCCTTGCGCATGGCGTCTGTGTCCAGCAACAGTCGGTATGCCAGATCTCCTGTCAGCTGTGGGGGATCGGGTCTGCCGAGGAACTGTTCTCTCATTGGTGAAGCGATACCATCAGCTCCAACCACCAAATCAGCAGTCATAGTTCGACCGCCCTCAAGGAATACAGTTGCGCTCGAGTTGTCGGCAGCAATCTCATATTTATCGACCTTTGATGCGCACTGAACCTTGACACCTAGCTCCTCGGATCGATCTAGTAGAGCCTTGTGAAGAGTTGCTCGATGGAAGTCAAGGAAGGGATATCCTCCAGAAGCAGCTGCATAGCCATGGTAGTCCATCTCCGAGAGGAAATTTCCCTTCCAGCCGATGAAGTTACATTTTCTGGGCTTGGTGGCGTTCTTTACGAGGACATCCTCTAGACCCCAGGCAAACAGAACTCGAGCAGCATTGGGAAGGACTTGAATTCCTGCACCAACTTCACCAATTGCTGGCGCAGCCTCTAATACTGTGACATCGTGACCAGCAAGGCGAGTAGCGATAGCAGCTCCGAGACCGCCAAGTCCAGCTCCTACTATGATAACCTAGTATTGTGTTAATAGGCGATCACTTGCATGGATTAGATTGGAAGACAACTTACGTGGAGCTTGCTTGACTCGTCCCTCTGCATCACCTCTTGTACTTTGTATGAAGGCATCTTGTGTTCTGATTTATTGTGTAAAGGTGATTGACAAGATAGTATTGAGGGTGTCTGGGGCACCTATTAATGGCCTTTATCTTGTGAGGAAACCCGAATGTCCTTTTCTAGTGGAAGAGTCTCACAAGTGGTGGAAGGGTCACACTTGGGCTCTCGATCTGCTGAGACTCAATGTCCAATCATCATCGTGCTTATCACTTTACGTTCTGGGCATAGATAGCCAGAGCTAGCTCAAGCCCCTGCTCGTTAGTCCATCGTCTCCATCCCACTTATCAAGATTGCGTGCGGGGAAGTTGATAAGGGTGGGGATTGGGTGACACCGAGGCGGAGTCGGTTCATGACTACCACTTATCAGGACAGCCGAGTGGCGTTACTAAACAAGGCAAAGGTGCTCAGACGCGGGCGGGTTTCGGCAAGTCCTCCCACTCTAGAAGTTCAAGGGACCGCCCTCCATCTCTTGTTCATCTTTAACATTTCCACCTCATCCCACTTTACAACCATGTACGGAGCCGAAGACGAGCTGTCCCTAGCGGTCGGTGCGTTCCTTACAGATGCCATGGGTCGTAAACAGACACAAGCACCAGCACCCCGAGAGGGCTCTACAGCTACTGCAGCCTCGCAAGCCTCACAGAGTGAGAAGTCGTTTGAGTGCACTCACCCAGGTTGCACCAAACGGTTCACTCGCGCAGAGCACTTGCAACGGCATGCTCTCAATCATCAACCTGGAGGCTCTTCGTGTGACATATGTCGCGCCCACTTCAAACGGCCTGATCTATTGAGTGAGTAGCCATGTTCCGCACCGACAGTCTGGTCAGTGCAATTTCTGACATTTCCCAAGGACGACATATGGAAAGACATCGTCAGAAGGATATTGAGGCTGGAGGAACCGGCTTTGGCATTCTTGATACACGAAAGAGGTCTTGGGAGGCACCCGACGGATCGGTCGTTGAAAAACGGCCGTGTCGAAGCGCACAGGCCCGAAATAACCAAGCTCCGGAGAAGAACACCCTTGAAGCGCAACAAGTACCATCACCAGAATCTGAACAAGCAGATAATCACGGCAGCCAATCTCCTGGATTAACAGCTTGGAGTCACGACGAAAGTCAACAATTAAACGGATCGGATTTGCACAACGCGACCGACTTCAATCTTGGGGGTTCCATCTTTGTGCACCCAACCACTGAATTGGGCCCGGAACACCAATCCGGATTTCCCTCAACGGATCAATTCGATCACACCGCCGGAATTGGAGACTTCTGTCTTGATCAATTGGACCCTCTGCTGCTCAACGACTCCTTTGTCGATCCAGCTACGCTCGACTACACCCAGAGCTTCCAGCCAGACACAGCCAGTTCGTTTAACATGCCATATACGACTGCGCTGGACTACAATTGGCTTTTTAACGTGAACCTGAACCCAACGTCCCTTGTAAAGAACCAACAGCAGTATACCCAAACCCATCAGATGTCCGAGCCCCTTCAAATACTATCACCAGAGTCCATCAACAGTTCCCGTCGCTGGTCAGAGTCAGTGCACTCTCACACCAGCGAATCAAGACCCGATATCCCCGATCCTCGCACAGCAGTATTGAACCAAACCAGGCCTACGCCTGACACTCCGACTAGTGCCAAGTCAGAGCCTAGAATGTTGACGCAACAGAGAAGTGTAAGGGCTCCTCGGCCCAATACTGTACGCGAGCATCTATATGTCGAGCAACCCGAATTCAACAGACCCTTCTCTATGCTGGACAAGGGCCCGCCGGTGCCTAGGATTGAAGAGGGCATTCGCAAACGAATCTTGCAAGTCATCGAAGCCGCCAACCCATCCTTACCTGAACCTCGCCAATCACTTTTCGATGAACCACTCCTGTCAAGGGACGCTTTGCAGGGCTACCTCGAGTTATTCTTCTACCGATTCAACACCGCCTATCCTTTAATGCACCTTGCAACATTCGACGCCAATAAAGTCGAGCCGCTGCTACTTATTTCCGTCCTCTTACTCGGAGCCACCTACTCAACTAAAGACGCACACCAGCTGGCCGTCTGCATTCACGATGTCATCCGCCCCAGCATCTTTGCCCATGCAAGCTTCTCGGCGCGCGCCGAACTCTGGACACTGCAGACTATTCTCTTGGTCGAATGCTTCGGCAAGTCTCGGGCTGGACAGAAGCAACATGACATGAGCCATCTTTTCCATGGACTTCTCATCAATCTCATCCGGCGGTCTGACTGCCAATCGGTTCGACCCCAAGGACCCCCTGTCGATCGAACAGATAGTACAGAAGCTGCCATGCGAGACCTCTGGCGACGATGGGCTATTGCAGAACAGAAGAAACGGCAAGCAATCATGATCCGACTCAACTATCACATTCAGCTAACATCTAATTCCAGGCTTGCTCTATTGTGCTTCATGTGGGATACACAGCACGCGGTACTCTTCTGCCAAAGTCTTTGCATGTCTGCATTTGAGCTTCGTCTCGAGCTTCCATGCAGTCAAAGAATTTGGGAAGCTCCTGACCCAACATCCTGGGCTATGGCATGGCGTCTGTCGCCCTGCAACCCTCAGCACAACTTCTTCCTACCCAGCCTCAAGTCTTACCTTGGCCCATCAATGCCCCGCCCACAAGCATTGACGGGACTATCACACGTACTTATGCTGCATGGACTTATGTCGATAGCATGGGACATGCAACGCCGCGATCAGACAGCTCTCGGTGTAACTGATGGCGATGCGCCGACTGCAAACTGGCGACAGATTATTGGCAATGCCTATGAAGCTTGGAAGGGAGATTTCGATGTCTACATAACTTCCATCATCTCTCGACTACAAAATACTCCAGCCGATCAGGCCCGACGCAGCGAATATGTGGCATTTGCAACTGCTTACAACGCCTTGTTCCACTCAGCACAGGCTCTTCTACATATGGAGTTCCTGGACATTCAGATCTATGCTGGTGCTCGTCACATCTTGGGACGGCCAGTGCAGCAGAAGGATTACCGCCGATCTGCAAAGGCTGTCAAGCAGTGGGCTTCAGCGGCTACAGAACGTCAAGGCAAGGAACAAGGCTCAAAACCCGAGCAATCTCCAGCGCCCGGAAAGAACCCAGCTCCCATTGCCGCATGGCACGCCGCTCGCTTGCTACACGAAAACACCAAGGTCCTCACTCGTTCAGACGCCATGCAGCTATTCCATGTACCGTGGTGTCTATACTTGGCAACGTTGGCGTGTTGGGCATTCCGTCATGCACAACCGAGCAAAGGAGGCATGAATGATCTTGACGATGATGATGACGAAAGTGGTGACGAGGGAGACGAGATCATCTGGGATCCTCAAGGGGAGATGGAAAGTCTCGTATCAAGAATGGCGCAGAATGTACCGCAGGATGTTGATGTCAAGACGGGCCAACTTCGTCAAACAGTTGGTCTTGTCTGGACGATGGCGGAGACTTTGAGCAAGGTTAGATGGGGAATTCTGCATGCTGGAGTTGTTGTGCTGCGAGGATTGATTCCACAGAGGCTTATCAATCAGTACGATGAGCCTCATGATGACAACTTTTGATGAAGTGAATTTAGGATAGTTTATGATTATGTTATTATATGATACTTACCTTCCATATTACTGCCGTCGGCTTAACTTCGTGAACCTATTTGATCTGAGACATAAGCCACACGTGTCTTTCGCAACCGTTCATGCTAAGCCTATCTGATAATTTTTGAAGCTCGAAGAATCTCGCAATAGATGTCATATCTCTCGTCACCCAAATATTTCCGGTGACAAGGTATACAGCAAGCCAAATGTCCCTGTACCAAACCCACACCAAGGGAAATAATCTCTGATGCATAAGAAATTAGTTGCCACGCTGTATATACCATATGTTCAGTATCTGAAGACGATACGCCCATACAATTGGTCAGTACTGCTTGAGCCCCAGATTACTGGTGCAACTGCATCAATAAAGTATGAGGGCCCAAGAATTATTATTGTATCTATCTTGACCCAGCACCTCAAAGGTCTTGATACAATGAATGAAGTGTGTCTATCTACCAAGCTAGCTCTGCTTGAGCACCGCAACTTTCCCTCTGCAATTGAGAACACAACATCGCATCCTGATCATATGTCCCAGTCTTCATCGGTCCGACGACCTTGGGCATCGCAGGCAATATTGGCTCGCCCAGCTCAACTTCCCTTCTTCTATGCTCCATCACCTGCTTCCTGACAATGTTCTGGAAGTGGATTGGTCCCTATAATCAGAGTTCGTTAGCGGTTGACAATTGAGTTGAGGCTTATGGTGCACTGACTCGTTCCTTATCTGGGTGCAGTTCGCCACTAACAAACACTCCAGCTTCTAGATTGGCCTGTGCGGACTCGCATAGTTCCTTATCTTCTTCTAGAACCTGTGCATAGAACTCCATGGTGGCCTTGAAGATTTCGTCTCCGGCTGAGTCGTGTCGGAAGACTTCATTCTCAATCCTTGTGTGTGTTTCGTCGACGGGAATCATGCGCTGGATGTAAAAGAAATTCTTCCTGATAAGAATGTTAGCAACTCTATCCAAAACAAATGCAGTTACTTCTTGACTTACGTGACTGTGACTGAAGTCGATGGAAAAAAGAATCTGATGGAGCGTTTGAAATCGTCTGTTCCATCATCTTCCTTCTTGTTGACGATCTTGTGCTCCAAACAATTGCCCTTTGGTTCAACTTTGTATTTGGGCAAGTCCGAAACTCCAGCGATGAGAGGGTGGCTCGTCGGACAGTGGTAACATTCTGAATCCGTTAGATGGGTTGTTGAAGATGGGATATACGACAAACCGTTGTAGTTCTCCATCACTCCCTTCCAGTTGGATTTGAGATCCATTTCCCACATATGGTCATATTTGTATCCACTTGTAAAGTCAAACATAGTCTTCTCATCGACGCCGCCGAACTGCTTCTCCCATGTTTCCTCCAACTCAGCCTGCAGGTTGACCCAGACAAAGCCAGTCTTGTCGACATGGACATGAATAGGCAATAGTCCATGCTGACTCTTGTCAAAGTCCGGGACCGCCTCGAAACGTGGAGCCTTAGCCAAGTTTCCCTTCAGTCCATATGACCAACCATGGTACTTGCAACTGATAATACCAGTCTTACCAGCCTTGTCTTTGATGACCGGGTAGGCACGGTGGCGACAAGCATTATGGAAGCCATTAATGTTACCATCGCGGTCTCGGATCAGGAAGAAGGGAAATTTGGCGTAGGTGAAAGAGAGGTAATCACCGGCTTGCTGAAAGCGTAGCTTATGAGTCAAGAGAATCCATTTCTTGGAAAAGATTGCTCGGCGTTCGAGCTTGTAAATTTCTGGGGAGCGGTACCAAGAAGATGGAAGACCACGGGTTGGTTCTGTCTTGTTGTTAGCATCGCTACCCGATGAGAGTCCAAGGAATTTCCACATGATGAAGGTAATGTCCGGGAAGAATTCAGATGAAGTTTAGAAAGTGCTGTAAGCAGATTTGGTTCAAATTGGATGAGGCAAGTTGTGGATGGGCTCGAATTTGATACAACAGTGCCAGTGATCAATTTGAGAGACGTGGTCTTATGGCTATGTAACTATCGCGGGGTCCTGTATCTGTCCAATATTCGTCCTTCATCACACACATGCCAATCTACCGTGAGGCGAAGAGTATCGCCGATCTGATAGGCTCTGTGCTATCTCGACTCGACTGAAATTTCCTAAAATGGACGATAATCTCATTGGACATGTTATAATTGCCTAAAATGGATTTAATTCTGATGGACGTGATTGGTTGTGTGTCAGTCAGCCGGAGTCGTGACGATATGGTGAGCAGCCAATCCTTCTCAGGACTAGTGATTGATAACCTTTTGCCGACGATAACCCTCCAAGCTCTTTCATATTGGTCAGACTGATAACAGGTGATGGTTATATGCACCTTTGGCAAAGATTACGGATCAAATTGCGGAAATTGACGGTTATAATCCTTGTTACCCCGCCGTACATCGGCTGCTGCACGGCTTGTAACCGTGCATTCGAGAGGAACGCGGGGAAGATAGAGTAGCAATTTATTGGTCATAGTCGAGAGTGGGGTGGAGATTTGAGTTCGGGTAGAGACGTAGGCCGCTCTCGGAGTATTGCCGTTTCCTGGTACATTACATAGGTCATGGGAGAGATAACAGTCATGTCACTGGATGGTTGCCTGTTGGGCACTCGTGTTGGTTGCATTAGAATCCCATTCTTAATTGTTTGTTCGGGATTCGGGCTGCAATGAACGTCCCATGGGTCTTGAAGCTGGAGGCTTAGCATGGCCACAAGGGTAGGTAGGCTTCTAGGAGTAGCTAGTCATCGACCCAGCCAACATGTTCGATCTATGGAATACCTAGTCACTGGTCGTCAGTAGTTAGTCGCCTGGAAATTAGACTAATTGTGTTTCCCCATTCCCGATAAGCCAAAAGGAATGTTTTGAGAAGCCCGACGTCTAGGAGCTCAGGGGGTGATGGTGGACAAAGTTACCTACCCTGTACGTAGTATGATGTCAAGACTTGGCCGATTCACCAAAGCTGCAGTAATGTTTTAGGGGCACATTTGTCTTCTCACAAACGGAGAGCTTGTAGGCAATCTGACTGAAATCTATCTCCGGCCAAAAATAAACTTAGGCACAACTATACAGAACAGAAGAACGGACACCTCTTCGATCGTGCGACCGTAGGAAGCGGAATACATCGCCACACCATTCAGCCCATGTCCACTCGTGCATGTTCCTTGAGATTGCGCAGCTTGTGCCACCCGACCATGTCAAAAATCTCTCCCCAAAATGTGGTTATCATTTCCTCACATGCCCTTATATGCATCGGCAGCCGGTTTCTCCCAAATGAGGTCCGCCTCGTGAGCTGAGATAAATTTCGTCTTCAAGACCTTCGGAAAGTAAAGGTACTGACACCAACATGGATCATCGCATATGAAGAAAAGAAGGCGCCAACGCTCCAGGGGCCAAAGCCAGAGTACCCGTAGAATAGCATAACAAGAGTAGTAACTACCAAGCCGACCCAACCACAATAAGGTTGAAACCATCCGCGGTAACGGAAGCCCTTCCTGTCGATGTTTTGAGCCTTGCAGGCACGAGAGAAGAAAATATTCGTGACGCACATGACCTCAAAATCGATCAAGGCACTGGCTGTGACGGGGTTATTGAACCATTGCAAGACTAGTGCTGAACTTCTCGAAAGTTGAAGAAAGGAGAGCATGGAGAAAGGCAAGTGAGGGCGTAGCAATTGTACGGAACGCCTTGTTTTGTGCAGTTCCTAAAGAATGCTGGCGCTCTTCCCTCGAGTGCCAAGCTGTGTAGGCTGGCGGATCGTATCAACCCCCAGATGCCAGAAGTTGCCATGAACATCATGTCTCTGGTGAGGATGGAGGGCGCCGACCCTGGAGCACCTTCAACCGTGGCGTGCGCACTTGAGAAGGTCAAGGCTGACATAAATGACGAGCCACAAGGACTGATGAAGATCGAGTATCTCCGATTCCGATACAAGCCCACCACCTTCGGCCACATGGCACAGTGGTTTTGCGAAGTTGTTGACGAAACCGACTTGAAAAAACTCCTGCGACACGCAGATCAGTGCATGGGCCCCTATTGGAAGGACGGCTGCCTTTACTATAGGCGCGAGGACGAGGGTTGGGACGACGACGGTAACTACATCCACGTAGAAGCTTACACCGGAAACGCCTCGATTAGATACGCAAGGTTGAACGTTCAACATAGGCAGAAGAAGAAGTGTGATCATCCCTGGACACCGCAGCAGATTGAAAACCGGCCATTAATTGATGGCATTGGTCTTGAAGATAACGTGGACCCTGAGGGGTGTCTGGGATGAGAAGCAGCAAGCGATAGTTGCGACTTTTAAAATTTGGAACGCCAAGAGGGCTACCTTCCACCCACATGTTAAGGCACTCCCGAGTGGAAGATATGGTGTTTAAATTGATAACCAGCTGAGAGAGGTAATAGACGTGAAGGAGAAGGGTGAAGATGCTACCGTCCGGCTTGGGGTTGGAGAGGAAGAGGTTAACCTGGTCATTTTAAAGAGTGGAGTTTAAAACATAAATACTGTTACTTTAGAATGGAACTATGACAATTCGCAGAGCAAATAAGACACTTAAAAACACTATATTCATTCGTTTTCCATTGTAATCGCTTTTTTCTCTGCCTCAATATGTATCACGATAGATCTAAGGCAAGTAAGGAAGCTTGCACGAACGGCAGGATTTTATGAATAGACCGACCATTTTACTTTGCCACAGAGGATTTTCTTCTGTGAAGTTTAAACTATGTGCGAATAGTTGCAAACACAAGAAAGATGCTGTCTCAAGGCCATTAGAGTGAAGAATGTTTCATTCATCAAAGTAGAGTATAGCCAAACATCGAGGTGGCTGTGATTTATTACACTGAATGGAGGATGATCATTTTCCTTGCTAATCGTACAAAAATTACTTACTGTGTGCCCTTCACAGAGTACTGCCGACCTAAGAACCCCGTCTGGTAAAGTAAAGAAGGCATTTCTCCTTGGGTGTGATGATGTAGCTCTCCAACATCTCCATTGAGGCTTCAGTCGTGCTTGGGTGCAAACGAAGCTCAAATTCCCTCAGCACAATACCTAGATAAAGGCGGAGCTGTAAATGTGCCAGACTGCAACAGTTAGTTCAAGTAAAGCATGGAATGACTTTGTATATAGACTCACTTTAGACCGACACATGCTCTGTTCCCCGCAGAGAAAGTAAGGAAATTTTCTTTCATCGCGGGTGTCTCGTTCAACCACCTATTCGCGTTGCAGTTAGAAAAGCGCTATAATACCAAATTGACAGACTGTACCTTTCAGGTAAGAACCTTTCACTATCTGGGAAAACCTCTTCCTTTCTGTGCTGAGAATAAGCTTGCATGGCAACTATGGTACCAGCAGGCAAGTATGTCCCGTTGATATCCATCCCTCCCGGCGGTACTATGCGTTCTAGGAGTGCTGGGAGGCTGGCATACTTGCGCATTCCCTCTTTGCAAACAGCGTTCAGGTACGGGCTGACTTCTAAAGCGTTGAACATCTCTGGTGAAAAGCTGGAACTTAGGCTGCCTGGGACGATTTGGCATAGTTCCTGATAAAGCTTGGCTTGAATCTGGGAGTTGTTCGCGAGCTCGAAACAAATACAAGCGGCTATGGTTGCAGTCGTATCACTTCCGGCAGTCCTGAAATCTGGTTAGCGCTTGTTTCGTCGCCGTTCTCAACACCTACATGATCTCAGAGATTGACGCAACAATTTCTCCTTCGCTGAGTTTGTCATTTGGGTTATCATCTCCGAACTTGCTGAGGGTTTCAATGACATCCAATGATCTAGACTCTAGATTGCCCGCCTCTCTTTCGTTTTTCCAGTTTGTGAAAGCATCCTTGGGGAACTATTCTTGGTCAGAGATATCCATCACAGGTGCAGTTTTGAGTTGGGATAGGTTTGCGCGTTAGGAGATAGGTTTGCGCCTTAGGAGGTACCTTTTCGCCAAATATAGCTGATTGCTTCCATTTGAGCACTTTTCTTGGCAAGAAAAAGTCAGGCACGCTGCCCAGGAACGGGATATAGATATTCTAAATAGCCATGTTAGCTCGTCATGCATTACGTTCGAGATATAAGTCTCACCAGGAAGAACCATTTTGTCTGATCTTCAACGATTTCAACAAATCTAGCACCTTCACCCGGCTCCTTGAGCATGTTGAGTTTCCCATTAAATGTGAGGTCGACTGACCGGAGACCAGTTAGTGTTTGTGCGGGACTGGAGCCTGACTGGTGAACATACCCACAACGTCCAGAGTTAGATATCTCCAGTAACGAAAGGCGTCCAAAGCCTCTCCTTCCTTTTCCGCCTCGTCTAGCTTTGAGATAAGTTCTTGTAGGTGATCGTAGATTCGAGGAGCAAACGCCATGAGATTTTGCCGCGAGAAAGCTGGGAGATAACTCTTGCGGCGTTGATTTGCTTTCTTAACATCTCTCAGAGCAAGGCACGGTCGCGAACCGTCTATTATGGAGAACGTCTCATAGAAGGGGCCTTTCATAACCTTCATGTTCTTGTAGATCTTGCGAACGCCCTCCGTTTCGTTGGTAACAACTATGTTGGGAGCGATTTGGACAGTGGAACCTTTCTACTGTCAGCCAGATCTCCCATAAGTGTAGGTGACACCATCTCTCACCATATTCATGAAAGAGCGACTGAACCCAGTGCATTCGTCTGGACTTAGCCTGCATCACTAACATAGGAATCGATGAAACTTTAGCAAGCTTTGGCCCTGGTACTTTCGACGTTGGAGACAGGAATATATTCCAGACGGCCTTTGACAGATGAGCACAGTACTATTGAACGCTCATATGAATATCAGCCTTACATCAATTAAAAAGCCAGTCAATAGTACGAGAAGAGCTGACGAGGCGACCTTGATATAGATAAGGTCGTCATCAGTGCTGAGCTTCATTTTGGTGGCTATGCTGAACGGTTTTAGCTGTAGTGTTTCGGAATGAAGTCCTGCTTCTTGAAAGTTGAATCTAATGGAGTTAAAGAGGAGTTGGGTATGTTCCGTTATCTAACAAGGGTGACTGTGCTTTATATAGTTTATAGATAGCATCTTCAACTTCTTTGCCAACATTGCGTTCCCCTAGTCTCAGGGCCTTACAACGTCGTGGCGAAGCTCTGGCTGACAAAGCGGCGCTTTGCAATTGGAGTTCCGTAGGTACACAACCAGCTATGCGGATGTACGTAATCTCTTTCACATAGCCGGATGTGCGCGTCATGCTCGTCCTGTATCCGTAATTCCGTCCGCATATAGGAGGTCAAATTTTAGGTACTTATATCCGATGTCAACGAGGTGGTCGCACGCCGAGGGTAGCAATCGGCGTATTTCAGCCGTCTTTAAGCCACCTCTGGGGTCGCTTTTAAAGTCAATAAGGATCAGACTGACCTGTGTCTAATTGGTGCGGAATATCCTTGCTTGGAAACGGAGATTTCCATGACACCAAACGTGGTACTGGCCTTACAGACTTCCTATAACCGTCTGTCATTGCACCTCATACTAGGGGGAGGGTGTCTAGTACGACCCAAAATTGGCTGGTATCGACGCAGCATCACTCCGTGGTTCCTACATAGTGGGCTCTTGAATCATGGTAAGACAGTAGTCACAGTAGTCACAGCACTAAATAGTTAAGAGAATAGCTCAGCCATAACCCTTATTACGTAAAAACCTGTCTTGTACGATTCTTCTGAATAACTCTGTCTGGGAACGGCAGGGCTTCACGTCGTGGGTGCTACTATTAACGGACTCGATCTTATTTATCCTTGAATAGCGAGGAGCGAACAACGCCAAAACGTACAAATGCACTAGTCCCAAAGGAGGACTGGTTTGACACAAACGCCCCGACGAACATCATCCTCCATTTTAGCAAAATCTTTCCAAGAATACTCTGTGACCAGTGCTTCAACCGGGAGCCGACCTTGCTTCCAGAACTCTACGAGGGCAGGAAGAAACTTGTGGAAACACATGAGTATCAGAGAACTGACGCAAAAAATAATAAGTTGGCGGTGTGCACTCACCAAGCGTGGTACCGCAGAGCCTTGGCTCACCGCGGAATAAACCAATCCACGTCCAATCCATGTCGACACCTCGATGCGGACGGGTTCGCCCCGAGGGGGACTTGCGACCGACGAAATCCTAGCACCATTGGCTGACGCTTCGATCATGTTCTCTATGACCGCTCGTATGCCAGTGGTATCAAACGCATAGCTGGATCCCTCTCCGTTAGTCAAAAGTCGCATTGCTCGAACCACATCCTCCTTCGAGGAGTTTATGACATGAGTAGCTCCAAGCCTTTGGGCAAGATGGAGCTTTTCGTCGGATATGTCCACAGCGATGATTTTGGTTGCAGGAGTCAGGTTCACAGCAGCAATGATACCAGCAAGTCCAACTGATCCTGCACCGTAAACTGCCACTGAGCTACCTACAGTAGGGCTCAGTATGTTCAAGACTGTTCCAGCTCCGGTTTGAACACTGCAGCCGAAAGGACAGAGTATGTTCAGAGGAAGGTCTTTGTCGATGCTCGTAGCACAGTATCCGTTGACAATAGACCTACTGCTGAAGGAAGACTGACCAAAGAATGAATGCACGTCTTGGCCATCGGCAAGAGAGAACGGAGTAGAACTGTCTAGGCGAGTTCCCCCAAAGATCAATCTGGGACCTTCCTCGCAGTGGGCTGGGTGTCCTTTGCGACACGATGGGCATACCTCGCAGGCAGGGAAGCTTAGGAGTACATGATCGCCCACTTGAACATGTGTGACTTGAGCGCCAACCTCTTCTACGACACCTGCCCCTTCGTGGCCGAGGATTATTGGCATCGGAACGGGAATCGTGCCCTAACCTCCAGTCAGCTTATAGTCCAAATACATCAAGACCTAGAGGCGACAACATTCCGGCTCGACAAGTCCGTATGACAGACCCCAGTGGCTACCATGCGAACCAAGATCTCGTTGGAGCGCAATTCCCCAAGGTAGACCTTACGAGGCTCAAAACTACCATTTGGGGCGGTAACAACTAGAGCTGTTGCAACTCTCCGTGCCTGGATGTCTTCTGCAGTCATATTCTTCTGTCAAGGAATCGAAAAGAGTTGGCGGCAATAATGACTGAGGGAGTAAAATCTAAAGAGACGACGAAAGAGTTGAGCTTGCAATAGTGTCGATTATAATCTTGATAGGGTCCGTATCTAATCTGGGGATTTGCTTCCTAGTAATTCTGCTATGGGTACCGTGAGGTAAGCTTAAAGTTAGTTTTAGCGATCCGAGTCCTCGTGATGTGAGGGGCTGAGCAAAAGCACCACAGGACGAAATTGGGCACAGCGCATGAGTTGGACAGCGGGTACACGCCTCCCCATGTTCGGAAATACAAGACAAAAGTGGTGTAAGCCATCCACATCCGGAATTACGGGACGAAACTGGTATCGTGCTCCGGTGTGGGGAAGCAATGATCCAAGGACGTGCGTAAACTAACTAGTCTCGCCAGCATGGAAATTGGGATTGAGGACCCTCGATCTTCTTTTCGCCACTGATGACTCGTGATCGATAGGTAAGCGGGCTGCCCTAGCTAAGGGGGATGGAAATGCCGGGATGGTAGTTCTTACCGCTTCACAAAACAAGGTTAATAATTAGTCTCTATTGATTCAATGCTTCGGCCAAGGCTACCTTGAGTTCCTTGAACGAAACGTCGATTTGTCATTGATCGACAAGGATGCTGGAACGGAAAAGTTGAAAAGACCGTGGTGCCGAGTTGTTGCTGATGATGGTTGGAACTAGGAACTGTCTTGAGGTTCTATTGCCGTATAAATGCGATCCTGGTATCCTGAGAACAATCACTACGACACCCGCTATCATTCGATTAAGTCTCGGTCTTACACAGACAACAACAGTCCATCCCTCCACCTAACATTTCCAGACCCTTCACCATAATGAGTGATACATTCAGCACCCCTTCCGGTAGCTTGAAGCCGCGTATGCTCATCAACGGCCAGGTATGTCGCATGGTGCCCAGACGTCTAAAAACTACAGACAGGGTCTCTGACATTTGCTTTTATTTTTAGTTGGTCGAAGCATCTGATAAAGGCACTTTTGCTCTCGCAAACCCGGCCACTGGTGAACAAACAGTGCTCGGTATGTAAACCAGGTCACATAAGTCAATAGTTCTGATATCACTAACGCATCGGTAGTTCCTGAGGCCTCCGAAGACGATGCCAACAGCGCAGTTGCTGCGGCGAAGGATGCATTCCCGGCTTGGGCTGCCCTCGATCCCGCAGAGCGTGGGACGTATTTGAAGAAATTGGCCTCTCTTATTAGAGATCATGCGGATGAGCTGGCCCAGCTCGAAGCTGCCTCAATGGGCCGGCCTGTCCGTGACTATATCGACGCTATGCAAGCCTCGATGTCATTTGACCACTATGCCGAAGCTTGGTCATCTATCCAAGGCCAATCGAGTCTCAACCACCCAGGATATGTGGGTTTTACATTTCGCCAGCCCTATGGAGTCGCGGCCGCTATTATTCCCTGGAACGTTCCACTCCAAGCCTTTGTCAATAAGGTAGCGCCTGCCTTGATAACAGGAAACACCGTTGTGGTCAAGTCGAGCGAGAAGGCGCCACTCACTTCTGCACGAGTCGCTGAGTTGGTGATTGAGGCCGGCTTCCCTGCCGGTGTGCTAAACATCCTATCTGGACATGGTCTCCCGTCTGGCGCAGTTTTAGCAAAGCATATGGATGTTCGCGTCTTATCTTTCACGGGATCCGGGCCAACGGGCAGGCTGATTCAGGTCATGGCAGCTCAAACCAACCTGAAGAAGGTCATACTTGAGCTTGGGGGAAAGTCACCTGCGATAGTCTTTGAAGATGCAGACATCGAGAAGGCAGTCGAAGCCACAGCCCGCAGCATCCAGACCAACAGTGGTCAGGTGTGTATGGCAAACTCGAGAATCTACGTCCAGAAAAGTATCGCAAGCAAGTTTCTGGGAACATTCAACGACAAACTTGGAAAGGTCAAGCTGGGAAACCCAACCGATCTGGCCGTGAACCATGGTCCCCAGGCAGATAAGAGGCAATACGAGGCGATACTTTCCTATATAGAGAAAGGAAAGAAAACAGGATCGCTCCTACGCGGCGGCAACGGAAAGCTAGATGAGATGGGCGGCTATTTTGTCGAACCCACCGTTTTCACAGACACACCAGAGGATGCGGCAATTATGAAGGAAGAGATATTCGGTCCAGTCGTCAATATTAATACTTTCCAAGATGAGGAGGAGGTAATTGGGAAGGCGAATGACACCGAGTTTGGTCTTTACGCGGCGGTTTTTACCAAAGATATTAGCCGAACAATGAGGATTGCTAAAGCCCTGCAATCTGGTTATGTGGCGGTAAACTGCTCTAGCCCAACTCTGGCCGAAGACCTTCCATTTGGAGGGTACAAGGTATCTGGCCAAGGACGCGAAGGGTGGTTGCACAGCATGAATGAGTTTCTGGAAACCAAGACAGTGTTGGTAAAGGTCGAGGATAGCTAGATACACCTCATCGTTTCTCCTTGTGAGCTCGGTGTAGCTTGGGTGTAAGTTTGTCCGTAATTTTTGTTTGACAGCGACACAAATAAATGTGATTTGCTGAGAGCTGTCCTGTGCGTGTTATCCCGATTCCATACCTGCCTGTAAGACGGCAAATGTATGGCCTTAGCGATGACTCGCGACGATCATTTGATTTGATGCATAGATTTCTATTTCTTGAGTGTTGAACCCTACCTCATGAAAGGAATACAAAGGAAGTTCTTGCTATGGACCTCTTGTAGAATCACTTGTCGACTGTAGGCGAGAGCAAGCCAGTTTGGTAGAAACAGAACATCTGGATTCTATGAAAGCGATCAAACGCGCTCTTATAAGAATTCAATGATAGAATTGACCTTCGTAACATCATACAAATATTACATGAATATCCCAGGAAGTAATGCAAGAATCATTACATTTCCAGTTCAAGGTTATGTTGATCTTTGGAACTCTCTCCTAAGAGTATCTATGAGAGAATCCTCAGGCTAACTAACCATGTACGACATGGGACGATGCGATACAAGACGTAGGTGTGCCCTTGTGCAAAAGACACACTCCTGCTTATTGTAGGTCCTCAAGACGCCAACGACGGAAGTTTTGATGGTCGCAGGGCAATTTTGGAGAGAACGGAAGGCTACTCTAATTCTTGTCGACTGAGATTTTGAATTAGGCCACTTACATGTTGCATCTACTTGTTCTGGGACGATATACCTTTGTCTCAACTGTCTGTACCTGAGGTGAGTTAGTGTTGGCGGTGCGAGGGGCCGAAAGAAAGACACATCAACCATGCGCACTCCAAATGCGCCGGCTGCTTGTGGCAGGGTTATTAAGACTCTACAAACTCGTGCTCAAGGAAAAATCATATCCCTTGGTTTCTTGGACTGTTTGGACATGGCGGGTTGTGAGAGGAGAGGGTAGCGGAGAGTCTTCTACCAGTTCAGAAGATCGGCCCCCCTCCCGATGACGCCGAAACCAGAGCAGATTTTTCAGCTCAAGTTGTTACAGTATAGGCTCCATGGTGCCTCGGCTTGACCCATAAGTTTCGGGTTAGAAGTTGCCAGGGTTGATGACGGCTGTGCAGAGCCTGGTCCATAATATGTGCAATGCACTTCCCCGCCTCCCCGCCCTCAAAAGAGGGTGGTTCTATCAACTAGCATCACCTTGCGCCTCGAAGATTATGATCAACTAACCCTGCTATAAACCGTGCTGACAGGTATGGAAAATACTTCCGGTAGTTACCCTAGTATTTAGTATGGAGCATTACAAGGACCTCAAATGATTCCATGGATGTTAGACTAGCAGGGCAGAGAGGCAAACCTGGGACTATCCAGGAAGTCTACATTATCTTGGTTTAAAGTTTTCTACCCCTTCGTATTCGGCGCTGCCAAGACGTAGTTCATTGGGTGTAACACTCAGCGAACCATAGATGATTTTATAAAGGTTGTCCAGACGCCTTTCTATGCATCTACATTCACTACCACCAATCTTGTACTCACTTGTGAGATACAACTTCTACGTTTATTTTCAGTCATGAAGTCCATCCACTTCTTGCTGCTGTGTCAGGCCATGGTGGGAGCCTCGGCTGGAAATCTTGCAACATTGGAGCGCCCCACTGTCAGGGTTCAGAACGGAACCTTGGGTGGTGTTTTCAACCGTCACTACCGACAAGACATGTTCCTTGGTATCCCCTACGCGGCCCCTCCTGTTGAAAACCTTCGATTCAATAAGCCAGCTCCCCCTTCACCCTGGGTTGGGACGAAAGATGCTCGTTCCTACTCAGCCCAGTGCCTCGGTACATCCGTCGGGCTGACTGGTTTCAGTCAGAAAGAAAATCCAGAGGAAATGGATGAGGATTGTCTTTATCTCAATGTCGTACGTCCTGCAGGCGTTGGAAGACGCCGCAAGCTCGCGGTCTTGGTATGGATCCACGGAGGCGGATGGTTCGAGGGAAGTGCTAGCGATGGCCGGTACAATGGCACTTTTCTTGTCTCAAGTTCAGTCAAAATGGGGAAACCTATTGTGTTTGTCAGCTTCAACTACCGACTCGGTGCTTTTGGCTATCTCTCTGGACAGGAAGTCCAGAAAAACGGCATAGCAAACCTGGGCTTACAAGATCAAAGACAAGCTTTGGCCTGGATTCAAGAGAATATCCATTCATTTGGAGGTGATCCCAAGAGAGTCACGGTTATGGGAGAGTCTGCGGGTGCCTTATCCATCGGCTTTCACTTGCTTGCCAAACAGGGACGGGACGAAGGCTTGTTTAGTGCTGCTATTGCACAGAGTGGTAGTACTTTCACTCCCGCTCTAAGTCGCAGTGCTGCGCAGCAACAAGCTGATTTCGAAGGGGTGCTCAACGTTACGGGCTGCGCACGCTCCAAGGAAGTACTCCCATGCCTCCGTGCCATCCCAGCCAGCAAATTGAGAGAAGCGAGCAAAACCCTACCACTCTCATTCACTCCCGACGGAAACCTGGTACCGAGATCAGCGCTTAAGTCACTCAGAGAAGGCAAATTTGTCCGCGTTCCTCTCTTGATCGGTACCACGAGGAATGAAGGAACGTCTTTCGTGCAACAAGCCTTGAAAGAGCCATTGAACACTATTGAAGATCTTGCGACGTTTATCCAGTCAACCTGGGGACTTGGGAAGATCCCGCGTCAGATACTCCAACGGCTCGTCAAACTATACAAAAAAGATATCAAGTCCCCTGCAGCTGGCTTGGGTACTGTTGCCCCAAATCCGAATTCCCAGCTTGGGGCACAGTACGGCGCTGCAACGCTATGGATGGGAGATATGATGTTTACGGCCGGAAGGCGTGCCACGAATCAAGCTTGGACTAGTTTCGATGTGCCGAACTACAGCTATCTATTCGACACGGTCCCGGCTAACCTCAATGCCAGCACCCTAGGGGTGGCCCACTTCCAGGAAATTCCTTATGCCTTCGGCAACTCCCAAGCTGTCGGCTGGGAAACTGATCCCTTTCCATCAGAGCCAATACTGAGGAAGAAATATGAGGAGTTAGCGGAGATCATGAGCAGAATGTGGATTAGTTTCGCTACCACACGCTCTCCAAACCATCATGGGGGTGAGTAACAAGTTTCAAGATTTCTCTGACTGGCATAGTGCCGCCTTCTTGACAAATAGAAAGCTAACACAAGATCGCAGTGCAGAGCTTGAATATCGACTGGCCGGCTTATTGCAGTGAAAACCCCAGGAACATTGTCTTCAGTGCATCCAAAGGTCTTAGTTTACAGTCTGATACTTGGCGAAAACAGTCTTTCGACATAATCTTCGGTTTGTCGGACGTGGGCTCCGATTGAGAGAAGATTAAAGCTCAGCAGGCGATGTAATTATTTATTCAGCCACCGCAAAAGTTCTCGCGACTTCTTCCACATGCAGCAATATTAAAATCTCCGAGTTTACTAGAGCATCTATGCCGTCATGAAACAAGAAAAGCGATACCACGTAGCTTCTAAGCTTTGCAGTAACTATGCATTGCGGCTCATTCAATAGCTGAAAGTCTACGTGAATCGGCAGATGGACTGGCCTATGAGTTCGACTACGTGCGACTCCAATCGAGCTATCAATATTGTGCTTCTGACATCCGCTCACCAGTTTGTAAACGGTGATGCAAATGATGCTAGTTCCGTTCGTAGAAGAGACTCTATTTGGCATCGAAGCCTAAGCGTGGAGTCATAGCTGGTTACCATGCTGGTGGAAGTAAGTGAAGGCAAAGGCCCAATTCACATTTCTTTTCAATACATGCAGTAGAGTCCAGAGTCCACTACCTTTCTCAGAACTAGTGTTATAGATCTTCAAGAATCATCAGCCGGGTACCCTTCTTGCATCCAATGTACTCTGCATCGAGATCGTCCGACTTGAGTATACATAGTTCCACCATGAGATGAAGCTTGCCGCGGCCAGAAAGCTCCCCACCCGGGCCATACAGCCCCATAGTCTTGTTTCGGAGCTTTACGTGATCTTTGAAAGAGCGCCCGGATAGTTCAAAGCTTTCAAGATCAAGGAAATACATGAGCTGATCTGCCTCGGGGGCTGCGTCATCCTCTAGCTTGCTTGCCACATGAGTCGAGAAAGAAATAATCCCATTTTTGTTGTGGTGGGTATCAAGATGATCAACCCAGGATCGAAAATATGGGTTCAGTTGTTCCCTCCAAATCTCAAGCTCCTTCTGAGGCAAATCGGGTTGGGCTTGTACTTCTCGGCAAAAGCAGAGATTGTCTGGAATCTTGGTAATCTTGACTCGTCCGCTTTGAATCTCGTCTGGGTACTTCGTTTCAAGGTCCACCAGCTTTTTCTCTGGTCTTGAAGCTGATGGTTCCGAGCTATAGGGAGAAGTGAACGTATCCCCTGGCGTTGTGTATTGATCTGGAGTCTGGGACATTCGGTGACGATAGACCTTCCAATACCCAGCGTCTTTACTCAGCTTTGTGCCGACAAGTGTTGCAAAACCTGAGGGTTTGGGCGACGATGTCGAGAACATATATCGGGACTTTGGGACTCTCATGACCTCCCGCCAAACTCCAGCATCATCAGGCAATCCATTCCAAAACGGCAGAAAGACCTTTTCGTTCCAAGTAAGGTACTCACGATGATGCAACCAATATGCGACAAATATCGTGGTACGGGGATTTTGCTGCTTAGAGACGTGGTTCTCATCTTGGAGGTGATCCACACGTTGTGCTGATCCAGCTGAAAGCTGGTGCAGGGTGGAAACAATCGGACTCTCTTCTTCAGTGACGTTGCCACTCTGAACACCAAAAAGTCCCCATGTGAACAGGATTTCTTTTCCATCAAGATCGGCGAGTAGAGCCATGATGAATAAGCGTGAGAGGGTTCGACAAGATGCTATGTGGTAGAGTGTGAGCCGTCACGCTAGCCTTGGGAGATGTTAAATATGAAGCCTTTTGGAAAACAATCATATTTGTATTTCCCTATTTCCGAAACTTCCGATGATGTCTTCATCTTTCCCGGCCTATTGAGAAGCTAGCTGGCGTATGGTTGCTAATAGATCAGATTAGAGTTTGCGACCCCTTCAGGACACGGCTCGCGGGCCGTAGTTTACATCCACATCTTTCGGACTATACCTAGAATTGTTAAAGCCCTCTGAAAGGTATCTACCCACATTTGAATCAGGTACAGACGGAGTTTTCAAACCTCTACTTCGGTATAAACCTCAAGATAATTGTTTTTCTCCAGAAATTAGAGACTCGGTTGTGTTCCAACAGTAGCCCAACCTCGGAGGAGTACCGTAAACCTTAGAATGAAGAATTGAACAGAGACAGTGTAACATAATTAAACAAGATTCTCTAACTATTATTGAATCTTGATGTTTCCTCCATAAAGCTAGCTATCTTCCTACCAGGACAAATCACGTATCTGGTCTTAGTTCGGAATTCGTCCACTCGCTACTTCTGTGGACCATTAAAACAGACCATACCAGTGCACTCGAATGAACACCCATTACGTGTGGCAAGAACGAAAGACTAAGAGGGTCTTCTTTTAAAACCCCGTAGGCACCCGAGGACCAAGGGTGCCTCGCGGCACGGACCCATCATAGCGGACCGCCGGACAGGAGAAAGATTGAGGGGTAAAAGTGCTAGTAGCTGTATAAATCTGCATTCATTATCAGCCATCAGCTCGTCTGCTTGCACTAGCATCGAAGCCAACAAGAAAAAGAAACCAACGTCAGTTCAAATTATCTTGTTTTTTTCGTTCAGAAGATGGTTCATACACCTCAATCCAATATCATCAAAGTCGCTGTTGCACAGATCGAGCCAGAATGGTTGGACTTGCAGGCTTCTGTGAAAAAGGCGTGCTTAGTTATCACCGAAGCCGCTACCAACGGCGCCAGTCTCGTTGCCTTTTCGGAGGCTCACATTCCCGGTTACCCCCTATGGATCCTGTACGCTTAGCATGACTCTTCAGAAGGCTCGTCCGCTGACAATACTACAGAAAGGATTTGATGAATGCTGAAAAGCATGTGGCGTACATCAAGAACTCGCTCATCATTGACTCACCGGAAATGAGGACAATTCAGCAATGTGCTGCTAACAACAAGATCGTCGTGGTACTAGGATTCTCTGAGAATGACCACCATTCCCTTTTTATTTCTCAAGCTATCATTGACATCGATGGCAAGATTCGTGTAAAGCGCCGAAAGCTCAAAGCCACTCATTTCGAGAGGGCAGTCTTTGGTGATGCTTCTGGTAACAGTCTTGTTAACGTCGCCACCACCAGCCTAGGCAGGAGGGTGGGCGTATTGGCTTGCTGGGAGCATTGCCAGCCCCTTCTCAAGTACCACACGGCAACCCAAAGGGAAGAAATCCACTGCCCTGGGTGGCCACCTCTGTACCCTCACCAGGATCAAGGCTTATACTCCATGGCAATGGAAGGTAAGACATTTGTGCTACATCTTATGGCGCCGCTAGCATTTCAAGGTGGCCTGCTTATGGCCCAAGCTTATGCGATCGAAAGCCAGACATTTGTGCTTCACGCCACATCGGTAGTCAGCGAGAAAGGCCTCAAGAAGTTGGGTCTTGACCCGGAAACGACGACCTTCAAAGTAGGCGGAAGACATTCAACTGTCATTGGACCTGATGGGAGGATTCTATCTAAACCGCTCGACCCCAACACTGAAGAACTCGTCTATGCTAACTTGGACATGGACGACATCCTCCTTGCAAGGGCTTTCCTAGACATTTGCGGTCATTACAGTCGCCCAGATCTGCTCTGGCTAGGCTGTAATATATCGGGACGGAAGCATAAATTGGATTCTAATGAGGAGCTACTTACAGCTATTAGAAACGAAGAACCTTTCGAGCTGTCGTTGCTGCACTCCCCTTGTGCTATTTACAAGGGGGAATCCAAGGTGTTAATCGTTATCATAAAGTAAAAAAACGTGACTACGCGGACATACAACTTAGTATCCATCAGTTAAGGATTCTCAGTACAATAATAGTTAACAATAAGAGCCAGCAAGAAGCAATTATAAGAAAGACTGAGCGCAAAGACTCTATGGGTTTGAAAATTTTGATGTTGGACGATTCCTAGGGCGAACAATCAACTTAAATACGGACCACAAAGCAAAGTAAGCTGCGGAACATAGAGATGATCGTGGAAGTATCACCGAGTTGTTGGTGTACTTAATACGTCTGAATCAGTGGGAGATGCCGAACACAGTTCCCTCTCTGTTCTGGATCCATCCCGAGACAGGAACATAACTCAGTCTTAAATATAATTTTGTAACGAAAAGTCAACAGGTGCGATGTATAAGACAAGCTCATCATAGGCCAGACTCCGTGCTCAAAAGACCTTGAAAAGAGTCAGACCAGTAATCCGCAGTCGGCCCAACAAAACACAGGTTGTGCCGACAAAGCAGAAAACACCAGCGAAGACCTTCACGCCAACCCAATTCCCAGTTTGGTCATATATGGCACCACAAATTGGACTGGTAATCAAGCCACCGATAGCACATAAGAAAAAGCTGATTCCAGTTCTAAAGCCTATCTCGTTAAGTGGCGAAATCTGTACGATCAGGACCGGTAGGAGCGACACGTAGGCTCCAGAAAAGAAACCAAAAAGGGCAGCAAATACGACAATTCCGCTTGTCGACGTGATAGGTATCCACATCGCCAGAATGAGGATGGTGGTTATGTAGCAAACTATGATGAAGATGTTGTATCGTCCGATCTTGTCGCCAAGGAATCCCGAAACTAATCGACCAAAAAGGCTGGTGGGGGTCGGTCAGTCAACTGAATTAGTGCGTTGTAGAATTATGAAACTGACCTTCCAGCGTTCAAGATAGCGACAAGGTACTCTACCACTGTCTGGCTCACGCCGCTAGAAGCAGCCTGGACTGGCAAGTAGTTAATCGGCGTGAATTGTCCGAAAGTGAAGAAGAAGACCCCGATTACGACGAGCATGAAGTTCAGTTCAAGAAAAGGCTTTTGCAGCTGTTTCCTGGTTACACTTTGTCGATGAGGAGGGTGTTTCGGAGCGACTGTCAAGTTAGCAATGATAAGGAGAAACATTATTAAGAAGGCATTTGTTCGCATTGCCCAGCCAAAATTAACCTGTCGAATTATTCGGTTTGTCATGATAGGCAAGATGATACCTCCCAAGCTGGACCCTGATGATACGATCCCGAAGGCCAACCCACGTCTCTTATTGAACCATCCGTGGAGAGACGCGAGTCCGCACTGGCAGACAGCGGAAACCCCGATAGCGCTGCATACTCCCTGCGCAAGGAGGAGCTGATAATACTCGGTTGAAATGGATGCCATCATTAGCCCAAAAACATGGAGTAATGAGCCGAAGAAAATAAGGTAGCGCGGACCATATCGGTCGTAGAAGTGACCTACTAACGGGCCCTTGGTGAAAACATCAGCATGCACTAGAGAAACAGAAAGGGATAAAAAAAAAGGTTACTAACCAGGCCCATCATAAAAAACACCTCCAACGAAGTGATCCAGGATATCTTGCCCGCTGATTCACCTCGAAGGAGATTGCTCTGATAGAACTCCTGGAAGGTTCCGATACCTGTGTCTTGTAAATTATCACATTCCGCAAAACGGGCTCTGCAGGATGACCTACTGTTGATCCAGCCAAAACTGCAGAACGACGTGCACCAGACGCCAGCCACAACTAACCAAGCCCGGAATCCGCCATCAGGAAGCTCTTCAGTACTGGACTGGACGGGTTGAGATGAAAGCTCAAGAGAGTCCTTTTTCTCGATCGTCTGTTCCCCTGAAGAGGGCACTTCGCTTTCTAACATGACGAATAGGCAAATTTAACCGGACTCGCGCTGTTCAGTGACAGCCAAAGAAAGTGTATGAAGATAGAAGAAAGAAGTAGAAAGACACGAGATTGGATGAATGCAACTGACTGATAATAAATGAGTGTGTGATTTAAGACACGGAAAAATATGCGATGCGAGTTACAACGGCAATTTCGGTCTCGGCGCTTGAACTGGGCCGAATAAACTGACTGGGCCGAATAAACTACCTGGACCGAATAGACTAACTAGATTAAGCTTGAGAATTCCGTATTGCCGAAAGACTATAATAGTGGGCATGCGGGATTGGATCATACCTATCAACTTTTGTCGGAAAAGCTAACCTAGATAGTAATAGGCAAGCTATTAAAATATTTTAAAACCTTATTGTTAAACTACCTTGCTTATTTTAAATATTTCTTCCGTCTTATTATATCTCGTATCTAAACTCCACTCTGCGCTCTTAACAGACGGAACGCTCTAGGACCTTTTAAAACCTTTGGCGCAGTAGACAGGCTCACCACAAAGCACCATCTAACCTCCCTCATACCTCTTAGGTAGGCCTGCTCTCAAGGGCGGGCTGGGCAACAACACGCTTTATCAAGCTCTTCTGCCCCTCCGACTCACGGACAACCAAGGCAAACTTGGTTGTTGGGACATCAGTATTCGTGATTATACCGTGCATGAGCAGTAGATTCTTTGCTTGCGGACTATATCTTCAAAAAGCCGATATGATTCTACGGTGGCTGAGATCAATACAGAGAACAGTGCTTAGCCTGACTCTTAACTCCGACCATGGCACCCTCAAAGCCGCTCTTTTTGCTGTGCGCCATTTAGAGGTGATAACCATTCAGCGAGTCGACAGGTCAAGATTTCCAGTGTTGACTTGACATTCAGCGCCTATGGATGGGCGAATACTCCAGCTTCAATAATCTTTAAAAGACCTGCTGTAGGGTGACACCACATAAGCTGCAGAAATTGTTGATGACGTCGTTCCCACTATTCGCCCTGCTGGTATAGGTTGAGCCAGCGCCTGTTGATTCGGACTGGGGCGTTGGAGTCAAGACGCTGATACCAAAAGCGCTACTTGTGGGGGCCTGTAGTCCAGCCCTGTGTTACTAAGCGGGATCTCCAGTGATTCGTAGTTTAACGCGAAATGTTGTATTCCCCGGACCTTTTCTTGTCCAATCGGCCTTGTGCTGATTATCCGGCTTCCGTTGGGCCCTCAAGCCCCGTCTCCGATCTGTCTTCGGACAACCTCGATCCTTCCCGGAACCACAAACGAAAGATAGCGACATGGGTGACCCACTCTGCGGCGCGCATTTCAGGTCATGCAGGTTCCTGACAAGGCGACGGGTACGTACACCGGGTCCGGTACATCTAAAATTCTAACCCAGATGCACCGGGCCAGATGCCGAGACCAGGTAAGTAGTGTTGGGGGGGATCGGTGCCGCTGGGTTAGAATCTTACATGCACCGACCCCGGCGCACGTAATGGCTGCCTCCTGACAAGAGTCAGGGGCGACAAGGGAAGCCTTAGCCTAAGATTGCAGGTCCGGTCCTGAGTGGGCTCATGTTGCTTGTATAGATGAGGGGTTTCCAACTACCTGCCTCGGCTCGTCCACCGTCCAGAATCATCATGCTACCAGACCAAGACTTGTCGCGTCTGAGAATACCGTCACTGACTTTACTTCCACTTACTCTCGCACATTGTCGCCTGAAAAGCAACGCCCAACGTGCATACTGGCATGTGCGCTCTGCCAACAACGTATTAAGAAATGTGATCACAAAAATCCTTGCGTATCTTGCACCAAGGTCAGTTTTAAACCATGATTAGATGCAGGAGGCGCACTTATGTTCGTCAGGCTTAAACACAATGCATCCCGAACAGACCGGCTTCCACTCGCCGTCGTTGGAGGTGCATGAACGACATTTTTATTCGTCTGAACCGCTGTGAGGAACCCCCAAAAATACCGTAGAAGTTTCTCGTTGGAGGTTCCCTTTTAACAGAGAGAAAGTGTTCAACTTCGACTCAGAGTGACATCAACGGTCTGTGAAGAGGAACCGCATATCAACATGGGCAATTTAATCTTGATTGTGGTAGGTTTGATCCGCCTTCCTCACTGAAGAATGGTTGAGGTTGACATAATTGCTTTTTAGACTTTTTTACAAGTCATGATGATTTCTTGCACAAAGGCCCTCATAGTGCCTGACGGCTGGGTTAGGCGAGGCTAAGTTCCTCGGTTAAACGTTCAATTGTCGATCCTCGAATCGAGACTGTCTACTCAGATCGTCCGTAACGTAACATGTATCTAATGCCGGTGGGCCGAGACACAATAATGAAAGGGCTCAATAAACACAATCTCCTATAACTCAGAAGCCTTAAGATTCTCTTATTCTTTATCTATACATCTAGCCCTCCAGCGCGTGGTTAGTCGTGCACCTCTACCAGGTCGCTGACGTCAGTGAAACGATTTAGAAGAAAATAGACAAAAGAAGGAGAAAAGAAGAAACATCTGCTAAATAGCCTCCGTTGTCTCTTGTAGGCCTTGTTGTCTCTCTTTCTCGTTTTCTTTATTCTTAACTCAAGAAAAAATGTTACCTTTAAGACGTTCAGCAAGGGTCGCTCGGCAGCTCTCCTATAATAGAGTCACAGACGAAGGAAAGATTGGAAAATCGCCAACACCTACAACACGACGAACAAGAGGACCCTCCCATCTTGTTGCAAAGAGTCTCGCATTGCCACTTTCAAGTGGTGACAAGCGACGAGGCGTGGATGATGACCAACTAGCTGAAAAAAAGTGGAAGTCATGGTCAGCTCACGCAACATCGTCGCCGTTCCCTGAGTTTGGTCGGCCAACCCGGCACCAGTGTGAAAAAGCGTATCGTGTTCTTCACGAAAATCATAATCAAGCAGTGGAGACTGAATTGTCCGACCCTTACACATCTGACACTATCCCTCACGTCCTTGACGCCATGGTCGTTGTGGTTTTGAGCCAGGCCACAAGTTGGAAGAATGCAAAGCGCGCTATACACAGCCTTGAAGACACGTACGGGTCTACCTTTGCGTATGATGATATTTTCAATGGTGGCATGGAGAAGTTGCAAGACGCCCTTCGCTGCGGAGGCCTTCACATCCGCAAGTCCAAGATCATCATGTCCATTCTAGAACAAGTACAGCATCGACACGGTACATGGAGCATCGATCACTTGTTCAATTTGAGCAATAAAGAAGCTATGGAGGATCTGATAAGTTATAAATATATCGGACCTAAGTCTGCCTTTGTTGTTATGGGTTGGTGTTTGAAAAAAAACGTGTTTACCGTCGACACCCACGTTTATCGCATCGCTGGACTTTGGGGTTGGAGACCAAAGGAGGCTAGTCGAGAAATGGCGCAAGCACATTTAGATGCGCTTGTTCCCGCTGAGTTGAAGTGGAAGTTACATCTCTTACTCGTTGCACACGGGCGAGTTTGCCCTGCTTGTCGTGGAGGAAGCAGTCAGGACCAGACCTGCAGTGTGCATGATGCGATGTTAAGAATTGCGGCCGAAAGTCTCTAGAGCGGCTTTTTAAAGGATTAGAAAATAGTCTTTAGTCCCGACAATTATTGACGCAATGCCAGCATCTTTTCGCAAGTTCGTGTATATTGTACTAGAAACGCCGACAATAAGGACCCTTCGCACTCTCAAACCACGAACCTAGACGCTGCACAAAAGGACAACTAAATCGGGTCCTTTTTGACCGAAGCCGTCCCTTTTACCACGTAAACGAGTAGGTCACTGTGCTTTCATCCAATCGTTACCCCCAAAGCCATGACCATAAGCTTTGGGGAAGCTTATAAGAGAAGAGCATTCAGCACCACCGTAGAACTGCCTGATTTCATAAGAATTCATTTCTGGGCGCACTCGCTCCAAACCATCTAGGATGTGCTCCAATCCAGCCTTAACCTTGGCACGGGTCATATCCCCGTCTAAACCGACGAGATGACCATCCTGTTTCTTGATCTGCCCATTAATAATGACAGTGTCGACGTCCGCAGGGTTAGAATGTAGGACAGCGGGACTAATAGGGAAGGTTGAAGCGCGCAAAGCTCGTTTGGTCGAAATAAAGACGCTGTCTGCCACTTTGCAAGGTCTTATGGTACATAAGCATAAATAGTATAGAGTTCTTGAGGTTACTAATTACACTTTCACAAAATATAACTCTTTCATGCATCTTTCATTGCTTTTACATGAAAGCCGGATTACCTTACTAAGTTTTACCTCTTTAGTTCGAAATTTAAAAAGTTGGATCACTTATGCTTGTAGAAATGACCTTTGTAAATTGGAACATTTAAGCTCGATAGAAGTGCCCAACTAGGAATACCTGGGCCTCTTTAACCCACCCCCTGATGTTAAAAGTGTACGGACGTATCGTGCCGAACGAGGCCCAGAATACGAAGTCAGCGAGCAAATCGATATACTATCTTAACCCCTAGTGGTCTAGCACTATAATTCACAAAGCTAAATGATGAAAGGTTGCCATTGCTTTTCGCACCAATTCCAGAACTTTCCAGGGTATCCAAGGCCACCTTGAGACTCCGGAACCATGGCCTGAACGATATCTCCACGCGTATAGTCCATGCCTGACCGGATACGGCCCCATGGAATGATATAGGACCCATTGTTCTCAAGAGAAATGTCGGAAGAAAAGCCAGAAAAGAGCTCCGTATAAGCGCCATACTTGGCGTCATGGAGGAGCAATAGATTGAGAAAGAACATGGCAACAGCTGGAGCGCCATTATAGGAACCGGCTCTAAGATTTCCAGGGTTTTGAGTGATGCTGACAATGCCCTCATCTCCATAACGGGTGGCCATCTCATGACCCAGCATCCAGTTGCCGATTTTTGAAACCGCGTAGTTACGTGTGCGATCAGATGTGCCTTCGTCTAATTTCTCGAATTCGATGCCATTTGTTGGTGACGCAGTCTCACCTAAGTGGCTGGCTGTCCAGACCACACGAACGGATCCCTTTGGTGACAAGGCTACAGCGGTACGTAGCTGAGGGATAAGTAGTTGAGTGAAGAGCAAAGCTGCAACGCAGTGCATTCCAACCATAGCCTCGAGACCTTGTTTTGTTTTAGCTCCAACTTCGACGCCGAGGGCTCCGGTACCGGCATTATTCCAAAGAATGTCTAGCCTGTCTTCTTGCTGAGCAAAAGTTTCTGCTGCGAATTTGACGTTTTCAAGGTCACCAAGATCTAGGTGGAGGAACTTGATGATACCAGGGTTAGCGGGAGGTGGAGTGACAGTCGTGAGTTCCTCGATGGCTTTCTCTGCGCGATCCTAAAAGACGGAGATCAGAGTTCATTTGCAGATCCATAGACAGATTCATTGGCCGTACCTTTGACCGCGATGTCATGTAGATGGTTGCGCCAGTGCCGTATAATAATTTGACTAGCTCATATCCAATACCAGCATTCCCTCCTGTGACAATGAAAACACGACCGTTCTGGGACGATACATGTTCCTCCGTGAATGTTGGTTTGGGTGGAAAGTATTGCGAGTGGATGTTCTTCAGCAAACCGAGCACCATGACGCCCAGATAAACGTGTAAGTAAAAATGACTGTGGTCTTATTTGTTGAGGAAGGTGGAGAAGCAAAATACAGAGTGAACTGCGGACAAATTTTTTTTTGGCAAAGCGGAGTAAAACCAGCGATAAGAGTATGCGAGCATAAGCTGACGCTTCTCGTGTTGTACGGCATGGAGAAGTCACGTTCTGCTTAATAATGTACAACACGCTGATACGACGGCCCGGACATTGGGACGATTCCCGACGACGTATCACGTCATCTCCTCAAATCATCCACCTAGGGTCGTGCTTACTCTCGTACTTCCACGAATGAGACGCTCCAAAGTTCTTTACTATGACGGAAACTTCTGCTCAGTCCAAGAGATGGCAGGTGTTCCTGACTTTCAAGTGTTCTGTGTGGTCACAGAAGAACAAGCCAGAATCATGGAATACTGAAGCTCACTAGATAAAAGGGCATTGACGCTGAAAGGTTTCTGTCAAAATGCAGTCTCCGTTAAGATAATCTAACGAGCTTTGTTCAAATATTTCCGGGCTTATGTGGTCTTGTCATTGATCTTCTCACCGAATGCCACCACCGATGAAGAAATCGTGATATTTGGCGTTGCCACCAAAGCCTCCAGATCCATCCGAATCCAGTTGCGCGCACCCACAGCAGTCAGAAGGTCAATACCGTACATAGAAACTGGTTGATCCTTCTACACGGGTTTCGATAGCCGAAGAATTCGTATCAAGCATTTGCCAATCACATCCACTGTAGCCGTAACCAGTGAGCCTCGCTCTGAGGACTCGGATCGCAGCAAGAGAAGCAGTACCTGCACATCCTTCGAGTCTATACTATCCCCAGAGTCTAATTTATTGGCTGACATCTCACGATCGCCATGTATAAAGAGACATGCGAGCCGTGCATATTTTACACTTTTTATGACATTGAACAGAGATCTTTCCACAGATAGCATTGAAGCTTTCGTTGAAATCTTTCTCGTGTAATATAAGCAATTAATCTTCAGACAGGTCAGCATAGCGTTGCATCTTGTAAGTACACTATTTAGATGAATGCTGGTCAAGTGAATACGGCCTCTGTAGCGCCCCAATGATCCTGCGCCTTTCCCAACTGACTCACAGCGGATAAATGAAACTCTCATTCTCCAGATCCGTCAAATCCAACATGGCGACTTCCACCTTGACCTTGACCACCTGGCCACTCTCGTCAAGTTGCTCGACATAGCTATAGCCGTCTTGTTCGCCGAGAGCATCAAGTCTCTCTTTCCGAACCTTGTTCCTCCGAGCTAGGATAAAGTGGATGGCCCACAGAATGACAGGCGTTCCGAACCAGCTAACTACGATCATCGAGGCCCAAGCTCCATAGAACCTAGGCTTGGCTGATGCGACCCAGATCTGGGGCGATACTAGGTTTCCGGCACTGTAGCCTATCATGAACATGACGTTCCTTGTAAGTTTCTTCGTGTAACCGGCAGCAGAAGAGTTGGTCCAGCCAAGGGCGATGATATATGCAACGCCGTAGGTATGAGCAGCTAAGAACATGCATGCTAGGAGGCTTATGGTTCGACCCCAGGGCACTGTCACCATTCCGATGCCGCCAGCGATAGCAGGTAAGCACCAGAGAGTGCAGTGCAGAGCGAGGTTCTTGGGCCATTTTCGAAGTGCGAATGCAGCCACGACACAGTTGACGATTCCGAAGCCGCCACCAGCTACTGCAACGAGGGTAGACTCGAGTGGCGTGACACCAAGAGATGTGACTAGTAGATTCTTCTGGCCATATGTGAGATTGTTGCAATACATCAAGGTGAATGCCTGTAATGCGAACAACCAAGACACAGGGTCCTTCATAGTTTCGACGAATTGATATCGCTTGAACTGCTTCTGTTCAATTGAGCTTTGCTGTGATTCTTGGACACGCTTGATGATATGGACCTTTTCTTGGAGTGTCAAGAACCGAGCCTCTGCGGGGTTGCTGGGGTAGTCGAACCAAACCCAAATGGAGAGAATAAAGGTGATACCTCCAGTAACGACATGGAGCAACTTCCAGGGCAGAACGGGCCCACTACTCCAAAGGAGTCCATAAGCGATGAATCCTGTAACGATGGGTGCGCCCTGGCAAGTAATCCAGAGAATGGGTTGTAGGAAAGATTGTTCGGCTCGGTTGAAGAACATGCCGATCGTCATTTCTAGCGCTGGAACGACGACTCCTTCGGCCGCGCCAAGGGCGAGTCGCAGCACGATGAGTCCCGCGTATCGAGTTGCGACGCAGTGGAGGAAGATGACGACAGACCAGGTGAAGATGACACCAGCGATGAACTTGCTGAATGGAAGGCGTTGCATGAGGTAATGGCCTGGCCATAAGAATGCCAAGTATCCTGGTGATGTTAGAAAAATGTGAGTTGACGGGTATATGTTAACGTACCGACGTAGAACATGGTGTTCAAGTTGTTGTATTGAGCCTGTGAGATGCCAGTCTCTTCGAAAAGTCCGAGAATTGCCGCATAGCCTAAGGTGGACTTGTCGATCTGGATGAAGAATTGACATATTAGCATAACATGAACGAAGATACTGTTGGAAGATGGAACAAACAAAAAGCATGATATTGACGGTTGATAACAATCCCATCAGTCGCAAATAAAGCTTCCTGCGGACTTTCTTCTCCTCTTCGGCTGATAGAGGCTCAACATTGTCGCCATGTTCTTCGATAAGACGAAGAGTCACATCGGCGTATTTTTCAGTGACAGTCTTCCCTTTCGCAGGAGACTCAATCGACGGAGCGTTTGCCTCGCTAATCTCGTTGATTTCGTTACCCATTTTGACACTGGTACAGTCTCACACAGATTCAGGACACTCCAGCAGCACTGACTGAACCTCAATCTTTATAAATCTTACCTGCCAAGAATCACGTACCATCCATTGCGGAAATGTCAAACATCGGTCCTTGGCCGTTCGGAACCGCAGAGAGTCTCGACCAACGGTCGTACGCCCGCATGACGAAATGGACGCTATTTATGCTTAATTGGACACTATGGAATAAGCTTGATTTTAGTTAGCCACTTCTGGAAGATTATGTCGGGGTGTGGGAGATATTAATGGGACCACCCTGGTAAAACGCAATTGACCATGGTTATTGCGCCATGAATCCCAAACTCTCGCAATCTCATCGGTTCCCTGTATTGACAGCTTGTTCCGGCCACGTGGGTTCGGTTTCTAGAAGAGAAATAGAGTCATCGGACATATGAGCCGCACAGTTACCCAAGAATGCAGGATACTGCCATATAGTGAAATAATCATCCCACATCATCCTTATTCTAATAACCTACAGGAGCATTCATCATCGTGCACCAAGTTCTAATCAAATTTCTTGTAATTTGAATGCCATTCCACATAGCATGAGGTTTTATTTAGCTCAGTTCAAAAGAATTGTTTATTTCTTGTCAACGACGGGCAGTTTTAAAGTTTGGCTAGTCAATGCGGCTCCGCAAGGGCTCGGCATTCATAACGAACATCGGAAGATATGACTAATGAATAAGGGCACAATTGTTTGCTTGCTCAGATGAAACGCAGTGTATGCTTGGCGAATTCTTGCCTACAACAGTGTTGAAAGACCATAGGCAAGGTGGTTGCATTTAGAATGAGTACAAATGATCGTACAACTTGTATAACATCCAGATATCATGACTTATGGGACATTTGCCCCGCCGATACATCACCTGTAGACCCTTTTGGGGTCTAAAGGCCTCCAAGCCTTTTCATCGTCCCGTCCTAAGTTTTTGGAAGACGCAGCCTCGCCAAAAGTAATGTATCCTACTTCTTCGCCAGCTTTGACATCAGATAGTTGAACCCTTGAATGCCTCAGCAATCTAGCTCTCTCTGCGCCATCTAATGTCGTGCCTCCATCTGATATGTTCACATAGGGATTTTCGCGTGTCAAAGAGCTCGCAAACCCTAGGATCTCTGGCCCACGAATGAAGAGTCTCAACGCGATCCCGGCCACAGGCAACGCTTGGAGGCACACCGTCGAGGCAACCAGCAAGACAACCCAAACATGACCTACGCGATAGACTTTATATCGTACCGTGGCCATACCCTCAGACTGACTGAAGCTAGCCTCGAACGCTTGCAATGGGCGTTTAGTGTATGCCATATCAGCTTCAGTTGGTTGTCTTTCAAAGGATACATTGGTGTGGCCCGAAGGATTCACAGATGCCTCCCAGTATGTGTTGAATAACGTTGTAAGTCGAGTTGAGAAGACCCCCAGAGGAACCTCATCCCAGTTGATCCAGGTCCTGTTATAAGATTGGTTTTTCCCAGCTAAAAATCGATCAGTCAAAGGGAGGCTCGAGGAGTAGGATGAGGAAGGCACTAAGTCGATAACACCCCATTGTTTTAAAAAGTATTGTCTGGTATCAGATAACAACCCATGATCTATCCTATCCGAAGTTAGATCAGATGGGAAGTCATTCGAGGTAAATCGATTGTTGATTCACCTCTGATGTGTTGCCCGGCAATTTGTTGACGAAGCGGATGCGTTGCAGGTAACGTTCGTATCAACAACGACTGGGCGTACGGTGCAGTTGAAGACAGCATATCCCGCCCCGCCCACCCGACCCCGCGTTATGTACTGCATCCGTGCGGGTGGAACCTTGCTGAGAGGTATTGGGTCAGCGTCTATTGTCGGGAATGTTTCTGTTATGCTTGGCGGAATAACTAATGCAGCGGATGTCGTGTCGTCGTCTTTCCAATCAAATTTCCGAGTGGCAATGTAGTGAACCCATTCATCTTCGCTCAGTCTAGCCTTGACCGACGTGCAGTCGATGTCGTAATATGTCTTCTCGATACTGAAATTGTATATCGCCTCTTGGGCGGTAATGTTCAATCCTTGAATGTGAGTTCCAAGCCAAGATGTGTAAAAGCCGTCTTCTGAAAGGAATGATTGGTTATACTGGTGGTCGAGCAGACGTTCGACACCATCACCCAGCCCTTTTGGCCATTGCGGGACCTTGGGTAAGTTCCAAAGATCCACTGGACCAGCTTTGAGTGACGGAGACGCGATGAGGCATGCCATATACAAGCCCTTGACAAAGTACGCCTGGTTCTGCCAGGCTGGTGAAAGTTCCTGCAAGCGTGAATCGACAAAATATACAGGAACCTTTTTTTCTTTCGCTGCATCGCCTGTGTACAGTAACCTCACAGCACTTTGTCCTCCCAGGGGAGATAAGCCCCATATAAGAACTATAAGGGTACCTAACATCAAGTCGGTTCGCACAAAAAGCAGACTCTCGATTGCTCCGGCCAAACTTTGGCTGCCAAAAGTCTGTTCTAGTGTACCGAGTCTGATGCCGCCTGTTTGTTCGAGGTTCCATCGAGAAATATTCTTGAAGAATCGACTTGCCACTGCGGCAAAAAGGATCGGGAAGATTGTCGGGCTGAGGCGAGTGAGGTCAATGATCTGGCTGCCATAGTCGGATACAGGCTCCCCATCGAGGCTGGCGGCAACTACGGCAAGAGCTCCGGGTCTGTTAGACTATATATCTTGGAATAATGCAGGAGGATTAATTTACCAAAGAAGGAGAATGGTGCGATGGTCAAGATGATATCCCAAGTCCAACCTGCGAGTGTTTCGAATCGCCCACGACCGAGGGCGCGTGGCTCTCCGTGCCAACTGTTCAGAGGAACAGGCGTTTCGACGTTTGACTGAACGGATTCGCTGTCGTCGCTGCTGTCCGAAAGTTCGGATACCGACTGATAAGACATGGCTTATCTGGTGCGTTGAAAGTCTTGTGGTTGATCAGATGGGGGTGGGAAGGTGAGCTTTCGACACTTTAAGACCAGTTCTGCCATCGGTTTTGCTTCAGAGCCTCGTCTATTTTCAGCTACTCTTGGCGCAGCTCCTTACTGTACTTTTCAACAAGTGCATGGTTGCTGCATGCACCCCGCCATAGCCCCCAGAGCGTAGGGCAGAGACCGGGTAGGGGCTATCCTTCCCGTCTGCTAGTGGCATAGCGTTGGTAGGTGTGGCTGATTAGAGTGATGCCTTGATTCGTCATGATTTAGATGAGGTCAGCACTCGAGTTCTTGAGGACGGATGATTATGAGGCCAACCCAGCTCTATCTTGGGACCTAAAGCCTGACCCAAACTCGTCCAGCTTGGGGTTGATTGACCATTTTGCCAGGCATTTATCCACAAACTCGTCATTGGTCAGTCAAGTAGCATCACATCATGGTTGGTGGAAATCCCCGCAAATATTCACGCACTGCCTTCGGCTTGAGAAAGCATTATTCATTTATTTAATGATAATAGATAATCCAGGTTAATGAACAAGTTGAAAGGTGCTTAGCAGTTGACGATCTTGAATACTGGCTACCTATTATACTGCTGAGATATCACAGTACATTGAATGCCAAGAATTCATCGTCAGCGAGCTTAACTCATCGCGTTTTGAAGCTAGTACAATTCAGGGTAGCCTCGCCATGCTCTTAGGTGTCTCGGAGGTTGACTCATGCCAAAGTGAGATTGAACTTGACGTCCGCATATCACGATGCCAGTAAGCAGTCACCAACACCATGTATCCAAGTAAAATACTTGAAAGAATACATTATCACCATACACTATCTCGGTCAATGCTCCTCCACTTCCCACAGTACCTCTTTCGATCCCCTCTGTGTGCCGTTCCAAACCCAGGAGCCAGCAGAAAATCTTCAACCTAGACGACAGCTACCACAAGCAACGCCAACTGGTCTCGAATACGGATAAGTTCTTCATACAAGACTGATCGCTTATATCATCTACTAAGAACTTACGTCCAACAACCCATACACGCAAAAACCGTCACAGAGATCGTCATTGACCCTGACCACTGGTCGATGTACCACAGCTCCTTTGCGTTCAAAGACAAGGAGCAGATAGAAAACCCCGTATCGAACGATAGAGTTACTGACGAGACTCATCTGTCGCTGCTGGAATATGTTCGTAGCCTTGCCTTGGACGATAAAATGACCGCCCAACTCATCCTTCGTCTTGATCAAAAGCAGCGCCAAATAACGATTACTTCGGAAGAAGCTGAAGCAAGGCATCAGGAAGTAAACAATAAATTCGCAGCAGCTGCTACTATACTTCTATTCTCGCTATGCGAGAACATCTCTACTTTATACCTCGGAGAAGCCCTCTTCGATGAGATGCTGATTGGGTATATGCTCAGCACCAACTACAGACAGATCAAACTTCCAGGGATACGGAAACTACAGCACGTCCGACTTATAACCAGTGCGTTAAGTGACGAGACATCATATGGCACGATCGAGATTCTTCAATATTTACAGCTGATTCATCGACTTCCTGCACTTGAGTCGGTGACACTTGAGGCTATACAAGAATATCAAGCAAATCGGTACTTCTTCGTCCCTCGAACCGGAAATATGAAGAAGTTGGAGATAACTCATTGCGATATTTCCGGACATCTTCTAGCTATCATTATCTCAATCCCCAAGACTCTCGAGGAGCTTAAACTGTCTCTCGGTGGTCTACGGTATACGGATGGAGGTCGACCTCTTGTTCGGCCACATCAAATCGCGAAGGCCTTGGCTGCGCAGAAGGGTTCGCTCCGAGCACTAGATATCGATCTCGATTTTGTAGTTCAAGATACCATCAACAAATGGTGGGACTCCAGTGAGGATAATGACAACGACAATGGAGGCACAGAGAGTGATTTTGACGACTATGGTCGCGATCGATTGGCTTCTGACAGAGCCATCGGCTCGAAACACGAAATCGGGATCAGCGAAGCAAAAGAGTACGGGCGGACTATTGGCTCCCTACACGACTTCTCTCACCTAGCACACCTAAGCATCAGCGTCATCACACTACTAGGCTCCTACGATAACTATGAGCCGCCATATCGACTTCTCAAGCCACCTCCTTTCCGGCTGGTAGATGCCTTACCGCCGAGCCTAGAATATTTATGCATCTACGGCTATATTCGAGGGCAGAATCCCGATACCGATGATCACATTGATGAATTGTTGGCCAAGAAGGGCGAGAAGCTGCCAAAGCTCCAAATTATCAAGGGCGTTGATGAGCATGTGCCGAGTATGAGGGATGTTTTTGGCACAGATGATGAGCCGGATGTGGATAATTTGTACCAGCGGAAGACGTTGGACTTGGATTGGAAACCAGTGTAAGATATTCACAATAGCTCACATGGCAATATCGGGTATATTTCACTTCACCTGAAAATAAAAACCAAATATTTGTTGGCAAGAGTAAAAACACTCAAGACACTAAAATCGTCGCAATGCCAATCCAGATCTCAGGGTGTCAAAAGTAAACTCTGATCTTTAATGTCTGCAATGACGATATAACTTCTCTCTGTCCTTGACCCGTACTTCTAATTACCTTAGAACAACTTCTGGCTGTGGATCATTATCCCTGTCCCAAGGGAACCCATTCCTGAACATAAGTTCGGCTCTCGATTTGTCAGTTGATATAACCACCACGCACGAATATTCGCTGACATTCATGCTGACAAGTCGATAGAGGCCGCGAGCAATATGCTTTGTCACCTGTGTGACCGCATGGTGAACATGCTCATTGGTGCCCGTTTGAACGATACGAAAATTAGAGTCGTCGTTGATGTTGATGAAAACAACATCGACCCTGTTGATACTGACGTTGCCAAATTCTGGAGTTGGTGGAGGCCATGAACTCGGGTTGGTAGAAGGGTCAACTGTATAATTAATTGTTGGCTGGTTTGCCATGGTATTTGTTTATTTTTGACGTGGGACTCGATGCGGCTTTTTTGTCGATGAATGTTTTGATTCAAGTTTCGAAAATGGTAAACAAGGCAAATGAATGTCTACTTATAGCAGGATTAAAATGTGCAACTAACCGGATCATCGGCAAAATCGTGCATAGTAGGGCGCTTTAACAATGTATAGTCCCACTGATAGTTATAGATTAACTCTATATCATTGCTGTGACTTTATTGCCTTCCCTATTAGGCATGGTCGCATTGCCTTTGTCCGATCAAAAGTTCCGCTACTATTCAAACGGAGTTGCCATATTCATGCCTCTGAAGTATCTTGATTATCACAGCCCTGCCTAGTAAAAGTTCCCCTCTGTTATGAGGATAGCTACTGTCAATAGGCAGTAATTAGCAGTTAACACAAAGATGACTTAACTCAACTATCGTCTTATCGCATTTAAAGATACTATCCCCTCTTTTCTTTTGTTCTTTTTTACTTATATTAGGATAGCAAGGATCTTTTGCTAAGCCTTACGGCGACCAAAATGAATTTTGAAAAGAGGGAAATAGGGCTGGTAGAATGTAGTGGGCACTATCGCAGACGATCGAGAAAGAACAGGAGCACTCGTTCCATGTTGATTGTTTTCAAGACCCAAGCAATGGAACGTTACTTTTTTTTCAGGCTGAAGATTACAACCCTGCATGGAGCCAACAGCCAACACTGCAAGTTTACGGAATACGGAATTTACCGCGGCCTTTCATACTGCATAGTAGTGAGAACAGGCTGTGGTGTCAGGCCACTCCCAAGTAACAGAAGATATCCTTTTGAGACCTAACTCAAAATAAGAACATTCACAGAGTGGAAGATGCAAAGCCCTGAATGGAAAAGTTCAAGTAGATTAAGACTGATAGTCTCGATGAGAAGAGCGCATCTTGCAACTCAATTCATCTGCATACGTTACAAGACTCTTCGATCTCTGTGAGACACCGGAAGCCAAGCTAGGGAGCCGACCCAGTTAATCGCCATGAGTCCTTCCCCGCATCAGGAGCTTATCGGTTGGCGATACGAAAGATGCTACATACTTAGTCATGTCTTTGGAACTTCTATCGATTTTGCAGAGCATCACCCCTGGTATTCAATATTAAGTATACTTTGCGTGTGAATTACATATCAGTCAAGAGAACAATCTTTGAGCCTGAGACACGGCTGGCGAACCTTGATACCACTGTGCGGTCTTATGTTTGGCTCAGATATCTTTTTGAGTAAACAGACATAATTGGCACCAAGACTGAGTAATTTGCTTTATACAACGAATGTGTTATGAAATTGTAAGACTCTAAGTAAAGACCGTATAGTTTAATATTGAGTCGTGGTCCAGATGTGATGAAGTAGTGTTGCGGTTCATGTCACCGACACAAGGGCTTCTGACCACTTCCAGTAAAATACTCAAATCGTCTAGGTCCAGCATTGTCCGGAGCCAGGTCCTGGCTGACACTGAGTTCGACCACCATTGCAGGACCAGCAGCCATAGTCACCGGCACATTGGCATTTACCTGCCTCGCAGTCTGCATGAGGCGAGTAGCAAGGGAAACAATCGCAGCGCTTTTCGAGGCCACGGAGAGTCAGAAGGCCCTGTATAGTAATGTCTGTTAGCGAAAGACTCTACTAGTAGTCTAGGAGTACATAGGACAGGGGACGACTAAATTGGAGAGAAAGTAAAATGGGCTTTCTTTTTAAACTCGGGATGCTAGTACCTTGTCGATACCCTTATAGGTGTAATCACCCTCGGTGATGACCGCATTATCGGGCTCAGGTAGTGCTGAGACACCCAGAGATAGGAGAGCGGAGAGGAAGAGGACGGCCTTCATGATTGCAGTAGTGATTGTTCAAGTGAGCTTGGAAGATGGTCTGTTGATGAGAAGTGTAAAGTATCTGCTTCTCGTTTTTGCAAACTCGAGGGACGTCAGGATTTTTGTATTTGAAGCTGGATAAAGATATCCAGGTCTACTACCTACCGGTATTCCTCATGAAGTCCGCCGGGTAAGATCATTCCAGACCGGCAAGAGTGTTGTACAACAATCTGCATTGCCACATGCATCTCAATCCTAACAAAAGTCCTGCATATCAGCATAGATGAGTCCAAACACAGCCTTGAGCAACACATCTTGGTCATTAGACTTTTGGTATGTGAAAACGAGGATCCTGGACCCTTGCTGTACCAAGGGACTTCGGTTGAGGTTCTCCTTCATGGTCTCACGAGTCTCTTCTCTGCAGATCATTCGCGCGCCTCTGGAGAAAGTATCCTTCAGGTGGCCCAGAGGTCGCAAGACATCCAGATGTGTGAATCGCTTCCTCTTTTGGAACCTCGTATACCATGACTGAGAAGAATGGGACATCGCCCGATAGTCCGGGATCCCGAGCCAGGAGAAAGTATTGCAGCCCGGGTCCCTCGGGGCCTTTCCCCAGGCTCGGACCCGAACGACATCCAATCGTAAAGCACTCATGAATTCACGCTAGTGAGTACCAATCGCAACCCTTTCTTTCTTCTTACAGGATAGAGTCCGAGATGCTTACTGTCCTGCACAGCGAGGACGTTTTATTTGCACTTGATTCCTGTTTCAACAATGTTGATTGGTATACCTCGCAGGATCCTTGTTGTTATAGGTTCAAATTATCCGTTGTCCTTACGCCGATCCGCTATAATCTCACGCTTCGGCAGTTATTTGGTTGGGTCTCGGGCCGCAAGTGGGTGGCGCCCTGGGGCTCATCTCATCAGCTGTCCATCTACGCAGGCATGCCTGGATTTGAGATCAAAGACGGACCGCCCTGAGCTGTTACAATCGTGAGGGAGTAAGTAGAGGTGCATTCTGGTGCTTAACTTGACCGGTAAGATTTTCCAACGACTAGCTAGACCATGTTCTGAGGGCTCAAATGCTTTTGAATCCATAGCGAATAAACAAAAAGGTACCTGCTCATATATATTCGCAACATGACCATCTCAATCTATCCAAGTCTTCCCGTATCATGCAGGGACCACGTCATGATCCAGCTGACACCGGCGCTATAGCGCTCTAGTCTTCCCAATGCCACAGGTCCCTGTAGTTACCTGCCTATTGGCTACGAAAACTTTCCGAAGGATTCCCTCATTATGGAGAAGTGCAAAACTTGGCTTAGCAAACGACGTGCATTAGAAAGCCTCGCTGTTAGACTTTCGACCCCAAATCGTAGTGGAACTGGTGCGGCCAGTGGGCTTGCGATGTTCAGCCTACATACCGAGAATAGGTATATCAATGCCACGTACAGACTCTAAAAGTGTCGCGAATCGTCCTGATTGGGTCAGCTAATAACTAGACACCGATCCTTCGTGTTTCACTAGAAGCTCAGTGCATTAATCTTACTTCACTCGAATTTGGTTGACTCGGATCTCGAGGTGGAATATGAAAAAAAAGGCCGGTAGCATTTAGTGGCTTAGTGCGCTAACAGACGGCCCGATGCCGTGTTTTGGGCTAGGGCATTTATTGAATTCCCGAAGGTAGACAGCTTGGACTTGCCCCTAAGCTACACATTGCCAGTGGCCAGCGCATACACAACCATGTGCTTTTCGTTAATTGCCTCATGTACTCCTCTCTTAATCTATTGTGACGAGCACTGAGATGACCTACATGTAGAACGAAAGGCAGAGCGAGGTTTTCCATCAAGTTCTTCAATCTGAACCATGCTGCGTTATTTCTAGTCGATGACCTCGATGCGCCGATCGAGCTTTGGGGGAGCCTCATGTGCCGTGCAAATGCATCTTTAGTGCCTACAATATACGAGCGCGGTACAATCTTCCGTCCCGGGCGTTGCAGGAGAGGCTCTGCATGTGATACCCGGCGTTTGTGAAAGACAGCTGACCACTTGCGGAGCACGCACACTGGGCTAACTTTAGAAAACGAGGTTTACCTGACATTTATCAGGGGTGATTCTGAAAATGAGAGCTATGCACTCATCATGAGGCCAGTTGGATTCTACAGCCTGACCAATTATTCCAGCAAAGCTCACAGAAGAGCGAAAGATATTTCTATGATGCAAGGCTTTCAGAGTTTTCCGGTGAACGATTTATAATATCTTGACCAGTCAAGAATTCGATACTGCAGCATTAAACCACAGACAGTTGTCCTGAAGAGGACTATCCTATGATGGCCGGTCTTAGGTCTCTCTATGCTGGAGGATCCTCACAAGATATCAGAACCACTTATCCATGTCATACCCTAGTTTATATAGCTGTTCAAGTCAGAAGTGGTCGGTTTTAAGACTGTTGATCTTATGTTTAATTTTTAGAACATGTGTTTTCCTAAATAACAAGGCTTTGTATGAGACAATAATGCATATAGCAAATCTAAAATTATTTCGATAATTTAACACCTTTCTAAACGCGACTCCTTCTTAGCTAGACAACCTACATTATTACACCGCTCCTGGCAGAAGAAGTGGCATGGAAAATGTTAGATGCCTAAATGCCTCAACCACGCCTCCAAATCCGGGACCAGCTGGTCGCAAACCTCATTGATCTCTATCAAATCTTGCCAAGAGATCTCGATCGACAGATCTCCTCCTTTCACGGAAACCGCACTCATTTGTATGGCAGAACCAGCAACGTCGGCACTTAGTGTAAATCTAGTTCTCGCCACCGACCACGCGTCTTCTTCACGAACTTTCGTAGCATCAGCATCGGGATGATCATCGACCACGCCGATGTTGGTGACGGTCCATGATGTTCCACGCGATTTCTTCTCTTGATTCTTGTGAAACTCATGCCAATCTGGCACTAGCTTCATGAGGCCTACGAGGTTATTCGTCAAGCCAGTGCTAAGCCTCTCTTCAATATCATTGCGAACCGTCTTGGCAGCCTCCCAGATACTCGGCTCAAGGTCATGGATTGGTTGTAATGACTTGCTGGCTCGTGCTTGCGCCCGGATATCGCTGACGATCTTGCAGTCGAACGTATGGTGTACAGGCGCGACGCAATTCTGCACGCTGTTTTGGGGATCCAGCGATGCGTGCTTTGATGGACGACTCTCGTGGCGCATAAATCTGCGTTGATCCACTGGCGTCGAAGAGGTAAAAGCATTAGCTTTGCCTTCTGGGAGCTGTGTGGATAGGCAAACCAACATGATCCCATGCAAAAGTCCAGTCAGAGTAGTTTCGTGCTTGCGGCACAGGCCAATAAGTCGCTTCAAAGTGACAGGGTCGATGTCCATACACTTGATGTGCGTTTTGTATGGCTTGGGCTGAACAGGCGCCCAGTTCGCTTTCGCTGTGGACGAGAGGAGAATGGATGGACCATAACCATGCCACATTTCAGAGCAGAGAAATCCCAAGGTGAGGGGGTGTTTGGCCAGTTTTTCCTGTGGCTGGGGAAACATATTCTTCGAGATTGCAGTCGACATCACTCTCGAGCCAGGCGCAAGTGGAGTTGAAGAGGACGGGCTGTTGAGACTCTTGAGAAGTGCGCGGTGGAACATCCTCGCACTCATTCCATCGCAGTTTGCGTGGTTCCACACGAACATCACGTCAACAAAATTGCCAGTTTCGGTGCGCATCATGAGTAATCTCCAGCCTGGTTGAGTCTCGAGGTGGTCAAACTTGGTATCCAACTGGCACCGCAAGTTGTCCTCAAGAAGCCGATCATAGTCATTTGAATCGGCTTGTACATCCCATTTGATGTGGTCGTTGAGATCCAGAGAAGCGAGTGATACCCAGACTGGCTTGTTTGTACTCTCGCCTACGAGACCGACTTGTAAAAGAGGAAATTGGACAACTGCTAGGGAAACAGCGGCATCAAATCTCTGCACCACATCCTTGTGTCTGTCAAATTGAGCTAATGAAGGCGGGAGGATATAGCGACAAGTAACAACTGTGCTGCGATAATGTCCAGCATAATGTAGACCTGACTGATACTTCTCGCTAAGCTCAGAGTCAGCATGACGATAGGTGTTTCTCGAATGATGTAGACTTACTTTCGGCCAAGTCGGCGAAGGGGAAGCCTCGAGTTGGTCGACATGGCTTTTGTTTGGATTGAAGATCCAGTAACTTGTTGTTCTAGTATATAAATGGATCGCTATGTTGATATAGGGAGTGAGATTTTATCAATGTGCTGTTTAGTGACTGAGAGTGACTACGTGATGCTTTAAACTATTGAGACAACAGCGCAGTCCCCATTTTCTCGCTGTCTTTCCAGACATGGAGCCGGAGTCGGGATAAATTGTCTCATCCGTTGGCTGGAGCTTGTGAATATTCCGGACGTCACCCTTTATTTAGCCAGTATCTTCCCTAGCCAAAACTTGTCGGCTTCAAAGATGGTCATAGTTCAGAAGTATGTTACGTATGCATATCGAAGCAACGGTGCTGGGTCCCAATGGCAGGTCTGATCCGAAAGTGGGACACCAATAGGATTTCAAGGCTGGCAGGCTGCCTGTGAGTACCGATAGGATCTACTATACGAGATACGAAATAGCCGTGTCACCTGGAACGCCCGCATCATAGTCGGAATGACTGAACGGATCCTGGGCTGGGTCATGGTGCGAACATGTTCCAATTCTCCCGAACCCATAGGGTTAGCGGCCGTTTGCTATGACGAAGTAGCGCCTTGGTTACTTCTACGTCTCCACTTCGACTCATCCGAGTGCGAGTGCGAGTTGAGATAAAGCCTAGATTCCGAGACAAACAGCCACAGTGAAGATAGGTAGCCTGGAGCCCTATGATCTATCCTGATTTCTGAGACAGCCCAGGTTTCTCATAACAGCCATGACTATAAGCAGAAAGTTAACCGGCGCTAAGTAAGGACCTTACGGGTTGTTACAGATTCGTCCCCTCCTTTCTTAGCGCAGTGCCAAAGACATTCGGTGTCCGCGGGGCTCCATATCCGGGCGCCGCGGACAGGATATTACGGTACATAGTTTTGTTTCCGTTCGCTAAAGGTCTTTCAGCCTAGGCCTAACGGATTCAAACACTGGTCGTTCGTCATTCGGCTTTGACCATTTGGCATGCCACAAGCTATTTTAATCTGGATAGTATCGCTTGAGGAGAACTTCAGGTGAACTCGTACCTATTACCGAACAGTTCAAAGTCTTATTAATCGCTTTCTAACCCTGGCTTTCTGTCGTGATTCTAAAGCTACATCTTATATGCTGGCCACGACCTACTCCTTCCTCGACTTGATCTTCTTACTCGAAAAGTTCTCCGCAACTACGCTATTCTGATGGATAATCTCGTCTCTCGCCCCCTCCCAAGTCTTCCTCTTACCAGTCTCAAAGTATCGGAACATATGAGCTGTCTCAACGCCGTGGTTCATCATGTTGTACATCTTTCTATCATTCCACCAAAACTTCCATCCTGCCCATCCCCATCCTAGATTCTCCATGCCAGTTCCTGCCGTTTGATGTACCCAGGGCTGGAATTCGTACTGCTTCACCATGCTCACGTCCAGACCGGGCTCCCTCTCACAGTTTTTTGCGAGCCACTCTTGGTGTTCATCGACCCATTGTTCCATTTCGTTGCGTGGAGGGAGGTCGCTCACTCCACGCCAGACGTTGGAGATGGCCATGCTTATCACATCGCTGAATGAGAAGCCGTTGTTCTTTCCGTACGCTGAGTAGCAAAGCATAGCGCAACTGTCTGCGTACTTTGGAGGGAACATGTTCATATATAGTCGAGCAATTGGGCGGCCGTGGTAGGTAGAAGACTTGGGAAGGCTCGTCTCAATAAAAGGAGCCACTGAGAAATCACAAGTGTACCCTGTAGTAAAGATGACACTGTCAACATCATGGAGTATAGTTCCATCTTCGAACTCGATTGATCGCCCGCCCAGAAAGCGTTTAATCCCGTATAAGCTCGTCAAGGCGCCGCTTTGTAGGAGAGGAAGGCACTTTTCAACGAGTCCTGGTAATCGCAGTGTAAGATCGCGAAACGGTGTGAGTCGCCACTCTGGATCAAGTTTCATGCCTGCGAATTGAGACGACAACAGTCTCACGCCCCAATTTACCGAGGCTCTGTAGATAAAGGGTATGTTTTTCGCCATCCACTGGCCTATGAGCCTGCGTCTCCACGAGACTAGAAGGTCGGTGGGTCGCCCATTCCGAAATCGTTTGACGATAATCTGGCCGCTTCGATGGGAAACATAAACTTTCTTGGCCGTGGTGACGACCTGAGGAGCAATTTCACCCGTGGTTGTGGAAAGGCCAAGAAAAACCACGGTCTTGTCGCGGTATGCTTCGGGGCTGTATCATGTGAGTAAGCATACTCGGAGTAGCATGATTTATGGGCTGACAGACCTCCGGTATTGTTGCGAGTGAATAATTTCTCCTTCAAATGTTTCCTGCCCCGGAAACCTCGGCATTATTTTTTCAGTTTGATAGCCGTGACAGAAAACGACCTTATCGAAATCGACGGACTTGGTCTCCCCGGTTTCAACCTGCTCAAGTTGGAGCACCCATCCGTTGTCATCGCTGTTTCGGCTGACGCCTTGAACGCTGGTGTTGAATACGATGTGTTTGGTGATTCCGAAATGATCCGCATAGTTCTCCATAAACTCTTGGAACTGCCCCCGACTCAAATGAACAGGGTACTCTACAAATAGTAAGCACCAGCATGTCTCACCTTTTCGTAAACAACTCACTGTCTGGTATCGGATAGTCAGTAAATCCGCAAGTGTACTTGCTGATCACTGCATGAGTTTCTCGCAATGCAGTGGTCCATCCGTGGTCTGGGTCGTAGGCCCATAAGCCTCCCACCGTAGGGCGTCGCTCAAACAAAGTGGCTCGGAATCCATCTTCAAGCAACTGCTTGAGCATGGAAATGCCCGTCGGGCCTCAATAGCTTGGATTAGTGTCAATTCTTAGCCGCGATCAGTCAACTACTTACCGGCGCCGATAATAGCGACACTGGCTTTACTCATCTCGTCTTGATATTCTGCGAAACCTACTTCGATGAGCCGTGGATGCAAACCCGGGAAGCTTTATAGGACGCGTATAACCAAGAAGACGTCATTTCGTAAGATAAGATTGATTAGTATGCTCGCATTTGGCGGCTCTGGATTGGCGCTGTCTGGATGCTAAAATCTTACGTCAGCTGTAGGATCTGTAGTGCCGAGACGCCGGCTATAATAAAGAATGGCAGTCTAACGTAAAGCGGTCCGTCCGCTTACCAGGAAAGTCTTGTGATAGACTATATCGACGCGTGGAGAGGGGCTTGGCAGAGTCCCAAATGATCATAGAGCGGGCGTTAGAATATACCAGTGTATTGGGATGCATTGTGTGTGGCTACTACTGTGTACTATCAAACCAGTTCTATATGAGACTAACATCTCTCAATTCACGCTTAGCATTATATCAATCGAACAGAGTAGCCGCCTCTGTTATTGGTCTATAATAAAGTCTGCAAAGAGCCGATCGTCAGTCCTTGGCTACTAGACCCACATAGTCGAGACTTGTCTCTTGACACCATCTTCTGCATAAGTCTATGTAACCACTTATTCAATATTTCGAAAATAGATCATAGTTACGCATCTAAGAAAAACATGATTTTCTCTTAGTACAAAAATGCATTATGGCATATGTTTTATACACCCAATCCATCAATTCCTCTGGTGATATACTATGGGCTGTTTGGCAAATAACGTGCAATGGGACCTTTTCTAATTGTCTTCCGATACTTTTTAAGCTAGCTATGAGTAGGAAAGTGTTACACAGGGAGGAGATTCCATCAACCTCTCGTCATTGCAGGTAATCTAAACAAGGTCAGACGCGGCCGGAACAGCTCATTGCATCATGTGGTACAGTAACAAGTGCTCCTGTAAAACGTCACTGAATGTTTTGTTTCCTCACCAGGCATTCTAAGCCGATACATATGCTAGAGATATAGATTACTATCTAGAACAGCAATCATACTACATTGTTCTTTCTCTCGAATGGTGACGTGTTTCTCTATTATCGTCCCATTCTAGAATATCAAGTCATCAATGTCTTCTTGAGATGATGGAAGAGATGCAGTAGTATCGCTTGTACTTTGGGGCCTTGTCGTATTATAGCCGCATCGACTGTGAAACCCCACGCGATCAGGTTCCCATTCCCATACATCGGTCCCGAATAGTAACGGGGAAAAAGAACTGGACCGCTTCAGGGTCGAATGATACTGTCTGGACGACACCGAAGTGACAATAGGATTGGCCAACTCATAGGCTGATGGACCTAGATGGTATTGAGGGGAAGGTGCTCGGGTACAGAGCATGGCGTATTGGCAATTCCTCTGAAAAGCTCCGACGGGGACCGAGAATGTAGTATCTGCAGGATACCTCTGAGTGACGTAGTAGGGCGACTGATCCTCATCGTACCAAAATAAGTGATTTGTCGGTAGAAGGTCATCAGCGGCGGGAGGAGATACAATTGCAGATGGTATCTGATGCGGCATATGACCAAGAGAATACTCAGTTTGGATCAGACGATCGAGCACAAAGAGACTCCAGTAAATGCAGCGACGTTCTTCTTCCTCGTAAGGGATGTAGGCTTCTCGCTCAACCTCAAGGTATTTTCCGGGTCCCACTTGCAAGATCAAAGCCATAGTATTAGCGTCCCCGATACTGACATAGGCACGCCCAAGATCCTCATGGCTATACTCGTAGAGTGCGAGCAGAATAGAACACTGAATGAGCTCGATACCTGGGGTATTAAGGGTTCGCAGGATACTTAAAATTTGCTTGGCAGCCCGATAGATTGGCATATCACCGTTCTCTTCTTCTTTGATACTCACTGATTCAGCTGAATCATCGTTGTGAGAAAGGAGTTGCATGCATACGACCAGAAGGGCAGTAGCAGGGTCGTGAAGCTCTTGATCGGCAATGGAGTCAAACGCGGTAATTTTAGTCCGTAAGGCGAATAGTTCTCGATGAACTATAGTAAGGTAAGGGTTTATAGTCTCCAAGTAGTGTGTAATAGAGTGGCTTCGAATGGTATTAGGTGAGGAAAGCAGGCTCAAAATCATAGAGCTAGAAATATCGAAGAATGGCTCGAACATCCCCTGTATGTGTCTACTGTGAGGTGGATATTTTGCAATGCTTTCGGGTCTTATCACAGTAGTGACAGAGGGAGTATATGTAAAGTCATAACAGCATGTGTTCCTAAGCCTGGAAAGTTAGTTGAATTGATAGGTAAATGGAAATTAGCTCTGAAGTTAGACAGGCTGTTACATACCTCCTACAGCGCGAACAGCTGGGTAGCGATTTGTCGCACTTCTTCTTAGTACGCGTGCACTTTTCACAGGCCCTATATGCCTTTTTCGACTCCTCTAAACATGCAGAGTTTAGTGAAATTGATATAGAGCGAGTTTTTATAGGTCTGCATGAGGGACCCATAGTGGCTTACAACGCTTTATATAAGTATAACTTTGAGCGTTAGTTCTGGCGAATATAGTTTTCAGAAAGTTACCACAGTAATATAGTACTAGATATAAATCTTAAAACTAATTAATTAAGGGAGAAAGAGTGCTATTTAACATTTCAAAACAATAGGACGTCGACACTTTTTGTTTACCCTTGAATTTAAGGCTGCAAAGCTACTTAACCGCTAGTTGGGGGCTAAAGACGATATTTTTGGACGGGACGTTGAATATCCAGACAGCTAGCTAAGTATGAGATAGGCTAGTTAATAAGTCCCCGGTTGATCTAATCAAAACAGTTGCTTTAATCATACAGGCTGCTAGATTACAAGGTTTATTCCGTTTGGCGTCATCTATCGTTCATGAATTTAGGGCTGTGAGGTGGAACTGATTTTTTTCAATCTAGACAATTTAGGTTGGTAACGAGCTATACGACCTGCCGGAGCAGGGATCATATCTTTGCTGCATGAGTTGGTGCGACGTTGAGAATATGCTCCGGAATGTCGATTTTATCTAATGACGTGACCTTCAAGCTCTTCCGAGAGGGTCTAGATGTTTTGAAGATGACAAGGGCTTTCCTTACTGAGTTGCGAAAACAGCTTGCGCCACAATCCTGCCTATATGAAGATCTGCAAGTTATTTACATGTGACATATATATGCAAGCTCGGTTATCTGCGGTGGTATAAGAAGTGGATAATGTAATGTCGAATGTGATGATCTGATTTTTGAAAAGGAAAGATTTTGTTACAAGATTCTGTGATGTAGCTTAATGTTCCCCAGGTTTTATTCCCCACCCGCAGTGTCAAGGCACTGATACTCAGGGTGCAGCTGATATTCCAACAGGCGAACTAAGCATTTGCCTTTTCTTAATAGTGTTATTTTGCGCCGCCTGGCCACGTTATCAGAACCTCATTGTAGCAGGGACCTTGTCTTTAGGGGAGGAAATTAGCGTGCATTACGTGCTAGCCTGTACGTTCTCCAGGCTGAGGTATGTCTACCATGGTATGGCATGCCCCTCATCAAGGTAAAAGGTGGTTCCGAGTTTACATCGTTAAACGCACCAATAGATGTACCTCCGACCTGGAGCCTGCATAGAGGCGGCCGATCCTCGTTGTCAACCTGACTACAATTCAAGAAGAAAATAGTAGTAGAAAGCTCTTAAGTAAATAAGTATTTATAAGGGACTATAGTGTAGTATATATTATATATATAATTGCAATAAAATAATTTAATAAAATTAGTTAGTATCTTAAAAGTTTAATTCTAAGATTACTTTATTACTTTTTATATAATTATATTTTTTATAATTTTATTACCATGATACTATAGTTTTAGCATATTTCTCAACGCGTTCCAGCCGTCGGATCAACCGGCAAATCCCGATATAACTTTGTCGCAGTTTTGGATTATCTCCTGACACTTTCCGCTGTCGGACAGAAAAATGCAAATCCCGACGATGACTTTGCTGCAGTCTTGGATCGTCTCCCGATACTTCTCAGCTGTCGGATTAAAGAAGCAAATCCCGACGATAACTTTGCTGCAGCCTTAGGGTATTTCCGACACTTTCCAGCCGTCGGGTTAAAAAGTGAATCCCGACGTCGACCCCACCCACGCTAAGTTTTGAAAGTCCAAGTAACCCTAGAACCAGCTGACAGTTGCGGGGACTTCAATGCAGGATACTACGCCAGGGCGCCTAATTAACAGTGTTTAGGTTAGCGCATAAATCAAATGAATGTTCGGTGACAAGAAATTCACTTTCTAGTTTCTATTGTGTACTATGAGTGGAACTTTATGACTACGACTTGACAACATAAAGATGCCCTCTTCCACATTTGACATTATGCTCAGATACTCCGCCGTCTCACGTCTTCTGGCTCACCTCCCATGAGCTACCAGTAGGACTGACCTGACAAAATGGCGCAACTAATATACTGATAACGAGATCCTACAAATCATCACTGTGTACGCAACTACCAGCGCAGATATTTACCAGAGAATCCAAATGTCACACTACACCTCGCCAGGCGATAAGTTCCCTTCAGGGTCATCCAGTGGCAGATGGTGTTCTACCAAAAATCTCACCATCCACTTGTCGAACTTGTAGGTTTGCATTGCGCCAGGTCTCGTGCAAGTCTTTTGGAATAGTTCGAGACGTTTTATCTGAATTGGTGTCAGAATTTGATCACTAATATAGGTTTCTCTACTGAACGAGTTTTGAATCGACGGCCAGTATCTTTGAAGCTCAAAGATGGTTTCATAGTTGAACTCCAACTTGGCTCGGATATCAGCCGTGTCATCTTGCTGACCAAAAACGAGCGTATGCAGCAGTACAGCAGAAGAGGCGACTGTCATGTAGCCTACTCCTCCAAAAACCAATTTACAATTCGGAACTTGGCGGGAGAGTTGGACGAGGTGACTAATTGCACTTGCATGATACTTGCAAAGCTCGGCATACTCAACTGACTTCGGTGTCTGGGCCCGATTGAGGTCCAAGAACCTGAATAACAGAAGCACGAAATGTTGGTGGTAGCCTGTATGTATGGCGAGGAATGGTCCTCCGAGGCCTTTGGCCTTATGTGCCCGAAGGTTCTCCTCTGTCGCTTTCTTTTCTTTAGGAAGACCCGCTTCCCAAAGTTGTAGGCCTTCTGCTAGATCTGCGACGCGTTGCATGACGTGATCTTCGGAGAGATCCTTCTGATTCCACTGTTTTTTCAAGGTTTGGATAGGCCCCAACTGTTTTGCAAGCATGATATTGTATGCCCAAAGTCCCAGTGTACGTGGGCACGTAGGAGGTCTCTCACTACTTTTTTCAACATCGAGATGATGAAAAATATCTTCATCCATTGGTAGGGGAGTCTCCTGATCAAAGTCCGGCATGGCGCGACGGAGGTTGCGGCCTATAGAACTCCAACGATCCGCCATGAACAATGTCCACCATACTCTGCATTTTGTTTCACGCAACACTTCTGAGTCTGCCGGATCCGGATGATTCAGACCAAGAATTTCAGCCATACGGATGCCAATGGCAACAAAGAGCGCTTCTGATTCTGGATTCTTTGACGAAGACGATAAATTTGCGAGCAGGACGCAGGTCTGGATATTCTCAAGACAGATGTTCTCCAGATCTTGCTTCAGTAGCTGTTTGGATTTTTGCATAAAATAAGGCCCAAGGGAGGCTATTTCAGGCTTGGAATGGAATCGACAGCCAAATGCCAGTACGGCGGAGAGCAAGGCATCCCCCAACCGACCTTCTCTCACTGCAGCTCGCAAGGTCGGTAGATGGAACAGAGTGTGGGGTCTGTCAAGTATGTAGTGAATATAATTCTCCACAAGTTCTTCAATTAGGTCATGTGAGAGAGAAGATTGTGGGCTTATATCATCGTCTTCAACTCTTGGGTGATGATGAGGAGAGACACGTCGTGGCTGTGGAGAAGTCTGGACGAGAGAACATTGATGATGCTGTTTTTCGGCACAGGCATCGCACGGACCTCCGGGTTTTGCTCGAAAGCACTTTTTCCGCCTCCTTCTGCACCTCGAGCACGCCGTAGGAAATTTCATTGTGCTGTTTCGATTGGACCCAAGCTGTGGTAAAGAAATAAAAAAACACGAAAAGGAGGGGAAGGAGGGGTGTTAGGGGCCTAGTTACTCGGCTGACTAAAAATAGCCCCTGCTCAAGACTAGGTAAGAAATAGTAGCTAATCTGCTAAAAAGCCTTGGTGTTGATACTAACCTTGTCAATGCAGGGATTTAGCTTCTTCATAGGGGTCTCGAAGGCCTGGCCAGTATCTGGTCAAGTAGCTAATGAACCATGAAAGAGCAAATCATCTAAAGCTACCTTGATAGAACTTCATTGTGTAGACGATGCTGTCGCCTACGTGGTCTCGATCCTGTTCCTTTAACATGTCGTAATGGCTATCCCCAATTCTGTTCGCAAAAAGGCTGTGTGAGCTGCATATACCCTGAGTCGGCCGCCACTAATAATTCCTGTCTTGTTCAAAGTGTACCATGCCACAATGCTTCTAGACCCGGCCCTGATTGTGGATCCCATCCCTGGCATATGTATAGATGAACCGCCAAACCTCATTCAACCGACGACTTTACCCTTCTCAACACCATTTTATGCCATCAACTCACTGTTGTTCACGATATTCCAGGCAACACTCGCCCACTATGCTCTTCAACTCGAAGAAGGCGAACCTCTGGTTCTGCTGCCTCATTCCTTGCACTTGTATGGCTGTCAACGGTTATGATTCCTCCACTTTCAACGCCGCGCAGGGATCAATTCATTTCATGAACTACTTTAGTAATCCCGTATGCTCCTCTCTTACCCACATTACGTGTCGTTTAGCCCATGACCTGACCTGGTTAATGGCCAGTCTCCATCCGCTATCGGCTCGGTCAATACCGCCATGGGCGTATGCAGTATTGTTGCAGGTAATCGTCCATCATTCCGGGTCATCGGCTTGATGCTCACACTCTTCGTCTTCCAGGCGTTTTCTTCTCGGCCCTGCTTTCCGACCGGTTCGGCCGTAAGTGGAGTATGCGGGTGGGCGCCATACTTATCATTATCTCGACCTTTGTTTCGACGTTTACACCTCCTGCTATTGGTGGTTTCATCGCCGGTCGTGCCATAACCGGTTTTGGTCATGGGTTGATGATGCCGGCTGGACCAGTTTACATTAACGAATTAGCACCGGCCAACCTTCGGGGCACTATCATGAGTTTCTGGCAGCTCTTCTTCGCTGTGGGATCTTTTGTCGCATATTGGATCAACTACGGGTGCTCTAAAAATGCCGAGAGTCTTGGAGAATGGGAATGGAGGGTTGTTATGCTCCTTCAATGCTTCTTTCCTATGATCATCATATCGGGACTTTTCTTCTGCCCTGAGACTCCAAGATGGTATGCCATTGGAAACCCCACTGTCTGAGGCAGACATAATGCTTTTCTGAAAACGATGCTCATCAAGCTACAGGTATGTTCAGAATGACAGATTTGAAGAAGCGTACCAAGTCCTCCTGCAAACTCGCGACGACCCAAATCTCATTGCCCAAGAGATGGAAGATATACGACAAGCCATTGCCTTTGAAAGGAAACAGACAAACAGCACTTGGGCCCGATACAAGTTACTGTGGACGGATGAATCTGTGAGAAAGCGCATGCGTAAGTTTCTTGGCCCTGTCCATGCTCATTGCCTGACTTCGCTAGTCCTCGCGGCTGGTATCAATATTGGCCAACAGCTTTCCGGAAACAACTCCCTTGCAACCTACTCTACCATCATTTATAAAAAAGTCTTTACTTCAAACAGCCAGATTCAGCTTATCAACGCTTTGGGTGGAACCTTGAACATTCTTTTCACTCTGAATGCCACTTGGATGACGGATTTCCTGGGACGAAGACCTCTCCTCCTCATTGGTGTTGCTGGTATGGCAGTCTGTATGTTTGCAGCTGCAGCCGTCGTCACCGAGACACCGACTCTTGATAATGGATCCAGGTCTTCCAGTGTGGGTATCGCGACTGTCTTCTTGATGTTCCTGTTTGCACTGTTCTTCAAACCTTCTTGGGGTGCAACAGTGTGGATCTGGACTTCAGAGGTCTTTTCGATGAACATTCGTGCGCAAGCCGTCGCTATGACCACTCAGTGTCAGTCCATTGCGAGCATCATTCTCCGCAAGTATCCCTTTTCGCTTTCCCTACCTAATAACTAACAAATTTTGCAGAACAAATTTTCCCCATATTTCTCACCGCAAAGGGATTGTAGGTTACTCATGTCCTGCTTGAAGTCTCAACGTAGTAACTTTTTGGCAGCTACGCTATGTATATGTTTGGTGCTATTAATATAGTCCTCTTCGCTTTCGTATGGTTCTATATCCCAGAAACTAAGGGGGTTTCTCTGGAGCACATGGACGTACTATTCGGTGGCGCAGATCACGTAGATGTGGGAGCTGTCATCGCCACTGAGAAAACTGTCGATGATGGGATGGTTTCCGTCCATGCCACAAAGACCCCGACGGTCCATCATGCTAGGTCTAGCAGTACTGTGTGAGCGAGTCATATGAGATTTAGGCGCAATATTGCAAAAACTACATAGCTTTCCTCTATCTAAGTCGGTAGGTGAGTCATGCAAAGGGGCGTCAAAACTTGTGGATATTCGATAGAAAACGATTATGAGTTGTTTTATAGTCCTATGATGTTGGTATATCTGACTACGATGGGGCCGGTTAAGGTCTTGGGCAAAGCACAGCACCGTCGGTCAAGTTCTCACAGAAAGGTGACTAGGCCCTTAGACTATCTTTATCTTTGCGGTTTGCAAACCTTTCCGCCACGTCTCAAAAATTTCATTCCTTGTTCTGACCCAGTCTTCGAATAGCGTATCATGGCGATTTGAATCTACTCCCAATTCAGTTGAAAAGATGCCTATTCTGCGATGGCACCCCGATCCAACCTTGTGGAGTAGTATGCCACGGATTGTGGATCGCTTTTCGTCCCAGCAGAGACACATCCCTAGAATGAGATAATCGCCGCTGTGGAACTTTGGAAAACCGGGGTCAGGAATAACGGAGCATGAAATTGATATTAAATCATGTCCGTGTTTATCGATGTGTCTGGAATCATGGTAAAATTCTCCATTTCTAAGGTCAGGCAAACATTGCTCTGAAATAATGCGTCCTTGGACGACGAGGAAGCCAGATGTAACAGGACCATATCGAAGTTGAGGGTATGATAGTTTGATATTGTGATCCAGTACTTCAAATGCTTCATCGACCATACAAGACCTTGTGGATACATAGTTAAGATCGCCATCAGGGATGGACGCCCAAGACCAAGAAGGGGCGAAGTACTCTGCAGGTCGGTTCCGAGACTTACCGTCCGCCTGCCACCAAAGAAGATCAAGCCAGATCTGACTTTTCCAGCAGCCTGCGATGTATTCGTCTTGGACGATAGTATTGAGACGTTCTGCAATACCTGCTAGCGCAGGAAGGCGGTCGTAGGGATCAGTTATTGAACTGCGCATATAGCATAGAACCAAAGTACTCCATAGTTGATGGGGCGAAACGATATTAGCCTGAACAGAGGGAGAAATAATCTCCTGGAACCTCTGTCGGCTCCAGTACGCAGTTGGAGTCGATAAAAATCCATCTGTTGGGCTATCATCTGCCCAGCAGATCCACATTGTTCTCAGCTCCCCGTAATCGAGAATTCTGGGAGAAAGAATAAACTCTTGGTATGCCCATGCGCGAAGACTCAGAGGATCAGCGTAAGTTTGAGAGGAAGACTCTTCTATCAATACAATAGATCCTCGTCGGCCGTCCTTGGACTCATATGGAAGACGGAAACCTGGAGAGCACCCGTCTGCTCCGAAAGGTGACCGAGGGTGCAGGAATCCTTCCTCGACACTCTTTGCCCTGCTAGCCATTATTGCGACATACGAGCCCTCGTAGATGCTTGCCATCTGTCCGATTTCTTTGGCTTTGTCCTCTGGGTCATCTTGTATGATACACAGAGCATCAACCCATAGAAAGCCGAGACCAAGTTCGCAGCAAACACGGACTGCATCCTGCAATGTCTGAGGCAAAGTGCTTGTATTGAAGGAAAGTTGTCCATCCCTTACCCGAGCCTTGCTGAGGGTGATCCGTTGCGGGCCACCCCAGCAGTACGATAAGACTGCGTAGGCAGCTGGGGAAATCCCCTCGACAATGTCAATCCTTTTTCCTGAGTCTAATATCTCGATAATTCTTGTTGGCATGAATTTGTCACATGGGCTTGCGCAGGACGTGTGATTTCGGAGACACTCATGAGCCCATTTTCTTGCTAAACTAAAAGCGCGTGGTGATGCGGGTGACAAATTCGGAGGTCTTTGAGCAACTTCATCAGCTACGCTACTTCCTGAATTGGTTCATTAGCTAGTGATCCACCAAGACTAGTGCACAAGATCTGACCTTGATCTGTCATATATGTAAAATATGCATTTGTTTCGTGATGGTTTTCCCCTGATAGCGTAATAACGATGGAATTTGGCTCCGTATCCCCCATGGCTGGAGGCACCCGATTGACAATAGCCTTGTCAGAGAGTACTTCTTTACGAGAAGCGAACTTCCGAACTAGGTACCCTGCAAGAGCGCAACCAAGATCAGCCATCTGCTTGAGTTCTGAGAGTGTGATCGGCTCTTGGTCTGGCGGCCATAATCTCCAATAATGATCACTTTTCGGACCATCGATATGAATAAGTGGCTGTGGGTGGTTAGAGTCTCGAATAAGAAATCTTTGTTCGCAGTGTGAACATGAGTGAGGAGTTTCGTGAAGGCCAGTGCACATACTGAACGAGGGTGGCTATCAGTGTAAGAACAGTGACGTGGGTCATGATCAAAGCTCGCTTACGCTTGTTATCTTGTGTTTCTTTATCGCGATAGCGCCGTACTAGACTCGCAAGCCCATCCATCATGTGACCCCATCTCGACTTTGATCGAGCTAGCCTAAGAGAGCTAGTCAACTATGATGGAAAAAGTGGATTTATTGGTGGGCAGCTGTCGTCGCCGATGATCGGAGGCATCAGCACGTGATGTCTGAGCCGAGGTACATCTGAAGGTACCGTTACTTGGGTCTTGATAACTCACGTGATGACAGGTTTCTGTCCCCCTGTAATGCCCTCCCCTAGCTCTGTAAGCACTAGCCACAGTCTTAGCCACTCTGTCTAAGTCCACAAACCCAGAGCCTTTAACGCCAGAATGAGGATTTTTCTAGTCAATTAAAGAGCTTGAAATGCTATTCAATATATCTGGGTAATTAGCTCATGGTGACAAGCAGTGTCAGGATAAGATACTAAGTAGGAATATTTACCAGACCAGACTAATTGGCACGGTTGTCACATGTGTCCTTCCATACACCGTAATCACGTTGAACCTAGTAATAGTATCCTAGCGTTCCAAAAAGAGAAAGAATTGTCTGGCAACAATAATCTAGGGCATGTTATGTCTGTTTCAAGCTTTTGTGTCTTTATTACTGTCTGTTATTATTTCTGCTAGTATTGGATGCGAAATCTGTTTCTTGTTAGCTGGACCTATAGGTTAGGTACCGTCAAAGACTATGACGTAATGCCCACCACTGGCACCAGGCTCTATCTGGATCTTACTGCAAATCAATAGCGGTTTTCGGGGTTACTTTCGTGATCAACTGTAAGCCCGGCGTCAGCACGCACATTATTAATCGTCCTTGTTGGAGATCACGCCCTTCAATTTGTACTATAAAGAGGGGAACCTTTGTGCCATTGGAAAGATTTCTGTCTCACAGACTACACCTATCCTGAGACCAGACCCACCATGCACGATATTCCAGAATTCAAGCTTGACCGAGTTGGTCAGTATTCTACCTTGTAGCATGGCAATAACTGACTCATTTTCGCCTCAACAGCTCGCAGTTATGCTGTAAGCACGCCGTTGGCATACATTTCATGCAGAAAGAGTAGCTAATCACAAACCACGTTCCAGCCGCGGGCGAGAATTGCGTTGCATGGTATTTGCTCCCAAAATCGACCTCTCATCGCTCTAATTATGCATAGGGTCTGCTCCATATGCGCTTTCCCTGGATCAACTGAGGGACCTGTCGGACAGCAAGCGCAGCCCCATTGATACCGGCATCCCGCTTTCTTACGCCCCATCCTTGGGAACTCTAGCACTCCGCAGGCGACTGGCTGAGATCTACACAACTGCCGATGTACCACTCTCGGAGAACAATGTCATAATCACACCTGGATCCATAATGGCCAATTATCTCGTCCTCACCACGACCTGTACCAAGGGTGATCATGTCATTTGCAATTTCCCAACATTCGGCCCATTATATCTCTTACCTAAGTATCTAGGTGTTGAGCTTGACTACTGGCTCATGAAGGAAGAAAACTCATGGTATCCTGATATCGAGGAGCTCAAGGCAATGATCAGGCCTGACACCAAGGCAATTGTTCTCACGTGAGTACTGTGCGTTCAAGCATCTACACACATGTATTGATGACGACCAGAAATCCAGGTAACCCAACCGGCACGACTCTTTCTAGTGAAACTTTGGAGGAAGTTCGGGATTTGGCCAAAAAGTACAACATTACCCTTATAGCCGACGAAGTATTCCGTCCACTTTTCCATGGCAACACTCCAACCCCCCCTTCTGTCATTTCTCTCGGCTACAACAACACGGTAGCTACTGGATCTGTGTCCAAGGCTTATTCTCTTCCTGGTATTCGTATCGGGTGGATCATCTCTCCAAACGCTGATATCCTCCAACGAGTCATGGCCGCACGAGACTACACGACCTTGAATGTGTCGTGCATCGATGATGCCATCGCGCTGTTCGCATTATCGCCTGATGTGCTTCCAAAGATTATTCAGCATAACTTAACAACCCAGGCAACAAACATTGGCCTCTTTGATGAATTCGTCAAAAGAAACTCTGGCCGGTGTAGATGGGTCCGCCCGGCAGGCGGCGGGACAGCTTTTATTCATGTTGCTGGTTCAGACGGGAAGTCTATTGATGAAGTGGCCTTTACTGAAAAGCTCGTCGATGAGACTGGTGTTTCTGTTATTCCTTGCAGTTCAGGCTTTAGTGAAGAGAGTGTCGGTGACTACAAGGGATTCCTACGTCTCAATTTGAGCCAGAAGGTAGAAACTGTCGCTGAAGGTATCAAGATTTTAGAGTTGGCCATTCGGAATCTATAGGTTTCATTATTTCGTCAGGTACATGATTCAATCAAACAAACGGCAAGATAACATGGCTCGGGTGGTCTTGGCCGCAGTAAACGTGATGCTTGCCCTTATTATCCAGATGTTCGGTGCTTCCAAAGTTGCTAACGCCGAGATTGCGTCCGCTTACAACCACTCGAATTGACTCGCCTTCCTCATACTCGATTCCCATTGCCCAAATTCCAATGTCGAGTCTGACGATATCTCCAGGCTTGACCCTTTCAATCTTTTCGTGAGGATGGAACGGCCAGTGTGGGTGCATGCTCTTCTTCTCGTCGATCTCGCGGTGAGATGCTCTGAGAATGCCTAGTGGTCCACGGTATACCACTACTTCGGTCTTTTCCTCTGGTTTCATATCGTCGAAGGATGATGGTGGTATAGATTTCCATGGAACATTGAGGCTAAACATGACTTCGCCGTTCGCATCAAGCTTTTCGAGGAGGACGTAAATATCCATGTCGTCGTGATCAGGGCAAGACATGTACAACACAGCCTTAGGAAGGCCGACAAGTCTGGTTGTTTGATCAAATCGATAGGTAAATCCAGCACGATCATCTGTTTCCGAGTTGTAACTGACAGATGATGCTTCAGTTGGTTTGTCTGCAGAAAGGCGGCCGTTCTCTGTAAAGAATAGCTTCCTGTAATCTGTTCTTGGGATTGGAAAATTCTCCTCGACAACATTTTCGTACGACTGTGGCTCCTTTTTACCAAACCGCAACACGGCCATGCGCACTTGTGGTGTGTCTTCCCAGCCGTTCTTCTTCTCTTTGAGAAAATAGTCAAAGAAGTCCAATAACTCCTCCTTAGCTTGCTCATTTCCCCAAAGGTCATACCACTCTTGCCAAGGGTGAAATCGAAGCCATTTCTGTGGTGTATCGACTTCTAGCCAAGCTCGAATAGCACCCATGCCGTGCATCGTGTTGGTCCAGGTACCTGTGATGTAAGTAGGAACATTAATATTCTTCATGTCTGGTCGCTTGTCGTTCCACCAATCATTGGCGAGGGGATGCTGCTTGAACATCTGTCGAAAGCTCTCAATGCCGTTATGGCCTTGTAGCATGTATTTGATAATGAGTTTGTCGAAGAGGTCGCCTGCGTAGATGCCACCTCTTGCGAATTGCTCGCGGTACAAATCGCCACAGCCCTCCCAAGGTGCGATAGCTTTGAGACTTGGGGGCTGTAAAGCCGCTATAAACCATTGGACAATGGCGAGATGCGAATTTCCAGCAAGTCCAACAGAACCATTGCACCATGGCAGCTTGGCGATGCTTTCAATGGTATCATAACCATCTTCGGCCTCTTGCGTGCCCATGATGACCATTGTACCTTCGCTATCGCCTGAACCCCGAGAGTCGACGTTCACAATGGCATAGCCACGCGGTACCCAATCAGCTGGATCGGGCCCCTCAAACTTCTCAAGACCAGAGAGTGTCTTGGAAGGAATGCCCAAGTTCCATGGTACCATGAGGTCGAGAGACATGAGACCGTTGAACTTCTTTCCGAAAGGCGACCAGCAGATGATTGCTGGAACAGGCTCATCGCTATGGGGTGGCCGGTATACATCGGCGTACAGCGTGATGCCGTCACGCATCTTGAAAGCGACGTCATGCTCAACAAGGATATCAGATGGCAGGGGCTTAGATTGTGGGTGATCAAACTTCCAGCCAGTGGGAAGGACCTCAGAGTGTGGGTTCAGTCCGACGTAACCCCCTTGACCAACTTTAGGGGAATTGATGTTTTCCAAGGGAACAGTAAAAGGGGCTTTGGGAAGAGGCATTGTGTTTACAATGACAAGAATGCAATTGGTAGATCTTTGGCGCACTGGAAATCCTATGCAAAGACAATGCTATTCATACTTTGTGTTTCCGGACTGCTCACATAGGCAATGTCTCGAGATACCGAGATTGCGGTTCCGGACCATCGGCCCCACCCGGTTTTTAGAGCGGCTCGGTATCGGAGTCTGGGGCTGCAGTTGCCGGGATTCCGAACCGAAGCGAGTGCCGTGCGTCAGTTTTCGGAATCCAAAATTTGCTAAACAGATCTTGAGGTGAACACAAATGCTGATAGATCAAAGGATAAGTAGACTAGTCTGCTGCTTAGGAGCTCACCTCCACAAACAAACTCCAAACATAGAAAACAAAGACATCATCTTGGAATTGCATTTCATCTTACGTCCGACCCGCTTACTTCAGACTGATAATCGGAAATCCTCATCTTAACATATTTCACTTCATTTATTCGTATCAAGACAGGGAAAATGGTAGCTAACACCGAGCCCGCTGGATACCAGGCTGGCTCTGCCCTGAAGCTGCCTGATGCGACAGTGAACAAGCCCCTTCAAGCCAAGCCATCAGGTCCCCACAAGCTATTTGCGGAGCCCGGTGTGACCTATGGTGACTGGCGCGATGACCTAGTCCGGGACGGTTACGCCGTTATCAAGGGCGCAATTCCCCGAGAGAAGGCTGAACAGTACGGCAATGATATTCTCACATACCTTGAGACTTTGTAAGTTGTGCAGAATCCCTAACGCCATGGCCATTCGCTAACACCCATGTAGTAATGGTGGAATGGGCTTTAAGCGTGATGACCCTAGCACCATCAAGACTGAGAATCTGCCCATCATCACCGAGAAGGGCATGATCATCGGCTATGGTGTTGCTCACGAGTCTTTCACCTGGGATATCCGCCAGGAACCTGGCGTCGTCGAGGCCTTTGAGCGCGTCTACGACACCAAGGACTTGATCGTTTCCTTTGATGCCATCAACACTGCTTTCCCAGGACGCAAAGACGTCAAGGCAAACACACCCTGGCCCCATCAGGACCAAGACCCCGAGAAGCCAGGCTTCCGTTGTCTCCAAGGTCTCGTCAACATCCTGCCTAACGGTGACAACGATGGCGGTCTTATTGTCTGCAAAGGCGCATACCGTCTCAGTGAAGAATTCCACGAAGCCTTCAAAAATGAAGAGGATAGAATCTGGGCATGGACCAAGGAGTGGTACGGCTTTACTGGAAAGGGGATGGAGTGGCTGAAGGAGAAGGGTTGTGAATGGGTCAAGATCAACGCTGAGCCTGGTGATCTTCTCGTCTGGGACAGCCGCACACCCCACTACAACCTCAGCCCTGAGGGATCTTCACCGCGTTTCTGCACTTACACCTGTTACATGCCGGTAGCTGATGCGACACAGAAGGATTTAGTTAGGAAGAAGGCTGCATTTGAGAACTTGCAGAGCACCACCCACTGGCCTAATGCTATGCATGTGGGTGGTATTCCCATTCTTCGAGACGGAAAGCCCTGCCCTTATAATACTGGCAAGCCGAGACAGGCACCCAAGCTTACCAACAGGGGGTTCCAGTTGACTGGAATTCCTTATATCACAGCATAAATAGCTTTTCGTTAATTGGTCCTTTGGAAACAAACACGATTTTTACACATGGCTCACTTATATATGATAGCACAAAACCATCTTAGGCATGACTCGAGTGATGATCAGATGTAGCACACACAGAATGAATACGAAACAGTTTCAAAAGCTTACTCCGCAAAAAGATGCATGAAGAAAGTCTTCGAAAAATGTAATACTTTGACTTGCCTGTGCTAGCAAATTATAATAGAAAGATGGAGGTCATCTCGCATTGGTCCACACATCAGGAAGGTCTGGTGTGAGAAACTACCGTAGGTTGGTGAGACATAAGTCGGTATGGGCAAGAATTTTCAATACAGGTCATTGTTATTTTTAGTAATTGAGTGACATTTTGACTAGATGTTCATATCCATTCCCTCGTCTGTCGAGTACAATGCACCATCGCTCTCGATTCTTTGCAGAAGATTCTCAAAATCAGCCCAGTCGCAGCCAATCTCGTCTGGCAATATTGGCACAGCGAATGGTTGACCCGAGAACGGATCCAGTATCCCCCCATCCATAGGCAGCTCATTATTCAGCAAAGCGGCATCTGATGATCCCATCGTCTGCAAGAAAGCTGGGTTTTCTCTCTGTTGCTGCGGTAAAGGAGTCATGTCTGGACCAGATACACTTGCATCTGTGCTGATGGATGGGGTGGGTTGTTGCATCTCTCTGTGAGCTGTGGCGGGTTTCATTGAGTCTTGAATGACACGAACAAGGCCATTCAAGACATTGTTCAAACGATCGGCTTCATCAAGTCCTACACAATAACAGCGGACTAGATCGGCGGCGGTTATCAGTAGCTGCGTTCGTTAGCATCGTACTCCATCAACGAACACGGTTGGTTGAACTCACACTGTGGTCAATCTTCGAGATACGAGAGTTTGGTTGCTTGAGGATATGTACGGCTAAGACATAAAGCGCATGTAATAACGAGAAGTATGCAGGCGCAAATGGATGCGGTGGCGCCGAGTCATCTCGATCAGCAAGGAGATGTATAATCTTTCTCGCCGAATTTGCCACCATGGATTGTCCATTGCGGATTGCATATTCCCATGGAGTGTCTTTAGCGATAACTTCAACAGCTTTGTGAAGCGCGTCTTTGCTGATCAGGAGAGAGTTGCGAGAAAGCATGATAATGCTGTTGACTCATTAGCAACCTTCTAGTTGGGTTCAAGTATAGGAATGAACTCACGCGTTGTGGTAATGAAGAGAAACAAATGAAGAGAGGGCCGTGTCTTCTGGTACGCCCACGAAATCAGATGTAGGTCTGTCAACTGCGTCAACTAATGAAGGACAGATATTTGGGTCTGTTAAGGAACTTACCTCATTTCAGCAGGAAGACTGTTGATCCAGCTTGTCAACATAAGAAATGATTCTCCAGTCGCGTGTACTTTCTCCTTGATCGCCGACTCAACAGTTCGTCGGTTGGCGTTGTCTTCAAGGTGTCCAGCCTTGACGCACCTGTGACTGATCTTGCTAATCACTTTAGACATAGACAAAACAACATGAGATGGTCTAGGGTTCGCTGATCTCAGCATCTTGAGATCAAGGGCATCATATGTTTCGTCAGAAATGCTCGAGACGTATCCGAGTTGGAAGGAAAACAATTTCTCGTAGCTGTAGAGAGCCCACCAAGAAGGGGTCCAAGCCTCGTTATCCAAGGAACAGCCTGTTCTCCTCTTGGATTTCCCTGGTCTATTCAGGCCAAGACTGTGGGCGACAGAGAGGCAAATCCCCAAGGTTGTCCAAGAAGAAGTGATTTCGTCGTTAAGTCGGAGACATACCGAAAATAAAAACAAATATTCCATTACTTCAATCGAAACGTTGCCAATTAAATGACCCAAGGCAGTACGTGCAAGAGACAACGTTTGTCTCATGTAGATATGCCACTCATTGTACTGGAAAATACAGGCGCCCGCTGCCAATAGTAAATATTTCTTCAATTCTATGATGTCGAAAGTTTGTTGAGACGAACGAGTTTGCGCAGTGTCGGCACGAGCTTCGTCTAGTCGCAAAACAGGGTAGAACATATGGATCTCTCGCTCATATGCGTCAATCAGAGACTTCAAGGACCATCCATCCGGCAAGTCAGGCATGACGTTCTGGGGCCTAGGCCTCATAAACTCCGAGTTTGGCCCAAGATCAGCAGATCCCAGTCCCTGATGCGAGGGAGGAAATGCGCCAAAGTGGTAAGGTACGTTCAGCCGAAAGCATGATAAGTCGAGCCATTCTGTCAAAATCTGAAATGAAGTGGTTCCTGCGCTTTGTCGCCATATGGGTAACGGGTTGCTGATGGTATCTGTATTGGACGAGTCCCTACTCTGAGACTGACGCGGGCTCTGAGATCGTACTCGAGGACCAATCGCCACCGAATATCTACAAGATTCTCTCGAGATGGAGATTCTTCTGGTCGGGACTTCCTCAATGACCGATTGCAATCCGTGCTCAGACGGGCTGGCAGACCCCGGAGATACACCATCGGTAGTCTTTCCGGCTTCGCGCCGCTTGATCAACTTGCCGGGCCTCCGCCGGTCCTCGGTAACGCAGGGAATCCCTGCCACGATACAGGCATTGCAGGAAGGCTGTTGCTCATCACAGCGGGTCTTACGACTCCGACAGTAATTGCAGGCAAAGTTAAGCCGCCGTCTTTTGCCTGATTCCTTGTTTCTGCCAAAGCCGGGACCAGCACCTGGGCTGTCCTCGGTATCCATTGGGGACGGCATGGGGCCGAAACGCGGGGACGCGGGGAACAGCTATGGTGTAAGATGAATGAAGGTGTTGTGATTGGTTCGATGAGATGCCGGTAGATGCCGGTAGATGCCAGCATAAACGGGTTGGATCGAGGCAGAGTCTGGGGGAGAGGATCTGGGCTTTGCATGAGATGAGATACCGAGCCGATCGGAGGGAGAAGTCGCATCCCATTTATCCAAGCAGCAAACTTTGGGTCTCCCCGCATTCCGTTCGGAGTGTCGGCTCCACCCCCGCAAGTTTCTCGTCGCTACATTCTGTTGTGACTAGGGTCATGGTGTCAGCACCAATCGGAATCTGTCTGTTGCACATCCAACTAAGTTGATTATCGTTAGTGGCACTGCTCAACTCCTCAATTTTATCGACTCCGACCCGACAGCATGCCAGGTCTTCCAACATGATGGTTCATGATGGTTCATATAAACCCCGTCTCATCTTCGTTATGCAACATGCAACTCATCCAGTCCTAACAACATCAATTAACAAGGTGCGAACATGGCTGAGCGACGAGCTTCTGGTGATATGAAACCTGATGTGGATGCCGTTGAGAATGTCGTCAAAAACCCTCATCACGAGTCTCACAATGCCTCCGGAACCGTCAATCTATATCAAGATGGAACCGTAGTTCTGGTCCCAACACCGAGCCCTGACCCGAAAGGTACTATAGCATCTCTACTTGAAGCCTGAGTGACCACCTTTACTAATTCGGACGATTGCTAGATCCTCTCAATCTCCCGATCTGGCGCAAGTACATGATCATTCTGCTTGTGGGCTTGTATTCTGGTATCTCAGTCCTTGGCACTTCCGGACTCGGATCTGTCACGCCAGAGTTGATGAAGATTTATCACAATGATGATCCCAAGCGAATTACCGATTTACTCACCTATCCGACCTTGTTCATGGGCATCGGTAATCTTCTTTCCATGCCATTGGCCAATGCCATTGGTCGCCGACCTGTATTCCTGTTCTCTCTCCTGCTTCTGACAGTATCCGGGATCTGGTGTGCTTGTTCGACCTCACTCTCCAGTCATATCGCCGGTCGCGACATCTTTAGCTTGGCCGCTGGACAGAGTGAGGCACTGGCGCCCTTGATCGTCCAGGAAGTCCACTTTCTCCATGAGCACGGCGTAAAGCTGTCATACTTTGTTGGAGTGCAGACAACAGTTACCGCTGCTCTTTTCACCGCCACCACGTATATCGTCCCGAATATCGGGTTGCCGTGGTGGTACGGTATCATGACCATCATCAATGGAGTGACATTGATTTTATCTTTCTTCTTTTTGACCGAGACTCGATTTGACCGCCCTGAAGACGCCACTGGCAAGTGAAACACGCTGCATTTCTGACCTGTATACTAATTCCGGAACAGAGGGCGCAGTCCATCTCAAGCTCGACAAGAATGGCAACTTAGCCCAAGAGGGTACCAACGAGATTCTCTATCAAGTGACTACTCGACAGGGTGTCCTGCTGCAACCTGAAAAGTTCGGAGCGAGAACCTGGAAGCACGATGTCAAGCTCTTCCATGGTAAGCCCGACTGGAATAACCTCTTTTCTTTCTATAAGGACATTGCGCAATCCCTTATCCTGCCACCAATTCTCTGGATCTTCATCCTTAATGGTGCATTCTTGGGTCTATACATCTACCAAGCTTCGACGTTTGCCCAGATCTTGGTTGCGCCGCCATATAGCTTCAATACGGAACTCCTAGGCTATGTGCAGCTCGTCCAGGTTCTGGACTGTGTCATCGCCGTTCCGCTTCTTGGATACGGCTCCGACTATATCTGCAAGTTTATGAGCCGTCGGCGAAAGGGTATCTTCGAGGTGAGCAGCTCTCAGGCAATAACCAGTGACAGAAGCTAACTTTGCACACAGCCCGAATACCGACTCATCGTTCTCGTTGTCCCAGCTGCTGCAGCCATCATCTCAGCGATTGTCTTCGGCCACGCCGGTGCTTCGCCGGAGGACTACCACTGGATGGCCATTGTAGCGTCCTACCACCTCGGCTTCTTCGCATTCCTTGGTGCAAATTTGGTCGGCATCACTTTTGTTATGGACAGCTATCCGAACAAGTCCGGACCTTTGCTGCTTGTCGTTTGTGCCGGTCGTGGCTTTATCTCTTTTGGCTTGAGTTATTCCACCGTGCCTTCGATCGAGTCGCTCGGCTATGATGGAGCTATGAACATCTTGGCGATTGTCTGCGGTATTTTAAGCGGTCTTGGAATTGTAGTCTACTTCATTGGAAAGAGAGTGCGTGAGTGGGCACGCCGGCACATCTGGCCTAAGCACCATGAGGAGTAGCTCAGATCAGACCAATAATCTTTTCTTATGACGACCTAAACTGTTATCCAGCTAAAGCCGCGATCCTGCTGATATAATGCTGTGATATGATGCGTAGCATGATCGCAATACTTACATTCGTAAAGGTGTCACCTAATTGACCGGTAGCCGCTGGGCCATGGAACTCGAAAACTCCCAGAGCCGTGTCTTCATTGAACGTAGTTCCTCCCGAAGGCTCAACCGTAGCAACGGGCCAGCCTTGACCCAAAGTAGGAACGAGTTCCCAACCCCCGAGCTTGCTTCCAGACGCAGACGACGAGCCAACAATCCGCTTCAGTGTAGACGAACTCTCTACTTTCTTCTTCCTCCATTGCCACGTCTGGGACTGTCCGTTGACCATCACCTCGAATGGCCAGGTAGCGCCCTCGTGGAACTCGCTTGTCTCCACAAAGTTCGATTGAAACCCGTCAAAGGTGATAGTACTCTTGCTGCTAAAGGTGTGGCGGCTCTCAATAGTACATATCGGCATAGGGCCTGACTGGTAGGGCCCTTCCTTGATCTTGAGCCTGCTGCTGCAGAACATTTTTGCCGAATAGGCAACCGGGCCCTTGAGCTGCGGCCCAAGCTCCAGACAGCTGGTGCCTCCGCTGGTCACAACGTTCCAGATGTGGAACTTAGCAGGCAGCCTGGTGAAGCCCACGCTGGGATGATAGCTGTATGGTCGTTGGGCGCCGTAATTGCCAGTTGAGAACGCTTGAGGAGCTTGCTGGTAACCAGATGGCGGTAGATTGGGATGCTGAGGGTACGCTGAGTAATGTAAAGGGGGCTGTGCTGCCGGGTAATTAGGGGGAGGGCCTAAAGACGGATCATAGGCGTAGTGATGATGGGACATGGCGAGTTAAGCTGTAAACCACAGGCCAAGTCGTGATGTGTTATTGCTCAGAAACCTGGGACTCAACATTGATTTAAGCTCTCAAAATGTTCCGAGAGCTCTTTAGATATGACATGTAATGGAATTTGTAGCAGGGGCGATTCTATATAGGTATAGATACCTCAAGAGGTCGAGGCCAAAGCTAGGGCTCAATTTAAGCTTACCATTCTAGGCCCCATTTCGCGCCGCTAAACATAATAATAAGAGATTGCAGGAGATATTGCAGGCCAGGGTCTTGGTATTACTTAGACCTGGCTTGAGTGATTGGCCAAGCCTCATATTTACAATCAGATTATAGCGCCTTGTCGTCATTCTGACGAATGGACCGCCATCTTACAGTTGTTAACATTCCAGCGGACATCAAGCTATCATTATCAAGGCACAGCTGTTGTCGGTCTAAGCCGAATATGGCAAAACCATGCGCCAGGTGTCACACAGTTCTCAGCCTCATTTCTTGATTCATCACCGATTGGAAACCCAGTATCGTGCCCGGACCTCTATTATTCGTCACTCACGAAGCCTGAGCAACAAGCTCTTCTTCCTGGAAACTAGGATATGCTCATTTTTACGTTTCATTTGGTCAGTGACTTCATCAAATGAGGCCTGGGGGTCCCATCCATCGTGCGACTATGCCGCAGTCACAGGCTTCGAGCGTCACATCTCAGCAGAGGCGCCGGTTCTCGCCTATCAGCCGAATGTTTGGGCATTTGGTGACACGCGGGGCCGAAGACTGGCAACAATGGGGTGGACTTCATGATGCTTTATTGTTATTCCAGATGTGTGTGGCCTTGATCTATCTCTTCGAGATAATGAATAAGGTACCTATAGTTCACTATTAGCGGATGTCATGCTGACACAAAGCAAACTAAGACCATCGTTTAATGAAATAAAATCAAGAAACCTTCCGTTATAGTCATCGGCTTCAAAGATGTTCACAATACTGCATCGTCGTTGGCGGCGCGTTTCGTGACTGAACGCTCGAAAAGAACATTACTACCTACGGTTGTACAGACGCTGATCAACTCAAAGATTACACTTAAGAGGATAAGCGACAGTCAGAGACTATCACTACTTACAAGGGCTACTAAAAACAGTCATCGACGTATACGACGGAGGTTCAAACAAGACCAGGTTTGCAGCTAGAATCCTATGATTGAGAACTTGTGGAGGTGTCCTGTTGAAGAACCCTAAAAGTCGGGAAGCATATAACGATACCCTGAAGAACACGAGAGGCGAACCGTCGTCCTATAGTCATGAGCCTGTATGAGCCTCAGGGTATTTGGAACAAGAGATCCCCAGGAGGCCAAGATTGCACCACGCATCGCAAGATATCGAAAATTGGTTGGAAGGGTTCTTTTCTTTCAAGCATCCCCATCATACCCTGCTCAGCATCGGACATTATTGTCTCCTGTATACTATCTAAACTGCACCTTTTCCCAACCAGATCTTCTTGACAGATTCACATTGATATCTCCAGCCGGTTTCAGAGACGTCAAAGGAAGCTTGGATCTATCCATTGGTGGAACAATGAAAGACTCTGCCGTGGGAGTCATGTCAAAGCCCAACAGAACGCTTCCCGCAAAGGTCAGGACTTCATAAGACGCAAAGTGACGACCAGGGCAGAGCGTGTTGCCACCACCAAATGGCCTGAACGCGGCAGCCCTTCGAGTTTTCTGCTCCTTGGTGAGGACCTTGGACTTCAGGAATCTTGTATGATCAAAAACATCTGCGTCTGCACCCCAGGTCGTTGGATCAGCGTGGATGAATGCTGTTGGCATCTGAACCTGAGCTCCTTTCTTCAATACCCAACGGTCTTGGACGAGGGTGTCTTCGTTAGTGTATCGCACTGTTGCGATGCCACTTGTCATTCGAAGGACTTCATCATAAGTTGACATGAATACTGGGCACTTTGCACGGATGGTGTTGTAGTCAAGAGATACTGCCCCTGACGAAACATCTTCAAGAGTCCCTTCAAGCTCAGATCGGATCTCTTTCAACAAGCCAGGTCTAGAGAAGATCGATATCAACAGCCAAAATGTTGTGGGTATAGTGTTTCCAACAATGGCAAGAATGCTGCCAAGTAGAGCGCGGGCATTGTTCTCATTACTCAACCCCCTTCGGATACCCAGGCCTGAAAGTTCTTTGATGAACGAACAGGCAGTATCCAAGCCGTCATCGTTGAGGTATTTCAAGAATGCATCGACGAGCTCTTTGCGAGTTTTCTGCGCTGTAGAGTGCTTCTTCGGGCTCAAGAACCAAGGAACTCCGAGGAGAAGCACCTTAATGTTGGCCTCCCAGGTCCTGTCGATGTCAGTCGCTATCATCTTGCCTTAGGTTTTGGGACGCTTACCAGAATGTTGAGCCCAACGATGGTTCAACGGTGAATGGGTCTTTCTCACCAAAGCAAGCAGAATTATTTGTTCTCATGAACAGGTCCTGTACCCAAGCATAGAGATCGATTGTCTGGCTTGAAGGAAGCTCATTGACAATGTTGAGCAGTTTAGCACGAATGAGCGTGCACAGTTCATTAAGAGACTCTGTGCCTGGAAGCAAGGAAGCCTTTTGAACTCTGTGAATCTCACCATACATGCCATTCTCGGTGTGAGCATCGCGAAAGATGAGTTCAATGCCAGCTTCGTCAAATCCCATCATTCGACGGAATGCGGGAATCATAGCTGGACTGAACGACAGAGAAGTTGTGTTGCGCTGAACAGCTTGCACAAGCTCTGGAGATGTCACAATGTAGTTCTTCTGTCCTGACATGTCAATCGTGAAGACTGGATGCGGTTGTTGAGCGCTGGTGAGATTAGCGGCAGTCGGCCAGGAGGATTCACTACTTACCTGACGATATCAAAGTATCGCAGGCCATGCTTCAAGAGTCCATAGATATGACTGAAGTACGGAATAGTCTCTTTGACATACGGTGGCTCTCTTGCGTCGGGATGTTTCCTGGTAGACAGAGCGACGATGGCTACCACTACGCAGCAGACCATTCCAATGGTGAGGTTGCTCAGAGCCATTGCAATCGACGAGTACTTCCAGGCTACCCTATGCTTGAGAGTACAGAACTGTATGAACGAAGTGGTGCTCTGTTTCACGTGGGGATTACCCAGATACCGATATCTTGAGAAGAAAAAAACGATAAAGCTACAGTGCAGTTCTGCGGTCAGTTACAGTGGATGTATACAGCTGTTTCTAATTCCGTTCAACTAATCAGGCATGGCAGAGGAAGCGCTTTCACATCCAGCTGTCCGTCCGTGTCATAGGTGAGTGGAGATCTTCATGGCCCCCATCCAAGCCCCTCAACAACATGTCTATGACCTCCACCAGCGACATTCCGAAGATCAAGGGGCAAAAAAAAAGATAGCTAAGCCTCCTTCGTAGCGGAACTCGGCTCCGCAACCTCATCAAGTTAGGGAGCAACCAGGCAACCAACAAAGATTATGGAGTTGTATCAAGGGCGTGTGCTTATGAGACAAGGATACATCGGCTATCTAGTCGGGACAAGGGTAGGGATTACCGTTACATTGAAGGATCGGGACCCCGCTCCAGCCTCTACCGTTGAGATTTTGACGGCTAGGACGGGTGGCGTTTTGCAATTGTCCAATGCAAGGAATTGCGCCAAGACGTTTGGTGCCACTCGCGGCTTATCTCAGAAAATAGACTCGGGTCTTGTCGAGACGGTTGCCGGTTCAGAATTAGTAGGGCTGGGATCCCTTGTGTTCAGCATCATGAAATGGCTCACAGCGATGAAACCAGTAGACCGACCCGTTTCACCAGCCCCAGTGACAGCTCAGCAATTATCGTACGAGTGTTAGTTATACTGACATTAGAGCCAACAGTTCTTTCGCAGGCTCGGTAGTCTTTCGGGAGGCTCTGTATGCCCTCATTTCTGCCAGCAACAATGGCTTGTCGTCTCAGCCTTCACCCGCTGGTCATATCGACAGCCCAGCAATTCTTCTTCATCTACATCGCTGGCTTCACATCTCGTGCATCAATCCTTCGGCCAATTGGTTTCATTGTATTTCTCCTGTCAACATTCGTTGCGCTCGCTACTTTTGAAGACTTTGTTGAACCGCCAGGATGGGTCTCTAGAGCCATCATCTCTGCATTTCCGCAAATCTCTCTCACGTATTTCGAGCGCATGATTGTGCGTAAGATCGCATACGCTGAGGACCGGGAGAAGAAAGATCAAGAACCTCAATCGAGGATTGCGGAATTTCGCAAGCGATATGTCTTTGGGCAGGAGGTTGCGTCCTCGATGAGAGGATTGGGTACGCCTTGGGAGATCAGAAACATTCACCATTTTGACTCCCAAGACCCGACATATGTGCCTGCTGCGACAGCATTCGTGTGCATCAATCTTCTCAAAGTCCTTCTTTGCTATTATGTTCACAAGATGTGTATCACGACGCAATTGAGTCTCAACCAGCAGTACATGGCTTCGAATTACGTGCCCATCTTTCGCCGTCTGGGTGAAGTATCAATGGCAGAGCTGCAAGTCCGGTACATCGCGACCGTCACAACAGTTGTGTCAATTTTCTGCTTCATCCAAGGTGGCTACTCTCTTGCCTCTGCAGCATCGGTGACCATAAACTCGAAAGCTGTCAAAGATTGGAGACCAATTTTTGGTGAACTGACAGAGTCTTACTGTCTCCGACAATTCTGGTCGTGAGTTTTCAGTGCCCTGTACTTCTAGTGGATGACCGCTAATTTTCCAGCACGTTTTGGCACCAAGGGCTGCAGAATAACCTTCGGGGCACTGCGACATGGATTGTCAAGAACATCTTTCGCATGAAATCTTACTCGCTCCCATCGCGGTATTTGAAGATTCTTCTGGCCTTTGCACTATCTGGATTGGTTCACGTCCCAAGCGACATGGGCAGTGCGGTCTCTGCAAAAGACAGCGGAGCGGTCCAATTCTTCAGTACTCAGTTGATCGGACTGATGCTGGAGGATGTCTTTGGCGACTTATTTCTTCCCCTTTGGAAGTATAAGCTTACTAGAATATTGGCGAGGCTTGCTGGTTACTTTTGGGTTATTTCTTTTCTTGCTTGGTCTGGGCCAGTTCGGTGGTTCCCAGTCATTCTACAGCAGCGCCCGGAGACGGAACTGATAAGGCTCAGTGCTTTCAAGCCCATGGCAAAAGCCATGAGCTGCTTGTAACATTAGCATAGAGATGTTCATATGTAATGAGATAAACTTAAGATAGACAGGTACCTCGATGAGTAGTATAATCACTGGAAAGAGCCCTGAGGTTATTTGTATCATAGCTGGCACAACCACTCAACAGGTTTATTGTAACGCAAATTCTAGGTGCATTAGTGCTGAAGCAAGCGAGAATTAGGTAGTGCCTCCAGTGGCTTACAGGCTCTCAATTTAGTGCTAGCCCACTGTAAACCGTGTACTTAACACTTCCATTCCATTCTCATCCTCAACCCAACCTTCATTTCATCGCCATCACGACTCACTTCGAGCATCATGATATCACCTCTTTACGTCATCGGCGGACTATTACTGGCGTACGTTGGCCTCAGTACACTACAGCTGTTACGAAACTACATAAAAGCCAAAGCTATCGGTCTTCCCGTTCTCATCACGCCGATTGATCCATCCGTAAGCTTAGCTTGACCCTCAAATGCACTGCAGCTAATGCCTTTAGAATGTCCCTTATCTGCTTTGTAGCAGCTTCTTGGAACCATTTCTAAGAAAGATCTTACCATTCGGTCTCGGAAACTTTGTGGAATACAACAGCCGAGACTGGAATTATGAACAGATTTATGATCTCCAAGAACGAATTGGCGACACCTTCATCATCGTCAGCCCTAAGCAGATCCGTGTCTTCACAGGCAACGCAAAGGCTTCTGATGATCTTTGTCGCCGACGCAGGGATTTTGTGAAAGCTGTGGCTCTCTACAAACCACTCGAAATATTTGGTCGCAATGTCGTGACGACTGAAGGAGATGACTGGGTGCGCCATCGAAGGATCACAACGCCGCCCTTCAATGAGAGGAACAGCGCGCTGGTATGGGATGAGTCCAAGAGGCAGGCTACCGACATGCTCAAGATGTGGGAATCAAACCCTAAAGGCGTCGTGAATCCTCAGAGCGACACCATGGTATTGGCTCTGCACGTTCTCACGGCTGCTGGCTTTGGTAGAAGCTACACATTCGGTAGCGGTTTGGAGAGTGCATTGGAGAACCACAGTCTCACATATCGCGATTCACTCAGTCTCATTCTCGGCAATCTCTTCACTGCTGTTTTCACAGCCACGCTCAATCTCCCTACATGGATGCTGCCCTCCAAGTTCAAGCAGGTTCAAGATGCCGTGGTCAACTTCCGACAGTACATGGCTGAGATGGTCGCCGATGAGCGCGAGGCCATGGACGCTGGCGCTAAAGAACAGGACAATCTCATGAGTATCCTTGTGCGAGCGTCTGAGAACGAGAACAAAGAGGGCAAAGGGACTCGTCATTTGACAGACTCTGAGATTTATGGCAATCTGTTCAGCTACAATCTCGCCGGCCACGAAACAACGTCCAATACTCTTGCTTACGCGACAATCCTCCTCGCAGCGAATCCTGAATGGCAGAAATGGGCAGCAGAAGAGGTCGACCAGGCCACAGCTGGAGTCGAACTGAAGGACCTTGACTACGAAACATACTATCCTCAACTGAAGCGCGTTCTCGCCATCATGGTATGTCAACCCTCGTGTCAATTGATCACCACTAACATTGCCAGCACGAAACACTCCGATTATTCGGCGCAGCAAGGGCAGTCCCCAAAACAACACTAGTGGATCAAACCCTCAATGTCAACGGCACATCATACATAATCCCCAAAAACACATTCGTCGGCGTCAACTTGGCAGGTCTACACACATCCTCCGCCTCATGGGGCGACAACGCCCTTCAATGGCTCCCCAGCCGTTGGATCACCGCCGACGAGAAGCTCGCTCCCATGCCGACGGGTGCATTCCTCCCCTGGGCCGCGGGGCCGCGAGTCTGCCCCGGCAAGAAATTCTCGCAAGTAGAATTCGTAGCCGTCATGGCGTGTCTCCTCAAGGAATACACCGTGGAGCCTGATGCAGAAGGTGACCTCAAGGAGGCGGCGTCAAGGGCCCTCATGGAAGAGGCGAAGCAGTCTAGTTTCAATTTCCTGCTCAAGGTGAAGCACCCTGAAAAGATCAAGCTGCGGTGTGTGCGTAGAGTTTAGTTTAGCTTAGCGGGTTGGATGGATGGATCTGACAAATACCTTAGCGGGTACTGTTAGGTTGTATGTAGGGCTACAAGGCTCAAGTGGTCTCCGCAAGGTCCCGCGCCTAGTCCTGCAAGTAAAACGAGATCCTCAAGCCACGATGATCCTTGGTATTGGCCCGCTACTGCCACATGTCAGACAAAGCACGATTTTGTCCCAAACAGATTCAGATTCCTCTAAAATTGACCCACTACGTGAAAATTTTGTCCTTGGTATCTACGTTGGCAGCACAGCCTCGCCTCCTCGCCATTGGGGGGTTTGGGTAGGATTCTAACTCGTTTTCATCCCCTGTAAGAAATCTGCAGTCAGCGATTCTGCGGCCGAAATGCCGCTGCATCCGCTTCTATTAACTTAAACTCATGAGTCCTTGCAAAGGAAGATATCGTATCTTTATCACCTTTGTTAGCGGCCTAAAGCTTAATTCTATGGCCAGCAAGTAGTTATACAGCTGCAAGGGAGGATCGCGAGTGAAAACATCGTTGGGGGCATGAGGTAAACGAGGATCGTGTAGATCCCTATCTAGCCGCAGCCATACATTTCAAGCATAGACCATTATCACAAGCATCCTAAAAGTCGAGCAAAGCAAAAAAGGCCCCAGAGTCACTAGTCGTTTCACCGATGATACCCTGCCTCAGGTAATGGTTGGCGTGTGGATAACACCCACCGGGCTGACTGTCATGTATCCGTAAAATCCCATATCCCAGTTCCCATCAACCTCTTGGCCGGTAGCCTAGCCAGTAACGCTATTTATGGAGTCCAAAACCTTCCTTGCATGATGTAGATAATATCCCGGCTGTTTTCTGACAGCGGATATCCACAAGTGACAAGATCTTTTATCACGTTGCGAGGATGCCTTCTCTGAGAATGCTATTGAAGTCTTGAAGGATATGTTCAAATTCGATATGATGAGCGCTCCATTATTCAACGCTTCGGCGAGTACTATCGCCCTGGTGGCGTTATTATTGCTTCTTTCAACGCATTGTATTACGACCATTCGGTATTCAATACAGAGGTTTTGTGATCGTCGATACAAAGGAAAAGAGCCATCGACACTTCCATATGTGCTACCTGGGGTTGGTTCAGCAATCAGTCTGATTAGAAATCCCCATGGATTCTTCAATTCTATTGTGTAAGTTTTTTCATCCCTATTGCTCTTCTCAACTAATATTTCTCAGCCAGAAAGTCGACAATGGTGAACCTATTCGCATGCGTCTGGGCAACGTCCACGCCTATCTCATCCACGGCACAAGAAACGTCCAACAAGTCTTTCGATGTTCAAAAGAACTCACTTTCGAAGAGTTTGCTCTCCGAGTAGCTCAAAAGGTCAAACGGCTCCCCACAAAAGACGCTGCGTTAGTAGCAAAGGATATATCGGGATCTTCACGATTACCCTTAACCGAGACTCGTGAGGAAGATCGTATATGGAGAAAGTTCCATGAGATCTACGAGTCCCACCTCATCGGAGCCAATGCAGTCTCTGCCCTTACAGAGTTGTTTATCGATACCATGATCGATGAGCTTAGTACTGTTGGCGCCAAGGGGCCGATTGAGATTGGTATTGATGAGTTTATGAAGCATCATATGTTTCGAGCTTCTACTATTGCTCTTGCTGGTCGAAAGGTCTTTGACATCGATCCTGATTTTGCAGATGTCTTTTGGGATTATGATGAGGATTTCATGTCCTTACTCTACGGCATCCCCAGATTTCTTTGTCGAAAAGGCTCCAATGCTAGAGACAAGTGCTTGGAGACCGTTAAAGGCTATCTCAATCAAGGTTGGCAAAATCTTGATTGGAGAGCTTGTCACGAACAAAATCCTGATTGGGAGCCAAACTTTGGATCTAAGCTTGTTCGTGAAAGAGAGCTTGCGATGGAGAAATATGGGATTGGACCTGATGGAAGAGCTTCGTTTCAAATGGGTCTCATCTGGAGTATCAACTCGAATGCTATCCCGATGACATCTTGGATCATCATTGAGATTCTTCGTCGACCAGAGATTTTCAAAAAGATTCAAGAAGAAGTTGCTACAGTCTTCAACAAGGACACCAAGCAAGTCGCTATCGTGGAACTCAAGAACCTACCATTACTCAACTCAGTTTACTTTGAGTGTCTTCGTCTCAGATCATCCGTCTTTGTAGTCCGCAAACTACGAAACTCGATCGAGCTAGACGGCTACACACTCAAAGAAGGCAATTTGGTTCTCGCACCATCATACCTAGCACACAATGCTCCAGAAGTATGGTCAACATCCACATACCCACCGGAAGAATTCTGGCCAGAGCGTTTCATTAAGAAAGGCAATTCTGGGATCTCAGCAGGAAATTATTTCCCCTACGGAGGCGGCGTAGCAATGTGTCCGGGGCGGAACTACGCTAAGCAGGAGATTCTGTCTGCGGTCGTTTTGTTCTTTGCACACTTTGATATCGAGCCATTACGGTATGTGGATCGCGATGGGAAGCCTGCGGATAGAGGACCTGAAGTTGGAAATGAAGCGAGGGGTGTTGCAAGGGTTGATAGGGATTTACTTGTCAGATTACGGCGCGTTTAGGATACCAACAGTCAATTGCTAGGATGCTTTTCGATGACCCCGAGTATGCAGATTTCTCCATTGTTTTCGCTTACAATGTGAATATTTCGTCTGAACTACTACATGAACTGCTTAATGGTTGAGAAAGGAACCAGTTGGTCTCCAGGTTTGACAACTCTTGCAGCAGGATATGCCCACGAAGGGGTCATCAGATACATGTAACAGATAACCCAAAAGTACCCAAACCGTCTTGACCAACTCCCTCGCACGCCTCGGAAAGCATGCTGAACTCCATCTTCACACATAATCACCAGCGCAGTAGTAACAAAATAGGTGACAACATTGGTCTCCCTTGCAGATATGCCGAGCGCTCTATCCGCAGGGAAATGCAAAGCCCCAGAAATGAAGAAACATGCGATAAGCTTGCAGTAACGAGCAACAAGACCTTTTGGCATGTAAAGAACCCCATGGACAAGGAAATCTGACAAAGAGGTGAGGTGACGTCGTAGAGTCTGATGCCAGAAGCTACCCCAGAAGCGCCTAATGGTGTAAGCATCGGAGAGACGCCCCCAGATTGGGGGTAGCATTTTGACCGGGTACATGTTTAGGCTGAGGTACAGAAACGAAAAAGTACTGTTGATAAGATGAATGACGCAGAAAGTGTTGAGCCAGAAGCCAAAAGTGGCAAAGACACGAAAGATCGCCTCTTCGGATGTGATTTGTCCGAGGCGTGTCAGCAAGTGCTCATTCTGGGGAGATATCATGTTGGGATCTGGGGGTGGCTGAACGGCAAAGACATCGAGGATGAGATAGCTGATGATTGCGTTCATTGCATGTCTTCTAAGTTCCTGGCTGCGGGACGGCACGAGGGATGGCGTCTGGACAGACCAAGGAGGGAATTGGGATATCTGTTTACTCGTACCAACACCACGCATGTTCCAAAGATTGCTGACCCCAAAGGACGCGCGCTTCGTTAGCGATGGCGATGTACCCTCGAAAGACAACCCGCTCAGGCAAAGATCGTCAAGCGTCTTCAAGCACTGAATCCACATTCCTGTAGACAGCAACGCCACATGGAGACGACTGGGTAATGCATCGAGAATGGCCTGACTGAAGTACCAAGTAAGCAAAGCGACAACCGCTGCAATGAGCGGCCGAGTAGGGTTTGCGGGGGCAGTGAAACCAAGAGCCCAGGCAGTGAGTCCTTGAGACGCCAATGCAAGGCAGAATGCGACAGAAGCGGCCATGTTGGTGAGTGAGGCAAGAAAGTTGCAACATCAATCAGCATGAACGGGAACGAGAATATTTAGAATACGATACGGTCCGAGCTTCGAAACCGGCCCGTAAAGTAACGCTACCATTCCGTGCCGCGCAGGTGTAAAACTCAAACAACCCTGTGAAGTCTTGGTCAGCGATGGTCCGAGAGAGAAAACAGGCAAATTCAGGCGGCACTGCACGGAATGCCGGCACAGAGTATTACTGTTTCATGTCAAGTGGAGTGAGTCTTGCTTAAATCATGGATCAAGTACTACAAGGATCGCCCACATGCCGGTATAATCCCTGCTATCGCGATTAGCTCCATCTGACGTGAGATTAAAAAGCCAGGGGTGCCCATATGTGACCAATCGAATCTTCGTTTAGACAGTGGATATGTGCAACCGGTAATGAGAAGCATGTACGTGGCGCAGTTTCTTTTTTCTCGATTCTACCAACTCAACTCAAGTTTCAGACGCAAACTTTGACCACGCGAAGGATCCAGCGTAATACAGACCAACAAACAAACACAGCCAGACAAACGACCCTAGACCCATAGCAACTCGCTTAACATTTCTAAGAAAAGCAGCTTCGTTGACACGTGGAAACGGCTCGCCCTCTGGAATAGGCCTGTCCAAAAATCGCGCCAGGGGTTCCCATCCCATACTCGGTTGGTACTCGAGCAACTGACCAGCCGGAACAATATCGTGAACCCATTGGTTGTGCTTATGGTAAAGTTCCTCCGAAGGAACATGCTCGAGTCCGAATTTCTCAGAGTAGTATTTTGACCAGGCTACGATAAGGTCGCTGGAGTGCATTACGCCAGGTATCCAGTAGCCTAAAATTCGGTACCACTTTGAGCGGAGATCAATACCCAGGCCGTAGTAAGACGCGAGCCAGACTTGGGGATTTTTGCGGACCGAGAGGATGACCTAGGAATGTGAGTAAGCTTCAATCGTAAGCAAATGATTCGTACCTTTGCGTTGGGGTAGATTGTCAACATGTCATCAACAAGAGCGCTAGCAGGCGGTTCAAAGACAGCTTCAAAGCCATCGTACAGCCTCTTCAACGCTTTAAGTCTCTCATTGCGATCCTGGATAGCTAGAACTCTTGCACTTTCTTTGACACGAGAAATAGGCGCGGGAGGATCTCCAAGATGGAAACAAGGAGTTACACCAAGAATCTCAAGACCTTTCTTGAGACTTGTAGTAGACGTGCGCGGAAGACCGGCCTGAGAGGTTAGTGATTGACATACACGGCGAAGAGAAACGTACGACTATGATCTTTACGTCTGAATTTGCTGACATTGTGATGGTGGGCCGAATGTTCCTTGTAGAGCATGAGATTGGGAGAGTATCTATAGAAGTTTTCGCTGGCCGTAAATATCACAGCGCATGGTAGAAGCTTACTCTGGAGCATTGAAGGTGTAATCAGACACCCCATAGTGGAGCAAGTGATTCGGTTGTGGCGTGGCCGTTTGCTTTCAGAGTGAAGCTAAGAGTGGCTAAATTTAAACTAAACTAGCGATGTTTCGGCTAGGGCTGATGGTTGGGCTGTAGGGGGTACGTATCCATCTTAGGGTAGGGAGCTTCTTTCTGGACTTGCGATTACTGTGAAGACATTCTCAGCATCGATCACGATGGCGATTTACCTCTTTGCGGCCGTTTTTCTGGCGTTTGTCTATCTAATTCAGCACAGAAGCCCTCCAAAGCTACCTTCGAGCCTTTCGAGACTGAAGCGCGGTTCATATATACCCTTCACATTACAGTGGGCTTACCTGACGGATTGCCGACAGCTTTTCCTCGAAGCTTACCAAACGGTACGCTTCCTCCTGACATGATGAATGGAACTAACAAACCCAGTTCACAAAACATGGCAAGACCTGCGTGTTGCCTAGCATGGGTTTTAAAGATGAAATACATCTAGCGCATCAACATACTCAATGGGCCGCTTCGCAGCCAGACGCCGTACTGAGTCCAATTGAAGGTTTCCGAGAAATCGACAAAGGAGATTGGAATTCTGGACACGCGAGTTATATCCAGGATCCATGGCAGAGTATCGTTATCAAGAAGGAGATGGGTCGTTTTCTCGAGATACTAGCTGCTGCGGTTGACGACGAGCTTCAGTATGCTATTCCCGAGTACATCAATCCTGGGAAGGGTGATGAAGTGAACGTTTACGAGTCGATAAAATGGATCGTGGCTCAGGTCTCGAGTCGATTTACCGTTGGACTTCCTCTCTGTGAGTTATTCAGCGCATGATTTGCTGTTAGCTAACTTTTTAAGGTCGCGACAAGGGGTATCTGAAAGATTCTCTTGCTTTTGCAGACTTGTTCATCTTGAACTCTGGGCTACTGATCTACACTCCATCACTTCTCAAGCCACTGATTGGATTTATTGTTACATTACCAACACGGTACAGAAGATGGAGGATTCAAAAGCATATTCAACCTCTTTATGAGGAGAGGACAAAGCAGCTTTTGAATCCTGGACTCCACGAGAAGACCGAGGAGCCTACAGACAATCTCCAGATGATGATGAGATATGCCATCAGTAAGCATGGCATCCATGTTTTGCCTAATCAGATCTCTGATAGACTCTGTTTGGCAAACCTGGCATCGTTTCATCAGACTGCGGTTGCCATGAGCAACGTTCTGATCAACATTGCAGCTTCTGATGCTGAATTCAACACCGTGTCTGTAATTCGACAGGAGATGGCGGGTGTTCTCGCAGAAAGAGGCGGCATTTTTGACAAAGCATCAGTTTCCAAAATGATACAAACAGATAGCATTCTGAGAGAGTCGATGCGAACGCATGGTTTTGGCAACAGAGCCATGATTCGCAAAATAGTCGCGCCAGGTGGTCTCGAGACTCCAGATGGTCATACTCTACCCAACGGCTCGACCATGTCAATCCTCTCGTATCCTGTCCATCAAGATCCTGATATATACGAGACTCCTGAGAAGTTCTACCCATTCAGATTCTCAAATATGAGAACAGGTAGCTCTGACGGCAACGACGCTAACCCAACACTGTCGTTTGTATCTACTTCTTCAACCTATCTCCCTTTTGGTCATGGAAAACATGCTTGCCCTGGGCGGTTCTTAGTCGACTTTGAGATGAAGATGATTTTGTATCATGTTTTGAACCGGTTTGATATTGAGCTGCTTCCTGAGCACAATGGAGTTCGGCCAGAGAGCCAGTGGGTTACGGAAGCTGTTATGCCGCCTGTTGGCGTGAAATTGCGATTCAAGAGAAGAGAGTTCCCATAGTGTAATGTAGAGCATGAGTTAGAAATCCAATATCATGTCAATTTGACTGTTAACCGTACTACATTTTTTATTCCCCACCGCTCAGTGCGTTGAAGCGTCGTAAGCCAATCATATAGTGGCAGTGCACGAAACAAGGCCCTGCTTATTCCTGCACGTAGCTTAAGTGGGTAACTCTGCACAGAAAATTCCCAGCTCTGTGAGATTTCCTTCCTCATCCACCTCATCTCACCATGGCACGAATTGCTGTTTTTCTTTCGTATTACCGGCCTTGGGCCCTTTGTGCACTCGTATTTGCCGTCTACGCTCAAGTCATCCATGATAAAAATTATTCTATTCGACATGCTCCATTTTATATGGGAAAGTATTTGTTGGCGCTCTTGAGCGTTTGGGCGTTTTATTTGGTATTTTTGTATCATCGGTTCTTTAGTCCCTTGAGGCATCTACCGCAGCCAAAGGTATGTACTGGAAGAGAGAGGTGAGAACAAGACTAACTGTGACAGGACGCGAGCTTTATTAACGGGCATTGGGCAGAGTCTGTCAGTCAGCCTGCTGGATTGCCATTCAGACATTGGTCAAGAACAATTGAAAACAATGGGTTAATTAGATACAAGTAAGTTAGCCGTCCAAGTGAAAGGAATGAAGCTGATCTGTTAGGCATCTCTTCAATCAAGAGAGGCTCGTCGTCACAAGCCCTGAGGGCCTCAAAGAGGTCCTTGGCCAGAACAGTTATGATTATGTCAAGCCTCATCTTCTGCGTGCAATGGTCGGCAAGATCTTGGGTTATGGGCTGTTGCTGTCAGAGGGAGATGTGCACAAGGTATGTTAATTACCAGTCTTGCGCGAGACCCAAAGCTGAAACCCTCAGATGCAAAGGAAGAACTTAATGCCAGCATTCAGTTTCCGTCACATCAAGGAACTATATCCTGTCTTCTGGAGCAAAGCACAAGAGCTAGTCCACGGAATAGAAACGGAGCTCAAAGAAGAGTCTACATCTGAGATCGACATCGTCGACTGGGCAAGTCGAGCCTCTATGGACATCATCGGCTCTGCAGGCATGGGCCATGAATTCAACTCTCTAGCAGATCCCAGCATCGAAGACACCATGAAGATGTATGGCTCAATGGTCAAGCAAAGCCGTGGTGCAAAGCTCTTGACAGTTCTTCAACTCGTTCTTCCCTCCATTGTCACAGACTACCTGCCTTTCCAGAGAAACATGGGCGTTTTGGCGGCCTCGAGAGCCGCAAGGGAGACATCTCAACGACTGATAAATGCCAAGAAAGCTCAGATGGCTGCCAAGGAGAAGTTATCCCCTGATATTATTTCTACAGCTCTTGAGTCTGGCCATTTCACAGATGAAGGACTCGTGGATACAATGATGACATTTCTGGCTGCTGGACACGAGACCAGTGCTGCGGCCCTCACTTGGACAATCTTTCTGTTGGCAAAGAACCATGATATCCAGGACCGTCTACGGGAAGAGATTCGGCAGAATGTTGATGGCCTCACTGACGATGTTGACGCCAAGAAACTTGATGGCCTCTCTTATCTCCATGCAGTCTGCCAAGAATCACTAAGACTCTACGCACCAATCCCCTTCACCGTCCGCGACGCCCTCAAGGATACTCAAATCCTCGGCACATTTGTCCCCAAAGGTACAATGGTTATCCTCTGTCCATGGGCAATCAACAGAGCTCATGAACTCTGGGGCCCTGATGCAGATGACTTCAACCCTGAACGATGGATGGCACCTGGACAAGCCAACTCGGGCGGCTCAAAAAACAACTACGCATTCCTGACATTTCTTCACGGTCCTCGAGGCTGCATTGGCCAGAAATTCTCTTTGGCTGAGCTCATGGCTCTGACCTGCGCGTTGGTAGGGAGATACAAGTTTGATATAGACAAGGATTACGAGGTACGGGATATCACGGATGGAATTGTGGCGAAGCCCAGTAAGGGACTGAAGGTCTCAGTAGAGGAAGTGCACGGTTGGTGAGCATAGATCACATAGCAAAGTGTAATTATCGTATTCCCCTGCACAGCACAGACTGCACGACGAGAAATGTCTCATAAGCCGGCATTTGTGGGCGCCCGCAGCCTTTCCGTGACAGCAACCAACCAAGGAGTCAGCAGGAGTAACGACATGTCACAAAGTTTATCTCCGTCACTTTCATGTGGTCATAGCAAGGATGCTGTCCCCGTGCTTATTTGCACACCGTAAGATTTAAGGTCGCACCCCATCCCTGTCGATTCAGATAGCAGGCTCCATGCTTGTATCTAAGCGGAGAAAACACGACTCGGGATTGGGTCAGCAAATGACTCGGGAAAAAAAGCAGAGAATCTGAGGGACTTGTTGGTCCTGGGGACTGTTGCAGATCCGTCTCCGCATCGCCCTTCATTCTGGGGTTTGGGTTTTCGCTCTTCTTCAAAAATCCAGCTTTCTCGTATTCTTCACTTTTCATCCAAGCAATCATGTCGATATCAGATGGTACCTACGCTCGAGGCGATCTTCTGAATGGTTGTAAGGACCTTATTCCAGGCCTTCAGAATGCCTACGGTTATGTTCCCAGCCTAGCAGCTGGCATCGTCTTTTGTCTTATCTTTGCCGGTACGGGGATTTATCACATCGTTCGATCGTTCCAGAAACGAAAAGCCACTTCGTACCTACTAGCCATCTCTTCATACATCGAACTCATCGGCTGGATTGGCCGGACTTGGTCGTCTAAATGCGCATACAACAAAATTGCTTTTCTCCTCCAGATCACTACCCTCGTCGTCGCTCCTATCTTTGTCGCTGCCGCCATCTATGTTACGCTGGGATACCTCATCAAAGCGGTCGGACCTCAATATTCCGTTATCAGACCCAAGCTCTATCTCTGGATCTTCCTTGTCGTTGATGTCCTGGCTCTTCTGATCCAGGCCGGCGGTGGTGGCCTCGCTTCGGGAGCAGCCAACAAAGGCAAAGATACCAAGCCAGGCGCCAACCTTATGGTCGCCGGTATCATCTTCCAACTTGTCAGCATGACTGGCTTTTGCATTCTCTTTGCCATTTTTGTGCTGAGAACACGAGGCCTTGAACTCGCCAAGGGCCAACGCTTCGTCATATACGCCACCATCATATCCGTTGTCTTTGTCTACATCCGATGCATCTACCGAACGGTCGAACTTCTCGAAGGTTGGGATGGAAAGTTGATGAAGACAGAGGGATACTTTATTGGTCTTGATGGTGTTTGTATCGCAGTGGCTATTCTGATCTTTTGTATCTTTGATCCAGCCGTGCTACTCGATCATGACAAGCAGCCTGAGCTTTCTTTCAATGAGCTTAACACTGTTTCTACAAAGTGATGCGTTGATGGTGTCGGGACCACAGATCGGTGTCATATGACAAATGGCCAACAATAAAGCACAATGCATCTTGTTACTGCAATATTTAGTCAATCATAAATGGACCTTGTTAATCGCCTGATATAAGTTCTTCAGTACTTTAGCATCGTCTCATATTCCATTTCAAGCTCGCCAATAGCATGCAATCATGTATTTCCAGGTGAGGATACTGTCAGGTACTGTCAGAATTCTGGCGGCTGATTGCTTTATGAAGAGCCCACCGAGTTTTCATTCTATTCCGCAGTATTGCTACGGTTGAGCCTCAACCAAGAGAAGAGCCTTCCATCCACCCCATCAGATCAATGTCATCATCATCTACTTCGCTATCCACACCAAGTGATGGCTCATTGTTGTTCTGAGCATGACCCGCTGGATTTTCGTCTCAATCAAATGCATTGAGGACGGATTGGGGAACTTGGTAAGGTGCCAAGCGGGTGAAGTGTCGGATTGATTCGTCGTCAAATGTCCCCGGTGTTGAGGCTGGGGAGTATTGAGGTTCTGCTCTTCAATCGAGCTCGCCGGTGTGCTAGACACTCCGCAGATGTCATGTCAGGTTGAGGCGAGTCACAAAGCACTCGTGGGCTAGGATTATATGGTGGTTTGGATAAAATGATGTTTGAATATAGTTATTAGGCGTTGTCTCGGCGTAGAAGTGTTGCGGTTGTTGCAGATCTTGGCTTTTACATTTGGCGGGATTTCTTACTGATTGCTCTGGGGAAACTGTAGATAAGAAAACTGTGATAATCCTTACTGAGGACTCATGAGGTATTGCTGCTGAGCCTAAGTTCCATTATAAGAGAACTGTGGATGAGGAGCCCAGTAGTGCTGGACAGGGCCCAGCAGGGTACTGTTGCAAGGTTTGAGTTCCGTTCTCCGGGGACGCATCATTGCACATGCTGTCATAGGTTACATACATGTCGTCAAGTATAAGACTTTGGTAGCCGGTATCCAGCGTTGTGGTTCGAGCCTTTGCAGTAAGATAGGGAACCGCGATCTCTGCAAGATACCTCCCTAGCCTGTTAGCTCAAAATATATTAGGAGCGCTAAATTTTATACCGTGTTGTCCCGGTTTCTCGACCTATGGTGGGGTTCACGTGTTGTTGCAGCTCTGAATCAAGCAAAATCTCAGACTCTCTCGGGCTATGTGTGACGAAATTTGACGGACCATGGCAGCTAGAAAGCTTATCGTTGTAGATATCCTCACAGCAATTCGTGTAAGTCCAAGTCGTAGAGCTGTTTTAGGCCACGTGCTTCGATCTGAGATGATTCCAGAAGCATAGAATCCTTCTCGGAGCTTTGTCGCTGCATAAGTAGAACTGGATGTTATGGTATTTGTGGAATGAGCGTCCCAGGAAGCTCGGAGGGTTCGTAAGCTCCATGGGAGTGTCGGATCGCCGGTTCGAAGTGGCGTAATAATATTCTGGCGCGTATTCTGAAGCATTATTTGACTTGATACAAACAGAAAGCTGTAAAGGAAAAATCTGGAAGAGAAAGCGTACCTTACGACTTACAAGGGTACGAAGAGCCGAAAGGTCGGACGATCTTTCCGGATATGAGTAACAACGAAGAAGAGTAAGAAGGGAGGAGCAAGATTCCGGATGCTCACACGCTTTGGAGGAAAGAACTGAACGTCATGACACCCGTGTTGGGGATGACATAAGAAATGGCCGGTTTAGCCTAGATTTATATAATTTGTTATAAGATCGGTAAAGAAATTTCTGACTCATAACTAATAACGATAAACTTTGCAAAGGCTTAGAATGTTCAAAGTCTTGTTTCTTCTTTCACCCACAGCGATGACAGGCCGCTGCATCTGTTAGCTGGCGGATGAGCCTCGTCGCTTCCATACCATTCATCATAGGCATCTGAATATTCATGAGAACAATACGGTATAGCTTGCCCTTAGCTGCCTGGTGTCCGATATTCTCCAGCGTATGTTTTCCACTTTCGTACAAATGAACGTTGGTGTAGCATTGGCGGGCCAGGAAATACGTGATAAGATTTTGATTAATGTGGTTATCCTCTGCGACGTAAGTACGAACTTCTTCCGCGGGCATTTGTACATATTCCATACCGGGGTTCATCATTAAGGGGTAAGATTCAGCCATGCTGTCAGGTCCAGCTAGTCTCGACTAAGTTGCTCAGTCATTCGGTCGTTGCCATTGGTGAAATGAGTTGATGTGTCCGCCGAGGGGGGTGGCGATGATACCGGATCTCACCGTGGTTGGTCAGCGTGGGCGTCATGAAAGGTCTTCTTTTAAGATAGTGGCATGTGTGTTCCCATGCTGATCACAATCGTAGGAGGTAACTCCTTTAACGCTCACTTTCTCTGCATTGACAAACACTTCTATCAGCCGCCCAGTCTCCTGCACCTAATTAAATGGTAAGCTCGCGTCGTATCGAAATCTGGGCCAGAACAGGCTGAGTCCCGTCCCTTTGACTTGACCACAAGAGTCAGGGAAGATGAAAAAGTTCTAGACGATCCAAATCCGCTATACTAAGCCGCAGCCTGTCCGGTTGTGTGTGACGTAGGGTTTGTTTATGGACCGGAATCTTGTGTGGCCGAAGGTCCACTCAGTCGCATTCAAACCCCTAGCGACACCTAAAATCCCGACCGCACTTTTCTTCAGCGGCCTAGAGGCTCTAAACACGTGATGGCTACCCGAAAGTCGGGGAACTGCAAGAAGACTAGAATAGAGACTGGTTCCCACCATTGGGATCGGCGAGGGGGCTTGTGGGTTGTCACGCCCAAATCTCAACCAGGTCACTACATCGCAAGCTTCGTTCTGCCGCCACCGTTCTGCTATCAAATGCAATACATTGTCGGGCACGATTCTATATCTACGTCATAAGTGACCAGACCACAGTTCTGCTGCGTCCGAAGATAGTGGCATCGTGCCCGCGTTCACTTTGTGTTCCCTTCCAAAAAAGGGTGTATCATAATTTCTGATTTTAATAAGCTATCCTTAGTTATATCTGACACTACTGCTTAATCAAGACCCTAAGACTGTATAAAGTATAATCTAAGTAAGTATTGTTCTACTTACTTTCACTATGCAAATGGAACATGGGTGCAGGTTAAGTCCGGGGGGTTGGCACACCTCATTACATCCGCGTATGCACAAATAACGAGAGAATTAGATCAGTGCCCTGCTTGGCTCTCGCTTTACTGTCTAGCGCTGTAACAGTTTTGAGGTCGGCGATATCGCATGTATCGGTGAGTGATGGATTTAATAGAGGTTTACAAAGTAAAGCAACCTAACAATGAAATATGAAAGCGTGTATCCTGCACCGACAGCCCCAACGATTTACCGGCTTATCAGTTTGGATAACATTTTGACATAATAGTCACAATTGCCGTTCAAACTGCAGCACAGCGGGTTCTATACCGTTGATGGCGTCTTCTGATCGTAAAAGACCGTAGATGATGGAGTGAAAGCGAATACAGAATTGCGCGTTATAGTCTAGTAACGTTCTCCATTCTCAGTACTCTTGCGGGATTCTATCTAACCTTCATTTACAGATTCTGAGACTGCTTGTAACAGTTCCTTCAACATTTGCTTTGTCTTAGCTGTATCCACGTGATCTTTCCCTAGAAGCTGTTTTTGTAACTTGAGTGTTTCTTGAAAAAGCTCCTTGGCTTCTCGGTGTCGCCCCTGTAGTCTAAAATTCAGGGCCAGACTGCATGCGGTTCGAAATAAAGCCGGGTCATCTGGATCAAGCAGGCTTCGTTGAACGTCAAGAATGCGACGCAGCTCACCACCTGCATCCCTAACCGATCCCCGTTCTTGCAACAAGAGAGCAGCGCTATGTCGCGTCACGAGTGTGTCCGGATGATCCCATCCAAGAAACTCCATCTGCTCTGGTAAGAGAGTTTGCAACACTTCTTGCGCATCTTCTAATCGTTCTTGGCGACCATATGAGCAGACAAGGTTACTGAGAATTCTGAATCGCAATACCAGTGCTTCGTGAGTTTTTTCTTTGAGGCCGTCGTTGAGTGCGGAATGGTACAATTTCTCGGCTTTGTCGAACTTTCCTTTACTGTCGTACGCCAGCGCCAGGTTGTACTGATGACGCGCAGTCCCAACATGATCGGCTTTGACTTTTGCTTGATGCCAGTCCAAGATACGCTGATATAGGTCGAGCGTGTTATCCGTGCCCTTCTTCTGGGGTCGCAGTAGCTGCATGTTGGCGAGTTCACTGATACGACTAAACGTCTTGTGAGGGTCCTTGCCATAATCATTGTTTGTGATCAGCCTATCGACATCAAATTGTGCCTTTGCGAGGCGTTCTGTGTCTGGTTCTGAGGCTGTCGTTCGAGATTTCGTTTTCAAGTTTTTCTCGGTCTTCTCAACGTCCCTCTTCGTCTGTGCAAGGATGTCTTTCCTGTTCTTGATAACAGGGTCTGCTTCTAGGATTTTAATGCATTCTTGGAGATGTCGAAGAGCGGATGAAAATTGTTTTGAGCGGTTGTAGTGCTCAGAGATGGCGCGTTGCAACTTGACCATGTTCTCTCGCATGCTGCTAGAGTGAGCCTGATACTCAGAGACGGCTAGTGCACAAGGCAAAAGGCCCTCACTTGTCTCAGGCGTCAACCTTTCGCAGATTGTCGAAAGTACCAGCTCCTCAATTGCGGCTTTCTGGTCGGGATTCTTGATCAACCATTCCAGAACACACTCTCTGATAGCGCTTGTGATATGGTAGACTCTCTTATCAACTGATGGCTCTACGATGCCATATTTTGTTAGGATAGGTATTTGCTTTGAGATCTGAGCGCGATCCAAGAATGTTCCAGGAACACTTTGTAGGTTGATTGCACCCATAATCAGCATCAAGTTTACCGACTCTGGATGTTGTTTCTTCATAAGATCCGTGAGTAGATTCCACGCTCTTGCCGCTGGAAGCTTCTCTTTTGAGTGCGCCTCAACTGCTTCTAAGACTTGTCGGCGGTTCATCGATGTCTCGACCTGCCTTCGGTAAATCTGTGTCAGGACAAAACCGATAGGGAGATTGTTCACTGCCTTGGCGATCCCTTCAATCCACTTCTTCTTGTATGCATCCCCAGTTTCCTTACCCAGCATGAGAATGGATGCGTCTTTCTCATCAAGGGTTGGCATCTCTACCGAATTATCAGACAACTTTCCGACCTGATGCAAAGATAAACTTTTCGACTGAGTTGTGATAAGGACGCTTGAGTGGACACTGTTGGGGATAAATTCGAGGAGCGACCTTCCATGGTGCTGTGTACTCGTTGCTTGGAGTGATGCTTCCTTCTCCATACCATCAAGGATCATAAGCCAGTGTCCGCTCGACTCGTAGCGAAGAAACTTCCACACGGCCTCGATGACACTAGCCATGTCCATGCCCTCTCTGACAAGGTGCCGGTCTTCGGCGATGCGTTTGTAAGAACATTCAAACTGCTCTGCGGTTCCAGCATTGACCCAAAGGACATGTGAAGCAGATCCATATTCTTTCCAATACCTATATGCGTATTCAATTGCAACGTGCGTTTTGCTAGAAACTTTCAGTCACTAGCTATTGGGCAGATGATCACGCTAGTCAACTTACCCAGTTCCTGCTGGTCCATACAGAGCAACTCGTCCACTGGACTCAAACTTTTGTACAATCTTTTCAAGTAATCCACCACGCGGTGCGAATCTATTTTCGGTCGCAATGGGAGCAGGCAGAGCGGGGATATGGCGCCCGCGGTTAACTTTGGCTCCAGCAGAGCTTGGTTCTACCACATCAAGACGTTAGACATAGATTCATATAAAGGCTCAAACGGATGTAGTATCATTCATGGTCTATCTCAGCATCTTGTCCCAACACGACGATATTCGTTCTCAGCGGCGGCCAGAGGGCAGCTCAAAGATACGATTAGCAAACAAAGCAGGGCCATATTCGAACCCGTTTGTGTTACCTCGATATCCGAGCATTTTGGGCTCTGCCTTACCTCTGTTGATCATCGTGGTACTCTTCTTCGCCATGGTAACGACCACTCTGCTTACGCATCGATAGTTGTCATCTTCCTCATTCTCGAACTTGTTCATATTGAAGTGGTCGAGGGGAAGCTGCTCTTTTTGATGGCCGCTTAGTGTGCCTGATGTTTCATCGACGAGGTAGGTCTGTCAAGACAAGTTAGCATGCATATTATGAGGAGCCCGGGCGACATACCAATGGAATGTCCTGAACAAGATTCGCTGCGACTTTGGTGACGTTGGTGGCTTTTTGTTCAAAGAAGCAGTATATCTCCGGACGCGGGGACATATTGTGGATGCGGCGAGTGAAGTCGTGGACTACACGTTTCAGAACATCATTGTTACGTTGCACCGAGTCAAGAATGTTCCGGTCATGGTGAATGTTGCTTGCAAGAATGCTTCGATAGATCTGTCCCGGCTGTGAGAGGATGCCATCTGCAACACCATGGTGAGGTGTGCCAAGGAAGACCATGCCCTTGACACTGTCTGTGGAGATATTTGGCCAGTCCTCCGGCTCCATACGGAGACTGAGAAACGCCTAGCAATGGTTAGCACATGGTGTTCTATAACTCGGCGTCAAGACTTGCATGCTGCATCACGAGGCCACCAAGGCAATGCCCAATGAATATCACCGGTCGATCAGGACAGCCCTATATCAAGACTGAGTTAGTCTGACCGGAAGAAAGTAGTGATGATTGTTTCAAATACCGTTCTTTCATGACTCAGGCTTCTCAAAAGCTTCGTCGCCACACCGTCAAGGCTGGTTCTCACAGCGTCATCCCCGATCCACTGCGAGTTATAGCAATAGCTCATGATTCGAGCCTGTGGGAGATCAGATGGCAGCATTTTGGGGTCGCTCAACCAATTCCGCTTTGATACATGATGAAGCCATGTATTATTTGGATTTACGGCCAGACCGTGAACAGCCACAATGCTACATGCGATGAGCGATTATTGTAATCAGGAAGATGTCGCAGGAGGCACTCACTCTACCTCTGTCTCTCGTTCCGGTGGAGGTGTGTAGTATGTTTTCAGACCTAGATCCTGGGGCTTGATCTTGGCTAGGCCATCATTGATATCTTGTATCTTGGGCAGCTTGCTCTTGTCGGCTTGCTTAGTTAGACCAGGTGCCTCGGTGGTTACCTGCGGCTTTATCTCGGCCAGGCCGTCGGTAGCCTGTTGTGTCTTGGGAAGCTTAGTTTTGACGGTTTCGTCTGTTGAGCCAGGAGCTTCAGCAGCCACCTGTGCCTTGGGCTGGTCAACTTGGTCGGAAGCAAGCACTCCTTGTGCCGGCTTCATCTCGGGTTGAGCTTTGTCCATGATCGATCCGGTCTGAGAACTCATGACTTCAACAAAAGGCTTCGATTGTTTGAGAATATCTTGCGGGTCAATACAGAGTGATGGCGAAGAAGAATTCGTAGTAAATATACAGTAGAGTTCAAGCCTAACAAAAGTCTTTGGTGTGGAACACATGTGAATTGCCTTCCAAAATAAGGCAATGCTCAAACAAGGCAATGCTCTTTCAGCCGCACGATGTGTAAGAAGCTGGAGCAAGGGTTGTATTGTCCGCGTGACAAGCGAAATGGTTGCATTGGGGTTTCAAGCCCCCTACACTCGAAGGTTGAGGGTGTCCTGTGTCCTGTGATGACAGCAGGAAGCCCCACCCCCCCAAAGTCGTCCTGGCCCCCAAATTAAGTTGACATTAGGCACGGCCCGAGGGCATCAATATGACCCAGTAAGTGATATCAGCAACTGTACTGTGTACATTAAACATAGTAGCCATCCATTCTACTCACCTGACGCCAACCAACATGGAAACGAGCGGCTTTGTCCCAACATCAAGGCAGAAGTGCAGAAGCGATACAGACGCACGACGCCCTGCTTCGTTGGCATCTGCAGGCGCGTTACATGACTGTTCTCACCACATTGACTACTATTTTGGTGCTTGTTGAGCTTTTTAATTATCAACGTCGCGTTTCGCTATTAGGTGCGAACCTGTTACCAACGTCTACAAGGCAAACACGCTCGCAAGGCACACTTACCCTCAGAGCCTCATCATCCACCATGACCGTTGATCCTCCTTTAGTATTGGACGCGGACATGATCCTTGGGCCTGATGCTACCATGCCAGTCCCGGGCTACCCAACTGTTGCACTCTCTGACCCGAACGAGGCAGCCCTTTTCTTGAAGCGGGAGCTCTCGACCGAGCGGCTGAATGCATTACACAGGCTGTTGTTTCTTGTGTCTCGCCCCCGAAATATCAGCCCCCTGCACCATCAGATTGTCAAGGGCCGAGAGATTTGCATTTCTGAGCTTTCGGACCACCACCTCCTCTGGTACCGCAATCGTGTCTTCATCAAGCCTTTACCAAAATTCCTCCTTAGCCGAGCCTTCTGGGCTGCGCACCTCAGACCTGGTTTGGGGGCCAAGCACCAATTCCGACTCGAGGCTTTGGGTTTCCTTCGGACTTACGCGTCACTGATAATGCACGAGTCCGACTTTGACTTAGCCATCAAGCTAAAGCTGATCCCCAAAAACTTTACATGGGAGACCTGGTGCGCCTTCATCGCAGGCTTCAGAAACATGAGTGACAAGGCTGTGGCTACAAGATACCATTATGGCGAGATTCGTCTGACACGTCTCAATTTCTGGCACAGTCTTATCCTGGGCACAAGCTACCTTGAAGTCAATGGTCACTATGATCAATATTTTGCAAGCATTGGTGGACCTATGGTGTTTGTCCTTGCTGCCATCACTGTGATTTTGGGCGCAATACAGATTGGGTTGGAAACGGATGGCCCCTACTATCGGGCGCTAGGTGCGACTGTGATTCCGTTGGTGGTTGTGGCAACTGTGGTGCTTCTGGGATTCTTCCCCTGGCTCTACGCATTTTTCTTGTTGCGAGAACTGTACTTCTTTATTTTTCACTTTCGAGAGTTAGAGTAGGAGATTACTAAAGGTAGATTGGAATTAATTCGTCAAGTAGAGATCCGTTCCTTCGTGGCCGGTAGCAATCCAGATGTACATATGGAATAAGTCCATGTTCCTCTTAAATTCTTCCAGGCGATTCCTGCATATGCTTTGTGATCATTTCTTCAATCGTTGCTTAGCTTTCATCTCGTCCATTTTCATCTTATGTTCCTTTCCTTTCACCGCAAGCGCAGACCGATCAGCAGCCGCTTTATAAGCTTGCGACCGCTGCTGGTTGGCGAGCTTAGCAGCTTGGGCCTCGCGTGCCAGAACATCCTGCATCTTTTGTTGACCAATCTTGGCCTTGCCCTGCTGCTCTTGGAAGTTAAGCTTGAGCTGTTGCTGGGTTCGTTGTGTGGTCACATCAAGGTATGCATTGCGCGCCTTGTGTTCTTCGGCTTGATGCTGGCCAGCTGCCACAAGAGCGTTCTTTCGTTCAAGCGCACCATGCTGCAACTCGGTCTTTTCGGTCTGATTAACGATCTCAACTTGGTGTGTCAGGCTGGTGTGCTCCAGCTTCTGATTGATATGCATGTCCTGAATATCGGCCTTGTGTCGAGCTTCTTCATGCATAAATCTCAATTTCGTCTGGTGATCTTGCTCGCGCTTTTCTCGGAGTTCTTTGTCTGCCAGACGCTTCTCGTTTCTTTCCTTGATATGCTGAGGAACACCCACTGCGTCTGCGGGTAGAAACTCATGGGCATCGGCAGGGCCGTATTCCGGAAAGTATCTATCGTGGCATTGATACATGTAGAGTAAGCTCACCAGTTCTTTCACGATGCGACGATCACCAACGAAACAGTCGCTTGTGAGATACATCGTCGGAGAAAAGTGCCACTTAGTGCCAGATGTCATTTGTTGAATGTATACATCGTCAGGATGGTTGATTTGCGCCCACATAACGACTTTTAGCAGTGCCTTTGTGACGGAAACAGGCTGTGGGTTATCCAAGGCAAGAAAAAGAGAGTTCTTTCCACCACTAGGGATATGTCGTAACAGAGGGTCTGCTTTGGCATCTGCCAGAGCTCTTGTTGTCTGCTCCAGTCTGAGCGTATCGCCCAGGTCTTGAGCACGGGAGGCAAGCTCTTGAATGGCAGTCCGTCCATTGTGCCCTTGAATATGGCTCGGGTAGTCTACACTGTGCTTCGCCTTCAACAGAGCTGCAACAACCTCGGGGTGTAAGTTACGAGAAGCCTCGTGAAGGCTGCCGTCATTGGTTTCGGACTTGGCCTTGATGATACTCTTCACGGAAGCCAGATCCCCTGACCTTGAAGCAAAGAGCAGCGCGGTCGCCTCATGGTAGTCGCGACGAAAAGGACTGGCATTAGCCTTGAGCAACAGCCCCACCACATCACTTTGACGTGCTTTGGCTGCCAGCATTAATGCCGTTAATTTTGACTTTGGTGCGATATAATCAATATTGGCTTCTTCTGAGTTAGTGAGCGGTGCATTCTTGGGGTTTCTCATCCACGTACTCTTGGCTTTGATCAAAAGTTTGATAATGTCGACAGAGACGGCATCGTTTTGGGCCAGGATCCACAGCAAGGCGGTAGTAAGCTCCTCGCCAAACTCGGGACTTAATGATGCCAAGAACTGCTTGTCTGGGCTGCAGCCAAGGTTCAGGACTCGCTTGATCAGGGCCACTGATTGAGGGTGCGCCGAGATGCAGGCAGCCACGGAAGAGAAGCCAGACAGCGACAGCGACATTTCAAAGTCGATCTTCTCACCGGAAGCATTGCTAGACTTGATAATTGCATCAAGCAAGTCGAGCGCGATAGACTCTTCAAGTGGCGTGAGCATCACTGTGGCGAAGGACCTGGAGAGTGTATCGCTGTTCAGGCGGTACTTCGCCAACTTGTGCAAGAGAATGACGTCTCCAGCCCTGACTGCAATCTTGGCAGCCTCGCCATGTTGGAAATTAACGTCAGAATACTCAAGCAGCGTGTCAACCAAATCTTCTGATGCGCTCTTCTTGACATATGAGGCTAGAACCGATATGAGCGCTGCGTCGACTAGATGGCCACTACAGCCCGCCTCAAGTAGCGAGTTGACAGCCTCCAAGTTGTCATCGGAATACCAGTTTGCGGAGCCTGTGGTCATTGCTTCAAGGGCTCTTGGGAGGGCATCACGGCTAACCACGGGCAGCAGCAAATTGAATGCCTCGAGGTGGCATCCACTGGCAGCCTCGCAAAAGGCATTGTCGACATGCTGCCCCGAAGCGCCCCGTCGCAATAGGGCCTGTATGGCAGGAAGACCGCTGTCCCTTAGCCAGCTCTTATTTGTTGTAGCCGATTTAAAGGCCTCGACGATCAGGGTTTGTGGAGAATTGGAAATAGGCGCCAAGAACTCAATCAGATCCAAGTGCAGTTCTTTTGCAGCGGCAATGATAGCAATACGCTCTAGATGGCTTGACGAGCCGGAGGTACCAGCTCCCAAAATTGATCTCGTAATTTGCAGCCTCGCGTCGGCATTCTGAATGCGAACGGCTTGCTTTAAGCCATGTTCCAGCGTGTCCAGGGACGGTCGGCGTTGCAATAACAGGCCAACTGCATTGGTTTGTTCAGAGATTATCGCCGTGATGACTGCTTGACCTCGATTCCAATTGATGTCTGCTGCTCCTTTCAGGAGAAGTAAACGAGCAAGGTCCAATCGACGGCGGTCATCACCTGGCAGTTGGTTCCTGTCTAGCACTGCGACTAGTGCCTGGGAAACACAATCACCACGAAGCCCTGCCATGAGAAGCTTATCGATCATTTGATACGCAAGCTCGAGATTTTGGAGCTTCGTAGTCTGCACCATAGCCTGTTCAGTAACTTGCCATGGGGGCTTGCAGCCAAGCACAAGGTGGAACATTGGGAGATCCCTCGTGCGTACCGCAGCTGTGATGGCAGCGCCGTCGTCACTTGTGATATCAGCGCCATGTTGGAGCAAGCTGCCCACCAATCTGATTTGCATATTTGACACTGCATTGATCAGAGTGGCGTTGGTGGTCGATCCTTTCGCTCCTGCAGCAGCGCAAGCCAGGACAGCTTCGTACTGCTTATGGCTGTATGCCAGACCCAAGGTCTTGTCCAAGAATTCTGGCGATATTTTGCCGCGCCCAACGGCTACTGCGAGAATGGCAACATCTTCCAGCCCAGCTTGAATAGCTAAACCCACAGCAACTCCGTTGCGGAACATTGGGTCTGCCCCTTTGTTAAGCAATACAGTTGCTTTTGGGGAACTCCGAATAGCGATTGCCTTTGAGAGACCCTGATTGCGGCATGCTTGACATGCCCCATTGGTATCTCGGAGAAGCATTTCGACCAGATCAACTGGACCAGCCTCAACAGCACTAATGAAAGCATCACAAAGAGGTGAAGCATTGGCGCCACGGGCCAACAGTATGTATGTTTTGTTCGCATCGCCTGAGGCTATCGCTATCGGAAGGGCTTCCTTGACAGCCTCGCCATCGGCCTTTTCGGCGAGTAGGTAGAAGATCTCTCCAGAGCAGTTCTTCACTGCGTCGCGGAGGGCATGGCTTCGCACGTCCTGCTGGTTGACATCCTGCAGCTTTTTGAAGACGCTGGTGCTCTTGTACCGTTCAATGTTGACATCGGCCCCGGCTTCGAACAAAGCGCGGACGAGTCCAGGAGTAGCATCTGGTACTCCGCCACGACAAATAGAGGCGAGTACAGGATTGGCGTCTTTGATAGTGAATGGTGCTGACTGCGTCTTGTTGCTCGTAACTCTGTGCTGTGTCATGAGCCGACGACAGCGCTCAATGTCATCCACGGTCGGTTTTATCGATGTGAAATGCATTGAAACCACCCGACGAGATAGGGACTCGCTTAGAGGTGGAGTGGTAGGCGGCGACATCATGGTGAAGGACATTCCCAGAGGATAAGCCCAAGAGTTTCAAAATGAATGGAGGTTTTATCAGGGAGGGCAAATAAAGGGCAGTATGATGAAGCGCGAGATCGCACCAGAGATGAGAAAGTTCAAAGAGACGGCCCCTCTTGACTTAGTCTTCCGGCATCAGTCAAACTTCGAAGACCGCCCAGTTTGTAATATTCGTTCCCCTCGCATAGGCTGTGCTGCAGCTCCAGAACAGGCTCCGCCCAGCTTCGGCTGGATAAAGTGCATCAGCTGGTCTGGTCACCTCATCCCCCCGAGAAAAGGCATGCCGATCCTTCAACTCGAAGGTCCAGACAACGACGTAGCCGACTTCACATTGCACATTTCTATCGCGGTCGTACGGAGCCGGCCACCCAGCGGTCTTGGCCCCCACAGCATCTTTTCAGCTCAACCTTGAGTCAGTATAATGGGGGCCGCATGCTTGCCAACTCAGCCGCAAGATTAAGCCTCAAGTGCTTCTTCATGACAAGCTTTCTTGGTAGCACAGGGGGTACCATTGCGGAGTGTGTCTACAGAATAGGCCACCGAGCTGTGGTGCAACACCCCTCATATCATTAATATTTCCTAATTGAAGGGTTTGCTTTAGCGTGGGGTGGGACCGATGTAGCTTTTAAGCTTAGAGTGCGAGCCTGATCTGATGGGACTGTGCGATCAGGCCCTGTCCAGTGTGGGCGGGCCGCTGCCCTACATAACGCTATTCAATAGTTTCATGCAGGCTTGGCCGCCAAGCCAACATGCATAGAAATGTGTCACTCCTTGTGTCTCACTGCTTATGGCTGCCACAGCCTGATATCAACTCGGCTGGAGCATGTGAGACTGGCAAGATTAGGTCAACGGTCAACCCATCAGGAATACTCTTTCGCCCTGCCTGCAGAACACTTCGATCGGGTTTTCACGAACACATTGATTTCAACAATAATTGATACGTTGACTGTTTTTCTTTTTCTTTTTTTACTACTGCTCTACTAAACGGAAATCTCTCTGACACAACAATTGCCCAGTATGAGCCAGCACATTGTACAAGGCTCGGCAGAGCATGTCTCGTCCTTGCTCTCAGGATATGGCTTAGGCTGTCCGCACTACATGGTCTGTTCTTCAGCAGACTCACAGACCCAGTGTTATCCAAAGCGTTTGGCTTTCTTTTCTTCACACAATCCGGATTTAGTTATCTTTTACATCGATACAAAGAATATCTGCTCAGACTGTTTGAAACTATTCGTCCCTTCTGGGTTCAACTTCTGGTCTTTGCTGCCCGATCCTAATGGCGAAGGTGCAAATGCAGAGAGCCCTCCCCGAAGATGGCTTTCCTCAAATGAACAGGCAGAGCATTTTATCAATCTGCGGAGAATCGGAGGTGTTGCATCTGATCCCGCCATTGTCCCCCTGCCATCGTCTCCATCAGGAACATCCGCCTGGGAATGGATCAAGTCTCAGAGAAAGCCATTCTACATTGATCAGCTACATCTGGCTCCCAAATGGTCTCCCATAAGTGAGCGGAATGCCTTGGCCGACTCGTCTACAGCTTGGAAATATGGGATTCCTGTGCCGGCACCAACTATTAAAGAAACCTCAGCTCCCAGAGACAACAAGGTGCAGAATGACAAGATGACAGGAGCCAAAGCTTCAGTGTCAAATTCCATCAAAGATTCCTCCTCAAAGTCGAAGAATAGAGCGAGTGTAGTAGACAAGCCAAAGAAAAAAAAGCCTCGGGAGCCGGAGATTCCAGGTGACATCGCAGACGAACAGGTCGCACGTCCAAACCCGGAAAACAAGGTCGAGAGGGTATTGAAGGCTGAAAATGATGGAAAACAAGTCGGTCAAAAGCGACCAAGCTTGAAGGAACAAGCCAATTCTTCTCAGAAAGAAAAGGGCGTCCCTTCGAAGAATGAGAACGTGAAGTTCGAAACTACCCTTCCACCGCAAGGATTGTCGAAGCCGTTGAAAGCTCAAACCCCGTCGAAAATGCCTCCTCTTGCGGTACCTCAGTCTACTCTTTCGCCTATGCAAGACCCAAAGCCACCAGTGGAACAAGACATGCCAAATTTAGCTTCCGTGACAGCACCTCTCACTCCTCCTAGCCCTCCCGTTCGCAGGAAGCCTGTTGGGACGTCCAGAAAGACAAGCAACGCCGTCGATGGTCAAGTCAATAACACAGAACTCGACATTAGAACGGATTCTCATGCCATCGGCCGGGGCAAGGAGCCAGCACCAGACCCAGTATCGTCTCTACCCTCTATACTAAGCCCCAAACATGAAGCCGCTGAGCCCGAAACCACATCACTGTCAAAAAAGCGAAAAGCCAGCAGCAAGTCTAAAAATACCAGTACGACCGAAGAGGTGCCTACTGACCCGAAGGCTGCAGAGCCATTGGAGAAACCATCCAAGAAAAAGTCATCCAAAGTCAAGCCTGTTGGCACGACCAAAGATATGTCTATCTTGCCAAGTGAAGAACTGCCAAAAAAGAAATCTTCCCAAGCTACATCTGTTTTAACTTACACGAGAAGCTGGTACAACCATGATCCACTTTCCTTTGATGGCGCTATGATTCTCTCCAAACTTTCAGACTACAAGCGACGGGCTGGAACAGCCAACACCTATGCCAGCAAGACCCCTCAACTACCAGTAGAGAGCTTGCTCCAAGAGAAGAAGCCGCTAGATAAGGAAAAGATGCTTTCGAGCTTGAAAGATGAAAAACCACAAAAGAAAAATGACCCGCTCATGGCTTTCTACGCGCCAGATGGTAAAGACAGGAAGTTACCGAAATTGCCTCTAGGCTCAGCATCGGGGATGAAATTCCGCTTGGAGGCTGAGTCCTCCCGCGTATCATCTAAAGGCAAGGCCACAAGTTTGGGGAAGTTACCCAAGCAAAATACCACGGTACCCAGCTCTACAGGCCTGGGAAAGATCTCCAAGACGACTTCGGCAGAACCAGCTAAGACCAAAGACAAGCTCCCAAAAGTCACGAAGCAGGAAAAAGATGCAAGGTCGCAACCCGGAACGAAAACTGGCAGCGCCGGCATTCATTCCAAGCATAGTACATCTGAAGTCAACCGCAAGTCTCAAACGACTATTGTGAATCATGAAAACCTTCAATACGAACAGTCCAAGAAGAAGCTTCATGGTCATAGGGCTGACAAGAAGCCTCAACACAAACCGAACAAGAAACCAGCAAGCAAGCCACACACACACAAACCTCATGGGCATGGGCATCAGCACGATGGACACAAGCCGCACGACCACGATCCACATTCACAAGGGCATACCTCAGACGAACATCATGACGACTCAGATGGGCATCCAGGTGAGCAGCATCCAGGGGCTGGTCCAACTGATGGTACCGCACAAGCACCTCCCCAACCGACCACTCATCCTGTCGACGACAGCTCTGTTCCGAGTAGCCCTGTTGAAAGCAATACTCCGGAGAATGAAATCGTAGACACAGTCCATGGTGCACCCCAGCCCGGCTCACCAGCACAAGAGTTGCCAACCTCACCAATTGATTCAGAGGCACCAGATCGCCCTCCATCTGCTGAAAACACCGTTGGGGAACAGAATCAAGCTGGGCCGCAGCCAATCGGTACTATTCCGCAAGCTTCTGGAACAGGAAATACTCAAGAGAATGTCCCAGAAAACGAAAGCTCTCCAGTCCAGCCAACCTCCGAGTCACCTGCTGGCAATGTGAACTGCTCGAATGAGTATGCGGCAACGGCAGCTACAATAGTTCCAGCCTTGGATAATTCTCCATCTGGCACAGAACCAGATTTGAAACATGCGGATGGAAATTCAATGGAACCATCCTCGACGACGCCCGCCAGAGAGGCCCAACCCGCCACAGTGTCATCTGCGGACAATGCCACGTCTCTTTCTACGAGCGCAGCAACTACAGACACAGCAGCACCAACTGCTGTGGCTTTTGCACCCAGCCCACAAGCCATTTCAAATGATGTCAGTGGAAACAGAAGAATTCCAACTTCGACAACGGCCACTGAGGAGTCTCAAGCGGCTATAGTGGCAGGCTCCGGGTCTGCCCAAGAATACCAAGGGCAATTCACACAACAACCAGCACAAGGTGTTCGGTATCAGGCAGACTATGTTTCAGACCCCAGGGGCGGGCTGGACATACCTGGGCAACCCCCTTTAGGAGGAAAAGGGCCCTCTGCTTCGTCATCGAAGTTATCAGCTGCAGCCATTGGAATCCTAGTTGGAGCTAGTATTGTAGGTGGAGCCGCTTCAGCCGATCATCTTTCAGCCTCTGATGAGAACTCGATCCCTGCCGCGAGCGATCTAGACGGTGTTGCTTCTCGTGATAGTGAGGAAGGTCCTGCAGAGGGCTGGGACAACGAACATGACGAGTTCGATGATTCATTTGGCGCTCATCAACATCCTGAGCATGACGACATAGATATTCAAAGCTTCCACAGTAACGATTCTCTTCCCAGTAGCTATGAGTACGGAGCTTCTGGACATGTAGCTGAGGACGACAATGCGTCGCAGCAGGGTGATTCAAGGAATGACGGCGAGGTTCATGGACATTCATCCAGCACATCTGACAGTGGCGATGGTCCGCATGGACATCAACACGAGAACCTTGACACTTCTGACAATGAACTCTTGCATCAGGCCACCGAAGCTTGGTCCCATGGTACAAGCTCTGATGATCAAGACCATAAGGCCGAGGAGGACGATGAGGATGATTTTCAACCTCATGGTAGTGAAAATCAATATGGATCTTTCCACAATAGTTCGGATTCTGACTCAGAGAACGTGCTCTTTACCAAAGAAGACGAAGTAGAGTATGACAACGACGACCCACAAGACGATGTTTCCTTGGAAAATCGTTCAGATGGAAGCTCAAATCATAGTGCGGAACTTGAGGAGCTTGGCCAAGACGAAGACAAGGACAGCTCAAGTCGTGAGCCTAGTTCCGAATCAGACGATGGGGAATTAGATCAAGGATTCAATTCAGGTTCTGAAAAGAGCATGCAAGACGACACAGATGACCCAGATGCTGGACTCAGTCAAGGGGACTCGGCGCAGGAGTCGGATAACGATACAGGCCAAGATTCGGATCACAGCGTGGAGCATGATTCAGAACAGAACTCAGAGGACGAACAGGAATCAGTATCTGAATCAAGCGCCTCTTCGGAAGATCATGGTGAGGACAGCACGAATGAGCGGGAGAGTGACGAAGGAGCGGAGGACGAACAATCGGATCCTGAGTCAGATCCAGAACCTAGCTACTCAGAGCAAGAGCCAGAGAGTCCGTCAGAGGCCGAACAAGAATCATACTCAGACGGTGGAGGGGACGGCGATTCGTATTCCTCGGACTAAACTAGAAGTAAGGAACGGAAGTATACTATCTTTATTTTGGCAAAGCCCAGCAACTCATAGTTACCTCCTGAGCCGTGACATCAAAAGTGACATCTCAAATATTTAGATACTCCAATCTCTTATGTAAAGCCCAGTTAATAAGCTTAGGAGGACGATTTTAGAAGTGTTTCCCTAGTTAATATCAAAATGATAAGGACAGCTAACTAGATATCAGTACGTGTTAGTGCTGCGAGTAGTGTTATACTGTATATTTAGACTTTCATTTATTGATTGTTATTTCCCTTTTCCCTTTTCCCTTTTTTAACTCTTTGGATATACTACAAGACTTGTTGCTAAAGGATCAACTTGCCCAATGATACACAGCTTGAAATCCCGACTTTTGGTAATTGTGTGAGCATACAGTTATTATGCTTGAGAATGTGGAGAAGAAAAAAGAAAGTGTTCTTTGTAATGGTCAAAGGTAGGACCTTATTCTAAAATGAGGCCGAAAGCATAAGTAGACTTGCCCAATAAGGAAGTATCACGCTTACTACTTAAAAAGGAAATTTTACCAGGCAGGACTACATAACAGTCAACACCTGAAATTAGGATGGATACGATCTTCTCCAAGAAATAGCCTGATTAATAGTCATTCGATGTTTAGGTAGACATCATCAAATGGGGGAAATACCACAGTCGGATACATGCGGTCGGCAAGACCAGCTGCCAGAATATTTGGGTTTAAGAGTTCATCGGATTAACTAATAATTTGTGGCCTTACCTCTTACCGCAGTACTTAAGTGTTACTCTCGACCCCGCACCTCAGTCGTCCTCTAATGCTGTGTGCTATCTCTATCAAGCAGTACAATGCCCAGAGGCACTTCACTCAAGTCGCCTCAGCACGGATCGTCTACCCTCGCATGGAGGAGCTTTACCGTTCACCAGTGGTGCAAACCGCAATGTCCACTAGTCCTATCTAGTGATTGACATCAAGATCTGCGCCCTCTTTAACCACATTCCAGTATTTCTCCGCACTTCGTTGACGCAAAGCTCGACCCCATTTCATAACAGGAAAGATGGTCAAGTTGTGGGCAAGACCTGCGAATGCGCCCAGGATGAAAGCGTTCTGATAGCCCAGGTTGACCACCCAGGGAGTGACGCTAGCGGCAAAGTTAACTAGGTAAGCTTGCATGAGATTGAACGTTATACTAACCCATAACCAATACCGAATGCCATGGTATTTCGAATGATGATAGCCGTTGCTAAGGCCTCGCTCGCCAGATCACGGTAGCAATCGATGCAGTACGCAATAGAGATCTGAGAGCCAGCAGTAGTGGTGAACGAGATAACTCCCATGGCAAGGACGATAGCGAACCAATGTGCTTGATAGTAAGCACCGACGCCGAACAGGATACAACCGAACGGAATGAGGATCAGCGAGGGAAGGAAAAGCCAAAGGCGATGCTCAGCCTCCATATACCCCCCATTTCGACGCGCCATCTTGATGATGAACCGATCGCCGAAAATACCAGTATAAACGCATCTGTGTCATGTCAGTTACCCCTCGAACAGACAAACGAGACGCACAACTTACGCTAGAGTTGTTCCCACCAGAGGAGCGATGAAAGTCAAGCCAACGGTCGAGGTAGGCATATTATAAGGTCGATTTGACAATACCATGGACTCTGTCGCGTTCAAGACAGATAGCCACACGATGTTACAACCATAGATGAAGCCGGCATACGAAATGATTGGAAACGCCAGCAGCAAAATCGGTCGGCTGATCAACTTGAGGAGTCTGTTCTTGCCCTTTAGATTCTGGCGCTCAATTGGCTTGAGCCGCGCGAACCGAGACTTCTTGCTAAGCTCGGTGTCATCAGGTTCGCGAGCCTCCCTGAGAGCACTAATGTGCGAAAGAGTAGTGGTCGCGACATGGTCTCGTTCGCTATCGTGCTTCGTGTCTTCATCATCCTTAGCGTCAGGCTCGATAGGCGTTTGATTCGCGCTAGAGATGCGCTGGCCCTCAATGTGATTGCTGGTCATGTATTTGGAGCGGTCAAACTTGGTCTCTTCCATGAAGAAGAAGATGATGAGCAGTAACACCGCGCAGAAGATAGCACACCAGTACTACTCGAACGAGTTAGAGAATACATAGCACTAGCCAGCTTAATGTACTCACGAATACCCATTGATAGCCTTGGCCATCGTTGATGAATCCCATGATGAGAGGGGCAATACCATTGCTATAGCCAAGTGCAAGAGCGTACAAAGCAAGAAACTTGCCTCTCTCATGGGTGAAGAACTATATTAACATCATCAGCTTCATTTCGATGGCAAAGGCCTTCAACATGGAATGGTTCATACCACATCGGAGACCGTAATCTCAGCCAAAGACTCAATGGGTGCACCAAAGATGCCCTGTAAGATCTTGGTCGCGATCCACTCTCCGTTAGATCGCACATGCGGCTGCCAAACCATGACGCCCTAAACTCATTAGCCGAAGAAGCACCAATAGCATGTGAGTAATTACCAGGGTTCCCATGGTCGTAATCAAGTAGACCGGTCGCTTGCCGTACTGCACAGCAATGGCTTGCCAGATGACACATCCCCATCCAAAGAACAGGAACTAGCAAATTGTTAGACTGCCAAAAGCCGAGGATTCATGACATGCGCCTACCATGTAGCCGGTTCCAGAGTTAAGGTCATTGTAGCTGAGACCCGTGGAATCTGACAAGGGTCCTAACGTTGAGTATAACGCCGAAGAGCAGATACCTATGACGAGCACATAGCTGACACGACTCAATCAGCAAAATCCAGACACTGGCGAAGGGGTTAAGCATACGCTGCCATGCAAAATGCAGAAAGATACTTTCTCCTTGGGGACCAATTCAGAGGATCATCCGGATGAGCCCCCTCTTCGAGGGGACTTAGTGTGATTACCAATGTGTTGTTCTGTAAAAGCTGTGTTTTTCACGGAAGGCCACGTTGTCATGTGTGGTGTAAGCTTTGCATTGAAGTCTATTTAAGCTTTTTCTTCAAAGCCAAATTCACTCTTTTCTTCCGGGTTACTTGTTTGCTTCCACGTGCCTGTAGGCACACAGCAACTCGTTCAACCGTTGTAGGTGTTGTGTTGCTGAAAGGCAGGGTGAAAAAGACAAGGAATTCGGATGGCTGGCATTGAAGAAAGAGATTCTCGGCTCTGAAGGGGCTTCTTATAGCCAAGGGAAAAGCTTATTGCTTGCATGATAAGGTTGGTGACTGCCTGGAAATACGGCGTTATTGTGCTTTAAGGTTGAGAGAGAGAAAACTGTGTAAAAGTCATCAGGCATGATGCTTATTGTGGAAATAAATAACTGTGTTTTTTTAGATGTGTGGCCTTGATCTATCTCTTCGAGATATTGAATAAGGTAACTATATATATATATCCGGATGAGCCGAAGGCGCGGGGACGAGGACAATGTCATGCTCGGCTCCTTTGGCATGCTGAGAATCCATACTTCCCTGAGCGTCGACAAGGTGGACCGTTCCGGGAATTGCCTCAACTTGATCTGCCATGTTGGCGGTAACCTGGCTTTGTGTGGGCATTGTGGGTATGTTAAAAAAAAACAAGGTGACAATGCGTGTATGGGGTATGTATGTTAATTGACTGCTATCTTTGACGGACAGGATGCTTTGTTCTTTTATATCTGTTGTATCAAGTCTAGTAACGAAATATTGTCTCTTATCTCTACCACCCTTCCATGGAGGCTAGTTGATGACCTCTCAGCTTTCGGAACCATATTCCCGCGTCTAATCACCCACGACCATGTTAGCCACGACGTCAGCCTATCCACTTCTCAATGAAAGGGTCGGACACCCGGAAGCGAGTTTCTGGGGCTCGGATAGTTTATTGGGTATTAACTCCTCAATGGGCCCTCCAAGCCAAGCCTCCCCGGATTTCGCCCCAGTCCCGGAGAGGAACCAAGGCAAAGTGCGGGGGTGGGGATGGGGAGATCATTAGTTGCGACCGAGTATTTGGTTCAGCCAAAGGATTCATCATCTCCAGCCAACTCCTCACGCCAGTGTTAAATAGAGCCTTGGCATTGTCTTGGATTAAACCTTGTTGTACTCGACGAAATAGGAAGATAGATAAGGGTATTTCCTACTCGAGACAAACGGATCTCTTGCCAAGCGATAAGCCTCACCTTGTGATGCGTCTACGTCTCATTATTCGCCCAAGTGATCGACTCTACAGAACTTCTCCGCATCGCTTCTTTGCCTTAGCGCGCATATCCAATTACTAAAAGCCTTATTACTTCTTGGGGAATTAGGAAAGTGTCCGACGAAAGATATGAGCCGGGAATTACGCATGAGGTTGTATACAAGCTTCTATAAAACAGGGCACTGACCAACGCTTAGTTAAAGCCTCTATCATTATGACATTAAAATTATAGAATCAAAAGACTAAACTTCATCTAACAAGTGACTACCTAGTCTCTCACTCTTGATCTCTCCGATTATCTTCGCAACCAAGTCATTGCCAAAATGGTTACTTCACAGTACCCTGTCCGTCCCGCTCTTCGTCACAACGAAGAAGAAATCACCGGTTACGTTGACCCATGGGTGGTATCCCCTGGTGAAGTAGCGCATGTCAAGGTACATACCTTACCCCCTGAGCTATTCCGCATCTATGCTCACTCTCTCTTAGGTGTCATCCACACGGTCCAAGCTTAAGTACCAACTCGTCCGACTACTGCAAGGTCTCGACGTACCCCACGCTCCCACACCCGCCAAGGAAGTCATCGAGCACGGTCCCAAGGGCGAGCTCAAGGGTCGCTTCCAAGCCTCTCACCCTGGTTCATACGCTGTTGTCGATGCATGGAAGAGGGAACCGCTCTTGGGCAAGTCGGAAGGTGTCGAGATCGATTTCTATGTACAGCCTTGGATGCTCAATGCTACTCATCCCCAAGCCATTCTCTCCAATCTTGACGCTGCCAAGGGTGCCGGTATTGCCGTACTTCTAGACCGCGATGATAACATCGTCGTATGGATTGGTACTGCCAAGGGGGTTGAGACCAAGAAGATTGCTTCAGCTGCACGTGAACGTCGTTGGTTCCATATCTGTATCACCATCAAGGGCAAAGATTTCCAGTTGCAACTATCTCATATCGCATCTGGAAATGAGACTGCCCCTGGCCCTACCACTGTACATACTACCCTCTCAGCCGTTCCTCGCCTAGACTCTACCAGCCCATTGTACTTCGCTGCGACTTTGGCTGCCAATCCGACATCAGCCTCAGACCTCCCAATTCACTTCTTCAATGGAAGAATCGAGGCTCCTCTTTTCAAGGCTTTGGGTCGCAAGAATTGGGATATCGCAAAGTACGATTTCTCTGTGTGTATCGATACAGATGAAATATTCGATGTCTCAGGCTCTGGACTCGATGGTGTGCTTGTCAATGCGCCCACTCGAGCTATTTGTGGGCATGACTGGGATCACAAACTTATCGGACTTGGCTGGAAAGAGGCAAAGTATGGTTTCGGTGCAATCCACTTTCACGACGATGATCTTGATGATGCTGCATGGGAAACAGACTTTGAATTCACCGTCCCTGATGATCTTCGCTCTGGTGCTTATGCCATCGAGGTGCAAGATACTGAGTCTGATCTGAAGGATGCCATTGTCTTCTTTGTTCGACCCAAGGAAGTCAGGTCGCAAGCCAAGATTGCATTCGTCTTTTCCACATTTACCTATCTTGCTTATGCAAATGAACACATGTATGACGAGACCAAGTCAACGCATATCTCCTTCCCTGAAGGTGTCCAACTGGTGGCCTCTGATAACTATTATAAGATGGTTCGACGCCATGACCTTGGTCTTGCAATTTATGATCTCCACAGTGATGGCTCGGGCGTGGTGTACAGCACCACTAAGCGTCCTATCCTGAACGTGCGCCCTGATTATATCCACTGGGGTTTCCAACGTCCTAGGGAATTCTCTGCTGATCTTCTCATGGTTGGGTTCCTTGAGAAGCACTTTGGCGACGGTTATGATATCCTCACGGACCATGACCTCCATCTCCGCGGTCGCGCCGCCTTGTCCCAGTATGATGTAGTCATCTCTGGCTCTCACCCAGAGTATCCCTCGGCTGAATCTCTGGATGCTTACGAGGGACATGCGAAAAATGGAGGGTCGCTTATCTATGCCGGTGGCAATGGCTTCTATGTAAGTGCAAGCACCATCACGCTGTATCATAAGATGGAACTAACAAAATACCTTTTCAGTGGAAATCCGTGACGGACCCCAAGCGACCCCACCGTATGGAAGTACGACGAGCAGACGTCGGAGCGCGCACACACGAAAACCCTCCCGGTGAGCGTCACCACGCCCTTAACGGTCAGCTTGGTGGTCTTTGGCGCTCCATCGGCCGTCCACCCAACGAACTCTGGGGCATCGGCAGTTGTGCATCGGGCAAAGGTCCCGGGCGCCCCTTCATCCCGACCGACGAAGCTCTCAACAACCCATCTCTAGAATGGCTTTGGAAAGGCCTCAACGAGGAGTCTAAGAAACTCCTCGGCGCAAAGGGTCTTGCGGGAGGAGCCAGTGGCGACGAGCTCGATCGTCTTGACGTGTCGATTGGAAGTCCCGCAAATGCTATCCTGCTTGCTAGGAGTGAGCGACATGACGATCACTTCATGCTGTTCAATGAAGAGCTTATCTTCCCTATGATCGGCACACTCGGCTCAACGTCTACTCTTGTTCGAAGTGATATGGTATACTACGAAACAAACGGGGGCGGATCAGTGTTTAGTGTTGGTAGCATCAACTGGAACAATTCCTTGGCTTGGGATGGTTATCAAAACGATATTGCTCAAGTCACTGAGAATGTCATTCGCGAATTTCTCGCCCGCGGTAAAAAGGCCGCGGCGGCGTGAGGGAAAACCGGATTCTGGGAATTGTTGAGGCCATAGACGAAGATAATACATGCCACGCAGCTATTAGAACACAGTCTTGTCAATCATAAAAAACGAATGTAATTTCCGTTGAAGCCATAACTATTGCCCAATTGACTCCATCACAAGCTCAAAATCTATATATACAATTTTTCCAAGTCTAGTCTATCAGTCTAGTTTGTCGTGATTATGTACAGTCGTCGTGCAATTACCAGGTAATAAGTTGTAACGTTTCCAGCTTTTTAGTTGTCGTAATCTCACTCGGCGGCGCTATCGCTGTGGACAGCCTTTTCGGCATCCTTGCCAACGGCCATCTCTTCGATGAAAGACTCGTCCTTCTTCTCGCGGGTGATGTAGCCAGGAGGGGTCCACTTTGCGCTCTCCCATGCCTTGAGATCGGGCAAGCAGTACATCATGTCGATGTGTTCGAGACTAAGGGTCTTGGATTCGTAGAGGAAGAGGTAGGTGATCAAGGCACCGAGCAGGTTCATGCCAGCGAAAACGTAGCCGAATGCGTAGGAGATACCGGCGTCAGCGAATGGGGTGAGGAAACTGATCAAGACTAAAAAGAGTTAGTACACGTCTGTTGAATTTTTGGTGTGTCACTTACAGTTTGCGAGCCAGTTGCTTGCAGTAGCCAGCGAAGCCTGCTTGGCACGAGTTCGAAGAGGGAAAACTTCACCGACAACGACCCAACCGAGAGGTCCCCAACTGACAGCGTAAGAAGCGATGAACAGGCAGGCAGAGACGATCATGACGACTCCGCTGGTACTGTTATCCTCGGGGTCAATCGCAGTTCCGACGGATGCAAAGATGAGAAGCCAGACACACTGCCACAAGCCACCAATGATGAGGGGCCAGCGGCGACCGAATTTCTCTGCGGCGTAGATTCCGAAAAAGGTCATGCCGACGTTTATGGCACCGAGGATGAGTTGAACCAGGATGGGGTCGTCGATACCCGCGGACTCGAAGATAGTAGCTCCGTAGTACTAGATTAAAGTTAGTTGATGCCATTCGACGATAGTAATTTACTCACGAAAAAGTAGTTCGCACCAGTCCATTGCTGGAAGAATTGAACAGCCATGCCGAGAAGAGTGCGGAAGAGGATCTTTGGCTGATTGTTCTTGACACCAAAGCATTCCATCCAGGTACCCTGGCCGACTTTGCGCTCCTCCTCGAGAAGCAGTCTCATTTCTCCGATGTTGTCCTCGAGCAAGGGGTTGTTGATATCATCGGTCATTCCACGAAGTCGAGCCAAAGACATGCGAACGTCCTCCCAGCGCTCTCTCATGGCAAGCCATCTAGGCGATTCGGGACAAATCAGGACTCCGAGACCGAGAGGAATGGAAAATGCCATCTCGATGGCAATGACAATTCGCCACGAAGCATCGTTGTCCTGTATTTCTCGTACACCATAGTTGACAATGTTGGAGATGAGAATGCCGAAGCAGATCATCAACTGATATGATGAAACGACAGCTCCTCGAATTTCTCGTGGCGCACACTCGCTCTGGAACATGGGTACGCCGATCGAAAGGGCGCCAACACCAAGACCGGCAATGAGACGGCCTATCATCATGTGGACCCAGGATTGCATAGCCGTGATTTGGATGACGTTGCCGAGGAGGAAGATGACAACAAAGATGCTCAGACTCTTCCTGCGGCCGTACCAATCAGCAGTACTGATTACAAAGGTCAGTGGCTGTGTTGACGTGAATGTGTAGAGATTTAACTCACTATGAACCACCTAGGGCGCCCAAGAGACATCCAATGCTCATGAGGGAGACAAGAATTCCCTGGATGGCGGGCACCCAGTATTTGGTACCGTCGTCGTGTGTTTGGGCGAAGCGATCGACAAAGTCCCTAAACAGCAACATTGCCGAGATTTCACCTATACTTGTCAGATTCATTCTATAGATGCTTCAAGAATGTAATTACTGCTTACCAGTATCGTATCCAAATAGAAATCCACCAAGAGAGGTGATGAGGGCCAGGATCAGAGCCTCAGCTCCCAAAACGGCCCCATTGATCTTGAAAGAACTGTATCAAGCTGTTAGCTACTTTCCATGTAGATGCGAAGACCAACTATGAAGTAGGAACATACATATTCCCAAGCATGTTTTCAGTCAATGTCTTAGTAGTAACCAGAACCAATTGATCTGCTCTTCCAACTCTGTGAGGCCTGCTGAAGCCTCTTTTATCTATTCTGAATTATGCGGAGCCTTCTCCTGACAATACTCATATCATCGCCATGACATAGATCACGCTCCATGAAAGCCCCCCCCCGACAGGCCGTCGACACAAGACGACGCCTTGCCTTACCTTGCGCTTGTGCTACAGATTTCCTTAACGGGCGAGTCCGGCTCACCTTTGTCCTATCGGGGAACAAGGCTAAATGGCAATTCACCTTTAACCGCCCAGACGCGCGAGGTGGAGTGCCGGTGAGGCTCCCCGGATATACCCATTTCTCAGAAGGGCCGACTCCAGGGGTGATTGACGATTACGGTACGATGGTGCAAAATAGGCCGAAGAACGCCGAGCCACGGAACCCTGCTCTAGATTAGTGACTCTCTACTATGAGTGGGAGTAGAGGCCACGATATGTGGAGAATCACGTCGTGGGGTCACCGCCGGACTTCCCCATGGACAGTGGAATCGAGAAATTTGTGATTTTGCGGGTGATGAGAAGAAGCGGTCCACAATGGGATGGGAGAAAAGCTGGGGTGATTTTCTACACTACAACGTCATAAAACTCATACTCGGTCTGCTGCTAATTCCGTAACGCGCTATCATCCGTTCTAGAATCCCGTTTCGCCTTTGTACAGGCGACGTCCTTCATCATCTGAGAGGCAAGAGAGCACCTGATGGAAGAAGTAGGATCGGTGATGAGGCTATCAGCACGGGCGCAACTCCGCGGCATTCAGGCCGGCATAGCCGGTCTTGGCATGGCGTCCATCGGCTCGGGACGAAAACAGCACGCCACATGACTTAGGCACAACTCAATTTCAAGATTCGGTATGAATCAGGATCTAACGATTATGCTTATGACTTTAATCCCACGCTCATTATTCCGGCGAGTTTAGAGTCGACAGACTCAAGATTGAGGCAACGTTCCATTACGCGTCTTCAGAGGCATGACCCTGCTGCGAGGAGGATTTTTATTGAGTGGAACGTTAGTCGGGTGCTCCAGCTCTCCGGTTTGTTCCACATGGCTTAGTACCAGTTTAATCATTAAGCATTGTGACACATCAGGGGAAGATTGTGGGATGACCGTGGGGTTATGCAGCCCTTCTCTTTGTATGAATGTTGAAGTGTTGATGAAGACCTTGTGCAAACCAAGACCAGTAAATACTGGGAGAACACAGAAACTGGGCAAAAAATACACAAAGTTACTCGTTAGGCTCCTATAATAGTTTCCGAAGTCGGAGTCATCTTTATGAAGCATACGAGGCAAGAGGAGACCTTCTATGCAATAGTAATTGACATTTCGATGGAAAATTCGATGGAAAATCGTCGTGTCTAGGTTAAGCGGCTTGGCTTAGCTTGGCTAGATTCATCACCAAGGAGAAAAGGGCAGTCCCGCGTCCGGAACTCAACGGCCCGGCCTTGGCTGCTGCATCGACGCGCTCCCCCTGCAGACCAGCCCCTGTCAGTCTGGTACCGAAAATAACTGGGCAATCAGAGGCCGCCAAATTGTTAAGCCCTGGCTTTGGTACCTGGAGCACAGCCAATGGTACCCGTCCTGGTGCCGCCCAACTGCTGCTGTGCATCCACACTCTCTAAAATCTTCAACTTTCTGGTGCGTTCAGTCAGCAACAATATTTTGCAAAGATGAGCATCTCGGCATTATGAACAGAAGAAAAATTGGGTATTGAACTTCAGATGTTAATCTGAATTTTAGCAATGATATATGACGCGACTGGATGTATCTTCCCGTGGCAGGGACGAAGGCAAACACCATGTAGGCATAGCCACGCATGCGCCGTACGGGTTGAGACATACATGAAGACGCTGGTCTCTTCTTGGCACCCAAAAGAAGACATGACGTGCGCGGCTGTTGGTTCTGCCTATGCAGGTGGAATAAGTACCCTGGCATTTCCTGTTGGTTCTGTCAATTCCCATTTCCCTTATTTCTGTGCTTCGTGACGACCCAATTGCTTGCTGCGCGCGAATCCATGACATCGAACGAGACTGAATTCGTGGGCTGGACACCATCACCAGACGGAAGAGGGACGTACGACATAATTTTCACCTGCTTGATCACGACGTTTCTTTGCTGCTGGACTTCGGTTTACCCCAACATACCCGCGAGGGAAGATAGCTTTTGGGCTTCACTCAGGGACAAGCTTGGACTTGCGTGTCTGGGACTGCTTGGGCCCGAATTTATTATAGTGCTGGCCATTGGGCAGAAGTCCTCGGCACGAAGATCAGTTGCGGTATTTCACTTCCAGAAAGAGATTTTTTTGTGTCTTTCGTACCTGACGCCCGATTGATGGTAGAAATTTCATCGCGCGGGATATCGAGAATGGACCATCACACACGGGTTCTTTGCCGACATGGGCGGATTTGTGCTGACGGCTTCGGACCTCCATCAACCGATTCCTCTCAACGCCGAACAATTATTATATCTTGTGGAGAGAGCATACGTCAAGTACCCTGAGATTACAGCCGGAGACTTGAGAGATAGGAACAAATCGGATGGACTGGCAAGGTCAGTGCTATGCGAGAGGAAAGCAATTTGTGTCTGACTCAACGGCGTAGGCTTGTAACCGTTTGGCAAGGGACATGGTTTGTCGTCAACTTTATTGCTCGTGTTGTTCAAGGACTTCACGTAACGACAATGGAACTCACAGCGGTTTCATTTGTTGTCATCCTCTTTGGTACCGCCTGGTGCTGGAAAGACAAACCATCCGATGTTGGAACAACTATTCCAGTCGCCAGCTTCGTTCCCATGGAACAAATCATTTCTGATGTGAAGCACACCTTTAGCCGTTCGAGGAGCTGGACTGACATTAATACAGGGCGGATCCCGAGCAAGACAACCATATTACCAAACACCTTTGGACTTTGTCAGTAGAGATGAAACCGCGTTGAATCTCGCTTGGCAGTACTACAACGAATTGGCGCGCAAACTTCTCTTCTCCCCTTTCTCCCGCCGTGTCACAAAGGTACCGTGGGACAGAATTCCAGGTGATATATTTCTCCGAATGGACTTTGACCTGGAACTGGTGGGTGTGGGGTTCATCCTTGCGTTCAGCTCAGTGTTCCTGACGGCGTGGAACTTCTCGTTTCCCACTACTGTTGAAAGAGACTTTTGGCGTGTCGCGAGTATTTATATGATGGTGTATGGCGTAGTTGGAGCGCTTTGGATGGAGCTGTACATGTGGATCTTTGTCCCGCAGAACCGTCCTGCGGAGGGCCAGGAACCAAGCATCTTTGCGGAGTCTTTGCCAGAACATCCTCTTCGAAGATGGCATCATCAATTTCAGCTTTGGCGAAGACATCGGAAGGCCGGGGTTCACGAATCCCGAGAACTAGATGGGGACAGTTTGGTACCACAACAACCAAAGCAAGGCGGTTTCGACTTTCTCGAGAGGTCGCATAATATTTCACAGGGAAAAGACCCGAACATGCGCGTCCAGGTCGGCTTTTTAATAGTCACTTCGATATTATGCGCAAGCTACTGCGTGTTCAGGGTGTTCATTTTCGTGGAAGACTTCATTGGGCTGAGGTCGTTGCCTCGCAGTGCTTATGATACGGTGGAATGGACCAAGTTTATTCCGCATTTATGAAAGATATAGCAACAGAGATGATATTTATCATGTTATATGAATTCATCTGCTCTATCTTCTAAACCTGTTGAAATGCATCAACAACTTGCTGCCTATGCACTGTTCTATGTCGCGTGAGCAAGCATTGTGAGCATAAACCATGCACATGTCGTTGTAATCAGGCGGATGACTACAAACATTCACAGCCTTTTTACATTTATTTTCGGTATTACAATAAGTTGACGTACCTTGCTTAGGTAGGCGGTGCTAACGGCCCGACCCCAAATTGATTTGCTTGGAGAGTTCGCATCACGTGTTACGTCATCCACGCCAGCTGCGATTACGGCTCGTAGGCATCCATATCCCACAAACTTGCACAATTTCACCTCTACACCTTTCAAACCCCACCTGGAATTCCCTTTCCTCTTTCACAAATAACTATTCATCCTTTCCCAACATCATCAGTCCTGTATCTGCTATGGAGGACGACTTGGAAATCCCCAGGTTCGTGGTCGACTTGTCTCAGCCGCCTGAGACTCGTTACGCTCACATTATTCCGCACTTCAAAGAATCAGTCGACTCATGCGATCTGCCGTCATTATTCCATGAGCTCTTGAAAGAGCTTGCTGGACCCTGCCTTGGAAAACTCCTCGCCGCTGCTGCCCGTCCACTTCTCCGGCGAGTCCACTCCAAAGAAGAGTCGAGGGAGTTGAAAGGCATCTCAAAGGCAATCAGAATTCCCATGCATATTCTAGTGGCCTTTAATGTTCTTTTGGACCTTCTTCTGGGATGTACAAGTGGTGGTGTGCGCTCCCTGGGCTCGGTGACCTCACCTAAACAAGATACACGAATGTTGCATTTTCGTACACTTGACTGGGGCATGGATAAGCTACGACAGATTGTCGTCGAGCTCGATTTTGTTCGCTCTAGCGGAGGCCCCGTTGTTGCCACGACTATCACATACCTCGGATATGTGGGTGTGTTGACAGGTGTCAGGAAAGGTTTGAGCATAAGCTTAAACTTTCGCCCGCACCATGCTAGAGAAACTTCTAGACAACGCTTTTCTTTCCGATGGCATCAGGCGATGGTGGTTCTTGGGTGCCGACAATCCATATCAAGTGCTCTGCGCAAGATTCTCCTGGAGGAGCCGAGGGAGCCAGATCACCAATCTCATGAGTCACAAGAGTCAATCAATATTGGACCAGAGTCGCAAAATGCATCCGACGATTACGTACAACAAGTGTTAACAAATTTGTCAAAGTCCGACTCAACTTCGGCATACATCATTCTCTGCCAACCTGAGCGTGTCTACATCGTCGAGAAAGATCACCGAAGAGCACTCATTCGCGAGTCAGACACATTTCTGACTGCCTACAACCACGACCTTAAGGATGAAAATGACCCCTCTCGCCTTCAGGAAGCCGCAGAAGAAATCGCCGAAGGTGATGACGCGATAGGCATGGCAGATCTCGTTGGTTTTTCGCTGGACAGAAAGAACCACCTTGAAAACCTATGGAAGAAACGAGTGCGTGCTTGTCGAAGGAGATACAAGCAACGAGTCGATGTTGTAACACCACCCGATGTGATTGGATTTTTGAAGGACGACGAGATCAGCAATCCTGAGACGCATTATGCCGTTATAATGGATCCCAAGGAGGGAAAAGTCATTTGGCGAAGGTTATATGAGGCTGTGGGTGACGAAACTTCAAGTTGGACCTCGGAGGAAGCTTAAAGCTGAGTGGACACGTATTTGTTTGCAGATAACCTTCTATACCTATTTCCTGCGAGAGTCGTTTAGAAATCATATTTTCCAAGAAGCTATACCCCTCTGGCAACGCAAAGTAGACTTCAACAATAGACAAGTCTATTTAACTCCGGGTCTGAAACCAGATGCAATGTTGATGCGGCATCGCTTAATGATTTCCTGCGCGTAAATGGCATAGCCTATGACCTGTTAGCTAAGAACTTAGAAGATCGCGGTTGCTACCAAGAGAGCAGATCCTATTCTATTAGAAACTTGCATTGTAAATCGCGGTCTACGACCCTGATGGCCATTGTAAAGTTGACTTTGTAGTGTCTCGTTCCAATCTTTCGCCCGTTTTTGTTGAAAATAGGCTCAGTAGGGCTTATCAAGCCTTTATCACGAAGAAACGAGAAGTCTACCACAATCTCACCGACTTTCTCTGCACCTAGAGAAGAAAATGTCAGAGACGCCTTTGAGCAGGATGTCCTAGCCTACCATGATTGTTAGGATGAGATAGTCTATAGTGCGACCGTGTAGACTGATCTGACACATAGAGTATTTCCTTGCAGATTAGGGGGCGCTGGGGCCAAACATCAAAAGTGTGACTACAAGTGAATGGCTCGCACTGCCATACTGGAGGAACTTCTTCTCCCTGTGAGATTAGTGTCAGCTTTGAAGGTAGGAATGGTGTGGGAAGAGCCCCACCAGCTTCAAAACCCAGTCCACGGTTTGCTTGATATATGGTAGCCCGTCATGACGATCGTAAGATGGCTTTAAGCCTTCGTGCTCAGGGTACTCCTTGAAAGGCTCGGTTCGGAGAATCCCATAGCTAGAACGGGCTGTCCTCTGGGGTCCTTGCGTTTTATTAAGGGCACGAATTACAGCCCCAGACGCGACAGCATTGATAATGGTGGTTCTGCGCACCAGTTCAGTGAAATGCGTAGAAACGATCGCATGGATTTGACAAACCCTTGTTCAGGCCTCATCAATGTGATGTGATAACCGTGGTCCCGACAGAAACGTTCTAGGCGTCGCTCGAGATACTTTATGAGAGAAACCGAGGTTCCGAACCCTCCTATCAAAACGACTTTCTAGGTAACCCAGTATTAGAGTGGGAACTGGCTGTCGGTTTAGACTCGGTCTACTAACCTCGACTTTACAGTCACGCTGCCTGGCTGTTCTGATTTGTTCTTCCATAATAGAACCGATGCCTTCGAGATGTGGGAGAAAGATGTCTGCGATTTTCGACCTGGTGTTTCGTTAGCTCTCAACTAAATGGCCGATCATATACCGGGGATAAGCCTACGTGGGGACGATAACGGATTCTCTTTTGAATCCCTTTCTTGGGTTGTCTTTGAGTCCCGAGATACCAAACTGTTTCTTTGTCTGTGGCCTCGAGTAGTCAAAAGATCGCTTGATTCTATACTCGAACTGGTCAATCATGATCTTTTCCACAATTCCGTTGATCGTGTCAGCTCCTTTCTCTAGGTATGTTTCCTCAGCAAGCAGCTTTTTCAGGTAGGCCCTAAAGCCCTCATTGAGAAAGCTAGACCCGTGAAGACCACCTAAGCAACTTGAGATTAGAGAGATGGAATGCTTATGCGTTGCTGATGCACACGTTACCTCCAGGCGGAACTATCTCACACTCTAGTCTGAGTGGTTCCTCACTGCTGACTTTGTAAGTGTTCGCATCGACAGTGCCACCCCCTGGATTGAGTTAGTCGTCGCAACCAAACGAAAAGGAAGAGAATTCGTGCCTGCATCCAGAAGAACAAAGGTATCACCGGACTGGGAAGATATCAGCCGAGCTGCACAGTAAATGATAGGGCTGATGTTTATACCTTGATCCCTGGTGACGTGGTGAGCATATAGGCTGCAGCCGCCTCAGGCTCCGAGACAATAAACAGATTCTCGATACTGTTGTTCTGCACATCGACGCCCTGAAAACTTGCACGCTTCATAGCCACGGCTAGGCATGTTTGCATGTCTCTGCAAGCTTTCTGTGTCCAAATTGCGGGAACACAAAGAACGATCTCTCTATGGTAGCTATCGTCAAAACCCTTGCTCTGGAGCTCATATTGAGTGTGTTCTAGGAGCTGGGTGAGAAAGTCAGCGATAACATGAAGAGGTCCTTGGACCACTCTTCTACTCCGGAGTGTATCGAGAGTCTCGTTGAGCTGAGTCCTGACTGTCTCAGTAGTTGGGCTATTGTCAAGTAAAAGTTTGAATCGCGACAGTGGTTGGTTGTTCTCGTCGGAGTGAGTGGCTGGAAGGGACCAGAGTTCATGAACTTGGTAACCCCAGCGGAATTCATCTGCAAGGTCTGTTAACATGGAGACATCCCCGTCCCCGTCAGGTAGAGATCTATGCTCCAAGTTGGTCCCTGCAGCTGGACCACTCGCTCTAGTTCCGACGTCGTCACCTAACTCATTCTCAAATTCTGGTTCGTCATGGTCCAAATTGACTTGATCACGAAAGTGACGATCCAATGGATAAATGACTTCGCTAGGAACTTCCATGACCATCTGATCGCCAGAGTTAAAGTTCCAGCTGTCAGGATAGTTTTGGATTGAGCGAATGGCTCCGAAGTCAACAGAATCAGAAGGGCAACCTTCAGGTATAGCCACATAAGAGACGGCAGAGTAGGTTGTACCAAAATCTATGGCGATGATGAGACGCTTTGGTAAGTAATCTCCACTGATCTCATCGAGGATGCTGAGGTCGATGAGGTCGGGTCCAGCATCGTGATCGTGGGGCTGTTCCTGGTGAGTGGGCACATCGTCGCGACCAAGGGTCGTGGTTGATGCCCTTGAGAACGACATGGTCCGAAGTTTCAAAGACGAGTGAAGGGAAATGGTGATAGCTAGATCAGATCAGAGACAGAGAAATGGATTAAATAGTCCCGCAAGGTATCTCTTTACTTTTTCTAACTCCAGCTGAGCCCCAAGGCCTGATTGCGAACCATTCGAGCAGGCAGTAAGGCAGAAAAGCATCTGCGATCAGGGCGCGTAGGAACAGTTTCGACCAATGATAGTTGACTGTTGGTTCGATGAATATGCAATGTGACACAGCCCAGTGCTGCGTGGGACAACCAACCAACATATATACCCTTGTAATTTCGCAGGCAGCAGGAAACATGGGAGTGACCAACTCCTTTCCACGAATTTCATCCTCAAACAAATATCTCTCTCTGTCAAGTCATGGCTAGGAAGAGGAGCAAAAGGCCGAGGCGGGCTGCTAAGTCTAAGCCGAGAAACCCTCAATTCTGGAAAAACACAGAGCGTCTTCACATTCTAGCGTATCTCAATTGGTGCGTACAGTATGGTGAGCGATGCCTACCCACAGCGGCCTGCTACATGAAGAAGGCTACGGGAAGGGAGTTCTCAGAACGCCAGATCCGCGATAAGCTGCACAGGGAATGGGAAAAATGGGGGAAATGCGACGAGTTCAATGATTTATTTGACCAAGGCACGGCCGGCTTTGAGCCATTAAGAGAAGAGGATCGACAGCTTTTTCAACACATCTTGGCTGGAATGGACCCTCCCCGTGAGGACGAATCCGAACTCAGCACGGTCCCTTCGCCCGAAGGCTCTGACATCGAGCTCAACTTGACGCCCACTATCCCAGACTCCGAAGACGAGATGTCGCTTGATAACCCCGAGCCATTGCAAGATCCAGTTACAGAGCCTATCTTACGAGAAGTTGAGGCAGAGCTCTTGAAACAGAAGGGCTATGTGTTCACTTTGAGAAATCGATTGTCTGAGGTTCAAAGGGAAGTTGAGGACTTGCGACATTGTGATCGTGCTGCAAACTCGGAGCAGTTCGATCTAAGACAGCAGATATCCAAATTGAAGAGCAAGCTTGAGGCCAAGAAACGTCTGGCGCGGGATTTGCAGCGATGGAAACTGACAGCCTAGCTTTTCCGAAGACCTCTCTCAAGAAGGAATTCGAACTGCTTTACCACAATATCGGCGATACAAGCTCGCTTATCTGTGATATGAGCGCAGATGATACTCTCCCCCAGCAACGATCCGACTTTCCTCAATCTGCACAGACTTGGGCAATGCAGATTTCCGGTTGGGATCTTGCTCACTTGCTTACATATAGCGAGGCAGAAAAGATTCCAAAACATAGGCTCGTTGCATCGCTGATCACAGCGGGAGTTCTTGAGATAGTCTTGGGACCAGTCTTTCCGGCTATACTGGCAGCTGAGTCGCCGCTCCTGGATCAATATAGAAAGCACATCTTGACTCGAGGTAAGTACACCCTCTAGCACCATGGGGATTCAGCTAACAAAAACTTATAGATGGATGGGAAGCACTGCGCAGACTTGACATCATCGCAATCAAGTCGCTCGTGGAGGACCAAAACATCAAGAATGATGTGATCATGGCAAAGGCCAAGTCGCTCTCTTTATTGATTACGCAAACACTAAGCAGTTTCCTACCTTCTCAACGCCACGACATAAGTCAACGTCTACCACTGAACAATGCAGAAAAAGTAATGATGGCTGATCTTGAGAACACTCTTTCTCATGCGTTGAGTATCAAGATGGACCTTATGCTATCTGTGAGGCGCTACAAGTTTGTCTTCTTCAGACCGGGTACGGAATTTGATGCATCTAGTATGCAAAGTAACGGGCCGCAAGCCGGCGGCAGTATGCGAGAGAGGCAAGGCATAAAGCTCTGCCTTCTTCCTGCTTTGTTCATCGCATCCGTTCAGACCGACGATACAGGGTGTCAAGACGTTTCATCACGTCTTAGTATGAACTACCATGAAAGTTTGACAGAAGCGATCCCAGATGAATTAGAATCGCTCGTTACTGTCTCAAAGGCTGTTGTATTATTATGAAGAAAGGGATAGTATCAAGATCCCTTGAGAAGGTCTGGCTAGTCTCACACCGATCGATCCGTTGCGTCAGTTGAGGTTCCTCACTTGAATTAATGTTATCCTCATAAAAGTCCTCAAACCTCAGAAGATCAATATCAGTACTGTATAAAAGCCGGACTTATTATTACCATACCACCACTGAACTCTCTTCTAATGAAATAAACGAACGGAACCTTCTGCGATATTTCTGAGCCTTATTTATGAAGTTAATGTCTCCTTGGACACTTCTGCAATGTTGATGTGACATCGTTTTATAACTTGCTACCCAGAGTGAATCATCACCGCCTGATAAGTGGTTGGTCGGAGACTGATCCATTGAAATCTCGTTCTCATTGTCCTATCTCTTCATGCTGTGCTGCCTGAGCTTGTCTAACTCGGACATAGTACCACTCCATAATAATCAGCCCTTGATAATACCGATGGAGCCTACAGTCCCCTGGCGGACAGAGTGTTCACCGGGGCCAAGCTGCTTGGTGGCCCCTGAGAGATTCTCATTCGTGTAGAGTGTCAGCTTAGTATTGGGAGACACACGAATAAAAGCTATATCCTTGGGAGTGATTCCGGCTTCGGTCAAGAAAACTTCATCGAAGCTACCCTCACCTAGCGTGACCCCAGGGCCATCGGTCTTTGTGGGGTACCAAACCGTGGCGCCGATCTTTGGTTGAGGCACAGGAATTTTGCCATCAAACCTCAGCTTAAGGACATAGGCTGGTGACTCAACAGGTCTAACAGCGAGTGAGATGTTGAGAGCATTTTTGTTTTGCTTCCAATTGGTCACTTCAAGATAGTCACCCGATTTGTCGCCAAGGAGCTTTATAGATTCGAGGGTATCGAGGTCGACGAGTGCGTCCTTACCAAGGCTGCCGAGAGAAACTTGGCCATTATCTGGCCACCCAAGAATTGTAACATAGAGGACATTGCCGTCTTTGTTGCGGGTAAAGCGAACATCTTTGTTGGTGCCCTCGACAGGCTTCGTGAAAGAGCCGCCACCAGCTTTAGTGGGACCTTCGCCGTAAATGTCCCAGGCGCGGGTGCTGTAAACGGATTCTCCATAACGTGAAAGGTACTTGCCAATGTCACGCAGTATCTGTACTTGCGGATCGGGCAAGACACCCGCGGCAGTGGGTGAGATATTGAGGAGGAGATTGCCATTCTTGCTGATGCGGTCGAGAAGTGAGTGGATCATGGACTTGGAGCTATAATACTTCATACCGTTGGTGTAACTCCAACTAGAGGCGCTCAGCGCATCATCAGTCAGCCAGTAGGGGCGAGTAATATTGGCCGGGCCGCCACGTTCAAAGTCAGCAACCGAGGACGTATCACGGAATCCCAGGTCATCCCGCTTGTGTGTGGTGAGAACTTCTTTGCGCCAGTCCACACCACGATTGAAGTAATAGGCCAAAAAGTCAAGCCGTTTCTGCTCACTAATGGCATCCAGCTTGAAGTCGTTCCAGATGATATCGGGCTGGACGTGATCCAGCATCTCGCGGTGCTTCTCGAACCACAGCGTATCCTCTTCATCCCGTGGAAGCTGGCCCAGCAACTTTTGTAAGCTCGTATTGTTGGCTCTGGGAGCGTATTCGAAATAGCCGTTGCTGTTGTACGCCTGGTGCATTGCTACGACCAGTTTCATGCCATTCTTGCGTACCAGATCCGCCCACATCTTGACCAGGTCCAATCTAGGTCCCAGCTTGACAGAGTTCCACTCATTGACCTTGCTATCCCACATCGAGTAGCCATCATGGTGCTCGCCCACTGGGCCAGCAAAGCGTGCACCAGATGCTTTGACAACACTTAATAGAGCCTCAGGATCGAACTTGCCACCATCAGAGGTCAGCACCGGTTTGAATTGGACAAAGTTGCCCTTTCGGTCCTTGGCGCCTCTTATAAAATTCTGGTAGCCCCATTCTTCTGGTGGTCCGTAAATCTCAGTGTGGTGCCGGTACACTCCATCTTTAGGGTTATACATGTTTCGAGGATACCATTCACTAGAGTATTGCGGTGTAGTGAAGGCTCCCCAATGCCAGTAAACGCCAAACTTTGCATCGCGAAACCATTCAGGCGAGGCCTTGTGCGTGTCAGTCGACTCCCAGGTTGCGGTGTACGGGCCGGAACCCTGCGCAGCGGCGTTGAAGGGAAACAGCACATAAGCAGCAGCCGCAACCGCAGCGGCCTTTGGGAACATTGTGAGCATGGCTTTATGAGTGAATAGCACTATTTACTATCTTGATTGACAGTATTGGAGTGAAGGTGGAAAGCGACGAGGTACAAAGGTGCTACAACTTCAACACAAAAGATTGTTGTCGGGACGTCTAGGTGGGAGGAAACAAAAGAACAAAGAGACCTTAATATGTTTGTTTTCATCATTTGGTAGAGCCATGCACCACAGCACAGTGTAGTAAACAGTTCGCATACCAGCGAGGTGACTGGACCCATCTGGTGACGGTCATTTATCCTCGGTACTTATTTGGCGGTTCGCAATGCAGGCATATCACATTACGGGATGTTACACGCATTATTGACCTATTCAATCCCTTATACGCACCCCGCATCGCCCCATGGGGTAGCCTGTCGATGATCAGAGGAAATAGCCCGACGCCCGTTTTCCGGGCATCGGACCGATTGAACCCGACCTTGAAACCCAATCCGGTTGAAACCAACGAGATTATCGGCATGATTCTATCCTCGGTAGTTTACACATAGCTTCACAGCAAAGATGGAACCAGGATTGCGTACTACATGTGGCTGTCGGAATATTGTCTATTTGGTTCGCTCAAAATGTCATGTTGGAGATGCGAGAGATACATCAAGAATGTCCTGTGGCAGACCTGTCTCTTCTGGGGATGCTACCCATCACCTGACATCACTGATTAGATCATTATCATGGTCTTTGAATCGCTCTTCCTAAGCTTCATTTATGCACTAGCTCTGCTCAAGGGCGTGATATCTCATTCTAACACTAAATGAACAGGCAGTGCGTAAATTCTCTGCAAGCCCAATCACAATGTCGAAATGGCATCCTCCTTTAGTTTCATTCTTCACACCAAGCAGTACCGGAACTAGGAAGAACCTTTGATGGATCAATGGAAATGTGAACGGGCATCGGGCGATCACCTCAGGAATTCGAGAGTTCCTCACGTTAATCAGGCCTCTGGATTAAACAAGTTTAAGCTGCTCGACAACCCCGCAAATTATCCCTGCACCCCACACTTCCTATAATTACCGAAACATGAATACGAAGATCGTCCTAGGACGATCACGGGATAAGCCCGGTGGGTGATGTGGGAGCAGGTATCGAACGTCTGAATCATTGACTATCTTTCCAAAGTTTCGGAGGAAGTTCCGGCGAGTGCGAAAGCCGACACGGGTGGCCAAGTCGTGGTAGGTCGCATATAAAAACATAAAACAATGCGTATCACAAGATCTATTTGTAAGCATCAGCAATTCTCCTTATTTGACGACCACCACCGCAGCATCATTGCCCAAGAAATCAAAGTAGAAATTATGCTTCCAGTCCTATTTTTGATCGGTTGTGCTATGGCGGCAGCAGTTCCAAAGCGAGTCGTAACTCCCGGGGTTCCGTGGTATGACAGCAAAGGACACAGCCTACAAGCCCATGGCGCAGGCGTGCTTGAGGTTGATGGGACTTACTACTTGATTGGAGAGAACAAGACGAGAACTTCCAGCAATCCTCGGGGCAATCAGTTTAACAGTGTGGCGGTACGTCACTGGAGTTCTTGGAGGCGAACATCTTAGAGCACAAGTTTCTGATGAATGAACAGTGCTATAGCTCGAAGGATCTGCTCTCGTGGAAGTTCCAGAATGATCTTCTCTCAAACACCAATCCTCATCCAGACTTAGGGCCGGATCGTTTCATTGAGCGCCCAAAGGTTATCTACAATCGAGAGACGAACAAGTATGTCATGTGGATGCACGTTGACAGTCTGGATTACAAGGACGCCCGGGCTGGCGTTGCAATTTCCGACACACCCTGCGGAGATTATGAGTATATTGGCAGTATTCGTCCGGAGGACCGCATGGCTCGTGACATGACTCTCTTCGTTGACGATGATGGCACTGCCTACCTTGTTGCTGAAGATAGAAAGGAAGGTACCCACTTCTTTCGACTGTCTAACGACTATGTCAAGGTTGATTCTTTAGTTGGTACCATTCCCTTCACCTTCATGCCAGGACTTGAGGCACCAGCTGTTGCGAAAGTCGATGGAATATATTACTTCTTTGGTAGTCGTTTGACTGGCTGGTCCCCGGTATGTTCTTCATACTTCATCCGGTGTTCTTATCCACTAAAAGCTTTTAGAATGAAAACCAATATACATACGCCAAGGACATCAAGGGACCCTGGTCCAAACCTACGACATTCGCTCCTGGAGGTAGCAAGACTTGCACATCGCAAACTACTTTCATTCTTCGAACAGGTGCTGGCAAATTCGTTTACATGGGCGATAGATGGAACAAAGATCAACTAGACAAGTCAGGGTATATCTGGTTACCGCTACTAATTGATGCCAATGCCAGGAAAGCTAGCATGTCATGCAAGGGCTTGGGACTTATCGGAAGTGGGACTCTAGGAAGCATTGTAGTTATAGGCGACAAGTTCGGATATTGATTGTGTCGATTTTATCCTATTTTGACTCCTTATCAGCTAGCCGGAAAAGAATTAGTGAATATATCTGTCTTGGAAAATCCATGTCGAGATCAATTGAGTTTGGGCGCGGCGCACAAGCAAAGAATTCAATTTCAGGCAAGTACTGCTAGTAGGGCTAATATCACCTTATGTCTCGGAAATTACGCAGGTCTGGACCGCTGTAGCTCGCAAACCGAGTATAGTCTTGGGAGCATCTGGTAAAAGACAGAGCGTTGACGCTGGCGCCACAGGAAGCAGTATGATAGCCAGAAGGGCGGAGTACTGTATTTAATAGGACAAACCTTGTTAACTCGTAGCCTCAGCCCTAACTTTTAGCTTTCCCCGCTCCCGGCCGCTATCCTGCAGTACGTACTTCGTATTTGGTATTTAACCCCGTGTTTTCCCCTTTTGCCCTGCCAGTAATTTCTCTACCAAATCGATCTGCACTCGAAAGGGTCTTGTATACATCAAATGGGTTCTTGCTTCCATGGAAAAGCGCCATGAATGATGCAGTTTGCAGTGAGTCGCTAGAGATACAAAATGCTCAAGAAAAGACCCCCTTCACATGCGACACATGTCACCGGCATTTCTCTCGATCTGAGCATCTGAAGCGACACATTCAGACCCGGGCCCATGCTAAGGCTGCCAAGTGTACCTATTGTAATAGAAGTTTTAGTCGCAAGTGAGTGCTGTCACTATTAAGAACCGTCTCAGAGAAGATACTTCAACCGAGCCATGTTGGTAAATTATTTATTGACTACTAATTGATTTCCAGGGATGCGGCACAACGGCATGAACGGTTACATGAGCGCGAAGCGCCTGAAGGTGTAGAAAACTCAACCGTTTCGTCACTACGCCGAGCATGCACGCCCTGTTCTAAATCACGCATCAAATGCTCGGGAGGGACGCCTTGCACCTACTGCGCTGAGCGGAATTTTGTGTGTTCTTACCTGCCTCGAAAACGACGAGAACGGCAAATTGTGCTCAGTGCACCTGAAGGGTCTTCGGCATTGAATTCACAGTCTGATCGAGGTTCTATGGGTGGAACACCGATGTCAACTGTGCAATCACTTTGTGCTGTAGCCACGCCTTTGGCCACGCTTGATTGGCTTGAAACACCGACGCACCAACACAACATCACTGGTGGTCAAGTCCAGATAGATTTGGTACAAGACAACCTATCTGCTACTAATGAGGGCAGTCAAAGCTCATCTGTGGATAACGCTTTTAACAGTGAGCCTGGAAGACTGACAAGTATGGTTGGCGATATCCCAGACACCTATTCATTACCCATAAACTGGCTGCCATTTGACGATGTCCCGATATACAACTCGACGCTTCACAATCTCGACGACATACCTCGTCTTGCAAGTGAAGTCGACCAAGAATGCGCTATTGCTCACCAAAGCCTTGGGGCCCAAGCACTGCTTTCAAATCTTTCAGCAATACAGGGACAAACCCTACAACAAGACCATGTTTCTGCTCTGATTGTTTCCATGGCCTCGAACAAGCCAGGGAACTCCCAGGTTTCGAGAATCAATACTGATACTGCACCTCCCAAAACTCGAGCCACACATTATTCAGATGGAGCGGGATTCCGGGAAAGTAGAGCAGAAAGGTACATGCGTCAGCGACGCGCTGCTTACACCGGAGAGCATAGGCGAAATTCGGGCCATGAAGTCCACGCATCGTGGCTGGACGATCTCAAAGCCAAAATGACAGCAGCAAGTAGAAGTGTTGGGCCATTCAGTGACATTCCAGATGGGATCTTTGAGGAACTAATATCGAGGCTGAATTCACACGAGACCAGCTCCCGTATTCTTGCCAACTTTGCTACGCACGAGGACATTCTGCTGACGAAGGCTACCTTTCAATTATTCGTCAATCTTTATTTCGAGCGCTTTCATCCGGTGAACCCTTTTATTGACAGGTCACACTTGTCTATCCCTCTCTGGGGCTGGAGCTTATGCCTAGCTACCGCTGCGATTGGTACCAAATACTTTGGTTCTGAAGAAGTCAACTCCTTTGGCGATTGCTTATGCTGTATTCTGCACGAGCTCATGACAAAAGAGGTGTGTCAATCGTCATCCGTTAACCTGGAAACAGTCTAGCTAAATTTGCATAGCTTGATCTTGTCAACTCCAAGGAACCATTGCCGTACATACAAGCACGGATTTTGGCAGCAATGGGGCTTTGTCAAAGTCGTCGGCCAGACTTATTCAGGTGCGGTTACAACGCCTTAGCTATGGTAGCACAAGCATGTCTTCGGCTTCACTTACTGAGTGAGGATGACAATATCGGCTCTTACCAAGACGACCAGAGTTTGGAGCAGAAATGGATCACTTGGCGATTCCGAGAAACAAGAAGAAGGACCGGCCTATTTGTTTGGGTAAGTAACATATATGCAAAGGATGGTACGTTCTAACAACCCGTATAGTTGACAAGCTGCTACTTCGCTTTGTCTTCTGACCATCACCCATGCTTGTTCCCTGATCAGCCTCAACTGAGACTTCCATGTCGTGAGGAACTATGGACTGCTGAATCACCACAGGCTTGGTGTACGGCAAGATCAGTTAGGGATGCAGAACCAACAGCCTTCTCTGCCGAAGAAGCGTCACGACCGACGGTGCCTGGAGTCACACTCAAACTTTGGCGCGAGCTGGATTCGCAACATTCGTCAAATTCATTTGCGACCATAGTCATCATTCACATGTTGGTCCATCGCAGATGGAACGCTAACGAATACTTGGCTGACGCGCTTCGCGATATTCCACAAGCAAATTTACCAAGCCTTCATGTTAATGGGAGAAAGTACCTTGGTTCAGTGCCTGAGTACATAAAATGGCGCAACCAGTGCTGCGATTGCTTGGATGTGATACACTGGGGAGCTCACAGTCTGTCAGCCAAGGCAGAAGGATTTGAAAGTCCAGAACTATTACATCTACATCTAGCTCGCCTCTCACTTCTTACGCCAGTTGAAGATCTTTTAGGGTTTACCCAGCAAAGTGTGCTTCCAGACACGACGCACGTAACTCCAAATAGCCTCTATCGCCACGGTTATTCTAACCCTGATTCGAGACACACTGTTAAGATCTGGGCGACCCAAGATCGATACAAAGCTCGTCTCGCAGTAGTACATGCTGGAGCTGTTCTCTGGCATGTCAGGCGATACTCATCAGACTCGATCATCGAACCATTTACACTCTTTCTTGCAGCGTTGGTGCTCTGGGCTTATGGACAAACCTCTAACATACGGAAGCTTCACGAGTCTGCGAGCGCTAGAGTGCAGCCTTCAGTGAGCGACAATGAGGACTCAGTGGGTTCTGTAATCTCTATACCTGGCTCGGTAGAAGGCTGTACGATGCAAACGAGGGACGCGTTGCTGTCAGACGATTACATGTCAAGCAGACGGCGAATGCCAAGCGCCATGCAACTGGACAGGCCGATGGACGATGAACTTGTTCAGTACTTTATCAGGTTTGGTGAAAACTTGCGACTTCCACTTGAAGGAATAGACGACCTGTGTTCAACCGAGGGCCCGTTGCAAATTCTGCACGAGGTGTCAAATTTACTGATGGAACAGAGCAAGCCTTGGGGGATTTCCGAGACTTATGCTAGATTCCTGCGAGACTTGGAAACACCGCAGTGGCACGTATGACAGCACTTTGAGCTGGAAGAAAATAGGTTCTTGCACTTATCAGAGAAGGATTGATATGATATTTACTTAGTTGCTCAGCATTGTATCGAAATGATTTAGTGATAGCCCAGAATGTCCTCGAGTCGCATGTCCACATGTTTGGCCTTGCCTTGATCATTTGCTGTGCGGATTCCATTCCAAAGAAAACATTGCTATTTACAAGCCTACCCACGACCACCGAAAAAATTGTACTCAGCTGAACCATTCAAACCTTTTGCATCCTTGTTTCCTGGTTGTTGTCATATGCGTCGACGTGATAGTGCTTGAACTTCCTCGTAGGAAGTTTGGCCTCGAACATCAAGTCAAGTTCCTCATAGCTGCGACCTCTTGTTTCAGGAAGACGGAAAAAAGCCCACACAACACTAAGAAACGCAAAGGCGAACCAGAAGAATCCAGTCTTACCTGCAATCTAAGTGTTAGTATTCTAGAATGACAGAAAAGGGAGAGATTTACAAACCTTTCCAATTCCAAGCAGATGGATTCATCATGTACGGCTGAATGACATTGGCAACAATCTGCGCCAGGTAGTATGAACTTCTAGCCAAAACCACAGTCTTCGATCGCAAACGAGTAGATGAGACTTCTGCGGGGATTGCCCATCCAACGGGTCCAACAGTGAGTGAGAAGGTAAGTAGCCAAATCAAGCAAAGGATCGATTGAACCCACTTGACGGCCGGATCGTGAGTATTGGTAGCTAAAGCGCCGATGATAAGGAGCCACAGGCTCATAGCACTCATACCTGAAAGATACAGGTTTCGACGACCGATATGTCTCATCAAGAACCAGGACGCAATAGTACCACAGAATGCCATTCCAGTGCCGCCAAGATTCAAGTTGTATGAGGTCTCTGAATCCAATCCGGCTTGCTGGAAGAAGTATGTAGCAGAGTAGGCAAACTGGGCACCGCAGGTGATCTGACCAAGGAACGACACACAAGCAATCTCGGTACGACGTATATCAGCCGGCTTGAAGCAGTCCCAGTAAGAAGTTCCTTCTGCAATGCGCATTTCTGTCTCGTTTGTATGGATCATCAGCGCAACGAGAGGCTTTGCTTGTGGCTTCTCATGATCTGCCATCAAGCGGAGTACACTCTTTTCAGCCTCATCATATCGACCCTTGCGGACCAGAAACCAAGGAGACTCTGGCATGAAGATACACGCGGCAAATAGAAACGGGATCCATAGCCATTGCAGAGCAAAAGGAACTCGCCATGCCCAGTCGTTGTTCCACTTAATGAAACTTTTGAGGACTCCAGCACCAATGAGCTGGCCGGTTGCAAAGCACATATTGGTATAAGCGGTGAGGTATACTCGAAGAGGAAGGGGACAGAGCTCCGAGGCATATGCAGGACCGATCGTGGCAAAGATACCCCAAGGTAGACTGGTCGAGAATTAGCAAAGGTATCCGAGACGATATACCGTGCAGAGAAAGGAGCTTGACTTACCCGCAGATAATCTGTCCCACTGCCTGGAGCTCAACAGACATGCCGAAAAAAGAGACGAAGACAAAAGCAGCCATCAAGACAACACCAAGAAGGAATGCAGGCCTATACCCAAAGCGCTGAATTATGAAACCGTTCAACAGGGCGCCAATGATGGCACCGGCTTGTGGACCGCTGCCCATGGCACTCTGCCATCGAGCCGGAATCTGATAGGTTTTAGTTGCATCCTGATATTCTCCGAATCGACGAGCGTAGGTAGGATAGGCATAGAGCGACCCGATCAAGATAGTATCGTAGCCTTCCATGACGATAGACAATGAAACAATGAGAGACCAGACAACAGCCCATGGGTAAGACTTGAGGGCCTGGCGAACAGTGAGAGCATGCTCATGTGCATTAGCTGCCTGAGCTTCGGCCAAAGTGGCCTCCCAGGAACCACTGCGGCCAAGCATAGTGTTGGGGCTCCTCTTTTCATCGCGTGTATCGTAGCTATCTAGCCCTTCGTTGTGCTCGACAGCATGAGAAGAGACCGTCTTCTCCATAGTGAGGTAGTTCTGTGGAAGGTGATAGTTATAGTACTGATATTTAGAAGGGATAAGAATGAGGATGTCTGGTCTCGATTCAACAGAGTGTCAAGGATCTTTATTATATACTTCTAAGACAAAAACCCACTTGAAGGTTTTAATAGCAATGACTTGGAACTAAGATACTTCCAAGTCGCCTGACAGCTAAACCAGGTCTCCAAGCCCCGTGGGGAAATGCCACGAAATGACCAGAACGCGGAGAAGTGGGCAGCGTTGGTGTCATCCCCTCCAATGTTAACTGATTGGTTGTGCTACAGCTGAATCTGGGCGTACGAAGCCTTTGACTCATTTTGGACAAGCCTGGAGGCCAGATATGGTGATCGAGGCTCGATCACTAAATTGGCTGCAGCTTCTTCGGGTTTTCATTGTGGTGTTGACCTCTTCGTCCGTACAGCCACACGCCAATTTGAGTTAGGCCTTGTATTTGTGTCGGATATTCCACCCCCACAATGAAAGTCCGAGATCCAACTGTTGACAGCCACTGGCTGAGAACGTTGAGAACCAATCAACTCTTTCAACGAACCCCACCATTCACATAACACGAGGTTTGACTTCTCTATCGCTCGTTCCACCCCCACTCTATATTTCCGGATATCAGGGCTTTACATCCTCTCATGATACTAGGAACAAAGCTAAGGTGAGTCTTGAGAGGGGTAAAGAAAGGACAGCGGTTAGCTAATACAGTAACTCTTACTTGGCCAACGATCGATCTGCAATTGCAAGATGTATAAGAGGTAGTGCTGGGGGATTAGATCTGTGTCAATAAAATTGCGCTTCGTCTACTTGATTCCATTTTACATCCTCATTATGCCCACAATGGCGGATACTCCTATTTTCATCTCGTGGCGAACTAGCTCGCTGACGATAAGCTTCACTAAAAATCTATTTGGGGCAATTTGTCTTTATGAAATCCTTCCTTTGAATCATGATCATCGAAAGTCGGCTTCCCTCATTTTTCCTTCGTCTGAGTTACCACTAGTCAGTGTCAGGCTTAGCGGCGAGGGTAACACCAATGATAAAACTGCAAAGTCGCTTGTTGGCGGGTACTTGTCTTCCAGACTGATATACAAAAGTCATCAAGAAAGCCAAGAGGGTGATGTGCAGAGACTTGACATCCAGAGTCAAGATGAACGAGCGGGAATTATGGTGACTGCTCATCTGAGCGTATACAGAGATATCCCTGTTCTGAGGTCAGCCGTCACAATCACAAATGAATCGAAGTTGTCAGATGTTATTGTCAACCAGCTTTCATCTTTGACCATCGGCGGCCTTACAACACTTTCGAACGAATGGAACAAAGACTATGTTCTCAGGACAGCGACCAACAGTTGGTTCAGAGAAGCTCAATGGCGCAAACACCCTCTACCCGAAATTGGCATAGATAAGAATGGTATTTGCGAGCTACCTGACGGCCACTCAGGATCTCAGGCAACCTTTAGTCTCCAGAACAGAGGATCTTTTTCAACAGGCTCACACCTACCAATGGGTGTATTAGAGTCTACATCAAAGTCAGACACCTGGGCTTGGCAGATCGAGCACAATGGATCCTGGAGATGGGAAATTGGCGATTACAAAGACAGCATCTATATCGCAGCTGGTGGCCCGACCAAGGTAGACCACGATTGGAGACATGTTCTGCAATCGGGACACAGCTTTACCACACCCTCGGTCTCGCTGACTCGCGTTTCCGGATGTTTTCAAGATGCTATCAGAGCATTAAACGACTACAGACGACAAACCATACGACCGCACGATGATAACAAAAAGCTACCAATAATTTTCAACGACTATATGAATTGCCTCATGGGCGACCCTGATGAGGTCAAAATCGAAGCTCTACTTGATCCTGTAGCCCAATCAGGGGCTGAATACTTCGTCATTGATGCTGGCTGGTACGCTGACGATAGCAACTGGTGGGATGATGTTGGTTTGTGGGAGCCTTCCCAGAAGAGGTTTCCCTCTGGCTTCAAAACCCTGATGGACAAAATCAAGGGCAAGGGTCTCATCCCGGGGCTTTGGTTGGAGCCAGAAGTCGTCGGCGTCCGGAGTGTTGTCGGCGACAGGCTTCCGGAAGACGCTTTCTTCCACGAAAACGGACAGCGGATTATTGAGAGGGGAAGATTTCAACTTGACTATCGTCATTCCGAGGTACGAGCCTGGATGACCAAGATCGTTGATAGACTTGTGGTTCATTACGGCGCTGGGTTTTTCAAGTTCGACTACAACATCGAAGTCGTCCAAGGGACTGATTCCCCAGGCTCATCATCCGCTGGTGCAAATCAGCTCCTCCATCAGAGAGCCTATCTAGATTGGGTCAGGTCGCTCCTTGACAAGCATCCGAACTTGGTGATCGAGAATTGTTCCAGTGGCGCACAGAGGATGGACTACGCCATGTTATCAGTTCACTCTCTTCAGTCCACTAGTGACCAGCAAGACCCTATCCTATACGCAGCAATTTCCGCAGCTTTGCCAACATGTGTCCTTCCAGAACAAAGTGCCAGCTGGGCATATCCTCAAGCGGAATGGAGTGACGAACTCAATGCCTTGACTGTGGTAAACAGTTTGTTGGGCAGAGTCTATCTCAGTGGTAGACTTGATCGCCTGAGTTCCTCGCAGATGGACCTCGTCACCGAGGGGACGCAGGTCTACAAGACCTTTCGTCAGTATCTCACAACGGCACACGCTATATGGCCTCTTGGATTACCTGGGTGGCATGACGACTGGCTTTCGCTGGGCTTAGAGACCAGGAACGGTTTATACCTTGCAGTTTGGCGAAGGGGCGGCAGCTGTGAAAAGGAGATACCCTTTCCAAGATTGGCTGGATCTGGTGAGATCCAGGTCAATGTCCTATATCCCAAGCAACTACCCACCCAAGTCGCATGGAAAGAAGCACAAGGTGTCCTAGAGCTCGAACTCCCTGCAACAAAATGTGCTCGGCTGCTTCATATTATTAACTAGAAAGGGGCTCATCAGCGATTAGCCAAGTTATTTGAGTCTGTAGATATGAGGTGTCGCATCTACGTTTTGTATTAGTACTCTATGAAGATCGGACTTGTTATAACTTTGCCACCACTGAACTCTCTTCCAACAAGATAAATAGATCGAGCTTTCTGTGATACTTCCGAGCCTTGTTTATGAAGTTCAAGATGCCCTTGGACCCTTCGAGGTAGTGGAACATCATCCAATATCTCAGCAGACACAAACATGTCAGCACCGCCCAGGATTTCAATCTGTTTGCCGCCAATCTCAGAAGCTTCCTCTTTCTTTGCAACCAGGCTGAATTCAGGCTGTGGTTTATGCGGGTTCCCTTTGAGGGCGTCGCCGACCTTGACATAGCCTCCGACAAGTCCCGTAACACTGATTTCTTCGGGTAGATCAGAACCAGAAAAGAAGATATCAACCCTATCAAAATCACCACTTGTCTTAGAGTCGAAGGTAATCTGAGTTTCAGACGCAAGTGTTACCACGCTTTCAGGATCGTCTCTTATTCCACCAAAAGTTTGAATGTGCGAAGTCTTCGCACCACTGATAAGAATCGATCCATGCCAAACGACCTCGCGGTAACGGTCAAGGAGGCGAGCTCCACCCCATCGAACACGTACTTTCTTCTGTGTTCTCGGCCCTTTTTGCTGTGAGGCTTCCTCTTGAAGATTTCGTTTCATGATATAACCGCTTGCATCCCAAGCCTCTATGGATGAGAAACCATCGCCACCGAAAAATTCATACTTCAGCCTGAGGGGCTTTTCATCAGTGACTTTCACATCATCTCCCTGTAGCAGCCCGTCCTCAGTGCTTACAAGTCCTACCAGTCGTTCGCCTGTAGTAGCAAAAGTTCGGCGAGCTCGCAGCGCTGTTGCAACATCAGCCCTCTCGAGTTTGCTGGAAAGGACGCCGGTTAGGCCTCCTTTTGTACCGAAGACGGCGGTTCCAGGGACGCCACCCCCGCAACGACCACGATGCTCATCTGAATTTGCAGATACTCCAAGTTTCCACCCCCTCTGAACTGCATCACGAAGTAGCCACTCGAAGAGACCCCATGCGCTACCAATCTCGAGAAGACGCTCAAGCTTGGGATGATGCCAGGCGAGATTGCATCTGCGACCCCCAACGTGAGGAATCAAGAGGTGCTTCTCCGGATTATGGGCGTATGTTGCATATACCTCGTCAAGTGGCCACGCGCCGGGGGTCAACTCAGAAGGGCCATGCTCATTCCACTCGAAGCTTCGAGCGACGTTTCCATATCGGTCAAAGGGGAACTCGAGAGATGCAGTATTAGGATTGTCGAGAAACACCACGTTGTGATCGCCGCCAGCTGCTGAGTTACCACACCACTCAATGCCAGGAAACACAACGAATTCGCCTTCTGAGCTGATTGACTTTATGATCTCAATTGTTTGGTTCCATCGCTCCTCGGTGATGTTGAAGTCGTTGGCTGTGTATCCTACAACGTCAAGACCGGCGATCTTCTGTGCATACGAGAAGTTGTAGGTTGTTGAGTTCGTGCCCACGGTGTCGTCTGAGTGTCCATGAAGATCTGCGAAGAGAATACGAGGAACAGGAATGGAGGCATCGATCGAGATGTAATCCGTTGTGGTGCTAATGATGGTCTGGTCTTGGTCAAAAACTGACACTGACACCACGTAATCTCCTTCCTCTGATAGCAGCGCGGTCGTATCACTAACAGTCCAGCCCTCGTCGGGCAGTGTAAGTGTTTGACGCCATGCTGGCTCATTCGAGCTTTCCAGTGTCAATGCGACATGGGCTTTGAGACCTGCAATATCGGCAGTAGTGTTTCCCCATAAATCCTCAGTATGGATGCGGATAGGAAAGGTGATGCTCGGTCTAACGACCCGGGGAGTAACGGTCTTGACTTTGGTGATAGGTCCCGGTAGGATATCGATTGCAATGTCAGGTTTGATTGGAGCGAACCGTGAGGTACCAACAGGATCGATATACCACCGCATCAGGAACTTTTCCTCGACAAAGGTCTGCACTCGTGTACCTCTAGCACCCCATCGCCTATCACCCAAGCGAACCATAATCTTGTCGCCAGGGTTTAAGTAGCCATCTACTACATCAACAATGACGGCTTTTTGAAATGGTCTTTCGTGGCCCTTTTGGTCGAAGCGAACAGCCAAAGACTGCACCGTGGCTGGTGTCTGGCCCGGATGCAACTCGGCAGCAACATACTCGACTGATACGTAGTTATCTTGTCGAGGATCCGAGGTTTGGAATAACGCCCAGTCCGAGTAGAACTTGAAGGTTCCTTTGATCCAGGCGCCATCAGCCAGGCCACTAGCACCAATGGTGTATTCAACGATGACTTCTGTCCATTGCCCAGCAGTCAGAGTCTTAGTGTTACACCTAAGACTACCAAGGAAGGGAAGACTCTTCGTGTGTTGGTAAAGCCCGACAGGAGCGAAGTACTCGCCGGCTAGCGCTGTGAGTTGGTCGTCGGATAGAGTCTTCATGGCGAATGCAGCCCCATTGCACAGCTATTCTTAACCCGAGAGGAAGGAGTTGTGATATTTTTATTGTCCTGGTCGCCTATGACTCGATTTCTGCGAGCGATATTCCGGCATTTTGAGGACTCGGCGATGTCGTAATTTTGGAGAATCATGACGAACCACACCATATGATATTGGGCTCCCCTTCTCGAATTTGCTTGTCAGCTTTTCCACAATGTGACCCATGAAGCGGGGTACCTACGTCTCTATCTATTTCTTGGCTTCGCTTATATGCAACCGGAAGGTCCAGTTGGTGTTTGAAGATGCTTGCTTAGTGTACTTGACGGGCTCACAAAAATCATGGCGCAAAGAACCGATATTTTCTACCGGTTATCGGGAGCCGACTAGAAATATGATTAATTCCCAATTAAACAGGCTGAGAACCGTATCGTTTCTTCGGACGTCGGTTAACGGTAACTATGGATTCGAAAAACTTCATTGCGGACATTAATGATGCCGACCCGAAAGGATCTTCTGTGGGCGATGGGCCGACAGCCTACGTAGAGGTTGATTGGACCCAAGAAGAAGAAACTCAGGCTAAGAGAAAGTAAGTGCCTGAAGATCAAAGGTTTGCGGAAGAGATGAACTAATCGAAATCATAGGCTAGACTGCATAATTATGCTTCTGTTAACTCTGGGCTTCTTTTGTTTACGTCAGTAATCAACGACTCATCTGTCCAGCATCTCATACTAATACTAAACGGATAGAGCTTGATCGAGGGAACATTGCCAACGCCATCACTGATACCTTTATGGAAGACGTCGGTTTCAACCAATTCCAATTCAATGTCGGCCAACAGCTGTTGTCCCTAGGAGTTGTGCTATTCGAGATCCCCTCTAACATGATCCTGTATCGGGTCGGTCCGGGGAAATGGCTGACAATACAACTTTTTCTGTTCGGTCTCGTGAGTACGTTTCAAGCATGGCAATCGAATTATAGCGGCTACTAGGCTACCCGGTTCCTACTTGGAGTAACAGAGTCCGGCTACATTCCTCGTGGGCTATGGGCCCTGAGTACCTGGTATACTCGTTCTGAAACGGCAAAGCGCGTTATGATATTCTTCTTTGGAAATCAACTTGGCCAAGCTTCGTCTAAACTGATAGCTTATGGAGTGTTGCATATGAAGGGGGTTGGTGGACACCCTGGGTGGTTTTGGCTCTTTGTCATCATGGGAAGCTTTACCATGCTCTGTGGAGTCATCCTGGGTCTTTTTCTGCCAGACTCATTTCATAAACCGACCACTATTTTTCTACCTCACTACAGAGTCTTTCCAGCAAGTTAATTACAGATCCTTCGAGCTAGAATTATCCTCCACGATCCAAACAAGCAGGAAAGAAGGAAGAAGATTGAACTCGATGCCTTCAAGAAGGCTGTGAGCGACCCTTTCCCTTGCATGGCCCGATACTCTCATACGAGAAAGATACTAACCTCGGTTTCAATAGCTTTCAAACTGGCGAATATGGGTTCATGTCTGTATTACACTTGCCAACAATGGTCCTTTCCGTGGATTCGACACGTATTCACCTTCCATCATCAAAGGCCTCGGCTATCCTGCGCTGCAAAGTAATGCGATGGCAGCTGTTGGTCTTTTCCTCCAAGTGCCAGTATCATTCGCATTCAGTTGGGTTTCAAATCGATAGTAGGTACCGTATCCTTATTGAGATGTTCATGTTGCTGACTTGAATCTCCCAGCAACTACCGCGGTGAAACCGTAATGGCTGGAATCAGCATGCATATGCTAGGGTACATCTTCAATCGGATTTTCACAACGTGGAAAAGCCAGGGCGTGAGGTATTTCGGAGTAGTGTGGTCTCAGACCTTTGCCAACTTGCCTCATCCGTTGAACATCACATGGATGTCCTTGCTGGCGTGTAGAGACCCTGAGGAGAGGTCTCTAGCCATGGCGATGATCATCATGAGTGCCAATATCGGGGCTATTTATGGAGCACAGCTATTCCAAAGCGATGACAAGCCTCTTTATCGCCGTGGATTCAGCGTTAACATTGGCTTGTTGGCATTCGGGCTGTTACTCGCGACGCTGCGACAAGTAGACCAGGTCCTCCGCACGCGTCGCAAGGCGCGATCTGCGGTGTGAGAAGTGGACTCGCTGTCCTGCAATTAAATGGTAGTATCCGCTCTCGAGGCGTATGAGCTAGATATCATACAGATCAATTTTGTAACTTACGACGAAATCTGCCTTGTGATTGCCCGAGCATACCCCCTCTTGCGGGATGTAAGAGTATTTCATCAGCACAATCGTCACGTGGTGAGATGACAAGGGTCTTATAACCCTCCAACATAGCCTCACCAACGGCTTTGATTAGTGGAACCACGTCATGTGCCAATAAGTTAGGCAGAATTCTGGTACTAGTCCTACCTTTTCTCGTCTTTAATACTTTCAATGATCCAATTTCGTACCAACCTGTTTGTGTTTAACTAACTTATGATTGTCATCAATTCAGCAAGTGCCAGTTAGGCCGGCCTTTCGCTATGGACGGAGAAAGCCATTTTTGCTCCTCCTGCTTGCTTATAAAGTTCAGTGCCCTTTTCGAAAAAGACCTCAAGTGCTACAAAATAGGCACGCTCGCCACGATTGCGGAAAGAAAGAGCTGTCCCTTTTGCCGTTTTGTTGTACAAGTTATCAACATTATCTGGGCCAGGTGGAAAGATGAGGTCTGGGAACCGTCTGTGTCGAAGAGGGTCACCGTTTGGGTCAAAACAACTTTCTGGGCGCACTATGGTGAAAGATTCAAGCAAGGCCATTCTACCTTAAAGGAACTCGTTCGACCACCGTATTTTCGATATCGACCATCACTAGGGACCGATTGGGTGCCAGACGATCGTCAGAGAAGCTCTTATGGCTCGCCCCGATTCACGCTGTGTGAATTGGATAGGATCCAGGACACTGAGGGTTTTGAGTATTTCACAAACGGCCTTGACCAAGACATTCGCCAGGTCCTGACCAGGCGGAGAATCCCTCCGATGGTTGACCGCGATCTACTCAAAACCTGGATTCGGGAGTGTCAGACGAATCACAAACAGTGCATGGCCTGCAAAGACACGCAGCAGGCGCTGCTAAGGTCGACAGGCAAATTTCGAGTCATCGACGTAGAAACTAACTCTCTTTTTGTTCCATCAGAGGATATCAATTATATCGCCGTTTCTTACGTCTGGGGTGGCATTTTACGTGCCAAGACCGACAGCGAGCGCAACGAGTGGATTGACAGTCTTTACGACCTTGCGCCCGCAGAGGAATCCATTGAGCCGACGAACCCTGGACTGCATCACCGCCTTCGTGCTGAGAACCTACCGCTTACCATACGCGACTCGATCAAATTAGCTCAACTGATGGGATGGAGATATATATGGATTGATTTACTGTGCATTCGGCAGAACGATGCGGCGGATAAGGAGGCATTGGTCAAGAAGATGCACCTCATCTATGAGGAAGCTTCCTTTACCATCGTTGCCGCTGGGGGACAAGACGCAAACACACCTCTCGCGGGATTGTTCAACCCTCGTGCCCCAGAGTGCACCGGCAAGGTTATTTTCCGCAGAGACTCCATAGTCCTAGTTCCAGCAAGACCTACTCTACCAAATCTATTGGCCGACACGACTTGGACACGTCGCGGCTGGACGTTTCAAGAAGATGTGCTCTCGCGATGCTGCCTCTACTTTACGGGAACCGAGGTTTTCTACTCTTGTAGGAATCACCTTCTGGAGTATCGGTTACCCTATTCACGTAGCTACCTTGGGTTTGGATACGGGAGATTCAGCGAATGGAGGGAAAGCTATGTCCTGGAAACAAGAGACTTGAGGACCGCCTATCAAAATACCTCCCCTTGGGAGGATGGATGGACAAGAAAGGGGAGTGCACTAGCCAGCTTGCGCTCAAAAGCCATTATTCTCGGGTCGCAGGGCGCTACGGGCACCTGTCCTGGACTTCGTTACAAAAGCACTATGTGGGATCCAGAAGAGATTTGCTCGGCTCAACATGCAGGGGGTGGGGGTCATTTCAACTATTGCGTCGAATCGACGTCAACAAATGAAAGTAATCGATTATTCGATGAATACGCCAGTTTCATCGCTCAGTACAGCAAGAGGGAACTGTCAGATACCAGCGATGCTGTAGCAGCAATGATGGGAATCCTCAACAAATTCGACGTCTTGTCTACAACCCACGTTAATATTGAAGCTCATGGAATACTGGCAGACCAATTTGAAAAAGGGCTTCTCTGGATGCCTCTCGATGATACTTCGCTGCAGAGACGAACAGGATTCCCTAGCTGGTCCTGGGCTGGCTGGGTTGGGCCAGTCGCGTATCAGATTGCGCATGACGTTCGGGTTGGCCACGCTCGGTCCGGGTCGAGTTGGACATTTTGGCCACGTAAGTTAATAGGCATTCTTGAGCCCCAATGGAGGTATGAAACTGACAAAAAAAATTCATCAAGCGGCTTTCTCAGCCAAGACGGGCTTATTGTTTATGGAACCTTTTTTCGACATCCACATCGATGCCGACCACCGTATGATCGCTTGTCTGAAAGAACCAAGACCTCCCAAGACACCCGAAAAACTCCCGCCGATTGCAGGACCAAGACAAGCAAGGGACTCAGGCATACTGAGCATGTACACATACGTCGCAGAAATATCCAGTCTTACTCTCGAGACCTCCTTTGTTATTCGCAAGCACGGGCCGTCGACGAATGTCCCACTGTTGCTTGCCAGAGTCGGGGACGAGGATGAATGCATTGCCGTGGTTCCAGATTGCAGATCGGATTGGATTGCAACACCTCCAGCGGGCGATCATGGCAACTATAGACTGGCCATAATCGGCAAGGGCAAGAGACAAATACAGATCGGCGATGACAACTTCGGAGGAGCCAGGATGTCCGATGAGTGTGTTGTGCTCTTACTCGAGCGAAAGGGAGAATATTTCGAAAGGATTGGATTATCAACAGTTCCAGCTGAGCGATCAACAGATCTAGTCGAGCAATGGGCCGCCCTACAGGAATATAAAGTCCTGGCTGAGAAGAAGCGGGCTGTAGTTGAGCGGCCAACAATCAGTTCCGGAATATCTTGGATTCTCGGATTACTAAAGGAACCTGCCGGTAGGCTCCCGTCGGTCTGTGATGAGCCACTGATGGACCCTGCGCCCGCCTGGAGTCTACAATGGATATCTCTGGCTTAATAGTACTAAGTATGTGGATATCAAATGTTTCAAGTAGTGTGGTTGATCATGAAGAATACAACAGCTGTTTTGCGCTTTGGCCGATTGATTGGATTCTTGAGATCGTCTCAATGGTCCGGCCCGTCTTAGACGGACAACCTAAACTGGTAACCGTAGGGAAACTAGAACGGACGATGCTCCACTTCACCGTTACAGACGCGATCTTGGGCAAATCATCGATCGCCATTGAGATTTGTAAGCACGGAATGTGAATTCCGTGCAGTGATTTTTTGGTGAGGTGACGCTGGATGCCAACATTCTATAACAAATAGTCGCGGAATATTGTATTCCACTTCACATGATGGATTCGAGATCACCGAATCAGGAGCAACAGCGAGACCGTTCCCGAAAAGAATCCCTGCGAAGAGGTAAATACGCTGCTCGGGCTTGTCAAGAATGCCGGCGACGTCGTACAAAGGTAAGTTGAGGACCCCATAGCAAATACTGTTTATCTCATTCAAATTTTGATAATTACCCACATGATCTCTGGGAAAAACACTAATTGAGTAGTGTGATGGTATAAAGCCATCTTGTTCCCGATGCATCAGCCGCAATCTCGATTGTGAATATAGTGCAACAGACGACCATCGCGGCACTGTCCCAAAGGCGTATGCTCGACACTTGCAAGCTCGCGTCAAGTTACTGGAAGACGTCTTACGATCACGTGGTATCGACATTGATGCAGCAGTTGCTACATATTTGTCTGAAAGCAATTCAGTTCCCGCCCAATCGATCCTGACGCCCTGTGATTCGTCGCCAGAACGCAGGGAAACATCCCCAGACTCTCAGGGCATGCTGCATTTTGATGAACGCTGCAGCCGTAACGACGATATCGGGGGACGCTTTTTCGGTCCTACTAGTGGATGTTTCGAGTTGCAGAAGTCGGACGATCCAACCGATCATGAGTGCTGTAGCCGGCATTCCAAGTCAGATAACTCAACAGCATTTGAACCCCCGGAACCTTCGGCCACCTTGAAAGATCATCTAATAAGTTGCTACTTCGAATGGGATCATCCATGGTGTCAATTCGTTAATGAGGACCTTTTTCGGGAAAGTGAGCGTACAAACGGACGCTATAGTAGCCCTTTTCTTCTCAATAGCATCCTCGCCATGGGTTCAAGATATTCTGACCGATCAGATGTTCGGCCTTTTACATGCCATCCAAATTGCGCCGGCCGAAGTTTCCTTGCTAAAGCCGAGCGACTTCTGAGTGCCGAACTGAAAAGGCCGACCATCACAACGATACAGGCGTTGGCAATCCTGGGGCCACTCTATGTGGTGAGTGAACGAGTTCAAGCCCATAGTATGCTTATCATCTAACAATTCAAGGCTATGGGCCAAGATGCTTCTGGGTGGTTACATCATGGCATGGCTATACAATTGGCCCTGGACATGGGATTGAATCTTGACAGCACGGTCCTGAAGGGCTCTGAGCGGTTTCCACCAGAGGAAATTCAGCTCCGACGACAAGTCTATTGGTCACTTTATTGCGACAACAAGTTCTGGTCCAGCTATACAGGCAGAGTCTGCACTATGCTGGTGGGTAACATTCATAGATACGAGCTGGGGTCACTTCTGACCGAGTTAAACAGGATTCAAACGCTTCCGTTAATCTTCCGGCACTTCCACGAGCGAGTGGAAGCAGAAATATTCGACGTTCAGCGGTAGATGCACTTCAGTACGCTTTATGTACACATTGTCAATTGTTGGAAAAGGTTCACATGAATATGTCAGTTGTTAACCCATCTATGCTGCATTTGGTGCTAATTCTAGGTAGGTATGCCCCAAAACGACTGCGCGATGGACCGCATAGACGCTCGTTCTTCGATTCCTGTCTCCTCTCCCTGAAAGGTTGGTTTGATGCTCTCCCTCCATCACTAAAGATCCAAGAAAGTGAAAGAGGCCAGGAAGATATTCCTCAAGCATATACAATGCTGATGGTCCATCAAACGTCCTACATCCTGCTGGCGAAACCGTTCTTGTCGAGGCCCAGACATCAAGCTTCTGGGCCTAGTCCGGGGAGTGATTCAGCCTATCCTGAGCCACTTGCTGAAAGAGCTTTTTCTATCTGTTATGAAGCGGCTAAGGAGATCATACGGCTGGGTGAGAGGTATCGCCAGGTGTTTGGGAGTTTCCGAAGAAGTCCTATGACAGCGTCGCATTGCACCTTGACTGCAGCGCTCATAATGCTTTCTGCTTCCTATATCGACGAGAGCTTGGATCAACATGATATTGACAACCAGATTAGATCTTGCATATCAATACTGCAGGAGCTTTCGCACTCATGGAATCCGGCTCGGCGGTTTTGTGGCACAATAATGAGGATTGTCGAGGGCAGATCCACGGGCGCGTTGAATACAAGTTTCGACTTGGATTGCAATAACAGTGCTTCAGGAGTGGTGAGGAGAACGTCTGCAGTCGCAGGGTCCGAAGTACAGACAGCCTCAAGGAGTGGATGTCCGGCCGATGTGGAGCCAGAGCCATCCAGCTTTTCAGAGTTTGACTCATTTATGCCATCGTTTGGTCCTGATTCGTATACGACAGACCCTAGTCCTGTTGGTATCGATGCTGACCCGGGATTACCATGGGAGAACATACCGCTTGACCTTCAATCTTGGTATCAGAATTGGGAAAGCTTTTCCATGGAGTCCCAGCTTTAATAGAACTGATTGTAGCAATTGGACCATAAAGCCACCTCGATGTTACCTGAGTCGAGCTATTCTTTTTGCAATGATAGGCACAGCTAATTTTTCGAAGATAGATTGAGGGTTTAGAGTAAAATCCTTATACAGGGTAAAAAGAAATGTACACGCCAAGGTCGATTTCAAGAATAAACTGTAGCATACGTCATGTATCTTGAGAAGATCGAGCTCTGATTGGTACGGCGAGTCCCGCCGCTAGGAATGTGAATTCCGCTGGATCTCCACTATCTGATATCGTCCAATAAACGCCCTGTAGTCTGTACGAACAGCAGGTTCAGCCGCTGATATAATGCGACTGAGTTCTCGTTTCATCGGACTTACGACTCTTCATTCTCTTATGATCGGTCTAGTGGTGTCTAATTACCCTAGAACATAAACATATTTCTCGTTCTCAGCATGTCTCATCTGAAATACTACGCATACGACGGTGTCGGTGTTCGCAACAAGCAAAAGTTCAAGTACAGCCAAGCAGTCCGCGTTGGAGACAAGATTGAATGCGCAGGACAAGGTATGTTTCTGTTTCTATGCGAAGTGGGCAGTAACTAAGATCTGCTCAGGCGGATGGGACCCGGAAACAGGCGTGTTCTACAAGGAGATCAACGCACAGATCGACCAGGCGTTCCGGAACGTAGAGCTTAACCTCCGCGATGCGGGGGGTAAGGGTTGGGAGCAAGTTTACCGGGTCAACTCATATCACGTCCCAATCAATGATGAGGCACTAGAGGCAATGGTCCGAAACTTCAAGCAGTATATGCCTGACCACGAACCAATCTGGACTTGCGTCGGTGTAACTCGCCTCGGAGAAGATGATATGAGAGTCGAGATTGAAGTCGTTGCACATGATCCTGAGGGGGCGAAAACGGCCTAAGCGCACCAACAAGATGGTCGGGGAAGACAGTCGGGTCTAGACTATTTAATGGTGCGGATAGGATTATCCAGTGGCCTGGACTCATTTGAGTTTCAATCTTGCATTGGTATAGGGCATATAGCCGTGTTAATTTGAGATCGATGCGCTAAATGATGACTTTCCACATCCAGCAAAATGCATGAGAAGATCGATTGACTCTAGACTCTACACAGTACGCTACTGTCAACGATTGTGCAACGAGCTGTCTGTCCTCAATGCCATTGGCAAAGACATGGCCAAATTACAGTGCCCCTTCTTCCAAAATGGCATCGAGCCAATGTCAGTTGGGGATTTTTTTTCAGCACATGGTTGGACGATAAAGTGTAATCATATGATCCTAGATAGTCTTTAACGGTAACGAAACAAGCCTATCTCGTCTTCTTCATTTATGACTAGTTTGGAGGTCAATTGCTAATTTGTTATGTACAACACTACGTTGGGTCAATCAGCCATTCAAAGCGATGCATATAGTAGGTGGTTAACAGGCCCAGCCAGCCTTTAATACACGAAGAATAGTGACAATGGTGTTGCAAAGGCGGGACGCAGACACACCTACCAGCGTTTCTGGAGCCATCGAACGGCAACGTGCTAGCCGGGTTGCCACCCTATCTGATATTTGATCGAGCTGTGCTTAAGTCAATTGGGTGGATTCATTCTTGACAACCCCGGTCATGTCGGCTGCGAGACCCCCGAGGTGGATGATCTTTATATCACGTGACAGAGCAGGCACTCTCCTCTAGGGTAAGAGTAACAAAAATACTGGCCACCCCCTAAATTTAAGCTTATTGACATAACGTAGACGTTGAAGGGTGGAAGAAATTTCTCGTGAGGAATATTGGTTGTGTTCTTATGAGTAATATGGGTTTATCTACAAATGTATCCAACAGAGCTCCAGTTTGGTGGCCCCGATCGAATCAAGCAATTTGACGAGTTTTGTCGCAAAGATTGCCCTCCCATCAGAACGGCACGACGTTAGTGACGGAGCACACGCCACGTGGACGCGAACCTCATTGACGCAAGTCTGGGGTGCGACCTTGCAAGGCAATAGCTCGTTTCACTCTTTATCGGCTGAATGACAGATTGACGACTGGCTATAAGCTGGCTTGACCTGAGCCATCTGCGCAACTCGCGTGTCACATTTTAGCGCTCCATAGGGAGTATCCGCCATGCCCAAAGTTTGGGTTGATACGTTCAAACTCTGTTTGAACACAGATACGCGCAAATCACAGTCACAAACTGGAAATAAAGGTGCCAAGTCACCCTAGAATCACGGATGTTCGCGAAGGATCAACGGCAAGGAACACCGCTCTTGGCCCTGCCGACTACCCGGGGTGGCTGACCCGATAGGTGCATTAACTCGGAGGCTAATGTAAGCGCAGCTCGATCAATTGGCGCGCCTTTATGGTCCTCATGTCAATGGCCCAGATCATGCTTTTTGAGATTGTGGTCCAGGCTCTTTCGGGCCTGGTTTCTCGTATGGCAGCAGAAAATTTGACCCCAGACCCCAGACTCTCGCTCCATTTTCAGGTGACCCACGTGAGTGGCCAGGGGATGGACGGGGCAGATGAGGAGATGAGCAAGGGGGCATCCATGGCACGCGCAACCCTCCAATTTCTCCCCCAGTTCCCCCTCAACGCTCTGCGTTTCGCTTCGCTTCCCCAGCTTCTCCAGTGTGGACTGTTTTTTTCCCTCTCCTGATAACCATATTCACTGGAGATGACCCGCTGTTATCCCACTAAATTCGTCAAGCTTAATGATTTGCTTAGATTCGATCTAGACTTTGTTTCCCCTCATAACAGCGCCGTACTCTCGCGATTCTTTTTCACCGAACCGGCCACTTCACGTGTTGGCACTGACTCCTCCCAGACTCGGTTCGGTGCATAATAACGCGAAAGCGGCACAGTCAGCGTGGAGATGTCAAGAGAGAACGGGGAAATAATCACCGATCAGGATGCAACCTTTGCCTAGCCTGGATTACCCCGACCGGAGTCGCGCCGTAGTGGTGTCTTGATCCGGGGTAGGCTGCGGGGTAACACTGTCTTCGCGGGAAACACTGGCTACTTTCAGGACTAGCTTGACCATGTTTAAGCTCTGATAGGTTGTTTAGCAAATGCTGTTGGTCTTGGTTGGAGACCTTGGTCTTCTGTCATAGGTGCGTTTAAGCCCGACAGGAGCATACCCCAGATGCCTAAATCATCTTCTGTAGCCGACCCTAGTAACTGCTCCAGTCCAGTGCTACGTATCATTGCTACCGCGCCAGAGCACATTTGCCAATTTGCCCGGGGCTAGGGTGACAATGGCTAAGGATCGACAAGAGCTTCATTCCTTATAAATGTCCACGCCCAGCGCCGTTGCATTCGACAAGAGACTCTGACTCTCCGTTCCATCCTTCAGTCATTATTGCTTTGCGCATAAGACACGATCCAACATGAGCAGCCACGGCGACAGCAAGGCCCTCGACGTCTCAGACGTCAAGGGTCAGGAACATCACATCGACGATGTTGAGGCCAAGAAGGAGCTCAACGTCGACATGCAGGGCGCCATTGACGCTGAGAACGAGGAGCACAACATGACCGTTCTCCAAGCTGTCAAAGCTTACCCTGCTGCTTCTTTCTGGGCTGTCAACATGTCTTGCACGATTGTAAGATGCCAGTCCTGCGCATCGTGTCTCACAAAACGCTGACCATTTCTCTAGATCATGGAGGCTTACTGTCTCTTCCTCATCGGAAACTTCATCGCCCTACCCGCCTTCGCCAAGAAATACGGTATCTACAACGACAAGGACGACAAGTGGGTCATTGAGACCAAGTGGCAATCCGCGCTCCAGGTTATTGGTCCTGTCGGTGCCATCATTGGTGTTGTCATCGCCGGTCCCATTACCAGCAGAATCGGATACCGATGGGCTACTATCCTTGCCCTCATGCTTCTCAATGCCTTCATCTTTATCTTCTACTTCGCCGACTCTCTCCCCGTCATCCTGGTTTCCCAGCTTATGGAGGGTATCCCTTGGGGCATGTTCGTCGCCAACTCTCCCGCCTACTGTTCCGAGATCGTGCCTCTCCAGCTCCGAGCCCCTGCGACTCAAATGCTTCAGATGTTCTGGGCTGTGGGAGCTATTATCGTCGGTGGTGTAGCCTTCCACTTCAATGACTTGGACACCCAGCAGGCTTACAAGTACGTGTCTCACCAATCGCTTACAAGATGCTTGTCCGCTAACAGATCAAAGAATTCCCATCGCTCTTCAGTGGATGTTCCCCACTCCTCTCGCCATCCTCATGTACCTGGCCCCCGAATCTCCTTGGTGGCTAGTCCGAAAGGGTCGCCTTGAGGAAGCCGCCAAGGCTGTGCGACGTTTGGGACGTGCGTCGCAGGTCGACAACAGCCACGAGCAAATTGCCATGATGAAGCGTACTATTGATCTTGAGAAGGACGTCAAGGAGCCCAACCTCCTCGAGCTGTTCCGCGGCACTGATCGCTACCGTACCCTCATTGTGTGCGGTGTCTACGCTGCCCAGAACCTTACTGGTAACCTCATTGCCAACCAGGCTGTCTACTTCTTCGAGCAGGCCGGTATGCCTACCAAGACTGCTTTCGCCATGGGTCTCATCACTTCGGCTCTCCAGGCCGTCTTTGTCATGCTTTCTTGGATTCTTACCACTTACTTCGGCCGACGTAGCATTTACCTCTGGGGTTCTCTTGGAAACACCATCCTCCTGATTGCCCTCGGTATCGCTGCCTCCGTTGGCGATGTCTCATCCACCGTCAACTCCAACGCTCAGGCCGCTCTCGGTCTCATCGTTTCGGTTCTCTTCACTCTTGGACCTGCTCCCGCTTCATGGGTTATCATTGGAGAGACCTCTTCTATTCGTCTCCGACCTCTCACCACTGGTATCGGACGTGGTGCCTACTACCTCGTCAACATCCCTTGTATCTTCCTCTCCTCTTGGATGCTCAACCCTACTGTAAGATCTATCTCATCATACTTTCTATTAACGACTACTGACACACATTTTACAGGGTGCCGACCTTGGTGGCAAGTGTGGTTACGTTTGGGCTGGAACCGGTGCCTTCTGTCTCGCCTGTGCCTACATCTGGCTGCCTGAGATGAAGAACCGATCTTACCGAGAGATCGACATTCTCTTCAAGCGCAGGGTCCCCGCCCGCAAGTGGAAGAAGACTGTTGTCAGCATTCACGACGACGAGTAAATGGAAATGCTATTGAAGGGACATCCAACATGTGTGGTCCTGAGGAAACCTACGCTGGAATCTTCCTGTTGCTCTCTTTATTCAAGCAACTGGTTTACCTAGTATAGTTCTTATATCTTGTAAATCGACATATATATGCCTTGAAGACAATTTGGGCTTTCAAGAGTATTAATATACTTTCCATGTCTACTGTGAAGCCTCCGCGCTCCCTCTGCCAATTTCTCAATTCATGCACCGAATGAGCAATGTACGAGACCTCCCGAGTGGTGCAGATCGACGCGAGCATTCCTGACCGTTGTTCATATGGAAACAAGCTAGGTGAAGCTTATTGAAGTGGTGATCTAGATGACCTCAAAGATTCAGTGGGCATTTAGTGGGAAAACAACGGGCCATTCTCCAGTGTATAGTGTTACCAGGAGAAGCTGGGGAAGCGGAGAGCGGGTGATCAACTGATTTGAAACCTCCACTCGCTTGTGAGAAAAGAATTGGAGGATCATGCCCCATGTTGATGGGGAACATCGCTCCCTGGATACTCTCCCTGGACACTCACGTGGGTCACCTGAAATGGGGTGAGGTTGGAGCTGGGGTTAGTCCGGGGTCTGGGGTCTGTGATTTGCCATACGAGGACTGTGACCTTCGCCTCCGGAGCCAAGACCACAATCTGTAACATCTTGATCTGTGCTGGGTTACGAGCATCATAAAGGCGCGCCAATTGTTTAGAGCGCGCTTATACTAGCGTAAAAGTTATTGCACCTATCGGGTTGGTCTCCCGTGAGATGCTGCCCAGGCTCCCCCGCCAAGACCGGCATTCCTTGCCGTTGATCCTTCGAGAACATTGAGTCACTCGCCACAGGGTAACCCAGCATTTTTCCTGAGTGACTCTTGGCAATATTGACAAATCTCTGTGTTTCTGAGGCATCGTCGCTAGCTTTACTGATATATTGCCAATGATTCAATGGACTTTGGCCTAGTATGATTATTATAACCAATACTATATTTAGAGGCGTAGACAAAGTCATTCCGTTGATTAGAGTTCGTACAAATCATGGTTGCCAGTGGACTGATAGCGACTTGGATACAGGTTATTGTCTACGTGGCATACATTACATTGGTGAGCTGCCTACTCCTTGGATAATTAAGCTCGTCTCAGAGCTGTGTACATTTGCACATCTGCTACATCCCAAATCCAATCCTGTCCATCGCTCTCAGAGCCTCAGCGAGATTTTCTCGGCGCGCAAACTCCCGCACTTCCTCCGGATGCCAATGCACAGAGCTACCCAAATAAGCATTGAGAACATGTTCAACCTCGGGAATCGAGAGTAAGAATTTTGTAACATTCGGACGAACAATCCGCTGATTAAGAATGAAATCACTAGTTGCAAAATTTCCACTGTCCGCGAATGTGTAGTGAAGGGGCGTCAGACAAAATTTGGCATCATCCGCTGTCCAAGCAAGCGTCCTGTCCGCATCGATCAAAGTCTTCAAGACGTCCGTATCGGTCGTACTATAGGCGAACACTGCAAATGAGAAGGCGGATTGGCCTTTGTTGTTTCTGATGAAGAGATCTATACCGTCGTTCTCGAGGAACACTCGAAGGTGAGCAGCAGACGCGGTCGCATAATGTAGCAAACCATTTCCATTAGGGTCCTTGTGATTCAGATTGCTGACATGCAAGAAAAGAATTCGGAGTGCTTGCAGTGGTTTGACTAACGATGTTCTTATTGCTCGGGCTGCTGGCAGGTAGCCGTTATTGTCTGACTTGTTCACAGACGCAGCACCGTCTATTTCGATAATGCGTTTCGTGACGATTGAACAGTTCTCACAATTACTTGTGTCGCAGTAGCTTCTCGCAAAACTATGCAAGGGCGTGCTTCCTGCCTTATCTGTAACCTGTAGGTCGTCTTTATCTGCAATTTCCATGAGGAATGCGGCAAGTGGATGACACCTGCTTTTGAATGCTCGATGAAAGAAGCCGTCACTTCCCATTAGAATAGACTTGCATTTTTGATAATCTGCAGAGTCAGGCCGTTTGATGAGGGGACCTGCGCTAGACTCCGCACCCTCACCATGGACGAGATGTGGAAATGCTCGTCGGAACCATGCCTTCATCAACGTGGCATCAACTGTGTGTACTTCCTTGTTCCCACATGGACGATACCGTCGCCAATTCTCGCGAATCAGTGCAGTTGCAACATCCACAAGCATTTCAGAATGTTCTAGGGATGATCTTTCTCCTAGGAGGTGCTCCAAGCCCCCTCGACTATCGCAGAGAATGGCCATGGCGATGTAGCGTGCGAAACGAAATTTGTCACCCTCATATTTGAGGCTGAAGCCGCCATGTAGAAGCAATTCAATGACTTCGTCATTCTGTTGACGGATGGCTTCAGCCATTGGCGACCAATCTACCTCTCTAAATTGGTCATCTTCATAAGGACTCATGCATTGATCCATGAAGAACTTGCAGATATGGCCATGACCATTTTGAGCGGCCACGGAAAATGGTGTGAAATGTGTGCCCTCCTTACTTTTGCTAGTATTGTCCCCGGCGAAATGAAACCTTTTGACCTCAGCAAGATTCCCCTGTTTACAAGCCTCGAAAATGTCCCACTTCTTTTTGCTCGTGCCAGCTGGGAACGTGACCTTCAAGTCGGAATCAACCGGATGGATAGCCTTGTTGTGGGCTTGAAGACCTTCCTGGGACGCATATCCTGTAATGTGGGCAAAACATTCAGTGTAGGTGCACTTGAAAGGTCGCTCGTGGGTAGTCAAGTGCATGTCGCGATCCTTCTGTGTGAGAAATCCGGGGGAGAACATGGTGCAGTGTATCTTGGGACACTTGAATCTCGTTCGGCCACATAAAGTCGAATACCTGTTATCTCGAGAGAATTCCTCTTGTCGACGTTCCTCTACCTCTCTGGTAGTAGCCACGCAATCCTGAATGGCCAGGTCTAGCTTGCCCTGATCTTCTTTGCAAAGCGCGTCCAATGGGGCCGAGGAGCATAGCCGATTCGAGATCATGATACCATGGGAATTCAGCAAACCCACCAGTGCCGTCTCAACTGCTACTTTGAACCCAAACACAGGCTTGGAGTCTTGAACATGGAAGAGATAGTGAGTCGAGGCATAGTCTAGGAAACCAAAATACCCAGATTGAACGACGTCGCGGAAGCTGTCGCTTTCCTGTTCTTCGAATAATGGTGAAGATGAGAGGTAACGGCAGCAGAAGAGTGCCATATCAGTATGTTCTTGAAGAAGATTGACTGTGCCGTTGTGCACCAGGTATCTGCGAAATACTGTTAGTTCTCAGATCGATAGCTGCACTAGTGTACTCACTTGCTTGCGCTCTGGTGAACTATGTTGATGATTTGTTCAGACTCTGCATCCCCGAAAATTTCACAATCTGTGATATCAACCAGCGAACCGCAGATCTTCTTGCAACTATCACGGCGGAGACCTTTTTTGTTACATGTTCCCGTATCTGCGTTGATGCAGAATCTTGACTGTATTTCACGCCATCGGAGGGGTCTTTTTGAACAAATGACCCAGCCCAAAATCTTCTTCACACTATTCTGCCGTGAAGGTTTAGCTTCCTTCAACACACGCTGAATTATTCGATCGTAACTAGACGAGTTAGCAGCCAGAACAAGTTTCACAGTACAATCCAATCGCTTACGCCTGCTCAAGATTGTCCGGAAATTTGTCGCTATGCAACTCGTCCTCGAACTCTTCCACTGAGTCCATAGAAAGAAGGTTCGCTAGCACAACCTTGGCATACAAGAACATGCCTCATCATTGAATTAGTCTTTATGGCTTTTGGGCAAAGCCAGATCGCTGATGCTTCGAGCACGTACCTTGCGATGCACTGGCTATCTTGTTTATCATGCCTTCCTCTTCTTGCTGGGTTAGCAGGAATCTAGCGCTTATCTCTGCTGCTTGGGACTTTGAGTAATCCTCGATATCCTTCTGATGAGAATTGATGTTGTCTAATCGAATTTGGGGTTTCTCAGATAGTATAGAATCAAGCCGTCCATCTCTTTGCCCACAAACTAGTAACTTAAGCCGGCAGCAACATGAGGAAGCAGCTGGTAGAAGCTGATCTATGCACCATGAAAGAGATAGTTCGGACTCGTTATCAGCTGCCTCGTCTAAGCCATCAAGAATAAGATATGCGTCGCGATGAGCTATCAAGCAGTCTTGAGCCAGAACCTTTAATGCAAAGAGCTCAATTTGGTCCACAGAAGAACATCTCTCGTACACAAGTCTCATGATGGTCTCATCTGCATTGATCAGCTGCGCAATGAGGTGACAGAGCATGGATCTAGTGGACCTTCGGTCTGCATCATCATGCTTGAAGAAGAAGTAGGCTAAGCCGCTAAGAGCTTGAGGGTTGTGCGTTTGCTTGTCTTTTAGGTGGCGAATTACAGTCCTCGCCAGAGTTGACTTCCCTGCGTATGGAACAACAGATTAGCAGGTAGAATAATGATATCGCGCTGAGCCGGAAGCTTACCGGCCCCTGGCGAGCCATTGAGAAACAGAATGCCGTCCAGTGATGACCTCGCTGTTTCCCAAGTACGGAACGCATGGTGAGAGAAGATCCAATTCCCTGAAGATTCAACACTCTCCTCCGGGGATTCTAGCTGACTATCGGTTCGAAATCCAGGCACACCCAGCTTGCCTTCCAGCGAAGCCTTCATTTCCCGATCTTGAAATGCATTACTTTTCAGTTGTTCGGAATGAAGAACAGTCCTGATTTCTTCGAGTCCCGCTTGTAAGTTCTTGAACTGATCTCTCGCGTAGGCTCCCGAATCCTGGACATCTTTCAAAATAGCATGTGACTGTAGTTTAGCATCTGATAGCATATCCTGTCGACGCTTGAGACTTTCTAGGATCGGCTTGACCCTGCGTCGAAAGCTACCCCAGGCCCACTTGAAAACGCCCTTCCAATCTAAGACAAGTTAGTGAGGAACAGAGATTTTTGTAACACTGGGCAAACAAACCCGGTCGAGAAAACACGTCCAGAACACAACGATGGAAACAGAGAATATCGGCAAAGTAATCTTCTATGGCCTCTTGAAGATGTTGGGTGGTTTTGATGAGGTTATGGAAGAATGCGAGGTTTCCCAGTGCCTCGCCGATCTCCTCATATGCGTCGATCAGTTGTCTGACGGAATCTGTCCAGGTCGTCGCAGCCATGAGAGCGAGCTTTATTGGTCCCTTAATAAGTCGTATTATTAATTACTATAAGGTAGTCAAGATCATTATGGCATTATCTACACACCCAAACAAATGCCACGACCTCACTGACGTTGAGAAAGATAGTGACTAATGCCTCGATGTGCTTCATCGCGCCCAAGAACTTTTCAATCCTGGTCAATCTGCGAAGCCCCTTCTCGCGACCGAGCTTACTTTGCATGTCTTGAAGCATGGAATTGACGTATTTTTGGTTTGCGCCGCTGAATTCTTTCTTCTGGTCGTCAGACAGCTCACGTCGGAACTGGTCTAACGACCTTTCAAAGCTCGTACTTCTGGCAGATGGCATTTCTTGACGTGAGTGCTGAGACAAAATCGGTTGCTGACTTGAAAGAAATAAAACTTCAGCTGAAAAGCCAGAAAGAGGGGCATATATGATGAGCACTTCAGCCTCAGAAGTTCAGCCCAAGGCAGAAAAAAACACCTACATAATTGTCCGCCAAGGCGACTGAGATGGCCAAAGTTGGCGGGGATCGCCCAGCATTTTCTTGCACGACCAATCAGGCGCCAAAAAGCTGCATGAGACCGGCGAGTAACCGCCAACATCAGGGCTGTGTTGTGTACTTCTGACGCCACATTCTAAGTTGGCCTGCACAGCCTGATTGAAAGTTTTGATAAGGCTTTCTCTTCTTTCTTCTGTCTTTCACAACTCGCAAGCATAAGAGATACTCCATACCGAACGTTCCATGCGAATGAAGAGTCAATCATAATAATTTAAGATGTTACAGCATCGCAAGCGTCGATTCAGTGAGGACAATGGCGAAGAGCACCCCCTCGCTAAAAAAAGCCAGACTCCAGCCTTAGACAATAATGAATCGACCGCTATATCCTCGCCTGGCTCCAGTATGGATCTGGACCTGCCAGATGATACTAACAACGTGCCAATCCTAGACGGTTATATAAGAGAAACAATATGCTACGGAGCAGTGAGTTGTTCTCTCAACAATCTAGCCCCCCAAACCCCTCAGTCAATAGCTGAATGGATACAGATTTGCGGAGCTCACATCTTGATGAGTTCAAAAACCCAGAAACCGGATGACACCTTACCATGGACCCGATATTGCCTGTTTGACATGGAGCGTCGAGACGAGGCTTATTTCTTATCTGCTGACAGTGACGCAAAGACGAAAGAAATGTCGGTCCTCGATTGTCACACAGCGCGGATTTTGATGCATGCAGCCGAAAAGGTTGAGGACGTATCCTTCGTTGCCGTTCTTGCAGTGGAACATTTCCATCCAAAACGTGGAAAGGCTACCAGAAAGCGATCACCCATCGAGGCCACAATTAACGTTTACGGTCCTAGGCACCTCATAGATGATGTCGACCAGGTCCTGTCTGAAGTGGATGCTTATCTCCAGCATCCAGTCTTTCTAGAACCAGAGATCGCCTACTTTAACCCTCAATACCTCTACCCAGATCAAGAAAAGATAGATTTAAGACATCTAATCGGCCCCATTCCAGAGAAAGCCAAATCAGATACCTCTCGCGCTATTGATGAAGCCTTGGAATGCTTGGATGGCTGGGCAGAGGTTTCTCCGACAAACTTTGAAGTCAACAAGCTGGATGATATTATCAATCCATTCTTGATCGATACACGACTGAAAGAGTATGTGACAAGAATGACATTCCGATTCGAGGATAAAGAATCCGATGGCACTGACTCGATTCTTCATAGTCATCAACTACAGGGTGTTGACTTCATTTTGACGCGAGAGGACTCAGACACCGTCGCCCAAACACACAAAAAAATGCTGGCGACGATACATCATAGGTATTGGAGTGTCGACACATGGAACTCGATTTGAACGATCTAATCAAATTTCACAGTTTATTTTCTCATGAAAGCCTACCGGGGCGCGGCGGGATACTGGCAGATGTGATGGGCCTTGGCAAGACTTTGACGATGCTGAGTGCAATTTTGTGTTCGAAGCAGCTATGCTCATCTCCCAACCACGCCAACAGGTTAACGAGTAGAAGCGACTCCGAACGCCAATCGCCGAACCTTACTCTTGTGGTTCTTCCATCTCGCCGTAAGCTACGCCATGCTTGGATCCCTACCTAGATGTGTTTAGAAAAGGAAATCACTGACAACACTGAAGAGGTGTTAGACGTTTGGCAGAATGAGATTGATCGGTAACCACCAACATGACCCAACCCTGATGTATCATAATACTGATAGCTTATAGCCGATTCCGCCCGCAAGCTCTCAAGACAGCAATTTTCCATGGAAACAAACGAGTCAAGGAGGGACATTCGCTTCTTGGAAACGACGTTGTTCTGACAACTTACCACACATTGGAGAAAGATAATACCGGATGCAAAGTCTTGAAATCCATCAATTGGTCAAGAATTGTGCTCGATGAAGGTAGATTTCCTCATAGCTATCAAACGACAGATATACACTAGTATGCTAACGTATTTTACAGCCCATCAAATCCGAAACTCAACTATCAAGATTTCCAAAGCTGCTGTATCTCTAGAAAGCGAGACTCGGTGGTATCTTACCGGAACACCAATCCAAAACAGCTTTGATGATCTCCGATCACTATTGCAATTCCTCCGCTTTGAGCCGTTTTGCCAAAACAAAGTGTTCGAGGAACATATCATTAAGCCCTTCAGACCAGACCAGGGCTGTGGTGTTGACCCATCTCGAAACCTCAGGGCTATGCTCAAAACATGTTGCCTCAGACGAACACAGACAAAACTCAACCTCCCAAGCGTAACAACACAGAGAGTTACAGTGACTCCGACAGAGGCTGAAAAAGCGAGCTTCACTCACATCCTCGAGCAATGCCGAGAAGATTTTGACAGAATAGCTGGTAAAGACATGGGTTCAAAGAAGCCCAACGTGTTGTTTTCGGCCATTATGAAGCTCCGCAGAGTTTGCAACCATGGTATAATTCCGATCGACGTCACCAACCCGAAACGCTCGAGCCAACTAGCTGTGCCGAAGACGCGGAAGAACGGCTCAAGGTCCCTAAGTACAGAGCCAGGTTGCGATTTTTGTGGTGGCAAGAATGATGATGATGACGTTCTTTTGGAGAATCTGGATAGTTGTCCTCTGTGTGGTCGGCTTCAACCTGGAAAAGACGGAGATATGTACAACCTGGCTTTGTCTCCACAAGGTCTCTCACCTTCTTCCTTTGTTGGCACGCCTACGAGTGAGCCTGATACGCCAGGATATACGACAAGCAAGTTCAATGATTTACCGCCAAGCATTGGATTAATGGAGCAGTCTTCAAAGATGTCAGCAGTGGTTGAGAGCATCAAGGCATCCTGCTTGGACGATGACTCAAAGAGGTAACGCACACTGATCAAAACAATATTATTTTAACTAAAACATTAATAGTGTCGTATTCTCGAGCTGGAGGGATACTCTCGATATCCTGGCTAGAATTTTGTTCGCCAATGGAATCGAATTTGTTCAGGTTGATGGGCGTAACCCACTCACGGGACGAACAGAGTTGCTTTCCAGATTTCGTGAAAGCCCAAGTGTCCGAGTCCTTCTGATATCCATTAACACTGGCGCAGTTGGGTAAGCCCAAGCTGGATAACCACTTTTTACGACACAATCAGACTGACGTAACGTAGTCTCACTTTAACAGAAGCAAACATGGTACACATTGTCGAACCGCAGTGGAACCCATCCATCGAGGAGCAAGCCGTTGCGAGAGTTGTCAGGATGGGGCAGACACGACCTGTTACCATTTTTAAGTACATCACAGCTGGTTCAGTGGAGCAGGTAAGTACCCGTGTCCTTCCAGAGGGACGGTGGCTGACTTGTCTTAGACTGTAGTGAAACTCCAGGAAAAGAAGACACGAATCATCAAATTATCAATGCAAAACAAGGATGATGCCGACTCTGACATGAACTTGGATGTGAGCGGCCAGAAGATTTCCTACGTCTAGTCAATTAGCTAACATATAACACAGAGCTTCAAATTTGCCATTGATCCTAACGAGTGGCAGTAGTGGATAGTGCACACCTAGTCAGTGCACTAGTAGTTACAATGCAATTAGTTATTGAACTTGAGGGTTGGCTCCAAATGCCAAAGATAAAAGGATTTTAATAAATCACAGAATCCAATTATGCAACCCTGAACTCAATTTGGATGAATTATTACTCAGCGATACAAGGTACAACCTGATGCAATGATGATATAACCCATGACGCAATAACTACGAAGGTTCCCTGTCCCTCCACCTTTGCCAGGAATCTCATGATATTTAACCATTCCTTCACCTCTTCCTTTCATCATTCTTCATCGCAATCTAGCTCAATTCATTCCAAAATGGCAGAGCAAGATATTTACGGCGGTAAACTCGCCGGTCACTCCCCCTCCCTACCCAAGGGCGTCTTTACTGGGTCCGGCGCTGAACAGGATAGATACGGCGACAAGTTCTCGGGCCACTCTCCGTCCCTACCGAAAGGCGCATTCACTGGATCTGGAGCCGAGCAGGATGTTCACGGTAGCAAATTTGCCGACCACGCGCCTTCTCTACCAAAGGGTGCATTCACCGGATCCGGCGCTGAACAAGACGTCTATGGTAATAAATTCGGCGGCCATTCCCCCTCTTTTCCTCGGGGATCTTTTACTGGATCTGGTGCGGAGCAAGATATCTACGGCAACAAATTTGGTGGTCACTCACCATCGTTGCCTAGAAGCTCTGGCACCTCCAGATATGGATCATCCGGTGCCGAGCAGGATGTCTATGGCTCGCACTTCCATCCCGGATACCAGGGCCTCGGTACTAGCGCTCTAGGTCTGTTGCACTCCACAGTACTGCCATCATTCAGCCTTCACGCTGGTCTTTCTGCGGTCGCATATGGCGTCTCTCGCTACACCGACCGGGTCGAGGGTAAAGACTGGCTGTGGGCTTCGGGTTTGACGCTCAACGCTTGGTGGAGCGCCGTTGGTTCTCGCGTTATCAATGATGGAGTCTCGTTTGCTGATGCTTGGTCCGGTCTTCACTACTCTCAAAAGCTTCTCCTCGCTGGTGTCTCAGCCTGGGGCGTACGCCTTACATCCCGCGTCGTGTCTCGAAGCGTGAAGCGTGGAAAGGATGACCCTCGCTATGAGGCCAAGACAAAGGAACCTGGATTCTGGAACAAGGCGCTCTTCACCACATTTTTGCCCGAGGCTGTGGCTCAGACTATCATCGCTCTTCCATTCACTGTTCCCTTCCGCGCTATCGGCGAGAGTATTCAGGCTTCACCTGTGACTTCCAATGGCCAATTGTTCCATGCTCTGGCTATCTTCTTGTTCTCTACCGGATTTGCTCTTGAGACTCTAGCGGATGCTCAGCTTGAGATATTCAAGAAGGACAACACCGAGGAGGGTGTCAACCGTGAGGGTGTTTGGAGCATCGTCCGTCACCCCAAGTAAGTAAACACCTTCGGAAGTCACTAGCTTCTTCAACTAACATTCTGCAGCTACCTTGGCGATGCACTCATCCACCTCTCTTTCCCATTCCTGCTTATCGGTTCCGGAATTTTCCATCCTATCACTGCTCTGGGCCCCATCGCCAACTACATCTTCCTCCGCTACCTGGGCGGTGACAAGGAAAATGAGGAGAGTCAGGCTCAGCGCTACAAGCACGACGCCGTTAAGGCTGAGCAGTTTGAGGAATAACGACAGCAGAAGAACAGCTTCTGGCCCAAGGTTGAAGAGTTCAAGAACAGCTGGACGCTTGGAGTGCTGGGGGCTGGTGTTGTTGGTGTCCTTCTCGAGAGAGGACTTCGTACCGTGCTTTGAATGAAAAGGCAGATTGAATGTGTATAATAGCCTAATTTTTGAACGTTCCTTTGGGAATCAATTACACTAAACACTAGTACAATAACAAGCGCTCCGCGTGGTGACTTCAGCGTTGAAAGTGGCCCAGGTCAAGTTTCCACCAGCGAGTAATACGTCCAAAGGGCTGAAAAAAGAAAGATGAAGAAGAAAAGTGTCACATGGCATGACACTGCTCGACGCACTGACACAAATCGGCATGTTGGTGACTTGATCTATCTTTCAAATCCCGTAGTCGGCCATCGCCGCAAGTTCAATGATTACTCGAGAATTGCCTCATTATTCAGACTTCTTGGCTACCCTACAGTCGTTTCACAGGTTCCCAATTCCAGGGCCAATTCTGGAGTGATCTCGTAGCGTCTGACAACAAGTTATTAGAAGCGAATTCCTATAATCGATTCGCCACGAATATCGAAAGTCACTTGTATCACTTCCCAAGTTTCTGAAAGATCTTTAGCGCAATATTCACGTGGGAAATCTGGAGGTGTTTTGGTCTCAGTCATCCACTATCAAGCTCGTTGGCCACTCTTTTAAGAGCGAAGAGCTCGTCAAAACATGCTCAGTAATACATAGTCTGTTTTAATAATTAATCATAGAAGAAAACAGATCATCGCTTGATAGATACCAGCTGAGGGTCACCCCAGCCATGGGTTAGGTAAAAGTCACTCTCAGCATCAGCGATCCACCCAAGCCAGCAAGGCGCTTTGACCACACAAGCAAAGGTAGCAACAACGTTTGAGATGCTACTAAACAAACGTTAGGGTTGTGTCTTACCTGAATTGGAAGTGAAAATCGTGTATCGTAAACTTCTTTTTTATTTCCGAGCGCGGGTCGATGCTCAGTTCGACTCGTCCTCGTGCTTGTTGGACACAAGCTTACACTAGCTTCCCTGTTAGTGTCAAAGTATCATTGCGCTCATGTGCTACATCAATGTACTTTACTGCGAACGTAATAGTTAAGCAGCCTTGGCAAAATTCTTGCTTGGAGGCCTAGTTGGATGGCAGGTAATGATAAGGGAAGGCTCGCATGAGGATAAGTTACAGCAAAATCAGCCATGGCTATTTTGCGATAAATTTCAAAATATGGTGATTCCGACCTCTTGGGTTGCTGTCCAGGACTGCCGTTCCCAAGCTGTGGCGCTCGTGGGCGTGCCTACAAGGATTAGCAGCATGAACGCCTTCCAAACGCCCATAATCCCTGTACCTTAGCCTATCTTCAAGGGGATATAGCAATATAGCGTCGGTGTTTCCCACCTACTGAACATATAATCACACATTTCTCGTGTATGGTCAGTTCTGCGTTATTGGAACTATTTCCCCGATCGGAGTTTCTATTCAATCATTTTATGAGATCAATATGGCGTTAACACACAAACCACTTGTGCTCATGTGCAGCACACCTGTCTCCGGACACATCATACCCATGCTTGCCATTGCAGAACAGCTCATCACCCGTGGCTACGACGTCTGCTTCGTATCTGGCTCTGGGTACCGTCAACAAGTAGAGGAAACTGGGGCTTCATTTGTATCAGTTGAAGGCTATGGCGATTTTTACGACCTGACTTCGTGGGATCTTGATGCAGACTGTATGGACCGCTTTTCAACCTGTTATTTTGTGGCCATCGAACTAATCTGCATATTTTCATGTTAGGGCCTGAGGGTGAAAAGCATCTTGAGGGGCCAGCTTGTTTCAACCACGATCTAATCCACATCTTCTGCAAGTCGCTGCCTTCGCAGCACGAAGCTATTCAAAGAGCTCTCAAGGCGCTGAGAAGCGAACATCCTGGGAGACCTATCTTTGTCATGACGGAGAGTCTTAACTTCGGCGCTTTGGCAACCAGACTTGGAGCACCAGGTATCCGCCCTGATGGTTTCATAGCAATCGGCCTCAACCCAATTTTACTCACCAGCAGGGATCATTCCCCATTCGGATCAGGCATGCTTCCGGACCGAACGCCGGAGGGTCGAGAGCGAAATAAGATTGCCAACGCAGCCCAGAAGCAGTTCTTCGCTCCATCGCAAACGGCTTATACAGAAGCACTGAGGAGTGTTGGAGCAAAACCAGAAAATACTTTCTTATTGGATTCTCTTTATTCACTGCCCGACCGGTTTATCCAGATGTGCGCTCCCAGTGTTGAGTATCACCGGGGTGACGCCCCGGGTACATTGAGATTTGCTGGTGGCTATCCTGCCACCCAGCGCACGAAAAGCAACTGGGAGAAACCTTCATGGTGGGACGAGGTTGTCATCAAGAAAAACGCCAACAGCAAGAAGGTTGTGTTTGTCTGCCAAGGAACAGTCGCTATGGACTTTAATCAGCTGGTAATTCCGACCATGTCAGCTTTGCAAAACCGGTCGGATATTGATTTGGTAATTGCCCTCGGACGCCCCGGCATCAGTCTCCCTACCGACGTGTCCATACCTTCGAATTGCCGAGTCGAGGACTTTATTCCATACGACAGCATCCTTCCCCACGTCGATGTGTTCATCACGACAGGAGGCTACGGGTCTTTCCAGCGAGCGCTCAATAATGGCACGCCCCTTATTATGGCTGGTACAACCGAGGAGAAGCCCGAGTCGGCGGCGAGAGCCGAATGGGCAGGCGTTGCAGTGAATCTTCGGACGACGTACCCTTCAGTTAAGCAGTTGTCGCACGCAGTGGACGAGGTTCTCGAGAATGACAAGTTTAAGAAAAGAGCGTTGGAGATACAGGCTGAGATAGCGCAGTATGATCCTGTGGGTGTTATTATCGAAAATCTTGAGGAGCTGGCGAAGCGCAAGGGCAGAGATTGAGGTTAGTGGATTAGGTTGATAGGTAAACCCGTTTGGAAGCAAGGAAGGTATCGCAAACTGTTCATAATAAATTTCGTATATCTATCATTGTTATAAATACAAACTCTACATTACACTAACATGCATCATGCGCCGGCTTTGACGATACCCTGAACAATGCTCGCCGCACGATGAAGCTCCTTGACAAAGGCCGCCGTTCGCTCCTTGGACCCTCCAGTGAGAGACACTGACAATCTGTAAACAAAGTTAGCAAAACAGATTCCAATATTTCCATGAAAGAATTGAATGAACTTTGAACTTACGTATTCTTGTCTGGACTAATGAATGACCAGAACCCATCTGTATCTGGCATCAGATGAACAAAGTCATCAACCGTCATCTTACCCTCCAGCGAATTCGTCTGCGCGAAGATAGGTGGACTCGGGCGACCGAAAAAGATCATGTCGCTCAGGAAAGCAGGCTTTGGCTCATTCGTAGGCCACGTGTAAGACAGAACTTCAAAGAGTCGCTGCGTGCCGCGACCAAGGAGATGCATCCTCATGCCGGCGTTGATCGACTTGGTGGCTTCCAACAAAAGACCACGGAGCTGGGCTGAGTCTTTGTCACGGGGAGTTTGGGCGGCGGCGTCGCAGAATGCGTTGACGGCGAGTGTAGCGCGCTGCATGGCATCGGGACGGCCCCGGTGGAAGAGAGTGCCGCTGGTGGGCTCCCAAGACGACATGTTCTGACCGAAGAACAGGCGGATGGCGAGTTGGAAAGTTACATCGATGACTCCCTTGACGGGCACGCGGGATTGAATAAGAAAGTCGGTTCCGAACTCGCCGAGTTGTTCACGGACATAGGTCGACTTGGAGGTGGCCTGCTCGTACTTCTCGTGGAGAATGATGGTATGTTCTTCAAGCTCGGGGGTCATCTGCAAGACGACTTCTTCTAGCTCAACTTGAAGCGGTTGGGTGCTAGCTGATTGACTTCTCGGCTGTGGAGTGTAGGCATCCATCTTGTTGGAGATCCAGTCAAGAAGGCGGGTGGCGGTTGTGCCGTCAAGAATGCCATGCTCGGTAAGCATACCAGAGCGACCATTAGCGCTAACGTAGAACTGCAGGACCTTGTCAAACCAGCGGTTGACTCCGTCACCGATATACCCATGGCGTGCAATCTCGTCGGGAGTCTCAGGGCTGCCAGAGTCGAGACAGAGAACAAACATGGCCGAGTCGAGAACGTGCAGATAGTCAACGTTGCCAGGACTCGATTCTGACAGGGTTTGTCTGATCTGTTAAACTGTTAGATATGTTCCAATGCAGGAAATCAATTGCACTTGACATGAGTGCTTACCTTTGCCCAAGATTCTCTCTCATCAGTCGTCAATAGAGTCGACAGTACGTCTCCGCCTTCCACTTGCGCCACGATGGCTTCGAACGTAGCCTGGAGCTGCTGGAACGAAACATCCTTGCCCTCTTCATCTTGAAGCATCACCTTAAAGACACGACCGTTCCTCAAAACAGCGACATGGTCTCGCGCCTTCGAAACATTCAGCCTAGAGGCATAGCTGATGACCTTGTCGCAATCTGGCTGCGGTATGCGTGTCGAGTTGAACAACCACGACCATCCCCAAGTACACTCAGGCTTACCAGCAATCTCCATAGGCTCAACTTCGCCAGCATCGATCGCGCGCTTGAAGGAGACAGTCGCAGAGGTCACGATGGCGGCACGCTCAACTTGCGAGTGTCGCTTGCCAGGGTTATCACGTTGCGAGACCATGATGCTGGTCCATGGAGCGACAGGTGCTCGTCTGCACAGGAAACGGGCGTCGGTGACAATGTCGGTAAACCAAGCGTTGGTCTTGTCGTCTGCATGCTTTTCGTACAGGTCTCGGAGGATCTGACGAGCAGAGCTGTTGGAAGCTCGCATGGCCTTCAAGTCTTCGTGGATGGATTCGAGCTGTTCAGGGCTAAAGAGGTGTTGGCTGGACTCAAGCCAGTAGTCAAGTGTTTCATCAAGATCTGGCAAGGGCATGACAGGCAAGTCCTTGTAGGCTTTGCAGCAGTGTTGACCATGCCAGTCAGGCTCGCTCACACTACTCGTCTCGTCTGTTGCGTCGTCTGACGGGACGGCGTCAGAAGAGTCAGAAGAAGTGACTGGTTGCTCGACTGCCAGTGGAGGAGTCACACCGCCGTGTTGAGCCTTATCGGAATTAAGGTCAGCACCAGTGCCATTGGCCGGGTTGAACTTGAGAACCATTCTCGAAATGACCAGCCTCGCGAGAGCAAGCATACTTGGGGCGCTGGTAAGCTCAGAGATTTGAAGAGGCGTCTTGAAGGTGTGTCTGACCCAGTTCTTCAGCTCGATCGAGACCAGGGAATCAAGCCCCAGGGCCGCGATGGGGATATCAGGGACGTCATCGCCAATGAAAGCCTCGAACTTGTCTAGTAACGCCTGCTTCACAATGACCTCGGCCGCAGCTAATGTCTCAGCTTCCTCAACGGCCTGGAGAATGGTCTGCTTCTTGCCATCGCCGCCCTTGCCGGCAGACCTACCCTCCAGCCTCAGCTTGCTAGGAATATGGTCATACAGAGGATCGCTCAGCGCCCACGGACCAGAAGAAGCTTCCATCTTGTCACGGCTGAAGTGCATGAGATGCTGCACAACTGTGTGATCGGCGCGGGCGTGTGGGTTCATGCCGTATTCAAGGGCCGAAAGAACCTCGTCGAATGAAACAGAGCCAATGGTATTGGTGATATCGATTCCTTGATCCTGCACACCTGCGATCAACTCAGAGCCCTCGACAGCTCCCACATTGACCGTTATGTACTTAGTGATACCTCTCGAAGCTTGTGTTTGAGCATGAGCAAATGCCTCTAGGAATGCATTTCCAGCGGCGTAGTTGCTCTGCGAGGCGGAGCCCACGATACTTGCCACGGATGATAGCATGACGAAGAAATCTGTGGTTTCAGGAGCGCAGAAAAAGCCGTTCATATTGAGTGTGCCCTGAACCTTGGGCTTGACAGACTCGTTCCAGTCATCAACTTCCATGTTTTCCCAAGGGTGATCCCGGAGGACCGTAGCGCTCTGAATGATGCCTCTGACGGGAGGTAAGCCAAGCTGAGCCAACTGAGCTGCAGCCCTGCGAGTGCTTGTCTCATCGGCGATATCACACTGAACGATATGAAGAGCACCGCCCAGTTTATCGATGACCTCCTTGAACTCAACGATAGTAGGCTGCTGCGCCACGGAGTCGGCGTTTCGGCGTGTGAGAGCCACTATGTGACCAGCGCCCTTCTCAGCGAGAAAACGTCCAATCTTCTTGCCAATATCGCCGAGTCCACCACCAATGACATAAGTTCCTTCTTGCTGCAATCGGAGAACAGGTGCCTTGGGACGGGTGGCTTGCACAACAGTGCTTTCATCAGCAACTAGCACCAGCTTTCCCATATGCTTTCTCTCTGTCATCAGGGAGAAGGCTTGCTCAATGCATGACATATCGAAGGTAGTAACAGGGAACACAGGCTTCAGCAGACCTTGATCCACCATGGACAGGACTTCGTTGATGCCACGGACCACGCGTTCCGGGCGCTTTTGATGCATAAAGAAAATGTCCACTGCGGCAAAAGTAGCTTGCTTGTCAAACTTGGCCATGCTGAGCTGACCACCGCCGATGATGTCGGCCTTGCCGATCTCGCAGAATGTGCCGAAGGGTGCCAGGCAGTCCCAACTATCCCTGAGGAGCTGACCCGATAGCGAGTTCAAAACAACGTCGACGCCCTTGCCTTGGGTCGCATCAAAGATCTGCTTCTTGAAATTGCCAGAACGTGACGAGAAGATGTGACTATCGTCTAAGCCATATCTCTCCTGAACCATGTTCTTCTTTGCCGCGCTGCCGACGGTGGTAAATACCTCAGCTCCCGCCAGCTGAGCAAGCTGGATGGCCGCCTGTCCCACACCTCCAGAGCCGGCGTGAATCAAGACGCTCTGGCCCTTCTCGAGCCGGGCGACCTGGTAGAGACAGTACCAGGCGGTAACAAAGACGAGGGGAATAGAGGCCGCATCAGTAAAGCTGACGGAGTCTGGGATAGCAACCACATTGTTGCTGTTGACGCGAACTTGGTTGCCGAAAGCAGTCACGAAGTGCGACGTTACCCTATCTCCTATCTTGTGCGATGAAACGTTGGAGCCAACAGCGGTGATGACACCAGCAATCTCACCCGTCATCGGGGTTGCGGGTGGCATCTGGCCCAATGCGATGAGAACGTCCTTGAAGTTGATACCGTATGCTCGAGCCTCGATCTGGACCTCATCAGCGCCGAGGGGGTTAAGTATCTCATCGTTATCCACAAAGCGGATGGTCTTGAGCAAGCCTGGAACTCTGATGTCAAACTTGATCGGCCTGTCCTTATTAAGGTACGAACAAGGCAATATGGATGCGTCGCCGCTTGTGTTGTGCTGGGGATTGATGCGACTGTTGATGTGCATAGAAAGGTGATCATCTGGTAGGACTCGCGGGATGAGAAGCTTGCCGTCACAGATAGCGTACTCATTCTCTGCGGACACAGTACCCTCAGGCGACCAGAATGACAACATCGTCACTTCTGTGAGTAGCTGAACGATACTCTTCACCTGATCCTGGTCGATGGAAGGTTGAATTGGGTCTTGAACATCAACTGTGATCAATCGCAAACTAGGGTTCTCACGTCGCAGAACACGCGCCATACCACCCGCCATCTTCTTGAAGGCCGCCTTATTGCGTGACTCCTGTGATGCTTGGAAGCTGAGCCAAAGAACGTCTCCACCACGAAGAAGAAGCTTCTTGATCTGCTGGAAGGTCTCGGGGCTGGGCGATAGAAGAAGTGGGTGCTCGACTGAATCGATGACAATGGTAACAGATGACTGTTCGGATGCAGCTTCCAACTTCTGCACGGTACACTCTACACCTCTCTGCTTTAAGGCAAGTGACAATACTTGGCCAAATGCAACTTGTTCCGCATGTTCTGGACACCCGAGGAACACGTCCGCCTTCGCCTTCTTGGCGGTGTGTTGAGGGGCACCAGCCGTCTTCTCAGTTGAGGAATGAAGTCGAGTCATCATCAGAGCTTTAACAATGCTAGTTGAGTCTTGATCAGGGAATACAAGGTCAAGTTCGTCAAAACCATGGCCCCTTAGGCAGGTATTCCATTGAGACACGCTGATGAGTGGCTCATCTGTGCGTCCGTTCTCAGGCGCCGTAGGTGTCGTCGATTCCAAGAGTACGAGTCTGCCGCCTGGTCTCATGAGCTTTTTGATGTGCTCAAGGACGGTATCTCTCCCGGTCGGGGCGAAGGAAATCTTTGAAGCCACAATCAAGTCGAATGCATGGGCTGTAAGTCCTTGAGCGAGCGGGTCTTGTGAAATGTCTAGCTTCTTGAAATCAATGGGAGCAACCCAGTCGCCAAACTTGATGCGCGCTTGATCAACAAATTCAGGCGCAACATCAGTGTAGGTGTACATGACTAGCGGCAAGCGACTATGGCATTCAATTGCCTCCATCAGCGCCATAGTGGCACCATCTGATCCGGTGCCGACCATCAATACGTCCATGTTGGGACTTTTGTGAACAAGTGCTTCCATGTATGCCTTGATCCGTGCAGAGTGGCTCTCGGAAAGGATAGTGTCACTTTCCCCTTCGACACGGGAGATGATGCTCGAAGGGAGAGACACAAAGTCATCCTGAGCCACGAAGTCGATATCAGGCTTCCAATCCATGCGATAGGTCATCTTATTGTTGGCCTCGTCATCTGCATCACCCTCTCCCACCGCCTGTGATCGAACATCGCTGCATGTTACCACGGGTCTATAAGTGCCGTCGCCGGTCTTCTGGTACGCGTAGAATGCACAAGTCGAATCTCGTGGGGTGGGCTGCCAATGCTGCAGAGCCACAGTGATTTCAGTACCAGGTGCACTGTCCATATCGACGGCTACCGAGATCTGCCCCATGCTGGTAGGCATGATAGGTGCCATAAGGCCTTGTTGACGGCAACAAACAGGAACGAGTTGGAAAAGGGAGTCGAAGACGCTGGGGTGGATGGTATGCGGCTCCATGGAGTGTCCTGGTGCGAACTTCGTGATGTCTGGGATGACGATCTTGGCCGTGGCAAATCCATCACCTACTTGAATCTCTCTCATGCCTTGGAATGTCTCACCATACTCATTACCAGCTGTCTTGAGGTCGAGATATGTCTCTGCTGCATTAAGAGAGATGGGGCACACAGATTGGATGTCTCGCAGCCATGTCTGGGCGGCAGCCTTTGACAAATGGCCCAAGCCATCATCCTCTTGAGCACCAGCAAAGTCATCGACCTGGGATTGAGTAATGGTGGTTGATTCAGTGTTGACCGAGTCCCATGAAACAAGGCCACTGCAGTTGTCAACCCAAGAATCGTTTTGAGAATCGTAAGAGATGATACGGAAGTGCTCCCAAGAACTGCCCGCATATTGCCGAGAAGGACTGATGATGAGCTGTAGTTCAACCACCTGACTCTCCTTGGAGTTGTCATCATCATGTATGACAACCGGGTTGGCGATGGTGATGTTTTGGAAGTTGATGTTGGTGATGCGGCCTCCCATGTTGCGTAGCTGGAACAGTTGCTTCATGGCCTCGATGACCATGATGATATATCCAGCGCCCGGGAAAATCATGAACCCCTCAATGACGTGGTCACGTAGCCAAGGGGTGTTGGCGAGACTGACGTGATACCGCCATCGCGGCTCGTATGGCGAGCTAGCCACCTCAAAGAGACCCAATAGATCATGTGGTGGGAATGGTCGCATGCGGTTCTTCTTACTCAGCCTTGATTCGCGCCAGTAAGTGTTGCTGTGATCCCAGGGATAGGAGGGGAGCTCAGGGACAACTCTAGGCTGGACGTCTTGGACACCGGTGTCCAGTCGAACGGGACTACCAGAATCGAAGACCTTTCCAACCAGCGTCAACACAGACTTGAGTGCGCTTGTGTTTCGAACAAGACATGGGGAGTAGGTGTACTTGAAAGAACCGATTGGGGCTAACTTGAAATTGGCGTCCGACAAGGATTGCCTGAGAGGTCCAGACAGCGCGGCATGAGGGCCAATCTCGATCAGCATGTTGGTTCCAGAGGAATGAGTGTCGGATACATGCTGCGCGACGAGCTGGGAAGCCGTGCTGAACTTCACCTGGGATACCAGGTTAGACACCCAATAATCTGCTCCGAATCCAGATGTTTTGCGGACACCAGTAACAGATGAGAAGAATGCCACTCCATGTCGTGTCTCACCGGCTACTAATCCATCGAGAGATGACAGATAAGAGGGTGCTACCACCTCCATGTGATGAGAATGGTATGCCGAGTCGACCTTGATGCGTCTGTTGAAGACTGAAGTCTCCGCCAAAGCAGCTTGAAGCTCTTCAAGGGCTGAAACGTCACCCGAGATGGTCGTGCTCTCGGGACTGTTGATACAGGCGACGACGACCTTGCCAAAACTGCTGTCGATATTCTTGATGCGTTCGCCGATCGCAGCAGGTCCTTCCCCCACAGCCAACATGCCTCCAGGGGTTGAATTCAAGGTCTTGGCCTGGGCTGAGCAAATACCTCTCATGTAGGACACTTGCATAGCCGCTTCTCTGGACAAAGCTCCGGCGGCATAAGCAGCTGCTATCTCACCTGAACTATGACCGCAGACAGCTTCGGGTCGAATGCCATATGTGTTAGCGAGAAGGTCGACCATGGCGATTTGCACCGCCGTCGTGGCTGGCTGAGCGAATCTGGCTTCACCCAGTCGCGATGATTCCTCGTCTCGCGAGAGCTCCTCGATAAGATCCCATTCACATCCCAATGCCTTCATGGCACTGTTGCAGTGCTGGATAGAAGAATAGAACTCGCTGGTTTGGGAACTGGTGAGCAGCTCCCGACCCATAGCAAACCACTGTGCACCCTGTCCGGTGAAGATGAAGGCCAGAGCGACGTCTCGTGATGACTTGACTGGCTGCAGTTTGGCATCGCCGAGAGCCTCGTCAAGTTCCTGGACATTGCTCGCAACAACACTGCAGCGCCATGGCAACTTGGAGCGACGTTGATTGAGAGTGTAGACCAGATCAGTGAAGGAAACTGACTGGCTCTCCTCCGACTGAAGCCACTGTCGTGTGCTGGCGATCAATTTCTTCAGGGATGATTCCGAGTTTGCTGAAAGAACAATTGGTTTTGTTTCACTCCTCTCAGTAATGGGCTGAGGCTCGGAGTCATATCCCTGGAGGATGGCGTGGGCATTGGTTCCACCGTATCCAAAACTGTTGACAGACACCCTCCGAGGTCCGGTGTGATCCTCCGGTGTGAGAGGCATGAGTTCAAGAGGCACCTTGATTCCTCTCTTCTCAAGATTGAGGCCAGGCTTTGGGTTGATAAAGTTGAGCTGCGGCGGAATCTGATTCTTCTTCAGAACCATGATAGCCTTGATTGCACTTGCAACACCACTCGCAGCTTCCAAATGCCCAATGTTGGTCTTGATACTACCGACAGGTATATCTGTCGTTCGCCCTGCTTCGCGACCGAATACTCTACCGATAGACCCGACCTCAGCATTGTCGCCAGCGACTGTGCCTGTTCCGTGGCTCTCGACAAATAATGTCTCGAGGGGATCGAGACCAGCCCTGGAGTAGACAGATCGGGCTAGAGCTTCTTGTGCGGAACTGTTGGGAAGAAAGATGCCAGAAGTCTTTCCATCATGGCCCACGCCTGACTCTAGCATGACTGCGTGGATATAATCACCGTCTGCCACAGCGCGATCGAGGCGTTTCAGTACGAGAACGCCCACGCCTTCACCCCTCGCGTAGCCAGCGCCACGATCATCAAAGGTGTATGATCTACCGTCTTTGTTGGTGAGTTGTCTAGGAATGAGGGTCAGTGAAGTCTTGGTGCTCGAATCTTGATATATCACTTACGACATGACGAGGGATTGATCAGGAGTAAGTAGGAGCTGACTTGCTCCTGCTAGAGCTATCGTAGACTCATCCGCCCTTAGCGTTTGACACGCTTGGTGCAGAGCCACAAGACCACCAGACTTAAGATGAGTCAGTAGCTGTCAGAATCAAACCGTGGGGAGCCACTTACACATCCAGTATCCAAAGTGTTTGAACTTCCTTTTAGATCCAACACGTATGAAATTCTGTTGGCCAGGATGGCTTCTCCTGCTCCGATGATATGGTTCATGCTCACTTGCGATAGATCCCTATAACCTATACGATCATAGTCTCTGGCAAACATGGCCATATGAACAGATGTATCAGACCCACGCAAGTCCTCGATAGGAAGACCGGCATTCTCGAGCGCTTCATAAGTCACTTCGAGCAAAAGCCTCTGCTGGGGATCCATAGACGCTGCATCAGTACCGGGAATGTTGAAAAAGCGAGCGTCAAACGCTGAAACATCTTCATCTAGGAAGTAGGCGTGGCTGAAGTTTGTCGCATCTCTGGCGTCTTGGTTCTTGTTGTAAAATGATTTCCAGTCCCACCGGTCTTTGGGTACTTCTCTTCTTCCATCTCTGCCTTCTGCGAGCAAAGACCATAGACTTTCAGGACTGTCCGCTCCGCCGGGAAGGCGGCAGGCCATTCCAATGATGGCGATGCGGTTTTCTGATTTAGACATCTTGAATAGTGGGTATCTGATTGGTGAGGTTTCATTCAACTCTCTTAGGAATAAATAAAAATTAGATGAGACGAAGTAGATGGTACCAAAGGATTATGATAAGTGGACAGGCGGTTTCTCAAAATGAGGGATGGTCAACTACCAACTTCTGCCTGTGGAAATACTCTGCACTCCACAAATACCCTCTCACTCAATGTAAAAGAGTGTACACCATGTTCAGCTCGACTATCCCGAGGCGCAGTGAATCTTCAGTACTTGCATATTCACGACTCCACGCGTTCAAAGAGACATGTGTCGGGAATCAGGCAAAGGAACTTTGAACTTGCAAGGATCCATGCTCGCCAGGGCTGCATTAGCTTCGGGGACTAGGGGAAGCAGATGTGGGGGCCATTGTATCGCTAGATAAGCTAACTAGGGGTAAGTTCCAACGGGATAGAAGAATATTATCCTGGGCAACTGGGGCTCAGTGCAAGGATCACGAAAAGGTCTCCGGTAGTCACGGCCGCAGCGCTAAAGTAAGAAGGTGGAGGGGTGCAGTCTCCGATAGGATTCACATCCACGAATTATATTAACCACGAAGTCATGCATTTTGGTCGTCATAAGGCTGGTCCAGAATCGTGACGCGGTTCCCAGCTAGGGGGTTAAAAGATAGCTTCGGCTTCAATTGACTCTCTGGGACAAATCCCTCGTGGCGATGCATGTGATGGATACGCATAGATAGAAATCTTACTGAATATGTCGGAGATAGGTGGCGATGCATGTGAAAACTGTAACATGAACTACCAATCGGTCGGTCCGTTGTTCCAAGGGTTTTGCCTTGAAGGGTCCAAGAGCTTCTCAAAATCAGCCTTGTCGGTTCCCCGGCACCATGCCCGTGTCTGCTCCTCTGTCGTTGAAATTTACGGGCAAAATTGCCCACCAAGTGGATCAAGACAAGTTCTCGGGACCGAGAGTCGATAACCGCCCGAGAGGTACAGTCCATACTACGAAGCTCATGCATTGAGTTTACCTTCTCCAGTTCTACTACCAATTGTACTAGCCATAAACAAAACGACAACACAACACACTTCAATCACTTAACCTATACTCCTACAAGTAACGAGAGCTCTAACTCTTGCTTTTGGTTACTCGACTGTCACCATGACTAAGCGTCGTTTTGTCCTCTTTGGTGGACAGGGATCTCCCTCCATATTCTCGCCCAATGCAGCCCACAGGGCTGAACAAGATGCTCAGTCCGTGGGTGCTGGAAGCATTCTCTTGTCAAGATGCCATGCGGCTTTCCTGGAAGAAATTTCAAGTCTGGATGTTCAGTCTCAGCGGATTCTTGGTATTGAGGCCAGTGATTTCATCTCGCCTGGCCATCTGCTCAAACCTGTGGAGACATATCACCAGCACCCTGTACTGCAGGCAAATACAATCTACCTTTGTCAGATACTAAGGTATCTGACTGAGACTCTACAACAAAATAGTGTCTTTGAGAAATCATTTCATATCCTTCAAGCGACAGCGGGATTCTCATCGGGCATGATTGCAGCCGCGGTTGTTGCACGTGCGTCTAGTCTTGACGAGTTTGTGGCAGCGGGAGTCGAAGGATTTCGTTTAGCCTTCTGGGTTGCATATCACAGCTTCGCGTGGACTCAGTCAAACGGTCACGGGGAACAAGGCAATCCAGAGGCGACTATGTCACTTACCACTAAGGGCCTTGCCAGGGAACAGATCGAGGATAAGATGCAGGAGGTCCACGCCCGAGTTGGAGTTTGTCGAATGGAAATATCATCTATCCTAACTTCGGGTTCCGTGTCTGTCTCAGGGCCCACTTCAGATCTTCTTGCTTTGCAAGAAGAGCTACGAGAGATTTCTGAGGTGACAACAACCTTTGCTCATGTTCATGGCTGGTACCATGGAGGAAGCCAACTTGAACCTGTGGTTTCGTCTGTTCAGAGAGAGATCGACCGTCGAGACATTCACTTCCCTCAGTGCTCTCAGCCCATGAAGCCTATCTACTCATCGTTAGACGGTACACGTTTTGATGACTTGAATGATTCTTCCGGCGAGCTATCAGTATGGCTGGCTCGACACCTTCTTGTCCACTGCGTGAATTGGCCTGAGACCAGCCATGCAATCGCGGCAGATATCCAGAGTATCTTGCAACAAGACTCAGATAAGACTATTGAAGTTCTCGGGCTTGGCCCTAGTTCTGGGTCTCTGTTTCCCAAATTTGAGCCTCAAGACCCCCGCATCAGATGTCTGGATGTATCATCCTTCAAGGCCGGCAAGAAATTCTCATCACAATCCTCAAACTGCCCGAATGACATTGCCATCATTGGTATGAGCGTACAGCTTCCCAAGGGAGAAAACACTAGCAAGTTGTGGGAGACATTGTCTCATGGACTTAACGCGGTACAAGAGATTCCTGAAAGCAGATTCGAGCTTTCCAAGTACTATACGGATGAGATAGATAAGCCGCGGTCCATGACTACGAGATATGGGGCCTTCCTAGAGGATCCTTTCAGGTACATTTCCCTCCCATCTTTGGATCTAATCGGTGACTCTGACTCTTTTACAGCTTCGACAATACTTTCTTCAATATCTCCCCACGTGAAGCAAAGTCTATGGATCCGCAGCAGAGGATTCTGCTACATACTGCTCAGGAAGCACTGGAAGATGCTGGCTATGTGGCAGACGCAACGCAAACATTCCAAAGAGCGACCACAGGTTGCTACATTGGGCTGGCCACAGGGGATTATACTGACAACCTGCGTAACGACATTGATACATTCTACCCATCTGGCACTCTTCGAGCATTTCACAGTGGCAGGATATCGTATTTCTATCGGCTCAGTGGCCCTTCAGTCGTGACCGATACGGCGTGTTCATCCTCAACAGTCTCCATCTACCAGGCTTGCCGAGCGATACAGAATGGAGACTGCACAGCAGCTATTGCGGGTGGAGTGAACGTGATTACAAGCCCTGATGTAAGTAAGACTGGAAACTACGAATAACACGCTTACTAACATGTGTCTGATCTACAGATGTATCTGGGTCTATCTCGAGGACACTTCCTAAGCCCGACAGGGAACTGCAAGCCATTCGATGCAGCAGCTGACGGCTACTGTCGAGCTGAGGGCTGTGTTCTGTTCGTCTTGAAGCGACTCTCCGACGCTGTTGCCGAAGGGGATCGTATCCATGGAGTCATCAAGAGCGCTCAGATCAACCAAAGTGGCAATTCCAGCTCCATCACTCATCCTCACAGCATGACTCAGACTGATCTACTGAAAAGGTTGCTCAGCCAAGCAAACGTCGACCCTTCATCTATCAGTGTTGTAGAAGCGCATGGAACGGGTACACAAGCTGGAGATGCTCGAGAGGTCGAGACTCTGAAACTTGTTTTTGGTCAACACCACTCAGCAAAGAACCCTTTACTAGTGAGCTCTATCAAAGGGAACGTTGGTCACTGCGAGGCTGCTTCGGGCGCTGCTGGACTAGCCAAGCTCCTACTCATGCTGCGTAAGGGTGAAATCCCGAGGCAAGCTGGACTTAACAGTCTTAACCCAGCCTTGGGCGACTTGGAACGTTCCGGTCTCGTCGTTCCTAGACGCAACATGCCGTGGAGACAATCACGAGGGATGCCTAGACGCGCTGTCCTTAATAATTTTGGGGCTGCCGGGTCCAATGCATCGCTGCTCTTGGAAGAGTGGGTCGGATCTCCCAAGCAGAGCCACAAGCAAGATGGTACAAGCGATCGTTCTTCTTATGTCTTTATGCTTACAGCAAAGTCAAACAAGGCCCTCCAATCTTCTGTGGATAGGCATATTGAGTTCCTCGCAAAGAGTGAATATGAGGCATCACTGGCTGATATGTGCTACACGGCGACAGCTCGTCGACACCAATACGACCATCGTATCTCGATAACATGCAGCTCGAAAGCAGACTTGATGACCAAGTTGCAACAACACAAAGCCGCAGCATCTAAACCTGCAAAGTCTGTTACGTCAATCGTTTTTGTTTTCACTGGACAAGGTGCGCTGTACAGCGGCATGGGCCAGGAACTTATGAGCACATATCCTCCGTTCAAAGACATAATTATGTCGTGCGACCGGGTCATCCAAGGACTAGGTTTGGGATGTCCAGGCTTACTCAAATACATGGTCTGCAAAGATGAAACCCACTCAAGTACATTGTCTAATGTTGAGCATCTTATGGTTTCCCAATGCGCTTGTATTGCGCTGGAATATGCGCTTGCTAAAGTATTCATGTCTTGGGGTATCAAACCCGACTATGTCGTGGGTCACAGGTATGTCGAAACACGAGAGCTCCAGCTTGGCTGTTAGTAACTGATTTATGTTTCTTTTTTTAGCCTAGGGGAGTATGCAGCTTTATGTGTCGCAGGTGTTTTGACACTAGAGGACACATTCCACGTCATCGCAGCACGAGCAAAGATGATGGGCGAACACTGTCTTGCAAATACAACAGGAATGCTTGCTTGCCATATGACACCCAAAGATTCACAAGCAGCCATTTCAGAGGACTCATCACTGGATCAATTGAGTATTGCATGTCTGAACGGCCCCCAAGACTGTGTTATCGGCGGGCCACTTACGCAACTTGAGAAATTGCAGACACGATGCAAAGCTCGCAACATCAGGTCTAAGTTGATCAATGTCCCCTTCGCTTTCCATACTTCGGCCATGGATCCAATCATGGATTTTTTGCGTGCGCTTGGATCGACTATCAAATTGCATGGCGCCACGATTCCTGTCATCTCTAATGTCGACGGGCAACCTTTTTGTAAGGACACCGCGGTAGACTATTTCGCAAACCATACAAGACAGCCTGTGCGCTTTCACGACGGTATCAAGATTCTCGGGGAACTGAAAGGTCAAGCCTCTCTCCATGAGTCTATGTTCGTTGAGATGGGTCCGCACCCAACTCTCCTGCCAATGCTGAGAGACTCTATCCCTTCCAGCTCTTGCACTTATCTCAGCACACTGCAGAAAGGTCGTGACGCATGGAGTTCTCTTACTCAAACGCTTTGCGCGATTTCTCTGCGCAAGGTTCAAATGAATTGGCGAGAGATATTTACTGGTACATCCGCACAAGTCACAAGCTTGCCGGGACACCCACTGGAAGGCTCAAAGTTCTTCATACCTTTCAAGGAAGCCAGTGGTACTATGAAGAGCTCAGAAACTTCGGAACATGGGACTGCGGGCCGCCTGAGGACGCAGCACCCCCTACTACCGTGGCTGAGAACAGACACCGGTTCGTCTGATGAGCTCGTTTTCGAGACAGATATGGCCACTCTTGGACCGTTGATCTCTGGACATGACGTCGGCGGTATGCCAATTTGTCCTGCCTCTGTCTTTCATGAGCTTGCACTCGAAGCGGCCCAATCTCTTCTCGAACCTCAGAAAGATGAGGTTTTGGCCGTGACTGGGATGACCTTCTCCAGTCCGTTGGTCCATTCACCCTCAGCTGCGTCACAAAGTGGCAATGATAAGACGGTGCACGTGCATATCTCGAAGGGTAGTAACCTGTCAGCGCTACCAAGTTTCAAAATCACTTCCTGCTTGGCCAATACCTCCACTGTGACATTGCATTGCTCTGGCCATGTCAATACCCAGCGTCTCGATGCCAATACTGGGCAATGGATCAGAGACCATGCGTTAATAACTAGGCAAAGTCGGTATTTCTCTGGTGCTGGAAAAGACCATATGAGTACTTTCCGGACCAAGCTCCTATACGAAAACATCTTTACTCGCGTCGTGCGATATTCTTCCGAGTACCAGAGCCTGCAGTATCTGAACGTGGCTGATTCGAATCTTGAGGGAATAGGTTCCTTTAGGGTGCCGGCTGATGTCACGCTCCCTGCTAGTTCTGGCTCTCAGATAAGTTACCTGGCTCATCCTGTTTTTACCGACACACTACTACATGCAGCCGGCTTTGTTGCCAATCTTGCCATTGGGTCAAGAGAGATTGGAATCTGCTCTGGCGTTGAGTCGATCGAGATTGCCTACCACAATGTGGACTATCAAGATACGTACAGGATCTACTGCAGTCTTCTCGAGGTCAAAGGTGCCATTCTTGCAGATTCTATTGCGTTGGATAGCGCCGACAGAGTTGTTGCAGTGATTCGGGGCATGGAGTTCAAGAAGCTGCAGCTATCTACATTTCGACAAGCTTTGTCTCGTATATCGTCAATGCCCAAGCCTGGCGTCCGAGAACAACCCCAGCAAACTTCCACGCTGGCAGTGCCACAGTCACCCGCCACGATTGACAGGACTGAAGATCATGTCCCCGCTAGCAGTCACAGTGGCAGTATCATCCAAGCAGATACCGGTATAAGCCAGATGCTCAAAGACATTGTTGTAGAGGTTGGTGGCTTCGCTGAGCAGGATATCGACTACACCATGTCTTTGGCTGATCTTGGCATCGACTCCCTGATGCAGATCGAAATCGCCTCCAAGATCTCACGTTCACTCCCAGTCCAGACTGGTCTCAGCCATCACGATTTATCCGAGTGTGAAACCCTCGAGGAGATGGATAATATGCTCTTATCTGTTCTTCAACCATCCACAAAGCCACAAAAGACCAGTATTTACGAGTCCGGAAATTCTGGAGGATCATCCTCTCAATCAGCCGGAGTTGTCACTCCAGTTTCTTCAACCTCATCACACTCAGCGGAGGCCTTCCATGACTCGCCAACCCTTCCGGTCACTCTTCATGTTGCCGAAGAGTCTCGAACACCACTCTACCTCTTCCATGATGGGAGCGGACAGATCGGCATGTATAAGCGACTTCATGACCATGACAGGACCACGTATGCCTTCTTCGATCCCAAAGTCGGGTTCTATGGCGAGAAACGTTCCTTCTACCCAAGTCTCGTGGAAATGGCTGAGGATTACGTCTCAATGATCATTTCTAAATTTAGTCACCGGCCTTCACCTCTAATAATCGGCGGTACGTCTTGACCTTATCTTTACTTTCAAATCGATTGCGAGACTTTAGCTAATAACTATGACAATAGGCTGGTCTTTCGGTGGTGTCGTGGCTTATGAAGCAGCTCGGCAGCTCACATTCCGTGGGGTCGATGTCAAAGGCCTTGTACTGATTGACTCACCAAGTCCGATTAACCATGAACCTCTTCCAGCCTCTATCATAGACAGTATTATCCGATCCCTCGACCAGTCGGGGGTCACAAATGCTCTCAAAGAAGAGTTCTTGTCCAATGCGTCGCTTTTGGGAAGCTACAAGCCCGAGACGTTTTCTCGAGTTACTGGAAGACCTTTGCGAACAGTCATGCTGCGAAGCCAGGATACTCTAGATACTGAGGCCCTTTACGGAGTTCGCTATGATTGGCTTAGTCGACAAGAGGCTCGTGATAATGCGATTGTGGCTTGGGAGAATCTAGTTGGTGGCACTGTAGAGGTTCTTCCTATTCCTGGAAATCATTTTGAACCATTCACAGAAGACAAGGTACGTTGACAGGATTTCTCGTGATCTCATGTTTTATATCATTTCAAAATGCTGACCAGACTCTGAAGATCGACGAGACAGCAGCACAACTTTGGAAGGCAAGTCGAATTATTGAACGGGCGTAGGGTGTCAACATTCTCAACACACAATTTAAATGGCATAATAAACAGAAACGTCACGAACAGTCGTCTTTCATTCTTTCAGGATATATACTTAAGTAGCCAGTAATATACAAGAAAAACCTTCCTGTCTCCAACGTAGCCCAAAACGTAGCACAAGCCACCATCTATCAAGGCTAATCATCGTACTTGTCCCAAAACGATGCTATCGATTGATACTCCTGCACAATGACATCTTCATGGCTTTGAGATCTTGGTGTAATCTTGATAGGAAACCTCTTGGGTGCAATCAAGAAACCATCGTGGTAGGCAGTATCGATATCATCGTTTACGGTGTTGGGGCCAGCTGAAAGATCAAAAGTCCAAGCTATCTTGGCCATATTCAGCATCTGTAAGAGGTTCATGATTAATATCGCTTTCATCCCTCGATGCAAATTAGATGCAACATACCATAGAGTTCTTAGCTAATCTCTGCCCAGGACATACCCGTCTGCCTGCACCAAAGGCATACAGGGTCCGGCGATGTGAGGCAGTACTTTCGTCAACCAGGTATCGGGTTCCATATTCATTGTTCATGAATCTATCGGGGATGAATTCATAAGGCTTTTCGTACTCGGACTCGTCGTTATGAATCGCCCAAGCGTTGGCGAGGACGATGGTGTCTTTAGGTAAAAGATACCCTTCGTATGTGTCATCTCTTGTCAGAGCGTGAGGCACGCCACCAGGCGCCACTGGACGCCATCTGAGAGTCTACAAACCCAAGTTAGAACAAAGACATAGGTGGCCAAGACAACAGTCTGCGCATACCTCGTGCATGCATGCTTTAATAAAAGGAAGGCGATCTATATCTTTTGCCGTCGGAGATCGTGAGGATCCGCACACTTCATCAACTTCCCTCTGTGCCTTCTTGAACTCATCTGGGTACTTAATCATAGCCAGAAGAAAGGAGAGCAGTGTTGACGCCGTGGTGTCGGAGCCAGCTTCCATCTACGAAAAGTTAGTAGGTGAATATACTCTAAGCATTTCTAGGTATGATTCATCAGGAATCTCTTACTAAGTTTCCAGCCAGATAAGCAATGTGCTCATCATCCATTTCATTCTTCTCCTGGTCATCCAGCATAGTCTTCAGGAAGCAATCGCTGCCTTTACCACGGCTCAATCGATTTCTGGTCTCTTGGACAAGCCTAAGGTATAAACCCTTCTGCTCCTCACGCACGGCTTGAGCTCTTGTTTTCCACGACGCAAGAAACTCAGGCATTGCTCGCAAGAATGGGAAGGCATCGACTGGTGGACTGGCTCCTTGTTCCAGGAGAGCGGTAAACTGATCTTGAGCATGGTATAGAGCCTGGACGTTGGGGTGGTTGAAGGAAGAGCCACGCTGACCATAAACCGACGCAAGAATCACTGCTGTGGTATACCGGCGGATATGGTCGTAATAGCCTTCAGGGTCTTGGAGAAGCTGGAACATAGTTTGTGTAGTCTCAGCTTCCTGGAGGGGAAGTAGTTTGTCTACCACGGAAACACTGAGAAGCGACTGCAAGATCTTGCGTTGCTTCCTCCATTCTTTACCATACTGCATAAGAAGAATGTGTATCTCGTTGGGACAGACAATCTCGTTGGCAAGAAAAGTATTGGCCCGGCTGGAATAGATGGCGCCTCGCTCGTCGTAAAGTCTTGCATCGTATCTCAGCACATGGTCACGGTCTAACGATAAGGCTGACGTACGCTTTCACATGCTTGTAACTGTTCAGAACAACAAAGTTCTGTGAACCGATTTTGAGACCAATGATAGAGCCATATTCGGCCTGCATCTCATGAAACCTAGCTACATGTTACTACGGATCTACAAACTATCTTGAAGAAAGCCTGCCTACTTGAGAAATGCTTTGGACGGAGGCACTTGGGTGAGGTTCCCCAGGAAGGGCACGGTCGGGGGCCCTGGTGGAAAGTCCTTGGGCCGACGGCTAGCGAGGTAGTACCTCACCAGGAAAAAGCCAACCACAAGAGCTACGGGTATGCATGACTGGACGATACTGGGAACGCCTATCATGCCTTGCAGAGACATGTTGGCGAGCAATCGAGTTGAGAAACCAACCTTTGATGGGTGGAAAGGGTACGAGCAAAGGGTTGGGTGTTACGTTCAGCAACAAATTCCAGCCTCAGTCCAACCGTCCACGTACTTCGCTTCGACTCAACTATTAGCCCAATTTTGCTGAGGGGATAAACAAAACCAGACTTTGCACACCCTTGACTTCTGGCCCCCACTAGCCAAGTAGCCGGATACGGGCCACAAATACAGCTAGAATCTTATCGGGAAGGATTTAGCTACAGTCACTTATCACCGAAGACTATTTTAGCATAACGAACCATTCCAGCACGAGCAATCGCCTCATTTACGGTCATGCCAAGCGTCGTACCTATGGAGTAGTGTATCATGCATCGCAATAAACCCTATAGCTTACTAGCGTCCGACTGTAACGGTCTCGGCTCTCCACGTTCAGGTTACATCGCAGTGGACCCACGCAGCCCTTTCTGGAGATGCACACCGGAAGGATCAGATCCCTGGATGCAAAAGACCGACCCTTGGATCTTTTGTCTTTAACCCTCGTTAGAAGAATATCTAACCCCTACTACTGCTAGTCCCACCGGAAAGGCCGCGGCCTGATAGTCAAACGAACTGCTTTGATTGACGGAGATCGGCTATTTTCTGCTTTTTGTGGATCAACGCGTGGCCAATCCCTTCCGTAGCTTTTGTCCCGTGCTTGTCCGCATGTGAAACTGTGAGCGTCAATATTGAAACCGTTACCGTCAATATTGAAACCATTGCCGTCAATATTGAAACTGTCAGCGTGAATAACACCAGCTAGCCATCGGTGTAGCCGAGCTCCAACTTGGCATTGAACACGTTTCCCAACTCCTGTGACCCATTGATGCTTACTGTCGCAGCAGACCCCACAACAAGACATCATTCAGCTGGCCCAGACTGCGACCCGTGCAGTCAGCAGCCTTACAGACCGCTGGGTAGATGTAGGCGGACATACAGCAGCGCTTCGGTGCCCACGGATGGTCACTGTATCATCGCCACGAACTCTGTATCATGTCGCTCCCAGAGAGCTACGCCCAGATCTGTAGGGACAATACGTTTGGCCCTACTGTACCTGGACTGGCAGAATGCCGCGGTGGATTCGACTTTACAGGTGGACATTATCCCTATGCAGTATCAAGCCAGGGGCCTAATTGACTTGTGAATAGTTACCTTTGAGGAAAGTATGTTGTCGCTCGCTCCAGCATGTCTGATCATTGTTATCATTCCCCTGAGGATATACTCGCTCTGGCCAAGGCCGACGAAGACTCGTGACTCTTGGTTGCTCAAGGTTAAACTGGTATGCAAATACCTGAATTCTCTGCATTTTATTCGTTTCAAGATTAACTAAGAAATCCATATAGTTCGGCTTTGTGATACTTGCTGCCCTTCATGCTTCTTTACTAGCCTTCTTGTCCAGTAGCCAAACATCCCATCGTGCCCTCCTCATATCATCGGGAACCTTTCAATTACTCGCCAGCAACTTGTTTGCCGCTTTGTCTTACTGGGAACATCGAAATGCCATTAGACCATCATTCATTCTGTCAGCCTTCTTATTCCTGACTGCATTACTAGATGCAGCCCGAGCCAGAACGCAGTCCCTCATTCCAGACAACGATGCAGCCGGAGGAATCCTGATCGCTCTTGTCGGGGTAAAGTTACTTCTTGTCCTAGTTGAGACTAAAGATAAAGCGAGTATCTTGCTACCTGAGTTCGCCAAGACCTCTGCAGAGCTTCGAAGTGGCCTCTTCTCGCGAGCTTTTTTCACCTGGATAGTTCCAGTGTTATATATGGGATTCAAGAGCGTCATATCTTCAGATGACTTACCAGCTATAAATGAGAGAATAGCATCGCAGACACTGACAACGAAGGTTGAGTCGCGATGGAAGAAGAGTCAGTACTGGCTCTTGTAGAGTTAACCGGTTTTACTTTCGCGTTCACATTGTCGCTAACCATGAACAGGAGTTTCAGTGGGAGCTCTTTCGCTCATGATCGATGTTCTTTTAAGCTTCCCGAAGGACCTCTGCATCGTGCTCCTTACCAACTTGCTCCAAGTCGGGCTGAACATCTGCCAACCATTCTTGATTCAGGAACTAGTGACTTTCTTGAAATCACCTAATCGTTCCATAAACGTGGGCTATGGTCTTCTTGGAGGATTCTTCTGTGTTTCCATGACCAATGCTGTAAGAATCTTCATGCACCTCGTTGTTCCATGAAGTGTAAGCTAACATGATGGCAAAAGCTGGTCATCCCTTGGGGTTTCCACTACGTTGGTCGTCTCATGGCCATGGCCCGAGGCGCGCTTGTCCCCTTGATTTACTCGAAGCTTCTGCAACTGAAAGGAAATAACGCCCATCAGATGACTGCCTTCACACTTGTGACTGCAGATGTGGAAACTATCGTCAACGATTCATGGAGATTATTGGAGCCATGTGCTCATCTTTTACAGATTGTGATTGGAACATACCTTCTCTATCGCCAATTAGGTGCAGTCTGCTGTGTCCCGATCATTGTGATCCTCTGTGAGTTCAGAAGAGCCTTTCCATTAAGCACTGCAACTTGAGGCCTGTTCACTTCGCTGACTATCTGTCGTAGTAATCTTCACACTTGTCGCTGTAGTAGGCTCCAAGATTGGTGGTCATCAATCCGCTTGGTTTGAGAAAATTGAAAAGAGAATTGACTTGACGAGCCATACCCTCAGCTTCTTGCATCCCGTCAAACTCCTTGGACTTTCCAGGATCATGGAGGAGAAACTCCACAAGAAGCGGGAAGACGAGCTAGAAACATCTCAGAAGTTCAGAGTCGTCAACTGCTCTGCGTTAGCATCCGGTATGAATGATCCATTAGCCAAATCCACACTTATCGTCTTTCTAACTTTCCTTATGACAGCTTCCGCTCCTCAGGCTTTAGCACCTCTCGTCACCTTTGGGGCATACTCGATCACCAAGATGGTTTCGGGTCAACCCAACTTTTCAGAAGCAACGGCTGTTACCAGCTTCTCCATTCTTAACCTCATATTGTCTCCTGCTATGCAGCTTCTCCTCGCCATCCCAATAGGAGCACAGGCGATTGGATGTTACGCGAGGATCCAAACCTTTCTCCAGACCCCTGAGGATCCTACCCCTTCGACAGCCAGAACCAGCAGTTCAGGCGTCACTGGTCCGAGTGTCAGTCAGAAGAACGTTGTAGAGCCTGAGTCGAGTGTTGCTCTAGAGCCTACCAAGCAACCTTGTGAGAAGATTGAAGTCCACCGCGACCTGAGAAATCTCCCTCCCATTCGATTCATGCCAAATGGGATTATTGCGATCACTGGGCCAAGCGGCTGTGGCAAGTCTACCGTTCTTCGAGAACTGCTTGCTTTTGAAAGCCAAGAGTTAGGTTCGTTCCCCTCAGGAGACATTGCTTACTGCTCTCAAACTCCTTGGATCTTCGAAGGTACCGTCCGCGATAACATTCTTGGTCAGTCTGAGGTGGACAACAGCTGGTACAAATCTGTCCTTCACAGTTGTGAACTGCGTGTCGATCTGGACAGTATGCCCAACGGCGACAATACTGAAGTTGGCAGCGGAGGATCGAAGCTGAGTGGCGGGCAGAAGCAACGCATTGTGAGTGGCTGTGATAACACACTTATGCAAGTCGAGACTAACATCAATATAGGCCATCGCTCGAGCTTTATACTCCAAAAAGAAACGAGCAATCCTCGATGATGTAACAAGTGCCCTGGATGGACATACTATGTCTTCTCTGATAACCAATCTCTTCAGTGAGAATGGAATTATTCGCTCCCAAAGGATGTCTGTGATTGTAGCAACCCACTCCGTCCAGATTTTGCGCCTAGCAAATCAGGTCTTGCTCATGGACCACGATGGTCAAGTCATCGACTCAGGTTCATACGAAGAACTCGTTACGAGACAGGAATATTTCTCGCAACATCAAACTGCAAACTCTCCACAATCTTCCTCCTCCCATGAAGAACTCCCAGAGCAGATAAGAGAGCTTGAGACTAGTCGAGAAGAGTACGAAGCTCGACTCCAAACCAAGGTCGACGATCTGCGCCGAAAGGAAGGAGATTGGAAATCCTTCACTTACTATCTTGGTGCTATGGGATGGCTCAGCTTCAGTATCTTCGTTGCTGGGATGGCTATTTATCTAGTACTTAACGCAATCTTTGGTGTGTGGCTGGTGTGGTGGGGTGAGGATACGGATGGTAACCGTGGTCTTGGCTACTGGCTAGGTCTTTACGCTACCTGGGCCATATTGATCACCCTTGGTATGCTGGTAACACCTATGTAAGTCTCCTGAAGAAGCCTTGCCGATGGCCTTGTGTTGAATCGTGCTGACTTCCATTAGTTTCTTCTTTACCAAACTGGCGTCTAAGGCGTCGCATGTCATGCACGCTGACTTGTTGACCGCCACTATGAGGCAAGCATCCTGCCCTTTGATGAGATGTAGTACCTAGAACTGTTGCTAACATCACCTTTGCATAAGGGCTCCGATGTCAATACTCTCAAGCAAAGAGGACACAGGGTCTCTTGTGAACAGGTAAGTCCAAGCGTTACACAGCCACATTTATCCTTTATGATAACAGTCATCGCAGGTTTAGTCAGGACATCCGGTTGTGTGACTGGCAATTGCCATTCAATATTCTGTTGACATTGATGGGTCCGTACATTCTATGAATCCCATGGTTCTGGCAAGCTAACTTCCTAATTTTGTAGCTCTTCTCACATGCCTAGCAAGCATTGGTGTCGCTATCGCGGCTGTCCCATACTTGGCCATAGGTGCACCAGCAATCGCTGTTGTTCTGTATCTACTTCAGCTACTGTATTTGCGCACTTCCAGGCAGTTGCGGCTGCTCGAGTCAGTTTCCCCTTTCCACTTCAACATTTGTTAGTCACGAGACTGATTTTTCCACCCTCTGTCGTGCAGGCTCGAACAAAGGGCACCCATCGTATCCTTGTTCCTCGACAGTATCCAGGGAATAACCACAATTCATTCTTTTGGCTGGAGTCCAGCCTATGTCCAAAAGAGCTACTCACTCTTTGACTCATGTCAAAAGCCCCTGTATACTCTTTTCTGCGTTCAACGCTGGCTAATTCTTGTCCTGTCTCTCATCGCCACCGGTACAGAATTGGTCGTCATTGGAGCTGCCATAGCTCTTCGAACAAAGGTAAGCGCCGGCTTAGTCGGCCTAGCTGTTGTTCATGTTACGACACTGGCAAAATCCCTCAGCGACCTCGTCATGCAATGGACTGATATGGAAACTTCACTGGGAGCTGTTTCGCGTATCTACAGATTCTCACGTGAGACTCCACGGGAAGAACAGTTTGATGAAGGGTCTTCAAACCTGCTTGAAGGCTGGCCCTTGACTGGTAGCATCACTTTTGAGAATGTTAGCGCGACTTATGAGGAGGTGAGAAAAGACTTGGATACTACCACGCGTGTAGAAAGCACTCCAAAACTGGCCTTGAACAGCATTTCGTTCACCATCAAACCTGGTGAGAGAGTTGGTATCTGCGGTAGGACTGGCAGGTAAGCTTTCCTGATCTACTTCCTATCGTCACGTTTGGCTGACATAGCTCCAAAACTACAGCGGGAAGAGCAGCCTCATGGCAGCACTCTTACAAATACTGCCTTGCTACCAGGGCCGAATCTTTATTGACGGTACCGACCTCTCGGCACTCCATCCCGAAGATGTTCGATCAAAGCTTAATTATGTAACACAAGAGCCGTTCTTATTTGATGGAACCATGCGAGAAAACTTGAACGCCTGGAACTCTCCCGTCGCCGACCAAGAGATGACTATGGCTCTAGAGAAGGTCAACCTGTTGAAGAAGGTCACTTCCCTTGGAGGACTGGATGCTTCATTGACCCGTGGTTCATTTTCACACGGCGAGAGGCAACTGTTCTGCCTCGCTCGAAGCCTCCTTCGAAGCAGCAGCATCTTAATTCTAGACGAGCCCACTGGACAGTAAGTCACCCAGTCTTGAAAGCACGAGGTCGCAGTCATTCTAATACGAAAACAGTATTGACCCGGTCACGGATGTTACCATTCAAGAAGTCATTAGGGATGGGTTTCCTGGCCGAACCATGATCATGATCGCTCACCGCTTGCGAACTTTACTTGAGTTCGATACTGTTGTTGTGTTGGACCATGGAAAGGTTACCGAAAGCGGACCACCAAAGTCTCTTCTGAATGACTCGACTTCTGCGTTCAGTGCGCTTTATCATGCCGTTGAAGGTCCAGCAGCGAAAAGAGGCTGATGATTGTGTATAAACTAGAGCTACTTCATGCTGCTCCTAATACTTCTAGTTCCACTCTGAGAGTTCTGATAAAATGTTAATTTGTAATGGAACTTTTGTATTAACTGACCTTGACATGATTTTGATCACAACGAAGTCGCCAAGGTGCTTTTCATCATGCCTGATTTATCACTGATTGTGTCAGTTAGAGTCAATTCATACTTATTCTTCACTATCACAATCTACAAACTATCTTGTAAGGCTATTCTTGTTTAATGTAATTTATGCTTTGCGTCTCTAAAGTAAATGAGAGGACTGCGTCAACAATAATAAAGATCACGACTGCTATTATTGTTCATATAGCAGTTGTTAGCTATCAACAGGATCTCGTCCCTTCAAGTCATTCCGCATCCACGTTGTTCAGCACTCTTTTCAGCTGAGTTTACCCTAAAGGACTTTGTCATTGGTGCGTAAAGATCCCAGCAACGTAACGCTACCGAGCCTCCCACATCACGGTTCGCTTAATTGACGTGTCTTGGCGACAGGGCCTCGGCAAGTAAATCTAGCCAGGAACACCCATGTACCGTTATATTTGCCGGAAATCCGCAAGCAATAGTGGGCTTCTAAGCTTAGTGCTTACTTGACTGATCACCCCTGAACCATGTACATCATTAGTTAGCAGACCAGATCTAGCCGCTTAAAGTAGCCGCTCAACCCCTGCTTATGCATTTAAGCCGTGTAAATTCTCTCGCGCCCACCCTCAATGAAAGGAGTAGGTCCGAGACATCAGACTCACCGCTAAGCGGCAAGACACGATGTGACTGTGACTATGCACCGGATTTCGTTATTAACGTTTATTATGCATTATCAGTGCAGTGCCTAGAATGCCTAGCAATATGATCACGACATGTGGATTTGGCTGAGCCGAGGCAAGGCTTGGACTCAAAGATTATGCAATGCAGGCGGAGTGTGTCCGATAACATGATGATTGGCTCTCGAACGCTATAGTTGACGTGCCGTCCTGATCTACGCGCGCACGAGAAGCTCAGCTTCAAGCCATTCATCCATTCAGTATCTCCTATTTGTTCGCAAGGCCATTTTGATAAGGCACACTCGAAGAGGTCTCGAACTGTACACGAAACCTTTCACACAGCCCCTGCACTAAAGGTCAACCCAATGCAGCCGCGAATCGACCTCCATTGCCACGCTGTGGCTCCAGGGTATCGCCAATATGCTATCGATAACGGCCACGAGAAGCCTGATGGCATGCCTGCTCTCCCCGTACGTGACCCGTTATTTCCAGGGCTGATCACCACACACGGTCCATTGATTACTAACATTACCTCATACATATAGCAATGGAGTCCTGAGCAGCATATTGCCCTTATGGATAAGCTGAATATTACCATATCTGTATTGAGTATCACCTCACCAGGCACACACTTGACGCCGAGTGACGACGGCAATGCAGCACGTCTGACTCGTCAGGTTAATGAGGAACTTTCTGCTATCTGCAAACAACATCCGTCGCGCTTTCGCTTTTTTGCGTCGCTACCTTTGCCGCTTGTCGATGAGTCCATCGCCGAGATCGACTATGCGTTGGACAAACTTGGGGCCCTAGGCTTTGCGGTTTTGTCAAATGCAAACGGCGTGTATCTAGGCGATAAAGAGCTTGATCCTGTTTTTGCGTATCTGAACACTCGCAAGACCGCATTGTTCATCCATCCGACGACATGCAACATTCTTGCCCCTCTAGGGTCAAATGCTCAACCACAAATGCAAGCAGCCACGCCACTTGAGAAGTATCCTCGACCAATGATGGAGTTCATGTTTGACGAGACTCGTGCCATTGCGAATCTACTTCTCTCCGGAACTGTTGCTAGATCCCCAGATATCAAGTTTATCATGTCTCATTGTGGCTGCGCACTGCCTTCCATGCTTGATCGCATTGGTTCGTTCGCGACTCTGATATCAGGCGCAGAAAGTCAGACTGCTGAGTTCCAGAGGTTGCTGCGGGAGAAATTCTTCTTTGATCTTGCTGGGTTTCCTTTGCCTAATGCTATCCATGGCCTCCTTAGGATTCTGGGTGAGGGAGGAGAGAAGAGGTTGGTGTATGGGACAGACTATCCGTTCAGTCCCGAAAAGTTGGTGGTGGGCTTGGCAGATGTCATGGATAAAGGATTGGAAGATATATTTGGCGAAGCTCGACGGAACGACGTGTATGTAGAGAATGCGAGAAGGCTTTTGGGACTGTGAATATTGTGATGATAAATATTTTGTGTATAAAAGATATTCAACCATAGCATACACCTGGATGAAACTACGATTGCAAACTTGCTTCTTTGAAATATTGGTGATGTTTATAGGTCGGTTTACCTTCTTTGCCGCTGAATTTCAAACTCCTGATAACTTAAAGAAGGAAGCTATATACTAACTATTACATATTGGTTCTGACAAAAACAGTCTACTAGGAAAAAGTTCTCCAGACCACGTCAATTTACGAAATCCTCAAAGAATGGAACCGGCACCCGGCACATGGTCAATCAAAAGCATACCAGCCCCAAAGGCAGCGGCAGCCTCGATATAGCCCGCCGTTGCCGTCATGATAACAGGTCCAATATTCTGCCAAGTCTCCGAATCCATCCAAGCTGGCCTCTCCTCTCCTCTGCACATAGCAGTGTACAAACCCCGGCCAACAAACCACGAGACGGGTGAGTGAAGCAGATACGCGGCGTAAGCATAGCGAGGAGACCACAGCCTCTGCTTTCCTGGTTGGTTGTAGTTCTGCTCCCAAAGAGACATGAAAGCAGGTCCAACCGTCGCAAAAGTGAATTCATTCCAGAGCGCGAAGAGTGCTGCGTCTGCAGTCCATCCCGACAGTTGCATGCCGGCTTCGGCAGGGGGGCTCGTATCCTTCTCATCATCCTCTTTCTTACTGGCCTTTCTGCTTCGTAGAAAGCTGGGGATCAAAACAACTGGTATCAATGCCAAAGAGATAGCACTGGCCTTGGCCATGGACAGCTTGCCAAGCGGACCAGACTGTTTCTCATACAAGCTCGACATTCGCGACTTGCCCAAAACCGAAGCCATGTAGCCCAGCACGTAGCCGAAGATGTGCTGGGGTAGGAAATACGGCTGCACATGGATGACGGGGAGAGACGCGCCCATAGGAAACTTGGTGCTAACCAAGAATCTGGTTCCAGCAATTACCAGCCATCCCCAGCGACACATGTGCCCGTAGATCTTGGCGACGCTGAGAAACTCTGCAGAGCCAGCTCCCTTAGTCTTGAACAGGCGCAGACAGCGCGTAAGGATAACAGCGCAGAGGTCGAAGACAAGCAGCGTCATCGTGTACCAAACAGTCCCGCCTCCAGGTTCCTTCCAGCCCTCATGGTCAAGCACCGCCTTCCAATAATCCTTCAAATGCTCACTAAGATTGCCGGGGCGTGTAGCGATCTTTTGAAGCGGTTCAAGGAAGATGGAATAGAGAAACGCAGGCAGACCCAGCCTCAGCAGTTTACTCTTGACGAACTCCTTCCATGAGCCCTTGGAGAGTGACTTGGCTGTCAAGTTGCCCGAAAGCCAAAAGAATTGTCCAAGGCCATAGGCGTAGTGGAAGGCGACGTAGGGCAATACAATTGGCGATGTTTTTGAGAAACTTCCTGGGTGATCCGCTGTACCGCCGCCGCCGTAAGCTGCTCCTGTGTGATTGATGATGACAATAGTTGTCATGACCGCCCTCAGATTGTCGAGCCAGTATTTCCGGCCCTTGGGCCCAGAAGGCTTGGATAGACTCATCTTGGTAGACGATGCCCGTGAGTCGTGCTCAAACGGTAAGGGAGGATTGTCGCGATGATTCGAGCACCACTCACTCGCTTGGAATGAGTGGGTTGGAGCGAAGCTTTGCCGGTCGTGTTCTAAATCAGGGGCAGACGGCCGAGGGAGGGAAGGGTACAGTAGCCTCTGAAGACCGGTCAGCGTTGCACGGATGCGCATGCATTATCGGCTTCCACAATTTGCTGCGGGGGATCAGATCCTACCCGCAGCCCGTCCGGGCTGTGCTCCGGATACGATCTCCATAGATGTTAGGTGCACGCCCAACCCGACCCTTGTCTGCAGACCCGCCCCAAGCGTTCTATGCGCCGGGCTAACCCCCCAATTCCACCGTCAAGGCGTTCGTTATACTAATCCATTTGGGAAACTCCTTCGGTCCCTTCTCTACCTCAAATTTCACATGACATGCTCGTGGGACCAGGAACCTTCCCACCTTGGAATCCGCCCTCACCAACTGTAAAGTCCCTTGTCTCTCCAGGTGCTGATAGGTTCAATCGCCACCACCACCAACATATTCCATCTTCTTCATCAGTATAATCCACTATGGCTGATCAAACGAAGCCTCTACTTGTTATGACCTGTACCCCGGGTGCGGGTCACGTCAATCCTATCACCACAATTGCGAAAGTGAGTCAGAAACAACCCAAGCTCTCACTCCATGGTTTATGCTGATTGGTCGTTAGGCACTTATGCTTGATGGCTATCATGTTACAGCTGTCTGTGCTAGTGGCTACAGGAAGCGTTTTGAAGATATCGGGTGCGATTATGTCGCCATTCAAGGTTACGGAGACTATGTTGACGAGGACCGCGAGTCCAAATGGCCTGAGAGGGAATTGATGGAACCTGGGCCAGCACAGCTTGCCTGGACCCTTGAGCAAAGCTTTATCAAAGTCATTCCAGACCAGCTTGAGGCAGTTCAAAAGGCCATCACCAAGCTCAGGGAAGAGAACCCCGGCAAACCTGTTGTGTTGCTTAATGAATCTGCATACGCAGGCTCGCTGCCGCTACAAAGAGGTGCACGAGGAGCAAAGCCAGACGCTTTCATCGGCATTGGCATCAACCCTATCTCTATGACCAGCGCGGATCTTCCTCCGTTCAACTCGGGTTTACCGCTTCCGACCTCGCCGGAGCAAAAGGCCCAGTATGCCATGGGGTGGGAAATGATGAGGACTGTGTTTACCGGTCCTTTTGCGCTGTTCAACAGTATCCTGAAAGATCATGGAGGTGAACCAGACGATAAAGTCTTCTTCAACGATGCACCCTATGTTTGGCCAGACCGCTTTCTGCAGATGTGTCCGCCTTCGATGATGTATCCCAGAAGCGATGCACCCCCAAGTCTTCGATTTGCCGGCGGAATGCCCAAGCTTCCAAAAGCCAATACGTCAGCAGACAAGCCGGCTTGGTGGGATGAGGTTGCAAACAATTCATCCGGTAAAGACATTATTTTTGTCTGTCAGGGCACTGTTCGCATGGATTACAAAGACATCGTCATCCCAGCGATAGAGGCACTCAAGGATCGACCAAACACCCTGGTGATTGTTGTCCTAGGCAAGCGTGGAGCGGCTCTCGATTCAAGCACCGCTATTCCTGAGAATACCCGGGTGGTTGATTACCTTACCTACGATGACATTCTTCCACTAGCCTCAGTATTTGTTGGCAACGGCGGTTACGGAGGAGTGCGTGCTAGCCTTGCCCATGGAACACCTTTAGTGGTTGCAGGGGAGAGCGAGGATAAGGCTGAGATGTCCGCCATTATAGAGTGGGCTGGTGTGGCTGTTAACCTCAGGACAGGAAGCCCAACAAGTGAGGCTATTCGGGCTGGAGTTGATCAGGTGCTGTCCGATCCTAAATACAAGGAGGGTGCCAAACGAATCCAAGCGGACATGGATGCCTCAGATCCTATTAAAGTCATCACGGACAACATCAATGAGGTACTTGCTGGTGTCAAGGCATAAAAGGTTGGAAACAGACATCTCGCGGCATACAAGTAGTTAGACCTAAGACCTTGATCAATAGAATAGCATTCGTCTGAAACTATATACTGATGAGTTCCCAGGTATTTATGTGCATGGAAACAAGCTTTAGTATGGAATACCAACTCACATCCACATATACATGCCTCTTCCGTTCTTCTATATACAATTTGTACAATCATTGTGCAACCGCCACAGAAAAGTGACACCGGCACATTGTAACCAAAACATCTTCTAAGCTTCTATTCCTGAGGGCCTCGAAACTCGGAAGTCAAGTTAAATAGTGGCTAACTAATCGCCGGCCTACCGTATAGGATCTTCCCTATAGTATTGAAGTCATTGTAAGGCTAGACAAGATGGTAGAATGATTTTGCCGATGCGTAAGATAATATGTCTGTTACTATTAATATCTTGTGCATATGTGTATAACTTGTTAAAACTGTTTAAGTACTATCCAGACTATGTAATAAGGTTGTAGTTTAGTATAAGCTTACACAAGAAATAAAGTTCTGACACAATAAGATCTGATACCATGGGGTATATGCATCGCTTGCATAACCTTTTCAGCTTCCCTAGTGAGGAAGCCCTCCTTTACAGGATAACTCTCTCCATAGGTGCGCGAGATTATGTCTCGGCCTTAGGTGGAAACAGCACCGGCGTCGCGTAAGATCCTTATTAACGCGGAATCACGCTCAGGAAGAATAACGCTCGGGACGGAAGTTCCTCCTCGAATCATGAACTGTGGTTGTATGACGACCTTTGACGGGATGGAAGTCTGTTCGTGATTGTTTAGTATCACTGTAGTAGGGTAAAAGGCTTGATGTCACCAAACCCTGAGAGCAAGGGGAACACCGTGCAATGGCCCGCTTAGTTTACTATTCCCTCTAAAACTCTTATCGAGTTCTTTAGCTCTCTGAAGACCGTCTTCGTAGAGTCAGTCTATTAAACAGTTGACCTGGATTGACGTCAGTCAACCCTCAAACGGAGGGTGTTACGATCACTAATTCCTGGGCAATGACAGTGCGCGCAACGGAAGCCTCCAAAACCTGCACTGCCGTCAAGTCGTAAGGCTCAGTATGTCTCAATATCTCGAAGGTCGTGAGACTAGTAATCTTGAGCTTTGTATGGGTCAAATTGCTACATGTTTGAGGCACTCTTGTTATGTCTTTTAACGATTGATAGTTATCTAGGTCCAGCCGCCATTGGGCAAGAATGAAGTCCAACACTTCAGCTTGAGCTGCTTTGGAAATTACTTCCCACGACATGGTGGTCATAGGGGAAAGTAATGATGGTGATTGTCTCTACTGGTGATATCAATGACAATATCAGACGTGGAAGCTTTCTTGGAGGAATCATGGATAACGTTATGTAGACCAAAAGCTGTTAGTCACGGTAGCCAGGGCCTGATGACGAATTCTGAATTGACGTGCACATGTAGCATCCACATGCAGGGGATCATAGGATACTGCTGAGCTTGAGACCATCCCAATTGGTTGATCTCATGACATGCGACTCGATGTGGAGTCATAACCGGAGCATTTGAAATGCTCAATATTAGCTGTGGCACGGGGTTTTGCCAGCCTTTCATGGAATGGTGCGATCGTCTCATGCCTGATCGGTGACAAGATCGACAGTGAATTCGACATTAGTAATCTTGTTCACAAGGAATTAAGTGGATATGATGTTGGTGATAGGACAGGTCTAGTATCCACTATACGCTGTTGGTTAACAGAACTGAACCAACAAGGCAATTAAATGCTTGATAATCAGGTCTAGATAGAATGTAATTAATATCAAGGGACATCACCTTCAGCTCGACTGCGTAAAAGTTAAAGGCTGTTAACATCGGCACTACGACACTTCACTATAACTCAACAGCCATGACTTACGAAATAATTGACAACGTCGCTGCCGAGGGAGCTCCCTACTACACACCAGCTCAAGACCCTCCAGCAGGTACACAGACCAGCGGCTCAACCAAGCTGTTCTCACCCATCACCATCCGCGGCGTAACATTCCCAAACCGGTTATTCCTTGCGCCTCTCTGCCAGTACTCAGCTAAAGATGGCTACGCTACTGATTGGCATTTGACCCATCTGGGCGGTATCATCCAGCGAGGACCTGGGCTAGCCATGGTTGAGGCCACTGCCGTCCAAAAACACGGTCGCATCACCCCTCAAGATCTTGGGCTGTGGGAAGACGGTCAAATCGATCCATTGAAGCGCATCGTCACGTTTGCACATAGCCAGAACCAAAAGATTGGTATCCAATTATCCCACGCAGGTCGCAAGGCCAGCTGAGTCTCTCCATGGCTCAGTGTCAATGCTGTCGCTGCCGAAGAAGTCGGTGGATGGCCATATAACATCGTTGGTCCGTCGGCGACTGCCCAAGAGGAAGGCGTCAATCCAGTTCCCAAAGCATTGACAAAGAAGGATATCGAGCAATTAAAGACTGACTTTGTGGATGTGTCAAAAAGGGCTATCAAAACTGGTTTCGATGTTATCGAGATTCACTCCGCACATGGATACCTGCTGCACCAGTTTCTGAGCCCTGTCAGTAATCAGAGGACGGACAAGTACGGAGGTAGTTTTGAGAACCGAGTCAGGCTCTTGCTGGAAATCGTTGACCTTGTTCGGGCTGCTATTCCTGAATCAACACCTCTGATCGTTCGCATTAGTGCGACTGATTGGTTCGAGTACGACTCTAACCCGAAGAAAGAGTTTCCGGAAAGTTGGACACTAGAGCAGACTGCACGCCTCGCCCACCTCCTACCCGAATACGATATCGACTTGCTTGATGTCAGTTCAGGCGGCGTGCATCCCAAGTCCGCTATCGCTATCAGGTCCGGCCCTGCGTACCAGGCAAATCTTGCCAAAGACGTCAAGAACGCTGTGGGTGACAAACTGCTTGTGTCAGCCGTTGGCGAAATAAAAACGGGCGCTCTGGCTGGGGAAATCTTGCAGTCAGGCATTGATATTGTGAGGGCAGGTCGTTGGTTCCAGCAGAATCCTGGCTTGGTTCGAGCGTTTGCTGACGAGCTGGGTGTGGAAGTCAAGATGGCTAATCAGATTGACTGGAGTTTTAAGGGTCGCGGAAAGGGAAGGAAGAAAAGTTCGCTATAGAGGACAGGTATTTGCAAGAAAACCCGAGGCCGTGTTACAGAAGTTGCGCTCCAATAGTCGATAATGAAAACTTGCTGGCTGCAATGACACAAAAGTTCACTGAAAATGAGGTTTAATTAATATTAAATTATTAATGAATGGTTGCCGACAGGCTATGATATACGCTAATGATCTGCTCAAGCAGCAGTAAAACTAGTCGCCTCAGTATTCTGGGAAGTGGTTGTCGCAGAATCCTGATCGGCTGGCAGAGCGGCATTTCCCACGGTATCACAGTCATGGCAATCATAGCAATCAAGATCGCTCCACCAGAAGGACCACTCCACGCCAATGTCAATACCCTCAGTACCAAGCTTATAAGTCGACAAAGCGCAAGTGTAACCGCCTTCTACACCCTCAGTGGTGTCGAGACCAAAGGCCTCACAGTTTTGCTCCTGGCGACACAACAGAGCACAATCTTCCATCGTGTTCTGTCTCTGGTTGCTTTGACGGGTGCGGCCCCACCATCCGTTCTTCTTTACGCCGTAGGCATTGCAGGTTCGCTGGACAGGTGGCTCGACATCGCCATCACTTTTGGGCCAGTGGTCCAGGATACCAGGGAGGGAAACCTTCTGTGTGGGAAGACTCTTCTGGGCTTTGCAGTATCCGGGTGGTGAGATACCTCGAGGACAAGCCTTGGCAGCAGATGTAGTGGTTGGAGATTCCGTAGTAGTGGTCGGGTCTTGGTGGTTGGGATTGGCTTCAGTGGTGGTTGGCTCCGCAGCCTGAGATGTGCGCGTCTTGAAAGTTGTGGGTGTGTCAGGGACTGACTTCCCAGGAGCCTTGCAGGTCATCTCCGGAACAGTAACCTGGTCGTTGGTAAGAAGAGCGTACGTAGAAAAGCCCATGTTCTTTCCGCAAGCAAAGCAGCCGATATCAGAGAAGTATTCACTACCTCCTTCCTCAGTAATCTCGTTGGTAGTTCCAGCGTAGAGCTTGCAGTTCTTTTGCTGCAGAAGAGAGTTGTAAGAGAAAGACTGGCAATCAGCATACATGGCACACATATCTCTGCACTGATCACCACCACCGCAAGGCTGGACTGTCAAGGTAGCAAAGCTCTCAGCGCAAGACTTGAGTGTTCCCTTGCGACGAAGACAGCCGCTGTTAGGTGTACTAGCCATCTTGTTGATACAGACGCTCTCTTCGGGATAACTAGGGCAGGGCTTCTCAATGATACAGCTGCGGTCATAAGAGGTGAACTGAGTACCCGTGTTACCCTTTGGAATATCGCTCAATGAGGTGGCAATGAGACGGCACTCGTTGGCGCAGTTGCTATTGTAGCTCCACTCGAAAGACATGCAGTTCTCGTCAGCGAGACACAAAGCAGCGCAGTCTTCCTTCTGGTAGTTGCTGCTCGTAAATCTGCTGTATGCGCCGGCACTGTTGTAAGGTTGCATGCCGCAGCCTCGACCGGCAATGGAGGATGACCCAACATTGGCACAAACTCGGCTGACGGCACCCTCTGGCTTCAGTGTTGAGGTCTCGCGCGATGAAGAGCTTCCAGATGTAGTAGGGGTTGTCTCGGCACCAGTTTGCTCTTCCACGTCGGCGGTAGTTGTGTGAGATCCCTGAGTCTGGGTGTCGCCTGTCTCAAGTCCATTAGACTGAGTTTCTGTAAGGGAAGGGTCCTGCGACGGTGTCCCTGTATGTGTGGCCGATTGTCCATCAGTCTCAGTACCAGCTTGGGTCGCAGACTGAGTACCGCTCTCTGTGTTGGGCTCAGCGGGGGTCTGGCTGCTGGCCCGGGTTCCAGTTTGAATGGAAGCCTGGCTGGTAGTCTCGGCACCAGTCCTGGTACCGTCTTGCTCAGTCTCTGTGGTCGCAACACCACTACTGATCGACTCCTTGGTAGGGGTGCCAGTAGGCTGGGAGTTTGAGTCCTTAGTCCCGGGGGTAACATGTTCTGTGGTAGCATCGGAGCTCTGGACATGAGTCGGGAGAACTGGAGGCACCGAAGTACTCTCGTCATTTCTCGAAGTCGTTGCCTCCACTGCAAGAGAAGAGGTAGTGATAGCGCCAGAGTTATCTGAACTACCACCAAGATCAAGAGGGAAGTCGTTGATAGTCTGAGGCGTGACTTGGTTGGACATGAAGACAGAGTCGACATAAATTTGAGCCGCGCCGCCGAACAAACAGTTCATAGAGACAGACAGAGATGCCGAGCGCTGCGCCGCGGTGGCTTGCTCGAGGACCATACCCCACTGAGCGCTAGCTCCATTGCTGAGGATCCAAGTCTGAAAGAAGCTCTCGCCACCAAGAGAAGCAGTCAATTGACAGAGATCCAGAGTCGGGGCAGTGATGACAAGGTAGAAGAAGCGAACCGTGTATGGCTTGGTCAAGCTCAACTGCTCGAGCGCTTGAGCGACGCCAACAAAAGAGCCAAGGCCTCGCTTCTTATCAGTGTTGCTAGCCTTCAACGATAGACAACCCGAGTCTTGGCTTCCATCACCCTTGTAACCAGGTCCAATGAGGATCTCTGCATCGCCATCAACAGTGAAGCCTGGAACGCCACCATCGGGAGGAATGACAGAAAAGTCGCCGCCAGTGACGACGCTCTTGATAACCTTAGAGCTGGGCTCTTGAGTCTCCGAAGTCGTTGCTGCTGATGTCGTCGTGTCCGAAGGAATAAGGTTGGTCGTTGCAGAAGTGAGGTGAGAAGGACGAGGCTTGCAGACACTTGCAGCAGCCAGGTCAATTGTGCCGCTAAGGGCCAAAGCCGCTAGGGCGACAATGGAACGCATCGTGTAAATTAATTCCTAATTCCAAGAAACTGAAAAGAGTGGATGTGAGGATTAACGCTCACGGAGAGTAATTAAGGTGTCCAAGATGAGAAGAAAGAAACTCTTAGCAAACTCCTAGCAAGTCTTCTAGTTATATGTAAACACTCCCTCCAACTCCGGCTACACGGCATATGGCAATAGCTACTCATGGCCCCTGATTTCAAGCGGACTCACGATAGTTTGCTTGTGGCTTGCGAATAGTTCAATCTTCAGCATATTGTAGGTGGTCCTATTTGGTCGTTCAGCTCAATCTAAAAGACCGTTACGGCATGGCGCCCGAAGAAAAAAAAAAAAGGGTCCAGATAGCGCAATCAATTATTTATCACGCTTGAAGGGTCCTGTTCTCAATCGTAACTCATGCCATGTTCACTCTGTGGCAGCATCCAGAAACGGAAAAAATTGTTTTCCTCCAGCGATCAATAGAATTAGCCGGAGTAAGATGATTTGCGATATTGTATTCATCAGTCTCCATCTAATTGGAATTTCTTCAGAATGCAGGAAGCTATGTTTTAGCTATTCGGCTTGGTAACAATGATCCTTGATCCGCTCGAGAATCTAGAACCTCAAAGGGTCACGCCTCTTGCGATAGCGCCCTGACTAAGTCATTCATTTCTGGTCTAGGGCTGAGACCCCTGAAAATAGGCAGCTCGAGACAGGAAGACCCTCATTATCGGTAAATGAGATTTCCATAGCGCATTGTCACTGATAAGCCTTCTGCCAGTGTGAAAACGCCGCGGGTACCAGAGAAACAGAACAACTAGTCAGCCACTCCTTGCGTTCAAACTGAGACAGTAAGCCATACCGAGGGTAGAGGACATCCAGAATAGTTTTCACCATCCATATCTCCAACAAACCAGTGAGTGTAAGAAATTCGTGGTCTTTATGGTATCATTCAAGCACTATTCCATACAGCCAGTGCATCGAGGAGTCAGATGCTTTGGCCAGTGAGATAGCCCGGCTTCGCACTATGCCAGTCCTGGAGTAATTATCAAGAACAGTATATTTGCGTCATTACTGTGAATAGCTTATTCAGGATATCCGGGGAAATGAACGTTTATGCTAGCATTATAATTCTCAGAGCATTTCGGTAACATGCATGAGCCATGTTTCCTGTTGCATAAAACATTGTGGTTAAACAAGAGGCGTGATACAGCGGAATGCAGTGGAGTGTATTGTAATGTTAATGATGAAACTCGCATTCAGGAGACTGTGATTAGTTGTCTTCAACTATGGTTCTGACTGCTAAGAGTCTCAAATCCGGAACCTTCCTAGGTGCGATTTTACGTGTAAACTTGGACGGTCAATCACTGCTCGATACTGGATCTGGTCAGTTAGTTTCGTGTATAACTCGGCAGTGATATTCCTGCGGGGTCATCAGAGGTTCACTACAGAGAAGGAAGGTAGGAATATCAATTCCATCAATCGGCATGGCACATCAAAGATGAAACTACTTACCCCTCTCACCACATGCTTAAGATACCAAGGATAATTCACATGCGGCGCCGACGAAGCGCAAACATAGTCGCATTCCTCGGCCGGTCGAGTGATTCCGTCGGCCGATCGCCCGTTTTTGGTCCCAATCGCGATGGTCTGAAGATCTGCAGAGGTCGCAGTACCCCATGGGGAAATATTCCCGGCTTCCATTGGTCGAAGAGCGAGAGAGAATCCGGCATTGATGCTACGCGAGCACGGCAAGGCGGCATTTTGGAAGAATTATTTGAAAGAGGACAAAGGTTCACTTGAGACGTAACATGCACAATAGACGGGGAGACTAAGTATAAATACCATGGAAATTCCCGTCAAGCTACTAACACAATGAACTAGACAAACAATCCATACTTTACCAATCACTCTTCATTAAACCAAGCACAAAGCACTATCCAAAATGCAATTCTCCACTTGCTCTATTGTAGCCGCGCTTATCGGCACTGCCTTTGCTCTTCCCCAGGCTGCGCCTACTGATTGCCCCGAGACATCTGCTATCCCTACCTGCGGTGTAAGTCAAGTCAAGTCTGAAGCGAAAGCAATAAGAGCTAACGACGCCTTATAAGGCTCCTTGCATCACCTCTGCAGCTTCTGCTGTTGGCTGTAGTGACATCGCTTGTCAATGTACCAGTTCTGACGCGATTCAATCTTCGGCTCTTGGCTGTGTCGTTGGTAACTGCGGGATTGACCTGGCCCTGTCCGTTCAAGCTGCTGCCGCTGCCGTCTGCACAGCTTGCGCTTAAGAAAGAATTGTTTGAATAGCTAAAGGATAGTTGAGCGTCGTTCGCTATGGCTTACCCCAAGTATTGGACTATCACTCGCTCAATATAAGCATTTTGTTCCGGCCTGAAAGCCATGGCTATACAAGCTTGTCCACAGTGAAACTATGTGATCCACTCTCAGTTAGCAAATTACATGTGATCATCCCAGGGGATCCTCATTTTACAACCTCGACAGCCTCGTCTTACTGGCCCACTATGGGCTTGAATTACCAAGTGATTCGTCTTTAGTGAAAGAGGTGGTAAAGAACTTAGCAGTAATCATTTTCACATTTAGGTCTCGTGCATTGCGACAACAAGCTAAATTTCACTTGTCTACTCCTTGTTTTTCCTCGTTTTGCGCTTCTTCCTCTTCTTTTGCAGTGACATGACAGGACCCTTTTGTGCTCAAATAAACTCCGGCTTACAGTGAAGAGGCTGCTGAATATAACCTAGGGACGCAAGTTTGGGTTAGCACAAGCCGAAAAGTCGAATCACTCGACCTCCCACTGCATTCTTATAATAGAAGCCTTTCTCTGGAGCAGGCAAACTACTTAGCAGCTACTGAAGTCATACAAGCTTTTCGTTTAAAATCAATGAAGTCGTCCGTTATCAATCTTATATCGTTCCACACTAGTCGTGGGCGGTCCATTAATGTAAGGTTTCCTTGACCTCCAAGCCTAGTGGGCAGTCATCCTATCACCCGCTTGTGCTTCAGAACTGCTCCAGAGCAGCTATATTTAAAGAGCATCTTAGTCGATTTCTCCCTGAGATGAACCAAGCTCATCTTCTTGTAGCACATGGTCTCTCTCAAACATCAACGTAGTATGCCCGGAAACTTAAAGCCGGTTATCTCTATCGGCTCTAAGGCACAACAGAGCTGCTTTTTTTATACACGAAGCGACGTTATTATTAAATAAATAAAAATGAGACTTTCCCTCGATCCTAATCTTACATTAAATATAGCAACGTGGTCTCTCGTAAAAACGCAACGTTCGCGACATACTTCAGTGACAATTCTGTAATGGAGAGCAACGCCGTAGCGTCCTGCAGCCAAGGCTCTGGTATATACTTTAACTAACGTCTCCGAAGCGATGGTATCAGTAACGTGTTTCGAAATCGTACGAGAAGTATAAGGCTACCCTGTTCCAATGACTACGTTGGTGCGAAAAACCACACACACGGTCGTTGATTCCCGAATATATTCCTTGCCCACGATGGCGCAGCACACTCGAGTAGTTAAGATGGTCAATGAGTCAACAACGGATATTGACTACCGATCTCTAGACCCAACCTGACTGGTAGGATGAAAATGCTAGTGCTACACATCGAGGAGCAAAGGGCAGTTGCGCGGGGTATATTCTCTAAACGCCGATCCACCGAAGTTATCTCCACCGAACAAGGACAAGGTTGTTGACCTCTAGAAGGGCGTCTACTGGCGCCAAGTGATTTAAGCTTATTTTCATTCTGGAGCTCGCAGTCTGGGAATATCACCAGATGTACTAATCATAGTAATCCGACGCTGGGGTTACAGATCAATACTGCAATAGTGTTACGTTCAGACGATACGCATCCGGATTATCCCGATCTCAGGGATCCCACGAGACCAGACAATACGTCCGAACAACGACCGTGTGAAGATTAATCTCTTGGCTTCCAAAATCAAGCCAGTCATTGAGATGGAACAGACCCTTAAAGGATGCACAAAAACCAAGATCGGCAGTCGAGGTAGCATCGTTTAAGAGCCGAGGTAATCAACCAGCCCCGCCTGTTCACTCGTACAGGATGACTCTCTGGTGCCAAGCACAATTTTCGTACGCTTGTAAAAGTCCCTCGTCAGGAAGTAAAGCGCAAGGTTGTATTCACCATAAGCAATCGACTGACGCAAGCGGGGAAACGCAGCTCGGAGCATAGTTCTGTTTGCCGAGTGTGTGCGTCCGTAGGCGAGTTGGCCAATCATCTCGTGTAGATGGCTGCCGCTTATGCTTACTTTGAAGCTTGACTCGGGCCCTAAACTTTACATTGCGGGCCGGTTCGTAGATCGTCCTGGTATTCGGACGGCGGGTAGTTTGGACCCTGATATTTGTATGCACCAGGCGGCAGAAAAGACTTCAGATATAGAGATATTCGACCCAAGGAACAGTCTCAGCATTGAAACAAATACTTTGCTATGAGATACATATACAGAGCAGCTGTAATCTGCCATCTTGACGTGCTCTTGATGCGTCATTAGACATGGTGATGCGATAGCAACGCCCGCAACCGTTGACAACCGTGTATGTCCGGATATGCAACAAATAAACGCCTCCCCACGGAAAAGCGAGGCCTTGAAACTTCCCCTCACACGCTATCACTCTTGGCATATCCACAAGTCGCACTCATGATCACAGGTAACAGAACAAGAGTGTAAGTCCAACACCACTAACCCCATACACCTCGTCAAGGATAGCCTTGCTTACCTTGTTTTTACCCCACGGGGAAGCCGGTGGAGTAGCACATCCAGTTGCAACGGCTGATGATCTTAGCCATTCACAGCAGGCATTGACTTTTGCGATGGAAATATGACGATGGGCTTGAGCTTTTCCACGGTGATAAAAAGGCCGCGATTCCCCCGCTTCGAAGTGAAAGAAAGCTAAGACACTTGCACGTTTTGCAGTATCTGCTTGCTATTCAACTCTACAGCCAGCTTCTTTGCTATCAAAACCTTTTATTTCAATAACTTATGGGCTTTAACACTCATGCGTCGGGCACCAATGATCCGCCTGAGGTGCGGAACTGGCGAATCCACCTGATTGCCACGGTGGCTAGCATGTCCGCCCTCGCCAGTAAGTGCTCGCAGCCCATGACTTATATACAGCAGGATACTTACATGGATAACCAGTTGGCTATGACACTAGTGTAATTGGAGGTAGACTCCCCGTGCTGTACGCGATAGGACTTGATTAATAATTTTAAGGTACCATGGCCTTGACCTCTTTCATGAGGGACTTTGGTCTTGACCTCGTCGAAAAGACAGAGCGTGACACCATCCAGGGAAACATTGTCTCCACCTTCCAGGTATGTTCACCTCTTAAACAATATCCCACGACTCTAATAAGATCCAGGCTGGCTGTTTCTTCGGTGCCCTCTGCACCTTCCCCATCGCTGAAAAATGGGGTCGTAGAAAGACCATCATGGGCGCAGCCCTAGTCTTTCTTCTCGGCGGCGCTCTCATGACCGCTGCCAACGGCAACCTGAAGATGATCTACGGCGGAAGAGCCGTAGCTGGTCTCGGTCTCGGAGCTTCGTCACTTACTGTGCCTGTGTACATCAGTGAGACAGCCCCGCCGTCGATTCGTGGTCGTCTGGTTGGTATCTTCGAAATTGCCTCGCAGGGCGGTGGCATGCTTGGCTTCTGGATTAACTATGCTACTGATCGCACCATTGACGTTGAAACAAAGACGCAGTGGATTGTTCCCTTGGCTATTCAGCTTATTCCGGGTTTGGGTCTCTTCCTTGGAATGATGTGGTGTCCTGAATCGCCTCGTTGGCTTGCGCGTGGTGATCACTTTGATGCTGCAGAGAGAGTCCTTTCCATGATTCGATGTTTGTCGCCTGAGCATGAATACGTCCGTCGAGAGATGGGCGATATTCGAGCGCAGGTTGAAGAGCGCAGTACTAACAAGATGAGTAAGAAGCAGCAGTTCAAGAAGCTGTTCCAGAAGGGCGTGCGCAACCGTATGGGTATCGGTATGGCTCTTATGTTTCTGCAGAGTTTCACTGGTGTCAACATCATTACCTATTACGCACCCCGCATCTTTGAGAGTCTCGGCATCCCAGGAACCTCATTGAAGCTCTTCTCAACTGGCTTCTATGGTATCGCCAAGACCCTCGGTATGTTCCTCTTCACCTTTTGGGTGGTTGAAAAGGTCGGTCGTCGCAAGGGTTTGATCTGGGGTGCTGCACTTGGCTGTATCCCCATGTGGTATATCGGCGGTTATGTGATGGAAGCCGATCCAGCTGCTGCTGCCGCCGCTGGAGTCGTCAACCGTGATGGATGGGGATATCTGGCGATCGTATGTGTCTACATCAACGCTATTATCATTTGCGCGACCTGGCAGGGTATCACCTGGACGTATGCATCTGAGATCTTCCCACTCGACATCCGTATGCTGTGCGTGGCTATCACGACAGCCGACACGTGGTTGGGATCCTTCATCATCGCGCGATCGACGCCGTACATGATATCTGACCTGGGTTACGGAGCATACTTCTTCTTCAGCTCGATCCTGGTGTGCATGGGAATTTGGGCTGCATTCTTTGTCCCAGAGACAAAAGGTGGGTGGCACTATTGCTTCCAGACTTTTTCTACGACTTGCGCTGACATAATTTACCAGGAATTACCCTCGAAGATATGGATGCACTCTTCGCTAAGCCCGTGTACAAGACGGTCTGGGCACAGATGCGAGGTAAACCAGTGCTGGAAATTAATCGCTCCGAGTCTCCGTTTGAAGACGACGAAAAGGCCCACGAGCTAAGAATACCTTAGCCCCCCTAGCTCGGGGTCTTCTGCAGCCTTAGATAACAAACTGAGAACTACTTGTTATCGGCTGCAACCACCGACGTCCCCCCTGTCTGCTCTGTGACTGGTTAGTGGTGAAATGATCTGACTGCGCCGTCGGTTCCAGAAGGAATTAAACTAAAGCCCCGAAGGGAAGCAGCCGAATTAAGTGATGACAGCAGTGACGGCGGCGCACAAGTCCTGTTCTACCCGTCTACCCATGCTCTGGTGGATGAAGTCTGTAAATTCTTATTTCAACCACGATGGTAGTCCATTTCTGGAGGTTTGGCGATCGCCTACCCTCGCTTCGGTAACGAACGGACTCTTTTTTACCCCGCAAAGCTTTCCCCAGACTCTTGTGTAGATTATGGCCATATTCACAATTTCTGTTAAGTAATAGTAACATGGGCTCTGCGTGTGCTTGGAGGCCCTTTTGCTAGGTCCACTACGAGTGGCTGTTTGCGGCACCAGAGTGTCATTCAAGGATTCAGCCATCTCTGCAACGGTCAGAGCGTGCGGCCGACGCCTCATAAGCCAAGACATTTGCCAAGGAAGAACATTTATTGCGAGTCGTTTAATTGGTGCTCGTGGGTCGACGGTTGAGGATAACCGCGCGACATTCCCCATTGGGTTTCATTTCGGGCTTCATTTGTTCATGGTTTTATCACCGCCAAGACGACTGGTGTCTTGGCGCGAGGGATGAAGTGGACCATAGTGGACAGTAATCGTCGTTGGCGATGAGTATCTGCTCATGACAGGTCGTACTCGCTGTTAGCCAAGAGATAAGGGCTTACGGGGATGATAACGATAGAATTTATGATAGGAATGATCTTTTGTTCCGTGAGAAGTTAAACAAAAACTGAAGCAAGTCTCACAAGGTCAGCAATTGTCTCTGTTGCTAGTGCGGATTGTGCTGACTGACTTGGATGCACGCGACAAAATTAGGCTCTAATTTAAACACGCGGGAGGGTTGCTCCGTTGCTTCCATGAGTTTATCTGTATTCTCGATATCTTAACGTAATAAATTCCACTTCCCCAGCATGACCCGCCATCCCCGGATTCAAGACTGCAGGGACTATACACACTTTATCTTGAGACTATCACCAATATCGCAGTCCACGGCAATTTGGCTGGTGAATGGGGTGATTAAAGATAATGCACAACACCAGAATAAGCAATGAATTGATCATCATTGGCTGCAGTTGCCGCTCGCCGAGGCAAAGCCAAGTAGAGTTCAGGTACCGTTTGCGCGAGGCTTACGCCCCTCGTAATGAACCGCTTACTCACTGGCGATACGATACTGGTAGAGAGCGTGTCATCTTACGAGCCAAGAAAAGTCTAGATAAACTCCTTCCCCTTCGAGAACATACAGATTCGATTATTACCTTGGCAATCTAGTGTTCAATGCCTTCCGTGCCATCGGGATTTGACAGCTTCTCGGCACGCCGGGGGCGATGGATGTTTGGAGAGGCCGAGAGGCGACTTTTGGGGTAGCGATGGTACAACCCCCATCTTGTGAACGACCATCAGCTGGAGATGATTGCTTGCCACTATTGTCAATCATTAAAGTCGGTTCACCCTATCATCGGCGATACAACGGCAATCACCAGATAAACATATCCTAAAGGACCGAGATGCGGTAGGCAAACCACGGCACAGCGCGTCATGACACCGATCAGCTCGTGATAGCGTTTTAAGCTTGATGTTTAGCTCGGCGACAAGATTGGCCGCTAAAAGTGCGCCACTGCGTCAAACCCCAGCCAGGGCGTTTTAGCCAACAGGCCCCCGAGCCCCCCGGCCGAAGGAAGAGACATTGCCAAGCCGGAGTCCAACGCGCCCTCCTCCAACGATCGATCTTTCCACCTTCCATTCTCAGTATCATCTCCGTCCGTGTCAAGACAAGAGAGATGATCACGCGTTCCAAGCGATGCCCTACGCCTACGGATACCTACGGACCCCATCTCTTGGGAATTGAAAGAGGGATCCGCTGCCAGGTGCGGGGAATCACTACGGGTGATGGACCAATCAGGTTATTCAGAGGGCGGCACTCAAGCTGGGGAAACTTTGGCAAACTGGGAGTTGAGACTGTGCGTGTGGAGAGGGAGGAGAGGGGAAAGATGAAGATGCTTCCGTAAAGCACGTACGGGGCGTAGGAGACGGCTGTCTTCTTTATTTACACTACATGCTGCCAGCAGAGGACCTTTGTACCAGCATGTGCAATTACATGGGGTACTTACCGACTGTAACTCGACCTGCTCTCCAGGGAGATTTGTTCTGGTAGAAGCGGTAGAGTAACACCAACAGAACACAAAGGCAACCAACGAATATCACGCTCATCCCTGCACCGAGTTACAGGTAATGGAATCTCTCATCTCTTTGCCTCCCGTCTCCCACCTCCTTCTCTGGGGGGGCTCTTGTCTTTTCTGGGCAGCTCCTCATCGTCTAGAACCGCTCCTCCATCTTGGCTCTGCCTCTTCCCGGCTGGGCCTTGATACGACTGATGCTTATCATTGTCTTGGCACGCTACAGTCGCGTCAGCTACCCACCCTTTTCTGAATTCCTTCTCCTGCCCTTTTTGCCATCGCGCCGTGCTACTGCTACGTAGCACAGCAAGATCCCGCACGCTCGGGAGATAAATAAAAAGAGCTCCTTGTCTCCCGCTCCATTCTTTTTGTTACTCCTCAGGTCTCATTTCACCCATTTCTAACACAAGGGTTTTCTTTCCCTTACGCAATTGCCCTGTTGATCTCCTCTGCTCCAACTCATCATGACGTCCAAGGACGAAAAGGTCGATATTGGCGGCCATGACACGCCGCCTTCTCCCAGCGCGGGCCACACTAAGCCTGGTTACACTGGCGATATTGAGGGTGTTCGCGCTGATTTCCGTGAGGAGGATTTCATGACCCGCAATGGTCTCAACCTCAAGTCTTTCCAGCGCCGTGAGTCGCATATCCCCCTCCTTGCTAACTCGCGTGTCTAACACTGAGTCTAGGTGACTATGGCACTGGCGTCGTCGAACTCGATCGCTCTATGAAGAAGCGCCATCTTCACATGATTGCCATTGGTGGTTCCATTGGTGCTGGTTTCTTCGTCGGTTCTGGTGGTGCCTTCACCAAGGGTGGCCCTGGTTCTGTCTTCCTCTGCTTCACTATTGCGGGCATCATGATCTTCAACGTCGTACACGCCCTTGGTGAACTCGCTGTTATGTACCCGGTCTCTGGTGGTTTCTACACTTACTCTACTCGCTTCATTGATCCCTCTTGGGGTTTCGCTATGGGTTGGAACTACGTAAGCACAACTGAGACAAAGATGGCGAATTAAAAAGCTAACAAGCGCAGGTCTTCCAATGGGTCATCGTCCTGCCTCTTGAATTAACCGTCGTCTCCTTCACCGTTCAATACTGGAATCCAGACATCAACGAAGCTGTCTGGATCACCGTCTTTTGGGTATTCATCATCTTGATCAATATTTTCGGTACCCTGGGCTACGCTGAAGAAGAGTTCTGGAGCTCTTGCTTCAAGCTTGCTGCCATTATCATCTTCATGATTGTCGCTGTCGTTCTTATCTGTGGTGGCGGTCCCTCTCGAGGCGCCTTCAGCGAATACCAAGGCGCTAAGCTCTGGTATGACCCAGGCGCGTTCCAGAATGGCTCTCGTGGTTTCTGTGGATGCTTCGTTACAGCTGCTTTCTCTTTCTCTGGTACTGAGCTGGTCGGTCTCGCCGCTGCCGAGTCCCGCAACCCTGCCAAGGCCCTCCCTGGAGCTATCAAGCAGGTCTTCTGGCGTATTACTCTGTAAGCATCAGTACCCTTTCGCTTTGAAGTTAAATTCGCTAACAAGCTCAGTTTCTACATCGTCGGACTTACCCTCGTGGGCATGCTCGTCAGCTCCACCGATGAGCGTCTCCTCAACAGTGCCAACCCTTACAAGGATGGTACCTCTCCCTTCGTGCTTGCTGTCCTCGACGCTGGTCTCAATGGTTACGACGACTTCATGAACTTGGTCATCTGCGTTTCTGTCCTCTCCATTGGTGTTTCGGCTATCTATGGTGGTTCCCGTACCCTGACTGCCCTCGCTGAGCAAGACTACGCCCCCAAGATCTTCACCTATATTGACCGATCTGGACGTCCCCTGGTCTCTGTTATCTTTAACCTTGCCTGGGGTGGCCTTGCTTACATCGTCCTCGCCTCTTCCGGTGGCCTTGTCTTCGACTGGCTTCTTGCCGTTTCAGCCCTTGCCGCTCTATTCACTTGGGGCTCTATCTGCTACGTATGTTCTCTATCTTCCTTGTGCCATGACGTGCGACTAACCAGAATCTGCAGGCTCACATTCGATTCCGCCAAGCATGGAAGCGCCAGGGCCGCAGCCTCGATCAGATCCCTTTCAGGGCTGTCGGTGGTGTCTGGGGCTCGTATTTGGGTCTCGCCCTTTGCCTTGCCATTCTCGGCTGCCAGCTCTTCGTCGCCGTCTGCCCACCCTTCGTGGATGGCTACGGTGATGCTAACGACTTCTTCATGGCCTGCCTTGCCATTCCTGTCGTTCTTCTTTTCTGGATTGTCGGTTACATCTGGAAGCGACCTCAGTGGCTCACAATTGACCACATTGACCTTGATACTGGTCTTCGTGAGCACGACTGGGAACAAATCAACGCTTACCGCGCTAAGGTTGCTGCTTGGCCTGCTTGGCGCCGATTCCTCCACAAGATCATGTAGATGGATTTTGAATCCGCACTACTTGAACTCGTTGGAGAGAAGTCTTAGACTTGTACTTATTCCCTCTTTTTGAGGATTCGTTGTTAATACCCTGTCAATCTATTTTAACTCTCTATATCATCAAGTGAAATTTTGTCTCCTGTGAATTTTGATGCCAGTATATTGGATAAGTTGCTTATTCCATACTTCGGAATCATCAGTCGTTTTGACGATGGTTAGTAAGTGATTAATTAGGCCGTTCTTTATTTTCTGAGTCATCGAAACCAGACGAAGGAATGTCTCGCGGGATCCCATCGGCTGATGTGGGATGTACATTGGCATCCCACTCGGCTAGGGTGGGATTGACAGAACTGACAAAAGCAGCTTATCAGAGCTTTTTCATATCTGTGGCACAACATTTTTTTATATATAACTTTTTGACTCTGAGAGCCTGAATTTCATTTTGACCATCAAGAAATTCGAGATTGTTAACACATTGCACTATGAAAATGAACAGAGCAGCAACCGCCACAATGTTGGACCAGACCCTTATACATCTCATAGACGATACAGTCGAGCATGGATCGAGTTTTCTATCAGACGACGACCATTTGCAACATTATAAGCAGCATCTGAGCCATCTGGAGACAGCGTCAAAGCTTGCTCTACTTAAAGAATGTCTATGCGTACGACCACCACTACCGCTTCTGCCAGAAAGTATCCTTCAAAACATTGATTCGATCCTCACCCGCGTTCGAGAACATCGAATATTGACTTCAATCACTTCTCTCATACCACAGCAAACTGTCAAGCACAACGAGAATCTATACACGAGAATTCATCTGTGGCGAGGCGATATCACAACCTTGACTGGCGTAACTGCCATCACCAACGCCGCCAACAGCCAAGGTCTAGGATGTTTCCAACCAACGCACCGATGTATCGATAACATCATCCACGCAGAAGCAGGACCACGTCTACGTGCAGAGTGTTTCCAGCTGATGCAAGCAAGAGCAAAAGAGCTTGAACCTGGCGAGGTACTCGTTACCAAGGGCCATTCGCTCTACGCTTCATCTGTCATGCATACTGTTGGGCCACAGCTGCGGCGCGGAGCCTCGCCCACCGAGGTCGATAGGGCTCAGCTTAGGAAATGCTACAAGTCGATTCTAGAGGCCTCGGAATTGCTACCTCCTGATCAAGATGGCAAGAAATCGATCGCGCTTTGCTGCATTTCGACTGGCTTGTTTGCATTTCCTGCGGACGAGGCAGCCGAGATTGCGGTATCTACGGTCGTATCGTGGCTTCAGAGGCATCCGTCGACCACAATTACAGACGTGATTTTCAACACTTTCACAAAGTCTGACACAGACATTTACTCACGACTTCTTGTGCCTTCGCCAGTTAGCTCGACTATTCCTAACATCAAAGGTCTGAAAACGTCACCGTTAGAAGGTTCCCTCGGCCTAGCCCGCGCCTGGCTTAAAGATGCAGATGCAGTTTTGGTCACTGCGGGCGCAGGCCTATCAGCTGCTGAAGGACTGGATTACCATTCGAAATCTTTGTTCAAGAAGAACTTTCCAGGATTTCTCAAGTACGGGTTGACATCGCTATACAGCGTCTTTGGGTACAATGGCTGGCCTTCAGAAGAGCATCGATGGGGTTACTTCTTCACTCATTTGAATATGGTACAAAACTGGCCAAAGACACCGACTTATCAGACTCTGTTGACATGGCTCGATAAGTTTGGGCCGGATGCACATGTTCGAACATCTAACGCAGATGGTCTGTTTCTGGCAAACGGGTGGTCAGAACAGCAGCTATCCACGCCTCAAGGATCATATACATACCTCCAATGTCTGGACAACTGCCGAGTCGATGCGGTAGTGGAATCAGCCCCCTTAGTAGCTGATGCGATCCCATCTCTGGACAAAGTCACCCAAAAGTTGATGGATCCGAAGAAAGTCCCTCGATGCAGATTCTGCGGTGCTAAGATGAGCATCTGCGTGCGCGCAGGTTCATGGTTCAATCAAGCGCCCTTCAAGGATGCAGAAACCAGGTGGAAAGCTTGGAAATCTCGAATCCTGAAAGAGCGGAAGAAGGTGGTGATTTTGGAGCTTGGCGTTGGAATGAATACGCCTGGTGTTTTGAGGTGGCCGAATGAAGATCTTGTCATGAAGAGTGATGGATTGGTTAGATTGATAAGAGTTGGGCTGGGACCTGAAGCGATGGTGCCGTGGGAGCAAGAAGATGATGGCCTAAGCACTTTTGTACAGGGTGACATTGAGTGCGCGATACCACTATTGTTGGAATGAGACATGGCAGAGTCAGTGGCTTAGTGGGATGTGGGAGCAGATAAATATTCTATTTCGATAGAAAGTATAGATCAGGGTCTCAAAAAGATAGAACAAAGCCACAGAAATGCAGGTCATGTTTAAATAGTTTCCTTGTCCATCAACGCGATAGGCATTATTTGTGTTCAATATCTTGAGTGTTGTCACACGAGACTTTCAGCTCAGCTTGACCTTGTCACACGTCATCTCGCCCAGCACAAAAGAGGCGCATTAACGCCAAGCGTGACTTGACCGTGGGTACCTTACAGTAGAGAGTGGGCTTACTCGGCATGCCCGCGTGGCTGTACCAATTTATCGCCCCGCTTACGAATTCTACTAAAACCATCTCACAGGCCGGCTTTCAAATCTGAATAATTTCCGCCTCACTTCTCTTCGTACGCACGTTGCGGCACAACGGTATGGGCTTGATATAGCGAACATGGGACTCGAGGCCCTCAAACAACTCGCTTCAGCGGGAGAGGCTGTATACCAGAACCTCTCCAAGAAATGGTGATTTCCAAACATGCCCCACGCTCGCGCAATAAACTTGCTGATCGCAGATTAGGGAAGATAGAAAGAAACGGCAGGCAGAGGAGGAATGGCTAGCGAAACTAGCAGAGGAGATTCGACAGCGAAATGAATTTCTAGATCTTGTAACGACCAAGATCACGGGCGATTCCGCCCTTGAAATGGCGCCTTTAAAATGCAACCCGCGTGAGACTCAAAGAGCGGTTTTTCTAGTCACAACGCCCATCGCCTTTGGAGTGCTGGAGGTGTCGCAACACAGCTATAAGCTACTGGCACGACATGTGGGAATGAGCTTGAATAGCGTGAGCCACTGGGCGGTGTGCGTTATTGACAGGGGGCTCGGCAAGTGTTATTGTTACGATTTAATGAGCGATCGGCTAGAGTTGACTATGCTGGGGAAGAACTACTTTCGCGTGGCCGTCATTACACCAGAGTTTGTCGATACATGGAGCTCGTGCTATTATATCGGTGAAACAACCAAGACTCACGATGAGATACAGGAAATAGGTAAGCTAACCGGCAGGAAGGTTCATAAATCAAGTCTAACTTTTAGCCAGGTCATCATCATATTGGGCTTAACCCACGGTATCGACTACTATCTAATAACTGCCAGCACTTGGTGGACAGCCTTGTCAAGGAGCTGTGTAACGGCAAAGTCATCAGTCAAGCCAAGCTGGACGAGGAACTATCACTGGCTTCGCCTAAAATTGCACGCGATCTAATCATAGGACGGATAAGATCAAGGATGGATGTTGGTGGTGAAAGCGAAGACAGTCCGTCGATAAAGGAATATCTAGAAGCGATTAAAGGTCACTGGAGTGATAAATAATAATAGATAATGAGAACAAGATAATTATACCAGCCTTCACGCGGTTAAGGTTTTGGGTTCTGGCGGCGGTAGAGATCATCAAGTTGCTAGTCGAAAGGCCAAGAAGACGATCTTTTGAGGTTTGTGTTGGTTGATCCTTACTAGGCAACAGTCTTTTCACGATTGGATGCGTTATTCAAATATGGAGCTTGTCGTCAATCATACATAGCAGCGCGGTAATTGAGATAGTCAACATGAAAACTTCGAGGAAACAAAACACCACTGTGTTCTGATCAACACACGGCTTTCACCATCCGGCATTGGCCGCTCTATCATCTGTCCCCGAAGCAAACAGCCATCTCGAGTAGGGAGATATATTCTTGCACCAATATGCCCTTGCCACCTCCGCCGCCGCCGCCATCGTTCCTATCGCCCGCCCCATTGTCTCCTCCCAAGCCACCCATAGTTGCCTCCAAAGGGCCACCAGGAGCTTTACTAGTCGAACTGAACGCATACAATGGCTCTCCTTTCAACGACCACTGGTCTTACTTTGTACGATCAAGTCACGATCCTGATGTTGGTGTCGTCATCGAGGCTGTTGGCGACGTGAGAACGGGATTCAAGCTTCAAATCGAGAGGAACTATAATTTCGGGCTGACTTCCAACCCAACTGCAACGAGGATTCCTCTTCAGTGGATTGGCGCCGAGTACGTCGATGAAAAGGCTATGCTCAACAATGAGGCTTCCACAGCAGTGGATGATCCTGTGTGCATTTTCGAAGAATGTCTTCTCAAGATCGAGGTACCTAAAAAGACCCTGAATGACATCCACGAAACTGTGAGTCTCGCACTTGACCACTGCTGCAGTGTTTTGTGTCTAACGACCAAACTTATCTATTCCTAGAATGCCCCTACCAAGAGAGTGATGCAAAGGAATTGTCAGACATGGATAGTTGAAGCAGCAGATCAGCTTGTTAGAGATGGGCTTTTCAGGGCAGAAGTAGCGGCTTTTCTTCACGCAATCAAACAGTGTCGTTGATAACTACAATTATTGTGGATTAAGACACTTGTTTCCTCAAAGTTAATGGGCCAACATCAATTCCAGTATAAACATTATTTGTAACAGAAATAGCTTGTTTGATTAGTTGTATATTAATTATTCATCCTGCAGTTCCTTATTCCCACTTGGACTTGTTCTTCTCAACAAACTCCTTCCAGGTAGTAGGCTTCTCATCCAAAAGATCCAAGCTCTCCTTCAGATCAGCTCCACCGTAGTATCCAGGGTCTTCCAAGAGAAGCATGTTCTCGGTCATCTCCTCAGCAATGGGGGCAGGAAGGAAAGTCTTGAACACATCGGGAGGAGCCTGGTAGAAAGTGGCATTCTTGCCGGTCACGTCGTTGAAATCGGCGAGCATCTGGTTGGGGCTGTAGTAATCGCTAGCAGCGTAAATGCGCTTGTTGAGGGTGCTGGGGAAGTGCTTGATAGCAGCCTTGACAAATTTGCCTGGTTTTGAGTTAGCATCTTTAATTGATATTGAGGTTGACTGAGACTTACCAGAATCACTGCCAACATCAAAGATAGGCACCTTGGCCTTGTCTCCATCGACAGGGAGAGCCCAAGAGTAAGTACCATACTCGTTCTTGCGGATCATGGTGAACAAGTTGGAGGCGAAGAAACCGGGAAGGACAAAGGTGGCGGGGATGTTGGCATCACGGATGTACTGCTCAATCTCGGCCTTGCCCTCGAAATGCTTGATGTGAGTGAGACGGCCGTTGCTGATTTTGTTGGTGTCGAGAAGAGATGAGAAGACGAGTTGCTTGACACCAGCGGCCTTACAAGCATCGGCGACAGCCTTGCCCTGAGCAATCTCTCCATTGCCCTTTTCGGTCTCCCAGTAGTTGGTGACGAGAAAGACAGTGTGAGCATCCTTGACAGCCGGAGCAACTTGCTCAACGGTGTTCATGTCGGCCTGCGAAGAGTTAGATCGAGCTAGAATACGAGTATTGTGTATTGCAAAGTCTTACAGAAATCATCTCGACACCCTTTGAGGAGAGCTCCTTAGCAGCGGGCTTGGAGACATCACGGGTGATGCCGCGAATCTTGAACTCTTTGGATAGAGCGGGGTCGTTGAGGATGGCTCGAACGACCGAGCCGCCCTGGTTGCCAGTCGCGCCAAAAACGGTAAGAATCTTGGACATTTTGAATGATGTGATGGTTTTGAAGATTGAGGTGAATTGTATTCAAGTGAGTTGAGAGTGTTGTAGAGTGTGTGTTGATTGATGGTGGATAGAATTGTTTGTTGGGAGAGGAAGATGCATTGTTTTATAGAAACATGACACATCAGTGATGATGGTATATGCAGCATCAATTGGACGCCTCCGGCATTTCGGAAGCCAAAATAATGCGCATGCCTAATCGAGGCAAAACACTATCATTCAGCCTTAGCAATCTGTGCCCTGATGATTAAGGACGCGCCTCGGGGAATGCCAAGACCACGAGATGCAGCCTTATACGGATTGGGAAGATGTGCTCGTTATCGATTGGGTGGCTTATCTGTTAGCGCGGAGCATCGAGGATGACAAAGCCCGAGACACGCAGTAGTTCAGTGCTTACGAGAATCCTTCAGCTGCAGCACAAAGAAGAGGGGATCGGGGAGCGACAAATGCCGAACGCGCGGTAAAAACATGGTTTTTGTCTGTGAAACGCATTTCGCGATATATATTACCGATCAAAAGGCAACGCGAATATTCGCCATTATTCAGGCAACTCAAACTCTCTGTTCCCGGAGATCCGCAACTCCCGATCATAATGGTCACGTGAATAGCCAACAGCGCACGCACCCGTGCGATGTCACGTGCACGCGCATCCTGCAGAAACTCTCCCTCACCTAATCTTTCCAGCACGCGCGCATCAAGCCACGCCTCTCCCTCGCAGCACGCGCACCATGTCCGACATGGCAGAATCTCAATCTGGCGAAAGCTCCGACGAGAGAAATGAGGAGCACGTTCAGAGCGAAGAGGATTTGAGTGAAGATGAGTCCAACGATGAGAGCTCTGATGATTCCGACGGTGGAGGCCTGCTCGACACTATGGCTGCTGTGGACAGTGACGAGGACTCCAGCGACGAGTCTGATGACGAAAATCACGGAGATGTCACAATAGATGACTCCGACACCGACATTTTCCCCAAATTCTCTGAGCTTCCCACCGAGCTGCGCCATCGCGTCTGGGAATTCTTTTGTCCCGAACTGTTTGCGCGCTATCGCGTACTCGACTTTATCATTTCCTATGGAACAGCCAGACACCCCGAATCAGCAAGTGCTTTCGTCTGGGCTGTACGCGACGGCATGGCACTCGAGGACCAGACTAGGAATCTGCGCACCGTGTTTGCTGTCCACCAAGAATCCCGCGCCTTGGCCACCAATGCTTTTCCGCACACTCTCAGCATAGACGCTGGCTCCGGAGATGCCATCGTTGCATTCAATCGAAACTCGGATGTTGTGCTTGTGAATGGGCTTTCTTGTCCGGCAGGCAGGAATGTCTTTCATCTTCCAGAGTTTGCCAGCGAAATCAAAAACCTGGCTCTTGGTGGTACCGATATAATCGACAGCCTCAGTGGTCCCGACGTTCCCAACCTTTTAGGCCAGTTCAACCAGTTGGAGTCGTTCTATGTGAGCGTATCGAGCACAGAATGCCAGAAGTCCAGTTTGACCTGGTGCACATCCGACCTCGTCAATCACTATCAAACTCAGACTTATGAGAAACAGCCTGGACTCGGAGAGGATTTGCAGTTCTTGTGGTGCTGGCCTGATCTACAACGACATCCCGACTTTGCCAGGTTTCAAATATCCAGAGACACATGGGACAATCTACCGGATCCCTTAGGGAGCACCCTGGATCAAAGAGGCCTCAAGGCATGGCCCATGGTTGCTTTTGAATACGAACGTGGTCTCCGACGGTATGAGATGTTGCAGACACTCGGACCGGATGTGGACGACAGCGAAAGCTCGGAGGAATCGGGTGGAGAAGACGAGGATGATGATGGACCCGACCTGGATCAGTATGAAAGCGACGGCATTGACGATGATGAGATTGTGGAGACATACGATGATTCGGACGAAGAAGGCATATCATTAGCCAGCGGATCTCCTGTGCCTGCTCCCCACCAGATCCATGAGGTCTCTGACGACGAGGATGAAGATGGCGCGGGTGCAAACTTTTCCAGTCCCGAGCCTGATCCCGAGCCTGAGTCAGCACCTGTACCTCGCGGACGCAAACGTCGTGTAGTCTCAGACTCTGATGACGAGTCAGAAGAGGATGTGCAACCTTCAAAACGAGCAAGGATAGATCGTGTTGCCGAATCCGAAGATGAGGACGATGAGCCGCAGGTTTCACAGCCAGATCGAAGTCAGCGCTCACGAAGAACAATTGTTTCCGATGACGATGATGATGACGACGACGACGACGAACAAGGTGGTGTCTCGAGACAAGAACCAGCCTCGGATGACGGCAAGAGTGGTTCATCAAGCAGCGAAGACAGCGAGGAAGAAGACAGCGAAGAATCAGACGAAGAAGACGCGCCACCTGCACGACTCTCCTTGGCCGAGAGGTTACGTCTGAATCGTGAGGAGAACCCAGTCGACAATGACGGCTCAGATGACGACGATAGAAGCAGCCGGACTGCTGACCAAGACAGTGAAGACGCGGATGAAAATGAAGAGCGAAACCCTTTCATGATGGGTATGGCCGATGAGTCAGACGGAGAGGGCGAAGGAGATGAATACGAGGATGACTATTAATCAACATTGGAAGCATACTATCAGATAATCTAGCTTCTCATATCGCACACCTTGTCTAAACCTAAAGATATTAATACAAGTTAGACCCATCCAGCAATGGACATATCAGAGACTCTTTCCGCTCGCCAAAAGCGTCACAAACTGCTCAATCCTCTTCTGTCTCGTCTCAGGCCTCTTTGCCCTTTCCAGCCGCTGTATAAAAGCATATCTCTTCGTCCTATTAAGCCCATTAAAGAACTCCCCCGCCGCCTCATTACCATTCAACGCGCTCTGGAAGTCCTCAGGAACAGTCGCGTTACTAGATGATGAATACGCCCTCTCCCATCTTCCATCACTCTTGGCCGCTTCAATCTCCGCCAGTCCAGCAGGCTGCATGCGTCCAGCGTCAATCAAAGGCGCGACTTTATTCACATTGCGCTGTGACCACAAACTCCCCTTGCGACGCGGCGTGAAGCGCTGGATAAAATGCTGCGCGTCAAGAGCCTTGCGCTGACCGTCGATCCAACCGTAGCAGAGCGCGACGTCGAGGGCTTGGTCGTACGTTACTGACGTGACGCCTGAATCTTTCTTTGCGATTCTGAGCCAGAGACCTGTGGTGTTCGTGCTATGGTTGGTATCTAGCCAGGTTTCCCACGCGTTCGGGGTGTTGAAGAGGTGAGATTCTAGAGTGGGGGCGCGTGATGACGATGGTGGTGGTGGTGGCGGGACTGGAGGGGCGGAAGCGGAAGCGCGTATGTGGGTTAGTTTCTTTGCTGTGGATCTCGTTTGTCTTGACATTTTGGCTATGAGTTTGAAGGTAAATGATTTGCATGTATGGTGATATTGGAAGCTTGGGTGGAATGCGAGGCTGACAGTTTCAGGCAGCCTAATGATGCGACACGCTAATCCAAAACGACAAGATGCAATCAGAACCACGCGTTATGGGCATTATCTTACCAGATTGAACAACTAAAATAATGCTCAAAATTTCCTTTTTCTAATTGAAGCATATATAAGCTCTTCTCAACACGCTGATGGGGTAAACTCGTTGCGAAATGTGCGGATATAGGGTAGCCCACATCGTATCCATCTCGGAGAGAACAGCGAATTTCCCGCACGTGATGGCAAAAGCAACGCAACGAAGCCGTGAGCGAGTGGGGTGGCCAGTAATAAAGCCTTGATTACTCTGCGTCTCACCTCTTTGAGAACACAGACGAGCTTAATGAACCATGCCAGTGGTCAAGAGGCCATGTCTTCAATGTAAAGGTGAGGGCGCGACGTACTCACTACCGAGGTAGACGCTGACGATCTCCCAGAGAAGCATGTCAAGTGTAGGTGCCACATTCTCTCACTGAGCGGTTAGAGGGGAAACTAATCAAGTATAGGTGATGAAGGACAACCGAGGTGTCATCGCTGTATCATCAAAAACCTACCCTGTGCTCGACCTGCAAAGAAGACGGTGTTTCGCAACTCATCAACCGGGCCGTTAGCGAATCAGACATGGGTTAGCAGTGAGATTAGAGACTGTAAGTCGATTTTGAAATCTATCAAGCGAAACTTGGAGAGATTACTTAACGGCCAATAGTTAATATTAGCCCGCAAAGCCATCTCGATCTGGGCACTGGGACCTCTTCAGCAGTTCCAACACAATTCAACGACTCGATATCAGAAACAAGAGAACCCTTGAGTTTCACTGAACCTTCATCTTTTAGAAATAACCAAATATTCCCAGTAGCAAACACATCGCGCTCAGCTGGCAACTCTCCCAGCTATCCATCATCACCATGGCAGCAAGGAACAGGGCGATCACCGATAGATATGCCGAGTACATCAAGCGTCTACACCGGAACCCACGACCACTCATCTCCTTATGGTCCACCTCATGATCAGAGCAGAGACCATGTTCCTTCTCCACGCTCACACCAGACGTACGGTGCTGTAGAATCAACTAGGTTTCCGCTGCAGGATCCACAAGAGGCTTGTTTACTTCGGTACTTTGTTGAAGAGCTATCCCATTGGGTAACGTTCCTTTCAACCGATACGTGAACTTGTACTGATAGAATCAGCTTGATCTTTGTGATGAAAGAAGACATTTCCAGCTTGTAGTACCCATACGAGCTAGACAACATCCACCATTGCTCTACGCCATCTTTGCCTTATCAGCTCGACATCTAACACGTCTTCCAAAGTACAAAACACCACAAGGCATTCTGTACCAGGGACAATTACTGCCCAAGCTCACACCCCACGATGCAGTCGAGTACACATTAAAATGCATCCCTGCACTGCGAGATTTCCACACCATCCAAGATGACGAGAAACTAGAGAGCATTATAGCAACATCGGTCATCCTTCGGCAGTTGGAAGAAATCGACGATGAAGAGGAAGACGATCCCCAAGGGCGGAATGAAAGGCGGAACGACGGAACAGAAGCGCCACGTGCCAAACCCCAAGTTAATTTCCTCGCCATCATCGACGCCGTCCTAAGAAGCCCACCGTCGCGGACCCTCTTTGGCCGACGATCCCTCATCCAAGCGGCGTATTGGATGGCCGTCCGCCAAGAGCTCTACCACTCGTTCACAAAGCGTCACCCGCCCAAGATGATTCTAGACCCCGAGTACGGCCTGGGAGCGTCCAAGGCAAATAAGATTGTTCTGCACACGGCGCAGGTTGCTAAATGGCGTTGGGCTGATGGCTCAGAACAAGAGTGGTGTTCGTACCCAAAGACCGGAGATTAAACACGTGTGATAAAGCAACTGACAAGTGTGTTTTAGTACGACTCCAGAAACAGGGCGATCTTCTCGAAGAGGAAGCGTTGAAGGAGTATCAGCCGTTTTACGTGCGTCCAGCTGACAGGTCGAATGGGGAGATTTTCCCGACTATCTGGTACTCGTCTGCGCTCGAGGTAACAAGCATGCAGCTTTGCATCATAGCGAAAATGGTGCTCATGGCGGAGAATCCATTTCTTGGGTGAGTTAATTTAAGTTGGCCCCGTCTCATCTGTCAAAAGAACCCCTTTTATACAAAGATCGTCGTTGACGTCAATAGCGGGCATTCGTCCACGCGGGCACAATGGAGGGAAATTGAGAATCAGGTGCGACAAATGATTCTCGATTTATGCGGTATTAGTCTGTGCCATCCGGGGTGTCCTCCTGCTCTTGTGCACGCTGCGTTTGGGATGGAGCTGTATGGGGATTTCTTCACCGATCACTACGAGCGTCAGGCGCTGCGGGGGGTGGTTGATAAGTTTAGAGACGCACGTGCCTGGCCAGTGCAGAAGCTGTCCAAAATGTTTGAATGAGTGAATACGATTACTATTCATTGCTACCGGCCGGCAATTCAATTTATCTAGTCTCTTGGCAGCGGCATTGTTGATGGGGAAAACAACTTTAGTTCGGGAGATTTGGACTAGAGCGAGACCAAGAGATGGCATTTCCATTTCACCGAATTGATGAGCGATAATTTACTACGGAATTGTTTATCCCGCGACAGAAGCTAAGCTAACGTTAGGGTACGGTAGGTATCTTGACACCTGGAGCCGTTTATTACCGGTCTTGAATCCGGCAGACGCTAAGAGGCAATTGAGCAGCTTCCTTTTTGTGACTCCGATGAGTTTCGGCAATGGCTTGTTTAGGAGCGCTGATCACTCGACCACCAGGCACAGCGCTGCGCACGACAGGGATAACGGTAAGGGTTGTCGGTAAGATCTGAAGTGACATTACCATGTCATTACGAGTGGGTGGATCTTGATTGCATCTCGCTCGGGGCTTTTGAGCATGATCCTGGCCCATGGGGAGGGGGGTTCTGTGCTTTTTATGTGTGATTGTTTGTGAGCTGACCCAACTGCTGTTGCAAAAGAAAGCATTTACAATGCTACAGTACATCATGAATTTAGGAAACAAACATTCAGGGACCTTGACACTCAGCCTCGGCGTTCTCATTGTAACAATCATGCTCTTCCCGTGCCTGGCGGAATCGGAATACCACCCCGTCCTCAGTGCCGATCTCCCCCACAGTGTAATCTCCTGTCAGCTCACAAGGTGCAATGCAAAATGTCAGGGCCCTCTAGCAAAGAAAAAAAGGTGGTGGTCAAGGCGACGGCATCTACGGATATCGAGAGCTAATGAGGCACGATGCTACATACGATAGCTAGGTATCTCTTGTGATGCGACAGAAGAATTGAACAGCCCATGCGCGCGTTCTCTGCAGTCACGCTGACACGCGGTGGTTCGTGAAACCTCTGAACAGAGGCGTTAGGATTGCATTTCTGGTCCGACTTCTGATGTCGTAGCGCGGATGGCCCTGTTTCCGCGTGTCTCGTCTCGTCCTCTCCTCAAGAATCTAACGTTTCAATACCTGGGGAACAGCGCGCCCGGACCGTTTATTGTTATTCGAAACGCCTCGAAAAGGGCCAAAGCATCTCACGCATAGCAGAGTTTGACGCCAAAAAAAAGCCCACGAATCCAGACAACTGGTAATGGCCGCCTCGCTTAACTGGTCATGACGACAGCATTAGGTGATCATCCGCCCAATCGTTGACAGGAATCGCTGGGTTCTGGGGTCCTCATTTCCAGAGTCTGCTTGGGCCCAGCGATTGACAGTTTCTCGCTTTGGAGACCGCATCTTGTCGGGGTATATTGAGATCTACCAGATTGAGAGCATTTCAGAGACCTGACTAACAATGTAGGTGCGGACCACCTTGTCTGATTCTCTGGTTAGGCTCTTGAACAGACCCCTACAAGTGTCACGCCGCTTAGATTGGAGACATGCGACATGCGCATCTTTCAATAATGCTCATCAACGGTTTTGAAGAATGCTTTGTGCTTGTGAGGCTTGCGGACTTGGCCGCCGTCTCTCGCTCATCACAATTCAGGCTGGCTGTCAACTGAACTGAACTGCATGGTCACAGTGGGCCGTCAGTGTCCACCAACAATTCTGATGTGATGGACGTGATGTGATCAATGGGTACAGCGATCGTCTTCAGCTGCTGCTGTTCGGTTATCGCTACTACGTGGGGGAAGACGGGGATATCCCTTGAATGAAAATGCAACGCTGAGGAGATTAATGCTTTCTTTTGACAAGCAAACAATATAGCGCACCGAGGGAAAGGTTGAGCGGATGATTTAGTCCTGAACAGTGGAAAAAACAGTTGATCGCTGCCCGCAAAAGAATGGCCCCAAACAACAGCCATGTCGAAACAACTAGCTAATCGTCATTCCCTCTGTCAGATTCACGGTAGAGAGGAGAAAAAAAGCGCCAGCGCCAGGAACCAACGGTAACTAGCATTCATCACAGTGGGACGCCCTTGGCATCTCCTCAAGCCCCAGTAAAACAAGGGAAAACGCCTCCCTTTATGGCCCGGGCTGGGCCTCTGAGATCTGCCGAGTTTGTTGATGCTCGTGCAAGGGCGAGGAAGACGAAGCATCCGACGCAAGGGAGACTGAACAACACAACAGACGAGGCTGCGTTCTGGGCCTCTTCCTTGTCATGTATCATCCCCAGCCGTCATGATTCCCTCGGCCCGTGTCCGCGTGGGAAAAACGAGACGTTGTTTGTGACAGCTCAAGACAAACCAGCCCAACGGCCAACGGGCGCGCCGTTTCGTTTGTACGAGCAAAGGGAGAACACAAGAAGCTTTTTTGCCCTGGAGTTCCAGCCTATTCTATTTCGTAGGCAAAATGTACGTGTCACAGCACCCGATAAAAAACTCTCTTACCCCTTGTGTGTGGCTTTGGCGTTTTGGCGCTCAGATTCTCGTCGTCAGAGAGATTTGTTGAATTGGGCGCCGCCATGACGAAGAATGACTTCCTTTTTCGGTGGCGCCAATCCTGCAATGGCTTTCAAGTTTCCGGTATGGAAAAAGGAAAAGAGGAACAAAACGTGGCAGGTGATATCCGTGAAGAAAAATGAGACAGACCATGGAAAGCAGGCTGTTGTCCAGACTCTCGTGGCTTAACAGAGTCATTCTGGCAGGACAATCTCCCTTGTCCTCGATGCAAGGGCGATATTCTGGTGGTCTTCACGGCAACGAGTGGGAGCCCTGTAAACTTCCAGCTCACCACTTTAAAGATTCTGGCGATGTGGTTGGCTGAGAGCATGGTACCACTGTAGATCCCTGCCTGTTTGCTGTATGTCTTGGTCGCCCTTGCTCTGAAGAAGCAAAACCCCTGCAGTATCACCAGCTAATGCAGACGCCGGAGGAAAATACAGTACAGTAGAAAACTACCGGGGGCCAACTGCAATTACGACGATCTGCATTTGCCCAGAACGAACCGGTCAAGTTCGGTTCTCCATGCGTAGTATCAATCAATATCCCTTGGCCTGTCAGTAAGGGGACGAGCTGCACGTCCCCGTCCGAGCGCCCTCCCCCAGCGCAGCGAGCAATGCTTTTCCCACGCTGTGCTCTGACCTGTTGACCTGTAAACTTCCCGACCTGGTGGGTTATCCAATCGGAACTTGCAAGGGTGAGGCCCAGGATCAGAGTGAGCAGCCCTACTTTGGTTGGCCAGGATCAGCATGGTCGGGAGAGGCACGAGCTTAGCTCTACCTTAGTGATCTGGCTCCCGAACCCAGATGCCAAGTCTTAGGTGTGCGTTTGTGTGTGGGTGCCAACCCGCAAGGGAGAGAGATTCACACTGCACAAGAGGGTTGTAAAGTGAAGGGCCAGGGAGGGGGTCCTGTTAGTTACTGTCACTCGTCACTTTCGATCTCTATCGTGGTGCTCTCTGCCTGCAAGAGATTTCTCCCCTAGTCTAGCGCCATGGTTCCATGATGGGTGCTTAAGCTGCCCTGCCTACTCCTCGTGGACAAAGAGAGACGCCTCCCGTCCCGCCATCCCATCTAATCCAACAATACATAATACGTCGTCATCTCCGCTTCCCCTTCAGTTGATCGTTTCTGCTTGCTTGCTTCGACTTGTGTGCGCTGCGGAGACCGCACATTCCTTCCAACCACGTTCATTACTATCTACATACTTTGAGATTCCCTTTTACCCTCTAAACTAAACACTACTCAACCGTCGATTTCCTTTTTTACACTATCCGCTACAATGGCCGAGTCCCACGAAAAGCCCGAGGCAAGACTCGATGGCCTTGGTATCTTCTGGATCGTCTTCACCTTTGCCTGGAGCTTCATCCTCGCCGGCGGCATGTACTTCCTCTGGCGCCGTCGCGACATGCCCATGCTGAGGATTCGAGACCTCCCGCTATCCTTTGCTGCCATCATCCTGCTCCACATCTACTGGGGCGCTGTCCAGACCGGCTATGTCTACTTTCCGCTATTCACGCCTGCCGGAGAGTACTGGATCATGAGCATTTACTTTCCTTTCGGTATCGCCCTATTCCACGCTTCCAACAGCCGATTCCTCCATGTCGCCAAGCAGCAGAAGGAACTCTTTGCCATCGATGAAAAGTCCCCCTCTAGAAACCGCAACGGATCTCGGCGTGGCTCCCTCCTCGGCCGTTTCCAGTCGCTCGACTACTCCAAGAAGATCCTCATCACAATCGGAATCGGAATGGTATTTCAGGTATGAGATTATTCTATGCTATTAGGACAGGTGGTCGGTAGCTAACCTGGTGTAAAGACTATCCTGACCTTTGTCATGTGGTGCATATCCAGGAAGTTCCATGCTTCTTGGGGTGTTGTTGGCACCGAGGTTCACCCTGGTTCCGAAGAGTACAAGAAGTCTCAGATGGGCAAGGGCTGGGAATGGTAAGCATGCTTTTGTTCCGGGATATGTTGTTCCCATACTGACTTGTTTCTCTCAGGTGGCCTTCAGTATTCTGGCAGTTCCTTTGGGCATGGATCGTCGCCCCTTACATCCTGTGGCAATCTCGTGGTATCAACGACACACAGGGATGGAGGACCCAAACCATTGCCTGCTGCATTGCTAAGTGAGTATCCCTTGAGAAGGGTACCTGTGACTCCACACTAACCAAGACATAGTCTTCATGCCACTCCTATGTGGCTCATTGCCCTGTACGTTCCTGCCATGGCTCCTGTTAATGCCTACTGGATCCCCCCTCAATGGTAAGCCACCTATCTCAGCCAACCCCTGTGTTCTAAAGCTCACTTTCGCGAAGGCTTGCCATATCCATCATGGCCATTGAGATCTTTACCGTCTTCTGGCCCTGCTGGGAAGTCATCCAGCACCAGACTCTACAACGAGAGACGCTCGACTCCATTGCTCAATGGCAGCTCAACAAGAAGGCTGGTACTCATGGTGCTCGATCTGTTGCTACTGGTTCCACGACTGTCGCCCCATCAGCCCTGACTTCTTGGTCCAAGGACGGCTCCGTTAAGAGCAGTGGTGGTGAGAGTATCCTCACCATGGAGGCCCTCGAGTATGTCCTTGAGCGCAACCCCGAGCCTCTTCAACAGTTCTCCGCCCTTCGAGATTTTTCTGGAGAGAACATTGCTTTCCTGAGAGCGGTTGCTGAGTGGAAGACTTCATTACCGCCTGCTGTCCGCGACCCCGAGAGGATCAAGGAACCCTCAGTACAAGAGCTCGTGCGCGAACGATTCAACAGTGCTCTCCGCATCTACACTAGCTTTGTCAGCTCCCGCGACGCTGAGTTCCAGATCAACCTATCCTCACAAGACCAGCGCAAGCTCGAAACCGTGTTTGAGAACTCCGCCCGTATTCTCTACGGCGACAAGCGCCAAGTCGACCCAGCCACACCATTCGACACATTCCAAATGACAACAACAGCAAACAAGGTCAAGTCCTCAGCCGCTTCATTACACGGCTCCGAGACCGGCATCATGACGACCGAGTCTATCGACCCTGGCGAGCAGAGCGAGAAGTCTGCTCTCTACTGGGGCGATATTCCCGATGGCTTTGATGCCACGATTTTCGACGTTTCTGAAGCTCACATCAAGTACCTAGTCTTGACCAACACATGGCCAAAGTTCGTCAAGGATCGACGATGCTCAATTGACTCTAACGATACCCTCGAGAATGGACATGGAATCCCCGGGTCCCATTGAATGAGAACGACCGATTAGTCTGAATGGTTTAGCTTTACGTATTTTTTTTTTTGGGGAGTTTGGTGGCTACAACTTTACAAGTGATTCCCTCTTTATTCTTCATTTTACCTTTGGGAGGGCTTTTTGACACTTCTACGTACTTATTAATGAAAAAACGACTGCATCGCCAGTCATTCTTCTCATCATTTACTTATTTGTTACCCAATTCTGTGAAATAAAATGAACGGGATCTTCACCCGTTGTTTTCATTGGCATTTACCGGCCCGTCTCCCGCAAACCTTGAGAAAGCCACAACGGCTGAACGGAGGGACTAGTGGACGCTCTACAGGGCATCTGCCCCTAAAACTGCCCTGGATTAGTGATCGATCTAGCCTAGACTCCTCTGTGGCTGGCTGAAAGTCTCTTTTGGTGCCTGAAGCACACCCTGGATGCAGGAACCAGCCTGCCCTGTCAATGGCCCTTGTTCACTATCGCATCGAGCGTGGGATTTAATTACAGGGCGTCGCAACAACGCAAGAGATCATGTAATCGCGCATATCTCGGTAAGAAGACTGAAAACTCTTTTCACGCTTTAAACAAGGGCTGCATAAGCGTAAGGGGTTCTCAACAGCGGAAACTGTCCTGGACTTGTCATTCGTTCATCGAAGAAGAGCCTTGCAAAAAGTCAAGTTATCCACTTCCCGTAGTAGATCTTTCCACTGACCCGAGCGTTTGGACCTGGAGGTTTTGCTACGAATTGTTATGGCCCACATGAAAAAGGATCATAGGATTCGCCCCAATCGCGATCTTGATGCGAGATCTCTCATGATAATTGACTGTTTTTTAAGGCTGTAGTGCGTCACTGCTGTTGGTGCTAACGTATCGGCGCCATCCTAGCGGCGATTTAATATGGAGGGAAGGGCTAACGAAAAGACTGCATCATGGACTGCCAGCCCTGCCTCTGCAATCCACAGTCCTAATATTATTTCACTGCCTTATTTCTATGAATATCATGCATACGGTCTTGATCGCCAGGGCCACGGGCCTGGAACCCGGTATATGCGGATGATTGGGTATCTGGGCAGTGATCCAAGGAGCGGAGACGATTCCTTGAAGGTTGTCGTCGTTTCATGGGAGCGGGAAGAGCAGACTACTGCACGTGGGAATAAAAACCCTGCCATCCGTCCCTACGGCTTACTTTCAGATCCATCACAACAGATCGCTCCACAAGGCGGAACCGAGGTCCGCCTTTTTCGACGATATTTACGCGTGTACAAAACCATGCAGCATTCGCATTTCTCTCTACCAAGACGGTCAAAAATGGGGGCCATGTTATTATTAGCGGCGGATCGTTTACTCCGCCGTTGCGTGTAGCTATCAATACTTGCCGTCAACTAGTTGATGCCTGCGCTTGAAGCGAAAGTAAAAGTGACGAGTGACTGACACCACTTGATGTCGAAAAAGAGTCTTGGAAAGGAAGGTGCCTAAGAACAAAGTGAACAAATCCAAAATAGTCTGCATCTGGCGGAAGTGTCCTTCATCACCTATTGGTTCGGGATCAATGCGACAGTGACATGCAAGATCTTGAATACGACGTTGCTCACGTTGAACTAGTCCATAGCGCATCCAGTCCGATGGGAACAAACGGAGATTGACGGGAATGCCATATGTTATAATCCACTACGATCATGTAAAATTGAAAAGATCTAAATGTGAATCCACTCACTTTTCGGAAGTCAGCCGGAATATACAGCGTAGCAATGAATTTGCTGGGTTATTGATTTCTTTGAGAAAGAAATAAGCACGCTGGGTATCTGCACGTATTCACAGAGAAAGCATTATAATTGCATGTGTTTATTAATATTAGGGGGATTTATCTAATAAGCACTGCATTGATGATGACCAGGGCAGGAGAAACGAATTGTAAAGGTTAGGCATCTTCGTGATGGAACTGAGTTTTGGTTCAGGTTTCCGCTATAATGAGCAGTAGGGTATATATACGATAACATTGCCAAATTCTCTCAACCGAGTCCAATGGCTATTCCTCCGCTTCGGAGATTTCCCCGAATAGCTCAGCTGGAAGAGCGTTCGGCTGTAATTGTTAAGCATCTCACCGAAAGGTCACTTGTTCGATCCAGGTTTCGGGGATTCATTTTTGTCTTTTCACATAATTATCGGAAAATATTTCTAGACCCATGGCCTATTTTGCGTCCTTCTAAATGTTCTTTCCTTTTTTCGTTTTCTTTTTGTCGTAAACTTGATTTATCGATGCATAACAGCCGCGAGTCTCTGTGTTGTGACCTGCTCAACCAAGATGCCATTCTTGGCATTACCCTTCACTGACCAAAGACGATAAATCCTGCGATCTGACTTCCAAGTAATAACCAGTCAAAATGGACAAGATGAGGGGGTTCCAAAAGATGAGATGAGAAATTGCTTACATGCGTCATCAGTCTTGTATCACCAGGATGCACCAAAATCAAGTTGGTGGTCAGTCTCAGTCATCTTGTGAGATGTTGGCGTCTCAAGTTTCCTCTGTTGTCGACCTTGGTGTTTATTTCCTTTTCTTCTACATATCATCTACATGCAAAAATGTTGTCGATTCTGCCCCTTGAAGTGCTGGAGCACATTTGCGAGAAAGTATAACTTCTTACACGACTATCCGACTTAAAGCTGACCTTGGTAGTTGAATGGTATCGACTTAAAGAACCTCTCGCTGACAGCAAAATGGCTGCATAAAGCTTCATTTCGGCAGCTATGGCGATCCATCACTGTCGGGCCAACCCCCGGACGCGAGCGGCATTGCATATATCCTCATGGCGTACCGCAACCATGCCTCAAGATGGTCAAGGAGCTTCACTTTGAGACTGGCATTGATGAGGATCCAAAACGGTGTATTCATGCCAAGGATTGGCTTGGCTATATGGGTAACTGGGTCGAAGATGAGCCTCGAAGAACAGATACATGGAACGTGAATGATCAGAGCCATCCGCTAGAGCGGGACCATCTTATCCGTGTGAAATATGAATGCCTTGCTCAGCGGGCTGTCGCAATTATCGAGCGACTCGAAGACAGCCAACTGGATAATTTCAGGTAAGTCTCACCTGATAAACACAAGCCTTTACTGACCGCTTGCAAGCTGGAACTATACCACATGTATTCCCTCTGAGGTGCTGGAGCTCCTCAGCCTCAAACAGCCCACGATAGGAGGCCTCAGCTTCGTGACTGATCCTTTCTGTGGCAGGTTCAATCGATGGAGCAGGACTTCTGACGTGGATCTCTCTTCTTTCCGTCAGCTCCGGCACTTGAGCTGGAAAGCTCCAATGGGTTCTCACTTTGACGATGCCGCGGCTACCATTCTGAATAATGCACACCACTTGCAGGACCTTGAGCTAGAGCTACAAAGCTGGTCGAGGGAAAGGGAGTCAATGGAATCGAGGATCATAAACCGTGAGGATGGTTCGGGAGATTGGAACAAAACATCAGCAAGTACCCTGTTGGCGCGTCGGATCTTTGGCTTGCATACTCGTACCCCAGACTCCCCTCCAAGGCCACTCTATCCCAGCATACGGAATCTAACGCTCACGAGGCTTCCGTTGAAAGATGAGATATCTGGACAAGAAGTAACAGCGGCATCATTCAACCTCAACACACTCAGGTCTCTCACTTTGAGGATGTGTCCGTACTGGATGTATCTTCTATCCAGTTTCCTTGATGCCGGAGTCACACCGGAGCTCAAGACCCTCGAGATTGTCGATTTCTATCTACAAACAACCCGTCAAGCCGCGATACGAAAAACGAGCATCATTACCAATTTTATTGACTCATTTATTGGACTCGAAGAGCTTTTTGTGAGCCACTGTGGACCTGTCTCCGCTCTAGACTTCTGGGAACACGTCGCTGGCCATGGATCAACTTTGAAAAGGCTTGTCCATCATCAGAGGACTACTGACCAAGACGAGGAGCTCATAAGTTGCCGCATGGGAAAGGACCTACCGGACTTTGCTATGTCTCAAGAGGATCGACACCGTATCAGACAGGATCCTTTCCAGAATCCTCTTTCGAGACTTGATCTTGCATTCCTTGGGCTCACATGTGCACCCAAGTATCTAGTAAGTACGCTGATCTCCTGGATAACAAATTTGCTAAGTAACCAATAACAGAAAGATGTTCTGCTTCCCTTTGTATCGAAGAAGTCACTTAAAGTGCTTCATCTCCGACATACCGGAGTGAATGCAAGTTCTCATCCATCTTGGGTCTTTAACAAAGCGCTGGATTTGAAACTCACCGAAGCTGAAAGCAGCGGGAAGTCTATCAATAACATAAGGATGCGGAACGATGGATCGGGTCGCAAAAGTCGTAGGGTTATAGTTGTTGATCCAGAGGAGATCGCAATAGCTGTCAAAGAAAGGAAACAATGGAATACGCCGCCTCTGCAACACCACTTCCGCATCTTTGCCGACTGGGCGTTTGGGCCAGAAGGGATCAAATCTCTGGAGTATATTGCCATTGGAGACCTTTCCCGTGGGAATAGATACGAACAAGATAATGCCCTGGTCTGCAGGAACGTAGAGGGCGAGAGTAGGTTTCGAGTTATTGGTCAGCGGGATGGTGGACCAGAATGGCGAGATGTCAAGAGCAGATTCGGGAGTGCTTTAGGCGCCTGCCCAGTGGAGAATCTTATCCCTGAGTATAACTAGTGTTGTAAAGGTTCAGTTGTAAAGAAAGGGTTTCGGGTATGTTCTAGCGCTTTATTCAGACTGCTATACTTGTCTTTGCAACTAGATTGCGCACTATCGAGCATTTGCAAAAATATCTCTTATCTGGGCCTTTGACAATGCCCTATTGAAAGTTTGTGAAGAAGAACCTGGTGTTTCCAAGATCGTTGCGGTACAAATTGTTGATATATGATCTTTTGTTGAACTTTGCTGATCTATAAATATTTCATCAAGTGTACCTCAGCCACTTGTTCAGGGCCTGATTATCGTGTTTAAAAGCGGGTGGGTGTTGAGCAGGAGTTAATCTAAACCAGTGCGTAGATTGCATGATCACAGGTAATAAGAGTACAGGGACTAGGCCACAACACGCTTGGCTACGTGACGGTGTCATCTCATAATTATTACGATTAGACTTCCCAGCTGAACGCATTGCGCCTATTCAGTTCTTAGCTACCGCAGCACACATGAGCTTATGGGCGCTTATGCAGGCTGTGCTGTTACTGTTGTAGCACAGCCAAAACGCCATCACCCACCTGGTCTACGTATTGATACCTCGAGACAACCCCGCCTCCGTCAGCTGCTGACCATCTTATCCCACAATGTCCCTCCTTTGATAGGCCTGCAACATTAAGCATAAGCCTTTGGATAGGTTAGGGCGTCAATTTGTTGAAATCGAAACAGCAACCACCGTGGTTGGTGTCATCATAGTAGCTGCATAAATCTCAAAAATCCTGCCTGGCCACTGTCATCGGCAAAGCCCACCAAGCGCCTACAAAGTTTAGACAAATCAAGGTTGAGGTAGATGATATCCACAATTTCTTTGGAATGCTTCAGCTCTACAGGCGCGTCGTGCTTCTAGGTCTTGGACTCATGGGTTGAGCAGGTTGTGGCCACGCTGGCAGCCTGCGTGGCTACCATTTTCGACCCTGATACCCTTGTAACAGCGCTCAAAAACAATGATGCTATGAGTATTCTCGATAGATTAACAAAGGCGAGTCAGGTTAAGGATATCAAGGCTGTGCCCGTGAGACTGGAATCTCAAGTACTCATTGACGCTAATACTCACCATTTTGATTTGGTACGCCGCCTCATATAAGCTTCGGGTCAATGCTAAATCCTTGTCTTTAGCCAGAGCCAGAGTGATACTGAGAGCAAAGTCGACACACTCTGCGATCTAGTAGAGGAAACACTGGCACTAGATCTGAACCTCAAAAACGACTAGCGGCGCTGACGGTGTGCGATGGATTAGCAGCTGTGGAAGAGGCAATAGATATCAGGCTGAATGATCTGGCCTTTAAAGATCCCAATGACGAAGATGATGCACCACGCAACCATCGCTCTCTCTGGCAATTAGCTAAGATGGCAGCGGAGTGATCATAAGTATTCTTTTGAGGAAGTACTTATGAGCTCCAGAGTGTATTAAATCAGTGCAAAGAACAATTCTGATGGGGTTTCTATCATCATTTCAGCTAGTAGGGCGGCATCTTGGTCAATTCTATCCGGTCTCAGTCCCTCAGAGGTTTCTGACAATGATATTCATGCCATTCTAGTCTAGATTACCGATATTGTTGCCAACAAGGAGCATTGTGGTTTTTTGCCTACTGGAAGCAATTTCGAGCCCTCGGGATGGTGTCTACAGGAGATGATTCTTGAGAAGGCATCGCGACGCATCCGAGGAATAGAATCGTATGATATCAAAGCCTTCATTCATTTGGTAAATGTGTTGGTCGGAAGCTGTTGGTTGTCTTCTAATTTCTCCTGTGGCTCCTTGTCATCTCAGCTTGGATCCGCCATTGAGTTGTTCTTCCAGTCAAAGTGCACTCTCAGCCCAGTGCCACTGTTAGCAAGCATGCATAGCCGCAAGCCTGCGCCGGCTCTGTGCGTTAGCGTGTTTTATGTTTCAACGACCAGCAAGGTCTTTGCCTGTCCATGGGCCTTAAGGCTAGTGGGGTCTTCGCAGGCATTATTATGGCCAGCGGTCAAAAGAGCGGCGTCCTCACTTCACCCATCCATTCAGTCCACAGTCAATCCACCATTCACCATCCCACTACCTCTTACCTGACATGGGAGAGAGAGAAGACCCCCTTTGTGCTCTTTGTGGTACCTTCATAGGGAAGGCAGGTTCTTTGGACTGGGAGCCAAACCTTTGGGATAGAGGCTCATGGGTGCATAACGCCTTCGCAATCGAAGGGCCCGAATGTTTGAGCGAGCCCGTCGAGTCGTCTAGCCATCCTGATGAACTGTTCACCTGGCATCCAGCTACCGGTTATACTGACGACGAGAGCGGCTGGGGCCACTTGACATTACTTCCCAGTGGGAACACTGTGCGTCCGCACACGACCTGGGGTAAGTTCGTTAAGAGCGGTCATCTTTATCATGGCTTTCATAGGGCTTGCGCATCAATCGCTCGTCATTTCGTCCAGCGAACAACAGCCTACCCCGTGAAATCCTTCAGCGACATCTGGATTTCCTTAAACGCGCGTTACTCAAAGGGTGGTCCACGTGGATACGGGAGTGATCGTGCTCCATACGGACCTACAAAAACTGGAAGAGGGACATATGTCTGGAATAGTGAGACTGCTTATTACCTGGGTTATTCGGACAGAATTGAATGGGTAGGCATTCGCATCATGAGCCGGATTGCTTTCTCCCGTTACTAATATATGTCAGTGGCGCTATAATCCTCTCCATATCCCTAACCTGACATCTCGATTGCTGGAGAATCTGGAGCCTGGGGAATACTATTCGACAAAAGACTCCAAATTCCATAACATGATGGGAAATCTACCAAAAGAACTAGTGGACGAAATCATCAGTCACCTTCTGTCTGGGAGCATGAGTCCATACACCACGGACTTGATGCCTCAGCGGATTTGGAAACAGGTTTTCGTCCAGATCCCGTTTCTCTGGGACCTAGACGTGGAACAAGTTCAACAGTTTCCTAGTGTCAATAATGACCCAAACGAAGAATGGGACTGGGAGGGACTAGTCCGGCAGGTTCTGTGTGGCCCTGCTGGAAGGCGAGTAGAGTGCGAAAGGGCCTCGCAAAACCTTTGGGATTATAGCCATGTCAGATTGGATGCACCCCCAGGCTTGACGAATCGCCGACGAATCTGGCAGGTATTGGAGGATATGGATCCCAAAGAGCTCGATGTCTTGGATGAACCAGACTTTATTGTCCTTGACGACCATCTAGATAGGTTTATTGCCCGAACGGTGAAGGACGGGGTTAATGTGGAGGATCCTGATAGTACTTGCCTTGATTGGGATTGGTCTTCACCTTCTGCTGGGACACCTGCAGATGATGCCTGGGCAACACCTGTTGTTTGGGTTGCACCTGTTGGGGAGCCTGATTTGACTTGGTAATTATCACTCATCGGTGGCTCAGAATAAGCTCAGGCATACTTAGGTTAAAACGGCATCGACTCAGAATTATAGGTGAGAAAGGAAGTGGGAAGCGTCTATATTCATATCTTAGTATCTCTGTTATAGCCTGAAATAAGTATTATTCCTCGTACCACTTCCAAACGTCCCATATATAACCTACCAGTCCTTTCCACCAGGGCTGTCCACCTCAGCGCGCTTCCAACCCTTTCCGCCAGGGTAGTCGGCCTCCTCGGCACGCTGTACATTAAGGCATTAGAAGCTGCTCAACGTCTTGTTTTTCCCGAAGCCAGAGTACTTACAGCAACTACGTGCTCGCGAGCCGAAAGATGGCCATCTGATGGAGGTGCCGCAACAGCGGCTTGGGTAGCGGCAATGCCGGCGAGGACGGTAAGAAGACTGAATCTCATGATGTGTACTTTTGAGAAGATGGGTTTTACTTGAATAATAGTAGTTATTCAATTCCAGAGCTCAGTCGAGCGTGGCGCCCTACTTATACTCTTGGCCATTGTGTCCATACTGGCGGCCGCTGCGGACACTCACCTGCCGTTCTGATGTTCAGCTGTGTCGTATTGAGCCAAGATGTTATCTTTCACCTTGCCTATCGCTAGGATCGGCCGATTAGTCGGCACGAGCTATCATGACGACTGGCTGGGATCGGCCGATTTATGCAGCTGTATTTTGTGGCAATACATGTGCCTATTGATGAGGAGGAGTTTGTGTAAAGGAAACGACATGGGGGGGGCTGGAGTAAAACCTTTGTGACCAATTTTTAGTGGTGGAAACATATGTTCCGATACTAATTTCCTACTCTTCTTGTGATACTGCGAATATATGTCCGGGCCGAAAACTCATATATATCTCGTATAAGTTGTTTACTAATGTGAGGCGTAGTCGTTTGTAATATGCGTAACCAGTACGTATTTGCTTAATAACGTATTAGCTAAAATTATATTGCCTGTGATTTATTGGTCGAAAAGATAATTTAACACTACTATCAAAATGTTGATAGGGCCTCAATGAAGGTATATGGGCCCGCCTTCAACCTTTGCAAAGAAGGCGTATTTTTCCCTAAGTCTCGAGCATATCGACCTTATGCCCTCACACTGGAGCTCTTCTCTTTGACGAATTTGCCAATCCTGACGGGTTTACTGACGAGATATAAGTTCCCATGATTGGTGTACTGGTGTAGCCATTGCGAGCCTTTTCCCTTTTTATACCTACGACAGATATACAGACTCTTCAGCGAGACGAATTAGGTCGAATGATCTTTTGTTTGACGGATCCACCATTCAAAACGCAGCTAGAGTCTTGCTCCGTCACCCTAAGAGCCTACCAGAGCCCATGGTTCTCTATGAATACTACGCTAAATGTATGGAGAAGCTGAGGCCGTTCACTGAACGAGATCTCACTGATTAAGAAGATGTGGAGTGGAGGTACAAACCATTTCCATGGAGCTCCGAAAGGATAGTGGTCAGCCGGTATCTATTGCGTCCTCAATATCATAATGATGTTTGCAGATCGTGGGAAGTCCAATAAGAAGACTGCATTGCGTTTGGTCAGTGTTTTTCAACCCTCGATGTTGTCAGGGCCCTCGAATGAGATAAATGCCGATTCACATTGTGCGTGATCCAGTGTGATTATGTTATTGATTAAAGAAGATATGGATCTGAAAGCTGTTATGACCGAAGTGGAATAAAAGAAAGCAGAATCGGCATGTTGCTGAGCCTAGAAATCCAAGTCCCCCTGAACAAAACGATAGATAAGGTTCGAAACGTTATGTGACGCTCGCATCTTGTGGAGCTATAGCAGGGTGATAGGCATGATGCAAGGATATTATAGGACCACATACGCCTGATATGTTAGAACGCACTAACATTCGTGGTTTCCTGCAAACTTAACTGTTCACTGTTTCAAGTAGCTCGCCAGCGACTTATTGATCATACCCTGACCCGCTTCATACAACTGAGTCCTCTGATGCTCCCATCCACCCTCCTTGAGAAGGTTTTCTCCTGGGCCAATAGCAAACTGATCATCACCCTTGACAAGACCATCATACATCTTCTCAGTGAACTCAGAAAGGGGCATTCCGATCTCACCACCATTAACCAAATCAGGCTGGTGCTTCTCATCGTGGAGCTCTGTCTGTACAGCCGGTGGAAAGACCTCGATCATGCGCACTTGGGAGGCATCGCCTTGGCGCAACTGTTGCCGAACATTGAGAATGAAAGTATGAAGAGCCGATTTAGATGCATTGTAGTTAGGCGTTCGGATCATGGATGGAATCAATCCAAGCGTAGCGCTGACGTAGACCAGATATCCCTGAGACTGCTTCTTCAGGTGAGGAATGAAAGCTGCGGTGAGGTAGACGGCAGATGTATAATTGGTCGTGAGCTCGTCGCCAAGAACAGATAGGTCCAGATTTTCAGGCTTTGAAAAGTCAAAACCTCGCTGGATACCTGAGTTAAGGACCACAGAGTCAAGGTCTGGATCGGACTGGGTGATGGATTCGGCAAAGCCCTTAATACCAGTGAGGTCGGTGACGTCAAAGACTATAGCTCTGGCCTTATCTTCGCCATGCTTCTTGACAAAAGCGTCGAGTTTATCTCGACGTCGACCGACGACAATAACCTTTGTGCCTGTAGCTATGAGCTTGGCAGCGAGGGCTTCTCCAATACCGGAAGATGCGCCAAGCACGAGGGTCTTTTTGTACAGGGGAGCCATGTCTTAATGGTCGTTAAGTGCAAGATAAGGTTTGAAGGGACCCAGAGATGGAAATTCCAGGGGTTCTAGTACTTGAGGCTTGCGTAAGTGATAGGCCAGATGCCGTCGGTATCTTGATTAGGTAGGTCGTGAATAATCAGGGTGGTATGTTGGGAGGGGTAAGGTGGGATGATGCCAAATTGCCGGTAATTAGGGCGATAGACTAGGTGATGGGGACTAGCAAAGAGTCTAGAAGGACCAGGGAGTTATTCAGATTCCAAATATCCAAAGTCTTGGCAACCACAAGTATAGGGTCAGAGGAATATGGAGTAGCTCGTATAGAGGAGATTGTGAGGTTATTCTGCCATGACGATAACGACATCAAACCAGCCAAACCCACAGCTTGCTCCGCAGAAAGGTCACATGACTTGAGGACATATCAACAAACCTTAAACAATTAAACAATTTAGACTTGGGGTGTGAAGAAAAGATGTCAAAACCAACGCTTACAAAGTTACACGGTCGTAATTGAGATCTGTCGGATTTCCGGGGTTATCACGAGTCATACAACGCCGTGAGCGTGTCTGACATAAAACGGCAAATGCACTGCCAAGAAGTCGAGACCTTCTGATCGATACAGCCCCCGTCTGAGCCTCCACCAAAAACCCTTGAACCCCTAACTTTACCCGAAACATGAGGAGCCCGCGCTTGGCAACGGTCGCTCGAGTCTTAGTGTAACTGGAGCGTTAAACCAGCCAGTGACATTCCTTAATCCACCTTTTATTAACGATGACCCTTGTTTGATGTTTTCATAAACGTTCCATTCTCACTTCGCGGGGTCGTTTTCTCCTGCGGATGTTGCGCCCGTACACGTCACTCGAATGCGAGGAAATGCCTTCAGAGTTACGTTCAAGATGATCTTTCCGGCAATATCAGCGATATTTGTGAACCAAGATCATATTCTCCAGTGCAACTGTGAAGGATTTACAACCTCCGCGGCAATTAGCCATACCACGAGACTTTAAAGTTTTGATCTAAACTCATTCCAGGCCCTCAAACGAATTGCAAACCCCATCTGGATCTCCGATACTATACCTCGCACTCGCACGGTATAGCCTCAAGTCCAGACGACCACACGGACTCGTGAGATTTCTGCCGACAAGGCTCTCGTTGCTACGCCGCTTATTCCACGGTAGGTAGCATTAAGTAATAAACACCCCGTTTTAGATCCACCGCCCTCTATAGTTGCAGTAAAGATCTCTGGTCGGTCTGACCGGGACCCCCAGCACGTTTTGAGCATTGTGGCGTGACTTTTCTCATTTTCTGACAGGGCTTGCGATGCTCACCACCACTGCTGTCAAGCCCCTTCACACAGCCTGGGGCAGCCCCTGGGGAATCCTGGATATTAGCAGAGCGTTTGGTATTCCTGCATTCGGGAGGATGAGGATGAGATGGAAATACTTAAATATCATGGGTTGCTGTCGGTAATCTAGATTTGCTTTGTTCGATATTGTTTTACTTTTATCTTGCATAGAGTTGCATCTGTTTTGACTTTATTTTTCTCGACACCTGTTTGGTTTATTTCTCTTCTTGAGCTTATTTTGTATACACGACGCTTCAACATGCCTGCTTGGATACCTCTTTTGTCTCTCCTGGCTGCTTATGCGCCCCAGGCTCTTGCATCATGCGCGTACGGTACTCATCTGCATCGTCGAGCCGATGTCATTGAAGCTCCTAAATTTGGTTATTCTGCTGCAAATGTATGTATCTACTAGATGATTCACTCAGGCTTCTACTGCAGCCCTATTTAAGCAATGAGGCTGTAATATAAGTAGCTATGTCGTACTAACCTCGTCTAACAGGGCCCAGCCAACTGGTTCAACCTAGACCCTGAAGCCAACGCCTTGTGCGCCACTGGCGACCACCAGTCCCCAATCAACATGGCCGAAGGATCATTCACTCTCATCCCCGCCTCGGACCTCAAGATCGAAATTCCCAACTTCACCAAGGGCGCTGAGTTCGAAAACCTCGGATCCACGGTCGAAGTCGTCACTGAGGATTTGGGTGCCAACCTCACGATTGACAAGACCACGTACAACCTGAAACAATTCCACTTCCATCTACCCAGCGAGCATCTCGACGACGGAACCAGCATGGCCATGGAAATGCATATGGTCTGGGCCAGCGAGGATAAGGACCTCGCCGTCATTGGCATCTTCATTGATCTCGACGATGGAGCCTCCGCGTCATCGCACAAACGAAAGGCCGCTGGTCGAAGGTCGCTTGGCTCCCTCAAGACTGATCCTGCCACGCCCTCCACAGTCGTTACAACGGTCCTTAACTCGGTGGATAAGATTGCAACCCTGGGAAAGACCACTCACACCAAGCCTCTCAAGATGTCCGAGATTGTTTCCCTCCTCAAATCCGGCTCATTCCAATCGTAAGTCTATTATTACTGAGCTAGGTGAGATTACGACTGCTGACAATTCGCCTGTAGATACTCTGGCTCGCTTACTACACCGCCCTGTAGCGAGGGTGTCAAGTGGCTCGTCTCCACCAAGAAAGTGTCCATCCCTACGAGTACTTATCTCAAGGCCCGATCCGTCATCGGCTACAACGCTCGCTTCCCTCAGAATGTTCCCGGAGAGGAGAACATTATGAGCCTGTATGCTAATAAGGCTGATGAGCATGACGATTAGAGTGTGATGTATGTCTAGATGGTGGTTGTTTGTTTGGAGTAAAGGAGTATTACATGGGAGGTTTAGTGAGCGATTTCATACCCTTGCGTTCAAGTGTATAGTTCAATAGCATTATAGAGGAGGTACAGTGTACAGGTATAGACTACGATTATTTCCGAATTGCATATTTCGCATAAGAATCCTTGCAACTTTGCCGAACCGGTAATTCCCGATTGGCTTTCCATTCACTATCCTTCCGAGGTTAATCAATACGTGATATTGGAAATATGCAACCCCAATCATCATCTACCGTCATTATCGTAGTTTATGTCGTCCCTTTCGACGTCACAAGCCCCATATCTTGGCATCCTAACGTCTGGAGAACGTGGGGAAACGCCTGATGTCCCCTGACTAGCTGGGAAGTTGCATTGCTGATCATCCCCACCTGTTTGCGCTTTGAGACCGTTGGAAAGTTTAAAATCGCTTGGCCTTTATCTTTGCCGCGGGAGCTTTTTCTCCCCCATGGTTCGGCCGACCTATTCTCTGTTTGGGGGCGTGGGGGAACAAACTCAATGCGACGTTGCTTCCTTTGTGGGCGTTCCCTGCTTGTGGAAACACAGACGACGATACCAATAAGATTCATGTGCAGTCAGTCCGCTGCGGGATACATGTGCGGTTAAGTCTTGGGAGTGATTTAGTGATGGCTTCTTAAGTAATTTTCCTCTGACTTTAATGATCGGAAACCACAATTATGCATAAGCGAGAATGTCATTTCTACTAACAATGCTATAGCCACCACCGGCTAATTACCTGCCTCCAGACAGCAAGCCATTAGTCCTGTATCATGTCTTTACAAAAGATGTTCTACGCCTTGTTGCCTCGCTGAAATACATCCATGGACACTTTACTACGCCACTTGTAGCTTTACTAGGTTAGTGTAAATATATCCATGCCGGACAACTAAACGCCTGTGATTGACCTCGGACTTATCCTTACGTTGGAGATCCAATCTTGAACTATCATTTTAGTTATAAACCTTATCCATACATAGTTTTCGTCAAGCCTTACGGAAAATACGGCAACGGGTGGGTAAACCCTCAAAACAGAAGACCTTTACCAAGGACACGGGTTTTCCGCACATGCAGTATCATAATCTTATACATGTTGAATAACTCAGTTGAAACTCCTATCCTGTATTATGCAAAAGCCAATATCCAATAAACCGCAGTTGATCATCGTCCGAACAATAACCAGACATGTTTGCCCTTCCTTTCATGACATAGTCTTCCTAAAATCATAATCAAGAGAAAATCGTATCCCCAATCGGATTCGATGTAAACAATAATGAGAAACAGGCTGCCCATATACTTAGCCCTATACTCGAAAGCCAAAACTTGCTATAAAAGTCTCCGCAGGCTTCCAGGTTGATGTTCCTCGAGTCCATACTTGGCTCATACCTTTCAATAACATTTCGCCGACACTACACGTTGTCGGCGCTGTCAGGTACATCATGCAATGCGTAGGAACTCTTCTCATTCCTCAGATCCGCACCATACCACCCAAGCGTCAGGAACATGATGACAGCCATGAAAAAGACATCCAGCACATATGCCGGCCACTCGTGGGATTGCAGGTAGCCATCTTTTCCTTGTTCATACTCGATCAAACGGAAGATGTTTCGGAACATAACGAGTACACTGCAGATATACAGTACTACCATCATAGGGACCAGTTCGAGTCTGGGGTTGATGGCCTTGAGTAGGTCCTTGGAAACAATCCGAATATGAAAGATGACTGCACAAACGATGAAGATAAGGAAGATGACAACTTGAAGGCCGAGTCCTCCAAGTACGATATTCTTTCCATTGGTCTGAGCGCTCTTGCTCTCGGCATTGACAAGCATACCCGCACCGGCACCTTGGACAAGAAAGCATAGGATATCGCCAGTGACAAAGATTTTGGAGAGCCAGTTGGTGCGGATGGGGGAAAGATAAGAATGCCCCGAGGCATTTATGAGACGTCCGAGGAACATGTAGATCGATGCGGCAAACCAGATCGGGGCGAGGAGGATGAGAAGGGTCTGGATGATGTATGGTCCTTTCGCACTCACGTCGTCCGTGGATTGTGCACGGGAGCCAAGACCAATTACTTCAACTGCAGTATACAGTTAGTTAGATGATTCGATGCGTAGTGTTTTTAAGGGAACTTACAAAGTCCTCCTATGATGATAGTCAATCCAAACCATCGACGTGTCTTGTAGACACGCCACGCTTGAGCAGTAGTGAGGATGATGAAGATTGCACAAGCTGCGATGGCTGCAGCCATGGATGGCTTATACGTGCCGTAGAGGTTCTCGTCTGAGGCCATTATGTTTGGAAGTACAGATAAAGGGAAGATGGTGATGTATGTGGATTAGAAAGGATTGAATGAAGTCTGTTGAGGATCTGTATTCGAGTTCTTCGACAAACATGGAGTCTGGACTTATATACATTTCACGGAGCTATGCCTTCTGTCAATCAAGGCCTTAAAACCTTCCGCTCGTACACTGCCCCTCCAAGCGATCACCCATTGAAGGATTGAATTCGTCTAATCAATTGTCAAGACCACCTAAGAGGGCCTAAGCCATTGCGGCCATGCGGCTCACGGAAGGCTTTGACACTTGGACTAAGTGGGTAGATCTTGAAATGGCTGTCATTGATTCGCCAGGTCCCTTAACAGTCGTAAAAAAGAAATTGAAGACTCGAATCTGAGTAAGCCTGAATTCTTGTGTTGTAGTTAGAGCCCTTCTATCCCGTACTCCGTACTCCGTATTTCGTACTTCGTATTCCGTATCCCGTACTATGACGTAAGGCATTCCTTGCACAGCCTCAGAGCCAAATCTTATTGGCAAGCGAACTTTGAAACCTCTCTTACCATTTTATTTCCTCCAAGTATTCTGCCCCAAGTTCGAAGCGATGAAAACAAGAAGAGCGCACACGAAAACCAGATCGGGATGCATACGGTGTAAGCAGAAACATATAAAATGCGACGAAGCCCGGCCATCTTGTGGCGCATGCACCCGCTATAAGGTCCCTTGTGTACTCAAGACCAACCACAGCAGAGTCACAGCATCGGCCAAAGGTAGCCAGATAGCAGTGGGTTCACCAAGCAACCTCTCAGCTACAAGCATAGAAGGTCGATCGCCAGCTACAAGCCAAAATGGCACTCCAACAACCGTTGCCACGCCTACGGTTCAGCCAGACCCTCAGCGGCAGAGTCTCACGATGTGGGAGTTTGAGTTGCTTCATCACTACATTACCAAAGTTACCGAGTCTTTTCTTATTCCTCCCTTCATGCAAAAGTTTCTCAGTGAAGAGGCTGTCACGGAAGCAACACGGCACGACTTCCTCTTTCACATAACACTCATGACATCCTGCTTACACCTCGCTCTAACCAAGTCTCCGCGTTTCACCCAAGCCCATCATGACTTCATCCTGGGTGGATGCAGCGACGCCATGGTCCAATTCCGCAAGGAGGCAGAGGACATCAACGAATCCAACTGGCAAAGCGTCAGACCGTTCGCCTTTCTCATGTCCATCTACACATTATCCCTTCCGCTGCTGGACGAAGCTCCAAAAGGTCCAGATACCTTTCTTGACGAAATGATCAGGGTTCTAAATCTGCTGAGGGGAGTCCGGATTTTTACTTCACTGACCGATCAAATTCTTTCGGAAAGCAAGGATTCTAGAGCCAACAGCGAGGCTCTTCATATGGCTTCCCAAGAAGACTCGGATATCGACCAAGTTGTCGCGAACCTAGTCGCGCAGGTGCGAGTCTCCGGTGATGACATGCAGACTCGACAAGTAAATCTAAGCGCAATCGATGGTCTACGAAAAGCTTCGGATCTCAATTTCATCCTCAGTTTGAAACCAATCATCTGGCCATGTACGGTGGAATCGGACTTTTGTGCTCTACTCGAGCGGAGGAATCCCACATCAATGGTAATTCTTGCTCACTTTGCTGTTGTACTGGATCAGTGTAAATCACTCTGGTGGTGTGCGGACTTAGGGTCAAGAACCATAGCGGCAATCAAGGCTCTTTTGCCGTCTGATGTGCTTGGGGCAATTGCTTATCCGTTAGGAAAGATTAATGCTAATAGCAAGTAAACTAATCAGTACGTATTGAAATACGTCATCATACCATAACAATTTATCACTAGAAGCCCTGTTTATCCGTGCCATTGGCTGTATTAGGTAGCTCTACTACTTTGTAACATGGTCAAGAATGCAAAACTTAAGCAAAAACTTGTCTCACTCGGCCTCGGATTCTGAAGCACATAACTCCTGCTATAAGCTCTTCGCTCTTATCTACCTTGTTCCCGCATTCGTCTACAGCTGTGCAAGCTCTACGCCTTGAGGCTGGGTAACGGCAATAATCATCAGAATTCCGCTCAACTCCAACATTACCTACAAAGGTTCTCATTATTCAGCTGCCTTCTACAGATGTAACTGTTACATATGTGCGTCCTGGGCACTATGGATATTCTACCGGCCATGGACTATATGACTGTATTACAACTGTTCTTGCATATAGAATCTGAACGCGCGTTACCGTTCGCCTTTTGCATAGAATACTTTGTTAACCATGGCATCTCAATGGTGAGGGGGGCCAGAGCTGGCGGTTAGGACAGTGGTTTTCAGACTAATGTCATAGTGTGGCTCGCGTTGTATTTCAAGCAGTACGTATGTACAGGACGTCTGGCCTGGTGGTCAATACTAGGTATTCCAGTCACTGCTCGTTATATAACAACTACTCCTGTAAGTGGCAGCATCTATTATAATTAAACTTCAGCTAATTCACCGTGCCGTGTTATTTAGTGCGGTGAAGAAACGTATCTAGAGAGATTTGAGTTTCCTGTACATCGCACCTTCCATCCCTAGGCTTCGGCTACACTTGTAGCCAAAATTTTGACATATATGATCACTTCCTTGGCAGCTGGCAAGTTACATTGAGGAAGAAGCTCAGCTGGTTGTGCCTGAGGTATAGTTGATTGATTACTGCATCTACCACTATCCCAAGGTAACTAGTTTGCCAGTTGATCCAGGCTGAGAGTCAAATGTTCATGTCGAACTATCTACATCAAGTCTGCGACGTTACATTATTGTAGGAATATCTCCGGTCAAACTGTTCTTTCTACGCCATGTTATATGTACCATCTCAAGAGACCCTCCTTGAGTTGAAAATCTTCCCATTTAAGAACTCTTTGTGGTCGACTGCATTCCTCGCGAGACCAGCGCCAAGCTCATTGACTAGAATACATCGCTTTGTGAGGCCGGTATAGGGACTCTCATGTGATTGAGCCTTGGAAGTCCAGAGCCTGTTTGACTCAGCTTACTCAGTCAAATAAGAGGCTATGTTGTGGTCGACATGAAGAATATCAGCAAGTAGGTCCAATTAAGTCTGCAAATTAGTGGTGCCATTTCTCATTCAAGAAACTGTGGTGACAAGAAATGTTGGTAACCCTTTCGAGTACGCTACTGGGGATCTGCTAAATATTTAACAAGAATTGTCTAATAAAATAGACTGTTGCGATGCATTTAAGCTTAAATGGAATCAGACTCCGCCGAAGATGTGTCGCGGTGGCTGTCTTGCCTGAGTAAAGATGTGAAACATGTGATGTCGGCGGGAGGTCTTGGCCATTTCTCACACTCAAAACGTCGGATCAAACCAAGACAAGGTTAATTGGAGACACGCGTATGTTTGAGCTTGGCGCGTAGCCAATTGAGTTCGTGCGCGGGCTGGTTTGATCGCCGTTACACAGCAGTGCGTCGCGTTGCTGGGGACACTCTGAAGCATAGCCACCAAATACTCGTATACGGGAGTGCATGTTTATATAATACGAGCTGGCGATTCACCGGTCAAGAGTGGATATAAGCGCTGGATCAGTTACTATGAGCATTGTTTTGGCACGTGGGCATTCCGGGAGGCTCGGGAGGTAATGGATACGGAGACTTGTCACGCTTTTGTAACCCGCCCAAATGGCGCCAAGCAATGACCTACCGCCAAGAAGCCCCTGGATCAAATGGGCATAGCAGCACGAGGTCAGGCCCCAACCACGCTGCAAGTCTGGCCAAGTTTTTTGAGAAGAACTGTACGTCTATGACCCGTCTACTAAAATTCTGGGCAGACGCGTACCGTCGCTTTTCATTGTAGCTCGTCTCAATAAAGGAAAGGCGATGGTTTGTTGAGACAGAGAGGCAATATCACCCCCCATCCTTTGGAGATTCCTTGCAGCCCATGTTTCAGTGGACGGGCAGCAGAATAAGGTAATATTTAAGCATACCAGGGGCTCGGCCAATCTTGGGTGGTGACGGCGGTGTTGTGGTGGGGAGGAGGGCAATTTGGGCGCATTAAAGTTTAGCGCACCTCACTGTAAAAAAAGGAGAATAAATAGAAGGGTACATACGCACAGGCTGTTGCTGTGGGAGCTTTTAGGTACATCCCTAACTGTCCGGGGCTTGCGTGGCCCCCGTGTCACGTCCACAACCCAATCTCGCGAAGATCTTGGCTTTCTTTGTGATTGTGATGCGCCGACAAGAGTCTTGTCTCATCTCGGCAGCCCTGGCTTGTTGTGTTTGTCGATACAATACTCGTCTTCAAATCGTCTCGTTTAGGTATCTGCAGGCTGTCGATTGATCAGAAGCGCCGTCAATCAAGGTAGCGCGTCTTGGCTTTTCCCGCATATGCCTGACTTTTTACTGCCCGTTTCTCACAAGTTAAAATGTCAATTACGTGGCTCTCCCCCTCGCCAAGACTTGGCCATTGCCTTGGCTGCCAATAAGTCATGATCCCATGTCCCAGCGGTGTCTTGGCGTAGAGAAGTCTTTGTCCCCTTTGGAGCCATTCTAGGGCATTTGATTGCCGCCAAGCACCCTCGTCGCGCTGCTGGGACTGGTCGATACAAGCTGCACTGCCCCGATGCCCAGAAGCTTGGCTCGTACCAAGCTGCGCTCTACCGTTTCCGCTATTTCCCCCTTCTTTTCCTTGTTCCTTGTTGTTTTTATGTGGTTGCCGACGTTGAAAGTCCCCGGCTTCCGTCCCCTCCGTCCCACCTTTGATCTCCCTCATCCCCGATCTACCTCTGCTTGTCACTTTCAGGACTTTCTTTTTAACCTTTGCATTCACTTTTGGCATTGACTTTAGAATCTTGAACACTCGTTTTGGACTTTTTCTAATCATTTTTTTGCCTCGTCTTTGGCGAGCAGACCTCTTCAATATTGTCGGGTTTATCGGTCGTGCTTGTTGTCGCTCGCTTCTGAAGCTGCTTTATTGAGCTCAAGCAACACCGTCTTTTGTCGCATAGCCGATTTCTCTAGGGAGGACCACTCTCTCATTTTCACGACATGCTGTTTTCCTCACCGACGGCCTTTGTGGCCCAAGCTGCTCTTTTTGGCGGTCTTCTCGTTCAGTCAGTCGATGCTCAGTACAAGATCGGAACTAAGGGTACGTGACACCCACGACCACGGTATGAGGGACAGAAATACTAACAGCAGGATAGAGGAGATCAAGCAGTCAGCCCGCACACTCGCCTACGACCTCATGTTACAATATGATGGAAACCAGACAGGCATGATTCCCGGTATCTTGCCCGGTCCTCCCACAGAATACAAAGGCGACTACTACTGGTGGGAAGGTGGAGCTATGATGGGAACATATATCGGTGCGTCTGATACTGCTGCGGCAGAAATGACATAAAAGAATGGGCGACTAAATGAGGAGACAGATTATTGGAAACTCACAGGCGACTCGAGCTACAACAAGGTAGTGATGGAGGGTATGCTACATCAGACCGGCGATGGCCACGACTACATGCCCAGCAATCACAGTGCATCCCTCGGAAACGATGATCAAGGTTTCTGGGGTATGTCCGCTATGCTCGCAGCCGAAAACAAATTCCCCGACCCGCCCGAAGACCAACCCCAATGGCTCGCCCTCGCACAGGCTGTATGGACGACGCAGGCTAAACCAGAGCGACACGACGACGAATGCAACGGTGGAATGAGATGGCAGATTCCGTTTACCAACTCGGGTTACGATTACAAGAACAGTGCGTTCCATTACGGTTTATCTGGATCCTGGGGCTGCGTAGCTGACATTTTCTAGCAATTGCCAACGGATGCTTCTTCAACCTAGGCGCTCGGCTTGCGCGGTACACCGGCAACGAGACATATGCTAAATACGCCACCGAGACTTGGGAGTGGCTTTGGGCAGTCAACTACATTGACCACGACAAGTGGCTGGTATATGATGGTGGACACGTTGGAAAGAACTGTACAGACATCAACAAGGCCACGTTTTCCTACAACGCCGCCATTCTGCTTCAGGGTGCCGCGTTCATGTACAACTTTGTAAGTCTAATCTCTACTCACTTGACAGACACATACTCATATTTGACAGACCAACGGATCCGATACATGGGCCGGTCGCATCGACAATCTCCTTGACTCTACTCTTAAGAACTTCTTCCCCAAGGATATTATGTTCGAAGTCCCCTGCGAAGGTCGAAAGGGCGCCTGCTCGACCGATATGTTGTCCTTCAAGGGCTATGTCCACCGCTGGCTCGCCGTCGTTACACAAGTCGCTCCGTATACCGCCAAAAAGATCCTCCCCGTTTTGCAAACGTCCACAGAAGCCGCCGTCAAGCAGTGCACGGGAGGCGACTCGGGCCGCGCGTGCGGTTTCTACTGGAGCGGCGGCGCTTTCGTCGACCCCGCCGTTGATGAGACGAGCGGTGCTGGCGAGCAGATGAACGTTTTGGCAGCTGTGTCGAGCTTATTGATCGGTGACGCGGATCCTCCAGTGACGAACAGAACGGGTGGTACTTCCAAGGGTGACACCAACGCAGGAAGTGATTCGCACGATAACCCGGAGCCTGAGCCCATTACGACGGCGGATAGGGCAGGAGCTGGTATTCTGACTTTTTTGATCCTGGCCAGCGCGCTTGGAACGTTTGTATGGATGTGTGCTTTTGATTGAGAGTTTAGCCTTGGCGTTGGTTCTGATACACATACCGGACATTGGGCTGTTCATTGAGATTTCATTTTACTTGTATTTGTGCTGGAGAATGGAGTTTTTACAAGACATATGTCGATAACATTTGATAGGGAAGGACTTGTTGCAGAAGATATGGGTGTAACATCTATGACACAGATCTCAGACCTAGACGGGGAGATGCCCACAAATGGGCAATGCATTCCTATGGATATGTTTGCAAATTCTCGAATATTTGATCTATTGCTATCTTTAGATAGTGCGCACCATACCAGTCCTCAAAGGAATTCTCGTCAAAGATGGGCTTATACATGTGTGGCTATGCCCGGTATACTCGGATGATAGGTGAAGACACAGGCAGATCATACACATTAAGACATGACTACTATAAGCTCATTTGAGCGAATCAGAACTGAGTGTCGCACGTATGACGAAGGTATTTTGTTATTTCATGAGTGGCGGGGCAAAGATTTCTACCCTCGTGATGTTAGTGCCCAGCCAGTTCGATGAGAACCTGATGAACAAGCTCAGCTCCTCGTTCACGAGGCCAATGCTCCAAGATCTGAAACAAATACTCTCCAGACAAAAATAGAGCCAGATCCTATACTACATATAATTAATTTAGCTATGCTATCATTAAAGCAGTTCTGGGAAGGTGGTAGTGGCCAATGCTTTTAAAGTTTTGTTGGCAAGACCCGATGCCAATTGCGAAGATCGGACGCCGACTAACACAACACCACTCACATTCTAAGCTGGGCAAATTTTCGCGCGAAGACCTGATGTATTTCCATGCATTAATCTTGGTCATACAATGTCAATAATGCTAAACGTCGAGGAAGACTGCCTCCTAAAGATGTACGTACAGGGTAAGTGAACATTCAAACCAACCTGGCAGTACTGAAGCTCGCAGACTGTATGATACAAGACACTATTGGGTTTCGTTAGTTTTATCATTTGACCAATAACGAACACGATAAGCTATATGATCGAAGACTGGGTCTTGTAGGAGGAGACGAGCTATAAGCCTACAAGCTAAATGCCCGATGAGTCTCTTCGTTGAATTGACGCTTACCATTCTCAAGTTCCCTATCAGTCACGAGGGTTCATCCAAACTAAGGTTTTATTTAAATCACGTGTCGCTAGCTAAGAGTCAATACTTGTTATTTATTGCTTATCCGTTTTACGTTCGTATCTAGTAGTATGATGATTTGCTGTTATGATGGATGCCAAGATCTTCGGCCGAAAGAGAGCTGGGGTCTCGGCCGATTCATCTATTTCATGAATTCGCTGACACTTTGTGAACGGTAAGACACCTAGATGTGGACAATTGATGGTTGTACAAATGTGTTTCGCCGATTGAGGCTTCTATTGTTTTAAAATATGTACAGTTGCTATTATATAGTAATAGCAGAACCTCCAATTACACTATCCCCGAAGAAAGTATTCTTCACCCGTCTGTCTCACAGACTTTCTAATACACTCGCTGTATAAAACGAATCGCTTATTTGGGGAGAGAAGCAGGGGCGTAAGACTGGTCGGGCTTGACAATCTTGGCACCAGCGAGCTGCTTGTCGGTGTAGGCGGGCCAGATGATCTGGCGCTTGGAGTTGGAGACGACCGAGAGGGTGGTAAAGCCCTGGTCGGCGCCGAACTGGTCGCTGTAGCCAGAGGTGATGGTGAAGTCGCCGCACTTGGAGGGGCCGGCGGTCTTCTTCTTGGAGGCGCCGGGGCCCTTGACGTCGAAGCGGCACTCAGTAGGCTTGCCGTTGCCGGTGTCGATGCCGAACTTCCAGTTGCAGATGGAGTCGTCGGAGCGGCAGTAGCGCTTGGCGTCGCGGATGGTCCACTGGGGAGTAGAGGCCATCATGTTGACAGTCTCGACAGCGGGAGCGGCAGCGACGCCGGTGGCGGCGATGGCAGTGAAGACGGCGGCGGAGAACTTCATTTTGAAGGTTGTTTGTTTGTTTGTGTGAGAGAGGAAGTAGTAGTTGTTTGAGTGTAGAGATGAGAGTGATGAGGATGAGAAATGGGAACTGGACGAGAGGATCAGACAGTTTATATAGATTCTTCAACACCATGCCCAGGCCATATCATGGATCATGACGGAGAGCTATACATGGATACAACTATTCTGACAAGAGCTTCGGCCACTCCCTAGTTCAGGGTCCCACTACTACACAGCTACGAGCTATACCAATTCGTGCTATACAGCTGTGCATAGCTTGCCTAGCTAGGTAGTGAGACAGGAACACGAGGTGATCGACAAGCGACGTTGGATCTCGTATTCCCCTCCACCGCATCATGCGATCGGTACCATCGCTGGACTCGGGCAAGCCGGACCGGGCCATCGCCAGCGCAGCGGGTGGCTTCTGCGGCGCAATATGCATAAAATATACCACTATTTCCCGAATCTGACAATCCAAATCACGAGTTATGAACAGTTCACTGCAGGCAATTGTCTCGAGTACAGTGACCGCTCCTCGTATTCTCGCTGGCCTTTGCTCCATCGGGCTGCGAGTGCCGGGTTCCATCGCCAAGTCCGGTAACCCCCCGCAAACCTCGGCACATTCGGGTCCGGACGTCTTGGTTGGTTGTGGGCAGGGGAATTAAGCTAAACATAGCAGATTAGATAATTATTCCGTGCGTCCGTGAGATGGAATAGTATTTCCGAAGGCCTTCTACACGATGTTCCGCCTCGTTCTACAGACGTCAGAGTGTGGAGATGAGATGAGACCAAGTTTAATCCCGCTGACCGAGTCTCAGACATGTTCTAATCCTCACATCATATCACCAGAGTCTCATGTCGTATTAACGCGAGGGGCTTTCTCGCGGTAACTACTACCTTCTTGATCAGTCTCAGTCCTTCACCGCACAATACCACCTAAAGACCATCAAAGTCGAGGCTTCAATAGACCATCGACGGTAATCATCTGAACGCCCCAAAGCGGGAGCAGCCCTTCTGGGCTGACATCAAGGCTGCTCTAGCGGGGTTAGCGCGCTAAGAATAGATTATGGAACTCTTCTAGCGGGCTCTTCTGTCGGGCTGGCTGGGCTACCCCGTGCAGCAACAGCAGCCAGCTCAACAACAACTCTCGTAAAGGTGGATAGATCTAAACTTCTCATGACTTTACAACAAGATAGCACATTTCTCCTCACGTACCAAGACTTTTTCGACGTCATGTTCTCTGACAGAAACGTCACAATCGAGCCGTTATTCTAGAACCCGCTTAGTGGAGATGAGACGAGACGAGACGAAGCTAACCGTGCCATCATTTCCCTCGTTCGTGTAGATGCTGATCCCGCCCGAGATATTATTACAGGGAGACTGCTAGTAGATCATGCCCCTCTCGACAATGTCATTTATCCCTTCAGCTCGTATCCTGAGACAATGTTCACGCTGGAAGCTGGGCAATTTATCTTAATGCCCAGGTAGTCTGATATGTGCATTCAAAGGCCCCCCGGCCATTGTTCTTCAGTGCCTGATGCAGGGATATTCCCCGATGCTGGTAGCTTCTCCATCAGGCCAGCTCAACATACCCTATTCCGCCGATCAGCATCGACAGCAGCAGCAATGACATCAAGGTCGGGGCGCGACGAATCAGTATCACCAAAATTCCCAACGTGACTGACACTAAATGCTGTAGGATTCAGAGCTGAAAAGTGATGTGCATGCACGAAAAACAGCTTTGGTAATAGTTTGATGTCTTGGTCACTTTTGTTTGTATCTACACTACTTGTTCTCGTTACTACAGCGTAAAAACATGGCCTTTGTCAAATCACGAGACGAGCCCACCCTGGACCTCCCGTCTTTTATCCTGCTAAAACATAGCTTGCTTAACCCTTCTGGCCACCTGTGGGCACCTTGAAGAGCACAGCTCGGCCATCCGGCCCTTGGCCAAGAGCCTTGTCCACACGGTAGTATCCCTTGCGCTCGAGTTGGATGAAGTCGTTCTCCTTAAGGTTAGAGATGTTGGCATCCACCAGAGCATCAGTCTTGGTGGCGGTGACGTCGGCCAGGAAGTCATCGAGGTTGTCATCCTTCTCTAGCGTGTCCTTGGTGATGAGGTAGTCAAAGTCCCAGAGCTCGGCCTTGACCAGGTTCTCGGGGTCTGCTGCCAACCAGTGAACCTTCTTGCTTGTGGTCTTGAAGTCACCAGCAAGGTTCAGCTCGAGCTTGAGCTCCTTGATGGGTGCGGCGGACTTGTCCAAGCCTCGCACAATGGCGTTACCCCAGCTCATCAGGGTGATCTCCTCGTTGTCGTCGAACGAGGCAACATCAGCCTGGTCAAGAAGGAGCTTAGGTCCGAAAGTAACCTGCTTGGTACCCACCTCGGGGTTCTTGACGTGCTTGGGCCTCTCCTCCTTGTATGACTTCTCAGGACCTCCAGTGAGGGTAACGGTAACAGCGTCCTTCTCCTCAATGGCCATGAATCGGGGCACAACGGGGTCGAGCATTCGCTTGTTGATGGCCCAGATGGTTGTCCAGTCCATGGTGACGATATTTCGGCTAGGTCCCTGCTTCAACATGAACTCACGGAGGGCGGGAACAGTCAAACCGCGGCGGAGGATACCACGGACGGTAGGCAGACGAGGGTCGTCCCAGCCACTGACACGTCCGGTGTCGACAACCTTGGTAAGCTTTCGCTTGGAGAGGAATGTTCGGATGAAGTTGATACGGGCAAACTCCCAAAGGTTAACCTTGCGGAGGTTGAGGTTGTTGATGAACCAGTGGTATTGCTCGTTACGGTCGGCATACTCGGTCGTTCGGAGCGCGTGGGTGACACCCTCGAGGCTGTCGACGACGGGGCATGCAAAGTCGTAGGTAGGGTAGATGTTCCAGTCCCAACCAGTTCGGTGGTGAGGAGCAGGCTCAGCGCCCTTCCAGTTGGGGAATCGGTAGATGACGGGGTCTCGCATGGAACCATTGCTTGAGTCGAAGGCAATGCGGGCTCGGATGCAGTGTTTTCGGCCCAGGTCGGTGCCGTTCTTCATCTCTCTGAACATGGCCAAACTCTCCTCAGCAGGACGATCACGTCGCTTGCTGGCAAGACGGTTCTTGCGATCCTCCTTCTGGATCTCGGGGTCGGTATCATCGGCGTAGGCGCCACCGTCGAGGATCATCTTCTCGGCAATCTCGTAGAGCTCCTTGAAGTAGTCGCTAGTATGAGTGACCGAGACATACTTAATGTCCATCAGCTCCAGATCGTGGAGAATGGCATCCTCGAACTCCTGCTTCTCCTTGGAGGGGTTTGTGTCATCGAATCGGACGAGGAGCTTGCCGTTGCCATCGGGGGCAGTCTTGGCGAAGTAGTCGTTGAGGAGGGCAGCCTTGGCGTGGCCGATGTGAAGGAAACCACTGATGAGAATATTAGAGTCGGATCACACGATGTGTGTGTTTTGGTAGAAACGTACCTGGGCTCGGGAGGGAATCGGGTCACGACACCGTTCTCAGTGTTGGAGAGGCCAATGTTGTAGTTGGCACCACCGGCGCGCTTCTCCTTGCCAGCGTTGAGCTTCTGGTTGAGCTCAGGGTGAGCATCCTCGATGAACTTGAACCATCGGGTAATGTTGGCGTAGGCGCCCTTGCGGACAAGGCCAATGGCGACCTTGTTGGTGCGGAGAGCAGTCCAGACCTTCTCGTCGACCTCTCCCAGGCTGTAACCTCCGAGGTAGGTTCGTAGAGTGAGGTACTTGTCAAGCTCAGCGGCCAGAGGACCCAGAGTCTTGAAGTCGGCGGTAGCGAGCACTGGAGCCGCGCTTCCAGCGTCGAAGCTCATGATGGCGGGGTTGTTTGAAGGAGGGGGAGGTGTGTCGGGTATTGAGGAGGGTCTCTAATTCGATCGTGTCTTGGATCGTATCTTGAATCGTCGTCTAGTTCGTAAACGTCTCTCGTCTCCGTTCTCGTCTTCGTCTATGCAGGAACAAAGTGGGAAGGGTCTGCTAGAAGTAGGTCTCTGTTGCCCCAATTTGACCGACCAAGATTTTGGAGGGGTCGAAGATTTTGGCGGGGTGATTGTGATGACTCAAGGAACACGTGACCACTGTGGTCTGATAAGATTGCCAACACTCCACCAATGCTACCACTGTCTCTTGAGCGATTCCTTGTCAGGAGTCAAAATACTTAACTTCTTAAATGGAAAACATATCGAGGCCAAGCCTTGTTTATTATGCTCAATCACACCGTTTCTAAGTGCACGTCCGTTAACAGACATCCTCATCACCCTACTGTCACCCCACCTCAAGCGAAGCCGGAGCTCACAGCAATCTTGCCACAGATAATATATTCATCCTGGGATGATATTCAAGGTTTCTCACCGATGAGCCACACCGAGAACGGAGACAAGCCGTATATCGGTCAACAAACACCCTATTTTAATGACTATTACATGGATGATGTCCTGGAGGACCGGCTTGGCAACCCCGGACCCGGAAGTCCGGAACTCGACCCGCCGGCTCATAGCCGGCTTGTGGACTTGACCGTTGTCCGGAAACCAGCATCTGGTGTTTTTCAAAACATGCTCATTGCTTTACCTTGCCTCTAACCGGCGTTCCCTGACGCACAAGCATGTTTCTCGTTCACTAACTTTCTGCTCCGTTTCGGCATCCGCAAGTCGTCAAGCGACCACCAGAATCGCTCAACAAGAAGTGGAATCTATTGTAAGTCTAAGAATATTAAATACAAAGAAGAGAACATGGTTGATGCGAGTGCGGTAGTAAGATGAGATATCCATACATATCCCGATTAGTGCGCTGGGAGTTGGCTCTTGACAACCGAGAGTTCCTTAGACCCCATGATAGTCTTCTGCAGCGATGTACTGGAACCTCCGAAAGAATAATTCATAAAACCAGTCAGAGTCTCAGAGATCAGCTTTTGCAGAACGATTCCATCAACACTTCCAAACAGAGGCGCCGCCTGTTTCTTAGCGGCCTCAGGCAGACCCAGGACACTGATCAGGAGAGGAAAATCGGTGAAGGAACCATGAACAGCACCTGATACCTCAAGCTCAACCTTGGCATTCCTGAGGCCCTTCCAGAACTTGACCCAAGTGGTATCCTCCGAGCGGTGGTTAGGTCGACCGAGGAGCATGAATGGCTTGTCGAGTCCCTTGCTGAGGACTGGATCGAACAATCGGCCATCGAGATTAATTCCGCTGCGAATTCTTGGATCTGAGAGAATTGCTGCAGCTGCACTTGCGCCGCCAAGTGAATGGCCAAGAGTGACTATCTTCTTGTCGTCGATGGCACCGGGAAGACCCTTGAAAACCTTACGCTGGAAAGAAGGTCGCTGGATTTGTGAAATGACAAATGAGATGTCCTTCGCGCGGACCTTCCAAGACTAGGTTAGCAAGGAAATTCTGAATCCTGAGGAGAGCTATGTCCCTTACCTGTGTAAGCTTTTCGAGACTGGCGGTATCCTCGGGGATGTTTCCTCCTTGGACGACGGTTCCATCAGGAAGCTCGACAATGACTGCGTCGTAGGGATGATCAATAAGGACCACGACGTTTCCATAACTAGCAAGCGAACGTGCCATGGCGCTGTAAAGCAGTCGAGAGTTGCCAGCTCCAGGAGAGAAGATGGCGAGGGGAAATTTCTGTTTCTTCCCATTGCTCTGAATCTTGCACTCGGAAGAGGTAGAAACAACGCAAACTTCCATTTCAAAGGCTTTGAATGTATCCTTGGAAAGACCCATCTGTTCAGCCTGCTTTCCATATACCTCTGCAGTAGCGGGTGGCATATAAGCAGCCTTTTTCTTGGAGCAAGAGTCTTCATGGACAGGCCAGAAGATTGAAGCGAGAACTTGTCTTTTGCCATGCTTTGGGTCGTAGGGGTCGATGCGGTGGTTGTCAGTCATGGCGTGGACCTTCAAAGCAACGCCATATGGACCGCTTGGCTTGGGGAGTAGGACGGCATTCCCAAGCTCGAGGAGTGATAGGAAGAAGAGCGTGAAGCGCATAATGAACGATTTAAACCAGTGGATGGGTATGAAGAGTTTTAGCTGAGAAAGAATGAATTGTTTAGCTTGAATGATGATATGCTTATTACAACGAGAACATCAACTTATATACACTTGTGTATGAGGTCTACTGCTGTTGGAAACGACGATGATCGACATCAAAGAGATGAACCTGCTGCCTTTGCCATACCTGATGTGGTTAAGATCGAGCGAGCTGGGCCTCTTCACAATTTGGACTTTTACAATAAGACTTATCAGCTTAGGTGTTCGTGTAATCGAGCCTTGAGCTTCGGTCTCGCTGACGAAGCTGAAGTTCAGCTCCCCATTAAGCCCATTGGAGCGAGTGATATGATTGGCTCAGAATGTGTCACGACAGTAGCGTCGCTCGATTGTTTCCGCATTGGGTATCGTGACTTGCGCACGTTGGCACGTTCATTTCGCTCAATCGATTCCCTTTTGAGTATAAACCCAACCACTTCCCCAGCCAAGTCGCTGCAAGCCTTGACAGCAACTGAAAACGTAGCTGAGATGCCGATTGGACCGTTTGATAGGCGCAAGAAACGATCACGGTGTCTTGCATGCTCAGCAAGCCACCTCAAGGTGAGTGCGAATATCTATCACTTGTATGGCCTAGCTCTTATACACATTTAGTGTTCTGGAAATATTCCATGCAGTAACTGCCAGAGGCGGCATATTGAATGCAGTTTTGACACCCAAAAAGCGAAACGTATCCAGATCGACAATGCAACACCCAGTGGTAAGCGCGTTACTCGCCTGGACTCAACCATTCGAAGTATGAGCAAGAAGCAAGTACAGCCACAGCTTTTGATAATCCCTTCGAATGGACAAACAAATTATTTCTTCCGTTACTTCGACACATTTCTCCGAAACAACAACTTCACAGCGCGAAATGTATTTTTCACTGATGTTGTGGATTTGATGAAAGACCAAAATCCAGGAACATTCCTCCACGATGCGGTTCTTTCGCTCGGCGCCATGCAAGCCGTCAAACTGAGCCGCCCTGCAGGGTTTGACTCGGCTCAAAACTATAATTTGGCTATGTGTTACTATTCGAAATCTGTCCTTGGGCTACGGTATGCCCTTAATAGGATTGATGAGTTACCAAACGCTCGACATGGTATACTCTGGACCACGCACTTGTTGGGTTTATTCGAGGTAATCTACATTACACATCGCCTTAGGTGTACTAGACTGATGGTCAAAAGCTTATGAGCGACTCGACGGGCCAAGGTTGGGTTCAGCATTTAGTTCACGGCACTTCAAAGGCACTCGTTGCTGCTGGCCCATCAGCCTGTCAGTCAGGGCTAGGCCGACGATTTTTCACCGAGATCAGGATTTTTGAAGTGTGCCGAGCTATTATTTTCAACCAGCCGACTTTCCTTGCCGATTCGGAATGGAGACGCCTCACAGAGAAGATGCAGCTAGGCAGTAGTAACGATGAGGCCCATTCTTTAGATCAGCTTCTGGATATCATCGTGCTGTGCTCAACTCTTCGTGTTCGGTAAGTGACATCTGAACAACCTGTCAATGGATGTTCTAACATCTCTGTGCTCCAGAGCAAGTAGTTTTATCCGCTCACTAGCAGAGAGGGAGCTTGACTCTCCAGATGAGTGTCTGGATGATGCTTATTGTATTGTCCAGGAAGGTTTCCAACTGAGACAAGCTCTCGTTGACTGGGAGTTAAGGGGAAGTTTGCATTCTTCTGCTTCATCTTCAGAAGGTGGCAATGCGATTGATGACAACTTTGCGTCTTTGGCCAGGACATTCTTCTCAGCAACAAGCATTTACCTCTCCGGGGTATTTGATTACGAAATCATGCATTGGCAGGAAATGGGTGTTGTGGTTCCAAATCTGAGCGAAGAAGAGATTCAGGCACATGTTGCTTCAATCTTAGCACATACCCATACGATTCTTGATGGTTCATCAATCTCACCTCTTTTGGTTCTCTTTCCTCTGCGAGTTGCTGGTGCCCGCTCTTGTGAAGACTGGCAACAGGACTGCATCATGCAACAGCTGGCCACGGTCGAGAGGACGTTTCCTGTAGCGTCCGCCTTTAGTACTGAGTTGAGAAAGGTATGGAGTCGAAGGAGTTTTGGGGGTTGAGATGGGCGGCTAAGGCCATGTAAATAAGATGAATCAAAATATTTACTAATTCATATCCCCGCCCCCAACAGTCTGTTTCTGGATTCATTGGGGCGACATGACTCTCGACGAAATTCTTGTCTTCCTCAATAGATAAACAGTATACTGCATTTTCCCTCTTTATCATGATGTGTTGATGCCACGGATTATGATTCCATATGTTGTGTGGCTCTATGACTCTGACCTTAGCCATATCGAATGAGCGATTAATCGTGAGTCTTTGCAGCCAATACCATGTCTTCGAGATGACAGCGCGTAAGCAAAGACCAACAGTGCCTATTATGTCGACCTTGACAGCTGACCAACACAAAGGTGTTGCACTAACACAAGTCCTACATGGCTAGCTTTCATACCAATATTAGGCATCTATCTCATAATCGTACAGTTGCAGTTCCCTGTTCATCATGTGATGCAAGGCAGCAGCAGGTAACAAGCTGATCATATTGAGGCCATCAGCATCCTGGCTATGTCATGCGACTCGTAACAAAACCCCGCCACAGACATTTTCTGAGGACGAATGATTGTTTTAGAGCCTGAGATATTACTGCATATGCAGGATCCCTAATCAGAGCCTTATAGATTTGCTCACTAAACCACGCCTCAAATTCAATTAAGCCTAAACATGTTGCAGAGATTGACAATGATGAAATTGTACATCGATCTCTTGCCTTATCTAGTCCTATCTTCCTTGGTCTTCGTCCCGACCCGCACGGCAAAGGGTCTTTGAGATGGAGCTGACCATTCCCCGGTCTGAGGTGGATCAGCAGACACGTCACACTCGCCCTCACACTCTCACGCATTCTGTCGCGATGGGACCAATAACCATCATGCCCCGGATCTACTTATGCCTCAAAAGGCCTGTGACATGCCTGCAATGGCGTCATGCCGTCCTTGGGCCGGTTTTGTGGCCCATCTCTCCCGCCGCTATTAATCTTTAGCTCAAAAGTCCTGTTTTAAATACCTACCAGCGCCTTGGCCACTTTTATTGAGGTCCCTGGAAATAGTTCAGTGTTATTGTTCCCAGTTGTGAGAATGCCCAAAAAACCTCCCTCTTCGCTAGGGCGACCGACAAGGCCCAAACCCCCTGCAACTTCCACTGCCCCTCGCAAACCTGCCCCCAGCAATCTTGGCTCGTCGACAAAGCCTTATTCTCGCCCTACAACCCCTCGTAGAACATCCGCAACATCGGGGGGATCGTTGAAGGCAGCTTTAAATGGTGGAGGTTCAACAGAAAGAGCTCGATCTCACGAAACAGCTAATCGCCGACCACGATATCCTCCCACATCAAGCCCGAGAAACTCATACTATGATCGTCCGAGCCCAAGGCGGAGGGACTCTGGGTTCCGATCGGTCTCGCCTCGCGCGCGACCACCGCCACCCAAGCCTGTGGAACGAGTGCTTCGGCGCCGTATGACTAGGGATTCCGACTGGATGTCGGAGGATGAAAGCAAACCTTCGTCGCGCCGACGATCTACGACTCCAGAACGATATCATCAAAGATCTGACCGCGACAGGCCACACGGACAAGACACACCACCCAGGACGCCAACGAACGCACGTCCACCCATGAGGTCTTATCCTAGCAATAGCACTCGGCCAGACCCAAGGAGATATCCATCCTATGAGCCGCCAAGGTCGCCAAGACGCCCGCCTGCAGTAGGACAACGCTCACCTCCACCAGGTTATCGGCCAGCGCCCCATCTAGCTGCAGACCTTCTCCGTGGGAGGCCTCGATCAAGAGGACAATCACCGCTTCGTACTCAAGAGAATGCGCATGCTAGCGATCGTGAGAGGAAACCAACCCATAGCGGTGCTGCAAAAGCACAGCCGCTTCCTAAGAAACAGCCCGCCAAGGCCACAGACCAACAGGAAACCAAGCCAACTGAGAAACCAGCCCCGGAACAACCTCAAAAGAAGACCCGTGACTTTTGGAAACATCTCCCACAAGCCTTCGGCACATACGCAGGAGTTCAAGCGCTGAGCGAACACGCCGACACTGCCAAAGAATGGGCAGATTGGTTCCTGGACCTACGAAAGACCCCCGATGAGATCCATGAGCTATCTGCCAAAGCAACAACTGCCAAGGACACTATCACCCAAATCCAGAACACTCTGGCAGCTCGGCCAGACATTATCGAAGGCGATGATGGTCGTCCGATAAGAAAGCAGATCGACGAGGCTATCAAGAACGCCACAGGTTCTTTGGATAAGATGACGAAGCTCCTCCAGGAAATAAGCAGCGATGGACTCGAGGGCACCAGGTTTTCGGGTCTGGAAGAATTTTACAACTCATACAAGTATAAGGATGAGTGGGAAGAGAAGATCAAGTTGGCTGATGCAGATCTTGAGAAGCAGTTGGCTAGTCTCAGCAAGCTGATGGTCAACATTTACTCGTGAGTTAAACATTAGTACAAAAAGCTTCTTGTACTAACATTTATCCTAGGCGTGCGCTTATGAAGCCTGCTCCTCCGGGTCTAAACAACCCAGTTCCACCGCCAGCTCCAGGGAAGTCTTCCGACTCGGCAGACGCGCGACGCTCACGCTCGCAGCAACACAGATCGAAATCAAGAGGAGGTTCAATTGATTTGGATCCTCCTCCTGTAGGTAAATATCGGAAATCATTAGACGCCGATGCTGATGAGTCGGTGCATCCTGAGTCAAGTGAGCAGAAGAGTGAGAGCGCAAAGACCCCGACGGCGGAAGAAAAACCAACGGAAGCCGAGACCAAAGGTAAAGACCAAAAATCTGACATTGACGACAATACCAACCAACCATCCGCGGATAGCCCAACTACGGTGAAGTTCAAGGTTGATGATGATGCAACTCATGCACCAAAGGTGTCGGTTCAAGATAACACCGAGCAGCCCACAGCCAAGGATAAGGATATGTCAAAGGAAGAGGAGCCCACCGGTATCAAACCCGCGCAGCCAACTCCAACAGAGGCAAAGGAGCCCAAGGAAGAAGAACCAACTAGTACAAAGCCTGCACAACCGACCCCAACAGAAGCAAAGACTTCCAAACACGCACCACCAACAGACAGTCCCGAAGATGTTCTCCTAGATGCCGCCTGGAATGGGGATATTCAAGCCTGCACTGAAGCTCTACGACACGCATCTCCCTCAGCCCGCGATCAACAAGGCCTGACACCGCTTCACCTTGCAGCTGAACGCGATCATCTCGCCATAGCAATGCTTCTCCTCGACCAAGGTGCCAGCTGCAACGCCCGCGCCAACGGTGGCCGCACCCCGTTACACTTAGCCGCTCGATACGGTTCAGCTGCGATAGTAGAATTTCTCGTCGACGACGGCCGAGCAGATCCAAATGCGAGAACTACGGATGGACGTACGCCGTTACATTTTGTGGCGAGTGTTGCTGAGGATGGCGATGATGAGAAACGGGAGATTGTGAGGGTGTTGAGGGATTGGCGTGCTGATCCTACGATTGAAGATAATAAGGGTAGGACTCCGAGGGAAATAGCACAGAAGAGGGATTATTGGGATGTGTCGTCTACTTTGAGACGCGCTGAAAAGAAGTGGGAGGAGGATCATCATTTGAATTGGCTTCAAAGGCATGGACTTAAGCATGGGGTGGATTTGAGGTGAAGAGGGTGAGTGTAAGTTGGGCAACGAGCCTAGTGTAATTGGATTTTTATTTTAGGAACTATTGCATTAAATCTGTCTCAGGTACCAATTGTCAGTTGAGTTCACGTCCATGAGGGCTTGATCATTTATCTTCGTTGTTATTCAATTGCATTCTCAATCATAATCTTAACCTAGTCAATCTTCTGACCAAGAATTTACGACTTAATCCATGAAGCCCATGTTGTAAATGAGGGGCGATTCAAGTACTGGATTTATCTCATTTATTACCACTTCCTCTTTTCGGTAGACGTAAAGCTCGCAAAGCATTCGAATAGCTTCTTTTCATTTCTGTATCTTAATGTGAGTCAGACGTGTGGCCTAGGCGCAAGTAGGAGATCATTTAATAACCCTAGCTACCAGGGCCAACAAAGGAATAGTCCATACCAATGGCTTAGAAATACGGCAGTGGGATACAATCAGTGACTCTCAGAGAGAATGTTGAAAGCCATTATTTTTATATTAATTTCTGTCATATACATATAGAGACCAACACACCATGGCAAATGATTAACAAAATAAGGCGCTGTAATTCCCGGGTATCAACTCCATTGACGTTCTTTAATTGCTGGAAGTAAAACTACTTAGAGCATGAAGACACCAGCGATACCAGCGACAGCCAGGACGATTCCAGCCTTGACAGAGTTCATGCCGGCAGCGTTACCACCATCCTTCTTGCCATCAGAGCTAGAAGAAGAAGAACCAGTCTCCTTAGCCCAAGTAAACTTGTCGCATGTTGAAGCAGTCTTGGTAATAGAGTCGATTTCAGACTTGACCTCCGGGACGTCGGAGCAAGCGTCCATAAGCGAGGACAATCCAGCCTTTTGGTCGTCGTACCAGGAGCTCAGCTTGGAGACGTACGAGGTATAGTCTTTAGCCATGGAACCGGTGACGGCGGGGATCACGCAGGAGTCGGTTTGGGAAGCGATCTGGGTTTGGCTGGCAATAAAGCTGGCCAGAGAGCCCTCGGGTGTAGGGATGTTGGTGAGGTCGGGGAGAATCTCTTGGGCGACGGATGCGCACTCCTTCGCGTCACGCTTCTCGAGGCGCTCAAGAGCAGGGTGGGTGGCAGCGACGATGGTCGCGCCGACAGTGAGGATGATGGCAGAACGCATGATGATTGACGTGCAGGATCAACAAGTGTGGTTGGATGGAGTATGGATGGTTGTCAAGGAGCGGAGAATTAACAGAGAAGTGAGAATCAGGGACCAACAAAAGGATCCTCACGGGATTTTATCGATTCAGCTTGCTTCAGAACTGTGGTTAGCGGTCAGAGATCGACAGGGATCCTTGTTCGTGTCTCATTTCCCCGACTTGCGACCTGCCCCTTGCACGAAAGGCTGAATGCCCTCATCAAACTGCCCCACCCTTAGACTTTCGCCTGCTTCAAGGCTGATCGAAACCGAACCAAATCTGCCTTTGATGTGACCACTCCTTACCGGTCTATCTTTAGAACAGAATTCAAATAAGCCAAGCGGTGACTCAAGCAGGCATGGAGAAGGGTTACAGCAACTCAGCATGAAGTGAACGGCTCGGATCCTTCAAACCAAAGGGGTAAATTTTCGTTTTCAGCTCGTTGACTAATTGTGCCTTGCGTTGCATTAGACCGTTTCATCGGCACCACGTGCCGCTTTCCGAGCAGTCAGAAACCACAAACTGCCCCCATGGCGTTGTCTAGCGCCAAACTACCGTAGCCACCTATTTGCCCCCAAGCGCCGGCCATTTCTTAATTGAGAATGCTTTGCGCGCTAAGTTTAATTGGCTATGTCCAATTATTCTTTAATACGCCACCTATCAACACTAGGTAAAAGCACCTCTTTATTAAGGCTGAAGAGCTGTTAGGAGGATGTTGGGCTAGAAAGGTTGGCAACTGTGACCTACGCAAGGACCAGTCTCCCAAAAATCAGCTTCCTAGCTAGGTTAGATAATAGCCCCTCTGCATTGTTTGTCATCTCAGTGTGGCTGCTTCTACAACTGCAACGTAACAATAAATATAAAAATACAAGTGTGAGTCACTCAGAATAGCCCCATTAGTTGCAATAAATTTGCAGCTGTGACGATTGAATTATTGTGGTAACTTTCTGAGTGCGCAGAATATACCTAAAACTGTAGCTCACTGACGTTAAAGGCTGATAGAGGTTGCATGATATATAAAACCTCTGTCTTCATACTTAATAGTCCAGCTCAAACAACTAAAAACACCACAAAACAGCTATAATATAGCGCGAAAGTATGAGTAGTTCACTGGCATCTTGGGGAGCTTTTATACGGAACAGGTGTTTGCTTAAACTATCTGCATAGCACAGAACAAGTCTTTCTCGGTTTATGATAATTATTAATTAGAACAAAGCGCATCTCTGACATGCAGCATCATGCCCCAGATCTAGACCTGTCGCAAGCCAATTGGCTGCAGAAGTCTGTCTTCTTTCAACCAACATGCATGGTTACTCGTAAACTCTTCAGGGGGTTCTGCAAGGGCTAGCTAGAGACATCACCAATTCTCAATCGCGAAGGAGGTCCTGTTGCGGTAGGGGTACAAGTAGGAGCGGCAAAATCGCCCTTTCAACCCCCTTGCGGCCTGTAGGGTGAAAACTTGTAATCGACTACATGGGAAGATAATAAAGCTTACTTCCATTATCACAGCATAAAACATCACTGTGCAAATAATCTCAGGACAAACTGGATCAACAAGTTTTTCACAAATTTAGATTTATCCTTCCTCGCTTGCTACACTGTCTTTCTTAAATCTCCTTTACTTCCGACCTATTCCAATTATTAAACCCTGGTTCATTTTCGGCTCTACCGTCTCATATAACGATATGCGTTACTGGCCTCTGCAAACTATGGCCTCGAGGAAGTTGATCCGATGTAGCTAACTGCAGTACAAGTATGGACTAGGCTCTTGTTATCCAACTCTCCACTATTCTTCCGTCTATAGAAATTTGACATCTTCGATCCCATTTTTGCCTAATCGACATTCGATAGTGTATCTAAATACTGTTGTGTATAATAACTATAGCTTTTCATAGTACAGCCTTGTCAGCAGGACTACCGATATGCAATGCACCCTCCACCGCTAAATTGACTAAACGAGCTACCTAGCCTTGAAGTTTACTAGAACCCTCGGCATCGACTCGAGGCGGCAATGGATTCATCTCTATTTCTTCTTGTCCCCTCATTTTCCTCTTTCTTCGTCTACCGTACCACCAGCAGAAGACCAGAAGTGCCACTACGATGATGGGCAATCCGACCATTAAAAACCACGGGACAGATGGATCGTAGCTTAGGTTGTCGACCCTGACCTGAGTCGGCCTTGGGGTTGTCTGCGGTTCGTGAGGTTCCCACGATGGCCACGTCTCGCCACTGGTCAGTGTGGGTGGCATTGGGGTGAGTTGGGTCCTGTCAGATGAGGCCCAGGTTATAGCCCAAGCCTGATGAATCATAAGGGTGCCATCGGGGGCTGTGACGATATCGTCTTCCGCAATTGTCGTCTCATCATCTTGAGATGACTTTCTTGTGCTCTTTACCCATCTTCCACATGGATTAGAAACAGGTGTACTGGAAAGATTCTTGTATCCGGTGTAATAGTTGAAGTTGTAGCCACTAAGTCAAGATATCTGGTCAGTCTTTCACAAGCCTAGAGAAATAAGATCAAGACAACGAACCGTTGACAACAAAAGGCAGTGGAAACTAGTTCCGAGGAAATATTATCACGTGCTATATCCTGGTAAATCCATCCGGTAGGGCAAAGTGCCGGGCTGAAGCTGAACTGGCTACCGCTCCAGCCAGAAGGGTAACACGATGGAATAGGTTCCAAGACTAAAACAGAAACCGCAGAACTGCCATCTTTAGTCCAGGCCACACTTGTACCTCTCCAGTTGGACTGGCAGCTACTCGGTAAATCATATGGTGTTGTAAGGGCGACACGACTTATGGCTGTCGATGTTGCTGTATCTGTATCTGTTTCTGTTGCTGTCGTCGAAGACGGCGTCATATTGGAAGACATGATTGCGACAACGGTGGATTCGTGAACTCGGGGGCAAGACAATTTATCTATTGCCCCTCTGTTCTTGGCTATGCCAGCGAATCTTTTTTCTTGGCCAACAGGTGGCAAAACATCATGCCATGGGGGCTGTGTCACCTTATGCATGATCTCTGGGTTTTAATCCCAGAACCAACATTTCGCTCTAAAGAGCGGGAAGACAGGGTATCTTTGGTAAACCAACCCTGCTAACTCATGACTCTTTATTCTGATTTCTGATCGGGGCTGGGACTATAACTGGGCAACAGTGGCTCGATAAAGTACAAGCGTGGTTAAGTGATTGGGCTTTCATGGAACCTTCGAGGTCCAGTTCAATATAGAAAGAGAGCCAACGAATATTTGCACAACCTCTGGGTGTTGAGATTTCATCCAAAATCGCTAACGTCCGAGGCATATTTTACGATAAGTTCAGGTTCAAAGTGTTTTCTAATTCTGTTATGCCAACCCATAGGAAATAGTCTAGAACTCAATGGTGGAAGAAATGCAACGAAAGATGTGCTAAAGCACAACTAGAAAAAGAAAACTAAAAAGTTCAACGGGCAAAAATAACAAAGGGAAATAATAAGGAAAGTACGAGAAACAGAATTACCATATTCATACATCTTAGCATCATATCGACTCATGACCTATCCGAATCATACAAGCTTGAAGCCCATTGTTGCTCATACACCTATCCTGATAGTTCTGAGCATCATTATCATTTGTCTCTGCACAGGTCTGGTCCAAAAGGACGGCACCGTACCTATGAGTGTGATCAGGCTTCCCATCAATCAGCCCTCATAGGAAGGCACGTGGTTTTGAAAGTCGGGGAGTAAAATATTGGACAATAACGTATAGTCCGGATTAGGCATAGAAGGGAATCCGGCAAGGTCCGCAACCGGGGCTTTTGCTTCTCGGCCGGAAGGTCCGATTGCGGAGTTCCGGTTGCGGGGTATCCGGAATACTGAAGCTTATTCCGATATTCCGTCATATAATGGCATCGATATCTTTAGGCTCCTTGTCTCTGCATATCACTTCTCAATCAACTTCTCAGTCGAGATGTCTCAAGAAGATGAGTTTAGCAACGCCTTCAACAAGGGCCTCAAAGTACGCGGAGAGGTCCTTGGCGATCAATATGTCTCCAAAGCCGTCGCCGTCATGGAGAATGATTACTGGAGGCCGGCTCAAGAGCTCATAACGGAGTATGCTTGGGGAAACGTATGGACGCGTCCTGGCCTTGACAGAAAACAGAGAAGCCTGCTCAGTAAGTGAAATGTATTTGGCGAATTACACTACTAACACATCATCAGCCCTGGCCTTCTTGACAGCTCAAAAGGCTTACCCCGAGTTAGCACTGCACACCAAAGGAGCGCTACGGAATGGATTGACAGAGGTTGAAATTAGAGAAGCTATTCTCCAATCTATGATTTATCTTGGTGTGCCTGTCGGGATGGAGGCTATGAGGGTTACCGAGAAGGCTATAATTGAATTCAAGGAGGAGACTAACGGACAAGCAAAGCAGGCCAGTAGTTCATAGAGATCTACTTTCGAATGATCATTCATATTCAAAGTTTGCCCTTCCGTTGCTCCTCGTGTATTTGGCCTGGCTCAGTCCTGCTAATGCCATTATGACTTCCTTTATTCCTTGCGGGTAAAAGGAAGGAATCCCACGCCAAGGCACGTGAATCAACCCCACCACATCAGATCACCTATTACCCCTCCCACATAAGACTTCAACACCATACTCGTATCATAAACAATCCTTGATCGATACCCAGAATCTTTTCATAATGGCTGGAAACGTGCAAAACGTAACAGAATTTTCCTTTGTCGGACTTAACGAGGATGCCAACATCTTTGATGAGTCTTCTGCTGCTGGCAAAGTTTACCAAAACGTCCTTGACACAGCGCTGAGACAACCTGGCGCGAGACGTGTCTATACTGGTGTTGAAATTGAGAACCCTTCGACTCTATGGTTGTTTCTCGACTGGGATACTCTTGAAGACCATCACAACTATCCCAAGACTGCGTGAGTAGATCGACCTCAGATGTCTGAGCAGCACTGACTTTTCCAGCGACCACGGCCCTATCATGGAGTCTCTCAAGCCTCTCTGCGATTTCTCCAAGTTCACCAACAAACACGTCACTCTAAATCCCTTTCCCCCAGAGGACGTTCTCAACAAGGAGCGATCACCTGTGACTGAAGTTCTTCTCGCCTTCTTCCCTTCAGACTACGACGTTGCATCCCGCGCCACGGCAACACGACGTCTTGAGGAGTTTGCAGCCAGAGCTCTTAAGGCATCTGCCGACTGGCGAGGTATCAGCTATGGCTGGAGCGTTGAGAACGATGTACCGATCAGAGGCGATGAGGGCAACTCGGGGGCCATGCTTGCTGCTTTTATCGGCTGGCCTAGCGTTGAGGCCCATCAGAAGTTCCGTGAGACTGCAGATTTCAAAGACAACATTGGATTGCTGAGGGAGATACCTGGTCTGATTAAGTTGGGTGCTTTTCACGTGAGCTGTTTGAGCCAAGAGGCTAAAGGGCTGGCGGAGCGTGATGCGCACAAGGCCCATGACCATGGACATGAGCAAGGTTGCGGCTCGGGAGGGTGCTGTTGATTTAAACCTGTACCCTGATAGTTCGACAGCAATATGACACGTGATACTATTGAGTTGTGTGGTACTAGGGTGGAATGCTATTACCCATCTTCATAGTCATTGCTCCGTGTCAAGCTGCAGGTCTAGGCCTAGATCAAAGTAGTTTCTCTCGTATTCGATCTTTTGCAGATCAGCCCATGTTCAAAGATGACAGCATGAACTCATCTTAACCAAATGGGGTCCCAACAAGCCGGTAGTTTAGCTTGAATGAAACCATGTTCGTATGCAAAAAGCCTAGTGGCTGAGGAGTCGTAATTATATCAGCAGCTTGCAAGAGACAGCGCCTCGGCAATTATCCAAAACTAGTAATAAACTCACCGTGTTTTCTCGAACGATAATAGGAGGGTTTACTATCGATCAGCATACTTGGCTGGGAATTCCGGCCCGAGTGGCTAGATCGATACCCCAGGAAAGTGGTTCAACCAATCGACAGCAAAATCGAATGAGGGGAACTGCCGTTATTCAGTTCAGGCTAAATAACACAACATGCTGTATAAAGGCTACGTACATTGAGCGGGGTCTTTAGAAGTTACTGGATAAAGTTTTATCAGTCTTTGTATAAATACTGTTCACGATCAATAGGTTAGATGGGTTATGATGTCAAGCAAGCCGAAACCGAAGCAGGCGAGCGCCATGCATTTCAAAACCGTTGCTGGTCTATTCAGCGTCTTAGCGGTTGCCCTAGGCACTGCCTATGCGAATACTCCAAGCCGTGAAACAAGTTTTACCAACCCCATTCTTCCAGGATGGAACTCAGATCCTAGCTGCGCATTTGTCAAGGAACTAGACAACACCTTCTTTTGCACCACTTCATCCTTCCTAGCCTTTCCTGGTATTCCGGTGTATGCTAGCAAGGATCTTGTCAACTGGAAGCATGCAAGCAATGCTCTATCGCGTCCTGAACAACTTCCTGAACTTGATTTCAATGGACAGCAGATGGAGGGTATCTGGGCATCCACTATTCGCTACCGCAAAGGTTACTTCTACCTGATTACATCCTACATTACTTGGTCACCATGGGGTCCTAAGATTCTACTCTTCCGCACGAAGAACCCTTACTCGGACAACTGGGAGGGTCCACAGCATATCGAGAACCCCGGCAATGATATCGATCCTGATCTTTTCTGGGATGACAACGGAAAGGTTTACATGTCTGTTGCCGCAGGCATTTACATCAGCGAAGTTGATCTCAGCACAGGTAAGGCTTCTAAGCCAGCTAGGGTATGGAACGGAACTGGTGACCGAAACCCTGAGGGCCCTCATCTCTACAAAAAGGACGGATATCACTACTTGTTGATCGGGGAGGGTGGTACAGAGCTAAACCACTCTGTGACTATCGCTCGAGGAAAGTCTCCCACGGGACCTTTCAAGGGATACGAAGGAAACCCTATCTTGACGGCAAAGAACACCAATAACTATTTCCAAACTGTCGGACATGCAGACTTATTCCAAGATGCCGATAAAAACTGGTGGGGGATCGCCCTTGCTACACGATCTGGCCCAGACTGGGAGATCTTCCCTATGGGCAGAGAAACAGTTCTTTTCCCCGTCAAGTGGGCCAAGGGCAAGTGGCCAAGTCTCGCACCTGTCAAGGGAAGAATGTCTGGACCTCTGCCGAAGAAGAACAGAAACGTGCCTGCTAGTGGCCACTGGATCAATGAACCAGATCGAGTTGACTTCAAACCTGGGTCCAAGCTACCCAAGCACTTTAGCACGTGGCGCCTACCAAAGGCATCGCTGTTCGCTATTTCTCCGCCTGGTCATCCCAATACGTTACGAATCTCACCTTCGCGCGTCAACTTGACAGCCGACGAGGATTTTGAACCCAAAGATGACGGTCTGGCTTTCGTTTTCCGAAAGCAGGCAGCCACTACCTTTGACTACAGCGTCGACATCTCTTTCAGCCCCAAAGTAGCAGACGAGGAGGCAGGAATCACTGTTTTCCTGACCCAGTTCCAGCATGTAGATCTTGGCATCATCAACCTCCAAAAGGGCAAGGACAAGAAGCCTGTGCTCACGTTCAGGTTCCGCGTCGAAGCTTCAGGAAAGCCTGAGTACAAGAAGGTGCCAAAGACAAAGGAGGTCGCTGTGCCCAAGCATTGGGTAGGAAAGACTATTCGTCTGTATGCTAGGGCAAAGAACGATAAGGAGTTTGTTTTATCTGCAGCTCTGGCCTCTCGTCCGAATGAGGAGAAGGTGTTGGGTAGTGCAAGCGGTGCTATTCTCTCAGGTGGATCTGGTCCCTTTACTGGTATGTTATTCCAACTTTGACCACGTGAGTTAACGGTTCACTAATTTTGTGTTCTAGGTACTGTTGTTGGAACATACGCCACGAGGAATGGAGGAAAGGGCAAAACACCAGCTTATTTCAGCCGCTGGAGATACACAAACATTGCTCAGAAGATTTCCGAGAGCGAGACAGTTCCCGCTTGAGATCTCATCTCATGTAGAAAACTAGAGAATGATTATATATGCTGATAGGGTTGGCCTTATCTACCACCCCATTGAGCGAAAACATGAATTCTTATCGTGTATTACGTATATGATTTGATATTACTCGACGACAAAGTCCCCTCCCTCCGTGAACTCATTATGCATAGAAAGCTCATCAAACTGAGCTGCCAGATCTTTGATCTGTCCTTTTCCAGGTTCAGTTGCCTCTAAGTCAAAGTCAAGCACAAAGCTCCCAAAGTTACTCTCCGAAGCGCCTGGTTTAGTCCCCTCTAGATCACGCATCAACTTGTTTGCTTCAGCGGCAGACATACTCCCGTCTCGCATTGCCATGGCAAGAAGACCCTTTCCAACGGGTTCAAACACGGGGAAACAAGCTCCCAGGTCTTGACAGGCTGCTAGACAGACAAGGAAGTAAAAGTGCCAGTTCGGTTCATTGTCAGTGCCACGGTTGCTGTGTTTTCTTTTGAGGCCGCTTGGACGCAGAGCCGGCTTTCGTAACGCTGCGTCCCGGATCATAGTGTTACTGACATGAACCACCGCAGAGCTGAGAACGCTAAGCGAGTGGGCTCGAGGGTGGTAAAGTCGACTGATGAGAATCAAGCGCTGGAGTTGATTTATTGATGCTCGTAGGACAGCTCTGGGAGACTGCCTAGATCCCAACAAGAGCTGGTCATTGTCGAGGTAATTGATGAACGGGTAGAAGATGTGCGTAATAGCGACATGGATCAGAATACTGTTTATCCTGTCAGGCCAATCCAACAAATGACCATATAAAGCTGATGGGACTTACTGGAACGCTAAAACATGATCCGGCATGACTTTCTGTCCTACCGAAGACATCTCCGGTGGTAATGAATCCGTAAAAGAAAGAATCTTTTGATATTTGGCCTCCACAAAAGCCAAGGGAATCCTAGTCTGAGTGGTGACATCATGTCCTTGCTCAGAGAAATAAACGGCTGCAACTTCTTGTATTATGGTCCAAAGCTCACATAGTGACTGGAAGGTTTTACCTGCGTAGTCAGGTATGAAGTGTCGAGGCCAGTGGATTGCTAACCTTTCGTCTATGGTGTCCTCGTTGTTTCTGCCAGGGACTGGGAACATTGGTGGAAAGGCGATTGGTTTAGTTGGGACCCAAAACGCGTTAAGTCTGCCATGTCAGCGATATGTTCGGTAACGATAGATCAGTGCACTTACGTCAGATAGCTGTACGCTCCCCAAGCGGTGTGGGCCGTTGCTCTCTTCGTATCAGGGTCCAAGCTATCAAAGGAGGCGGCGTTTTCTGGGGTATGTCTCACGCCAAAGAGCTTCAGTCGCTCTGCCATGACACGGCCATCATCCAAAAGATCATTACTGGCAATATCAGATTGCTGGAGATGGCAACTGACGCTTAGCATCAGAATAGCAGCTACATTGACCAGAGAATCTGACGATCGTTCAGCGCGCCATAATACACTGGCGGCTTTGACAAATTCTTGGCTGAGAGCACCGACTGCATTGTCGATAACCGAGTAAGCTTGCTGTATGGTGGATCAGAGTCAGCTAGTGATCTTGACAGTGAGTGGCCAGGTTGGCGAGTGGCAACTTACACATGCGTGGGCCAGTAGAGCATTGACCAGAAAAGGTGAGCAAAACTGGTGTCGGTGATGGACGAGATCATGGATAAATAGATCTGGGTCAAAGAGTCCAAATATGGGGTGGTTTCCTTGGAGGTAAAGTGAGATGGCGCTGGCAGCAACCTCATCATCAATGGTCACACCAGTCCAATATCCAATTTTTAGCTGGTGTAACCTCTCATCGCAATACTGCTCGCGATGGGGGCCAGTAGAGTCTTCCTCTTGTTTAATGTTGGAGGGTTCAAGAGTCTGGGTGTTTGGTGTAGTGCTAGGTACATCATAACTGGATGAGGTTGAAGGGGACATGGTGTCTGACGGTGACGAACCGTCGATCAACAGACCCTGAGATGAGCGTTGAACGGGCCTTAAACGAGGATCGGCGCTCAAAGACGGTAAATCTAATGGAAACAAGGTCGGATATGCCATGCCGTGCCGTACAGTCAGCTCAAATTCGAGACCAGATGAGGTCGGCGGCGATATCGCCTGGGCAGTCCGTATGCTTGAAGGCTGATGTCTCCCATGCATACTGCCCTGAAGCGATGACAAGGCATCGGACAGGTTATCAGAGTTCCTCAAATGACGATGAGCAGCAGCTGCTTCGTATTCAGGCAGCGACATCAACAACTCAAGAATATCGCGGTGCTCCTTGAGCTCCCTCTCAACATTGGCCAAATGGTCAACGCTGTAGACACATTCGGTTCCCCATTTCTCACACTTGGAGCAGCTTGGCCTTTTACCGTCACACTACAGTACGAAGCAGTGGGTCAGACATTTTTTGGAAGTGTGAATAATACAGAGGCGGTGCAACTTACACGGGCCTTTTTGAGACGGCAATTCTCACAGGCATTGGGCCTGTTTGCCCGTCTGCGCTTTGCAACCGATCTATCTGGGTTCTGGCCACCAGCACCTCCAGAAGCATCGGGCGCAGGAAGAATGGTCTTGTACAGGGCGCTCATGGCGTCTCTCTGGCCAAGACGCCCTGCAAGGGCCTACTGTAATGCGAAGCAGAACCTGTTTCGTGGCTCGGTGCGGCCTGGTATAGCAGTGGTCAGCCCGCCCAAGGGTGCGCGGTCCCTCGGACGCGCTGGTGCAGGACATTCAGCTCGGCTCTCCTCTCGAGCGACTCTCAGCTCGGGTGGCCGTGAGTCTAGGATCGGTCACAAGAGCCACTAGAGATATCTCGATCGTGGAGTTGACAAGCCTCCCTGAGGATCGGATCGGGGTAGAGACAGATTGAGATATTTTCACGCTAGCCGCTGATTCGACGGTGCTATTTCTTCTCCTAATCCTGACATCACACAGCCAGCCTCCCTTTAGGGCTTTACTGTTTCGAGTTAAGATCGGGAACGTCGGCTATGATTCGGAATTAATAGAGTAGCGATAAGAACAAGGATATCAATGGAGTGATCTTCATTGACAGATATGTATTATGATATTGATTGTCTAATGGATTAAGACCAATCTGATGTAGTTTTTAGTTTTTTTTTTACTCAAGATGCAAATGAATGCGTCGAGAACTCGGCTGACTAACAAGGTTTCGCTAAGCTAGCGGTGTTCAACTCATGGAAAATGCTTAACAATCTCCCTTATCCTGCTCTGCTTGCTGAACCATAGTCTACCCAGCTGAATTATAACTTGACAAGCTTGACAAACTAATGCATGCAATCCCGTGAACCGAGTCCACTTGTGTTGGCCTGTCATTATTTCAGGCGGTAGGTGTCTCATGGAGGTTAGCTTCAGTGATGAGTGTACACAATCCCCGTTGCGGTCACATATCACAATAATTACCCCTCCCCTGCTTCTTCTCCACTTCCGCAGCATGCGGTTCATTCGGCAGACACTGCAAAAGCATATTTGTATTCACGATATCCTTGAAAATGTGATAGCATCAGAACGCGCCATGAATGCGCTGGGATGATGCATGTCGCCTAGTCAGACCGCGTACCAAAAACTCAATACAGGGTAGCTATCAAGGTGAGGTGATCGCAAGAGCTGGCATTAGAATATGATATCGTTCGAAAGAATACTCAGAAGGAAGCCATCATTCAGACTCTCAAAAACTTATTAGCCATTATCAAGAGTCAATATCTTAGTAGGCAGTTAGTGTTGTCACCCGCTTCTCGCTGAGAAATGCCCCAGAGATGGGTGATCGTGGTGTTTTACGCTGAAGAGCTAGACACGGCCACAATAGATCGTCAAAAACGAGCAACATGTACATAAACCTTTCGAGTGGACGTCTAAGCAGGTTAAATCTCAATTCGAATGTTACTTATATCGTGTGAAAAGCCTCTTTATTTCATCTAACCAAGATAGCATTAAGTCTGGGTAGAATCACTATTAACGAACGGACATTCGGGTACACCAATATCGATCCACTCGCCGCAGATAATTAGCGATGGATCATTCTAACGCCCCTATCGGAGTATTGAGTTCACCTGTTGTACATACAGATCTATTGTAAACATTATACCTCATCTGGCCGCAAAGCACAACGCTTCCACTGCGGCGTCGGAGAACCATCCGCGGATTCAGGAACCAAGCGCCGGTTCAGGCACAGGCACAGGAACAACAACGCAGCCGCCACTCAATTACCGACTGCTTGTTTCCTACATCTCGACGCATCAAGACTAGAATCTATCATCAGCTCACTAATGTTCGAAGATACGGAACGTGGTTATTCAACGACTGCATCCAGCCAGTGGGGCACGCCGGAAGCAGCCACAGCCGCCGCTTTCAGCAACTCTAATCAACCACCCAAGACTCTTGGTCTTCTAAATCGCATCATGATCCAATAATTCTCCTATCAATTTATTAATAGATCGTAAAAACCCCGATGCGTTCAAAGGGTGGGGGACTTGGCCAGAATTCAGTTATAGTTATCCATGGCCACGCTCCATCCGAGACCAACATCTACCAGACGTTTCCTGTCTCATTAAAAATGTCATTTTGTTTTACTCTCGTCACATCTTTGGGCTGTTCTCACCTCAGTCCTTCTTTTTTGTTCGGGCCTTGAGCGGCCTCGACATCAGCAATGGCAGCACTCGAGCTGTATCATTATGATCCTACGTTCATTCCCGCCGTTGTTGCTCTTGGGCTGTTTTCTGCCTCGACGATAGCATGTTTGCTACACATGATACGATGCAGAACTTGGTTCTTTATTCCGTTCCTTCTTGGGTGTGCAGGTGAGTGCAAGCATCATCATTGGAGCCTGACTACAAGCAGTAACTTACCAGCAACAGTCGAGGTGCTTGGATATTCTAGCCGTGCAATATCAGCAACACAGTCTCCCAACTGGTCTACTGTACCTTATGCGATTCAGACCCTCGCTTTGCTTCTGGGTCCGACTATGATGGCAGCGACTATCTACATGATTCTCAGCAGACTCATCATAGCTTTGGACGCAGATATCTATGCACTCGTTCCGGTTAATGTTATTCCAAAGACGTTCATTTTTGGTGACTTGGTCTCTCTCGCAGCACAGTTCACAGGTGTGTAAACAACTCGCTGCAATTTGAATATAGTGCTGATTTGAGAAACCCAGGCGCCGGCATCTTGATCAATGCCAAATCAGTCAACCAGCAGAGAACAGGCCAGTTAATCATCGTTGGTGGTCTGGCATTCCAGATCTATTTCTTCGGCTTCTTCACATCTGTCTTGCACATTGTCCACAGCCGCATCACCGACGACCCGACCCGTCGGAGCACGGTTTTAACTAAGTCCCGGAAACGCCTGATTGTGGTTCTTTATCTTGCTTGTGGCTTGATCATTGCGCGATCGATATATCGTGTCATTGAGTATGCCACTGGTCCAAGGGGTATCGTCCAAGCGACAGAGATATACTTCTATGTATTCGACGCAGGGTTCATCTGGGTCGTCAGCATCCTTTTTGCTATCTTTCACCCAAGGCAACTAGCTTCTGTCTCTAAACAGGAGTTGAAGGACCTGGAAACTGTTCACGTCACACCGTCAAAACCTCCTCCTCCTCCTCCTCGGTATCAACCACCACAAACGCCTCCAAGATACATGCAGCAGCCACCGCCTTTCCTTCCTTCGTATTCGAATCTACGGAGCCGCGGTCCTTACTATTACCCTCCTTCACAGTACAGAAGTCAATCTTTTATACAATATCCACCACCGTTGCATTACTATCAGCAGCGAAGGCCACCTACAATGGCTCACTACCGCCCTCGAACTAATAGGACGAATAAGAGTTTTGATCCGTCGCTGAGCTCCTCGTCGAGTGTCGTGAGTATATACAACCCTTACACCGGCCAATATGAACCTTTTAGACGGTAATAGTGTTGGGCACCGTTGTAGATTGAGAGGTGGCTTTTGACAAGGCTTTGCAAGACACAGCATGTACGTTTTAGATGCATTTATAGAAGCAATACACGAGCTTACGTATAGACTGGCGGCTCGCAAATACAATACTTTCTTTTGTTAAAGAGTCTTAAATATCAACATGATGGGAAACTGCTATCTTAACGACCAAGAGTGGCATGCGATCGGTGTTGTGTTGAGCTGTACCGGGCTGACCGAGTCTGGTTGCGATTACGCAACACTTGGGCGACGAGAGACGATTGACTGAGCAAGGAAGCGCACTGAATTCTACGGTGACCAAAGAATACTTTGTTTAAAATGAAGGCGTAAAAGTGTTCTTAATAAAAGAAGCATGCATTTAACTTCAAGAACCGTGTCATGGCAAGATGTAACCTCTACACCTTGGACTCGCTCTAATTACAATTGCTTAAACGCCAATCCCAACATCACGAAAAGAATCCCATTACCTTCTGCACTATCCCGTCATTCGCTACCACTGAGTCTCCCACCTCTTTACCCTTCGAATCCACAAACGTCGACACAAACGTCTTCCCTTCAATACAGCCCAAATTCGACTGCCGAATCTCCTGGTCATCTCTAACAGCCGCAACCACGACACAATTCGACTCGTTGAACTTGGACGTGAGATCAAACGCCGTCTCAAAGCCCCATACTCTAGCTTTTCCAAGTAATCGCATCGGGGCGCGTGCTTTTTCGACGGCATAGACGTTATATGCTTCAATGTCTGTTGCGCCGTTCCAGCTGACGAAGCCTACCACGGACTCGCCGCGCTTCTCGAGCACGAGCGAGGGCGACCAGTGCGTTGGAGTTCCCTTCCACTGATACTTGTACGCGCGATAACTCCTCACCGCGCCATCAAAGCCGAAACGGCCCTGCCAGCGAAGATCATGACCATCGTCGGGACCAAACTCATGCACCACGCCTCCATCGCCATAGCTAATGAGCTGGTTCCCATTACTCAGACCCAGTTGGTAATTTCCAAAGTCTTGAGAGAACCTTGCTACGTCTGGCTGCAGCGTGCGCAGCACCTGGGGCTTCTCGGACCGATTGGGCGGCAACTTAACATGAAGAATGAGGCCGCGGGAAGGCGTCTTCCCAGTGTCCTCATGACTGTTGTGGTTGTCGAGCATGCTAATAACCATTCCCTTTGACGTGACTTGATGCGCCCGAACGTGATTCTGCCAGCGAAATCGGCCATCTGGTGGTAATGCTCCAAAATCGCCCCCCTTAGCGTTGCCTCTTAATTCCCAGAGTATTCCACCCGTTGATCGCGAGATGAGAAAGACGGACCAGAAGTGACGGCTGCTAATGAGAAAAGAGTCGTAGCCTACTGCTTGTACGGAGTTGAGGTTGAAGAAGTCGTATGGACTCCTAGGTCCTCCGTTGCCCTTGGTCGAAATGAGAGGTTGCATGGAGTCCTCTGGGTAGAAGTGTTGGAGAGCACTCCAGCTGAAGAGAACGTCCTGCGTCTCAATGTCGATCTCGAAGAACATGGAGTCAGCTATGTAGCCTTTTTCTGGTCCTCCCATAGCTGTGAGGTTATATTCGGTGGTGTTGTAAGCTGTAACCAGAATCGTTCCCCTCGGAGTCAGTTCCTGCTCGTGGAAGTCAAGCGTGCTGAGAAACTTTTGCCCAAACATGTTGGAGATCGCGGCGTCGATTTGGTCAAGCTTAATAGTCGTCTTCTCGTATCCTTCGTCCATGATGATAACCTCACCAAATCCATGACCTTGTTTTTGCGCGCCGCGCCATAGCGTCATGTATCGCTCGTTGTTCATCGTCTGAACTTGGAGGCCCTCGGATCCGTAGGGCTCTGTATCGTGGGCGTATATCATCTCTGCGTTCTGCTTCATGATGAACGAGCCAGTCTGCACGAGACCTTTCTCGATCCCAGTAGACTGGACCGTGATGAAGATGTAGCCCTTGGCTAGCTCTTTCTTGTTGGGTAGCCATTCGATATGGGGAGACTTATGCGGAGAACTCCTGAATCTGCGATGCGCAAAGGTCTTTTCGTTCCTTGGTCTTACAACATCAAAGTTACTCCATGAGTTGAAGTTCTTGAGGCTCTTTTCTTCGACCAAGGTTTCTCCCGATTTGGCTTCTTTCGATGCTTGTACTAGTGCTTTTCCGGCTGCTGCTACTTTTGCTGCTCCTTTTTGTGCCTTCGCTGCGTCTGGAGCTAGCACTTTCCCTCCAGGCTGCCCATCTTGTACTCCTTCTCGTGGTGGAAGCGCTGGGGGCGGGGATACAACGTCGTCGGATCCAGGAATAGAGAAACAATACCACCAGAACAAGATATTCAAAGAGATGGCAGTAAATATGAGCCTCTTGGCCCACGGGGAACCAGATATGACGACCATGGCGTTACCTCATAGCACAAAGGATGCTGATCGCAAAGCGAGACAGACCCTGGCGGGCAGGCATATAAGGGTGCTTAACCCATACGCAAGGGAGAGCGGTTGACATTCATTTCTTATAATAAGCATTTTCTGGAATGAGCCCCTGTCTTGCGAAATTGAGACTCGCATTCCAAGAGGCGTCGTTTGTGTGTCGTGAGTGGTTCAAGGGTTAAGCCAAAGATTCTCCCTTGAGGTTGTCGCGATGGCGATTGGTGGTGTTTCACTTTGTAAACGGCGGGGGAAATAGAGCTGAAAGGGGAAAGAAATGCGATAGATTGCATTTATCGTATTAACTGTAGTCGACAGCTTTGTAAATCTGAAGTCGCCGTATTGCGAATGCGGATCAGCTTGTCTCATTCATGCGCTGGTGAGTTTGTTGTTTGCAGCATTGAACCTCTACAGTACGAGTACAAAGCAATAGACCTGAACTATTTTCTCGGCCAGTGGTCACAACTGTATGACTGTTCTTGTCAAATCAATTCAAGACACTATCAAGCCACGGCGCCGGTAGAAACCCAAGATAAGCCAAAAACGCGCACTCAATTTTATCTGTCCATCCTCCATCATGCAATTCTCGCGGTTCCTGTCGATCCGATACACGCAGTGAGGGCGCCCTACAAACAAGCGTCACTACCCGCGCCGAATCACGTCAACCGCCAAGAAATTCGTGAAATGCCTAATTTTTAGGTAATCCCGAAGCTGCTACACCCGTCCTCCAAAGCCCAAACCCCAAGGATGCCCGCGGTATCGGATGCGGAGGATTGACTCGATGTGGGGGGGTGGAGGATTGTAAACCATCAAAAAGTTCTCCGACTCGTAATCACGAGCTTCATATTCCCATAGAAAAAAAAACTCAAAAGAGATTTACAAAGCTATCATGTCGTCCAACGGAGCCGAACGCCTCAAGACCCGGAAGCCCATCAAGAAGCCCGTTCCGGCTTATCTCCCGGGGCCGGGCTCCGTGCTTACGGTCGATAAGAGCGTCTACTCGGCTATCCGCGAGGCGCCACGGGAACTTATTGAGGAGTTTACTCTGCCTATTCGATCTGGAAAGGCATGGAAGGCCCCGGCTGGATCGATTGTTAAGATTAGCACGCCTGAGGGACCCCAAGTTGGTAAGGATACCTGAATGGCGGGTGGTGGTTGAAGAGAGTGAGAAGAAAAGATGATGAGAGCCTCATGCGCAAAACACCTTACTTACCGACTCACAGGCGATCTCAACATTTGGAACGCCGACAACCCTCGTGAGCGCTTCTGGGCAAGCCGCACCAAACAACTCCATGCCTCACACGTCTCAACCTACGACCGCCTCTGGTCCAACCTGCCGTACATGCGCCCTCTAGCGACCATCCTCACCGACAGCCTGGACTGGTACGGCACCGATGAGCACGGCGGACGTGTTCACGATCTGCTAGGCACACGATGTGACCCGTACATCAATACTGTCCTCAGCGGCGGCCAGTACAACTTCCAGTGCCACTCTAACCTGACGCGCGCGGTTCTGCCGTGGGGATTGAACGAGCAGGATGTTCACGATGTTATCAACATCTTCCAAGTGACAGGTCTGGATGAGCAGGGACGATATTTCATGAATCCTTGTCCTGCGGAAGCGGGAGATCATATTGAATTTTTGGCTGAGCAAGACCTTTTGATGGCACTGAGTAAGTCATGAGACGTACCGTGTGAAGAACGAGTTGCTGACTTTGATAGGCACATGCCCCGGCGGTGACCTTTCTCTTTGGGGTTTTGGAGAAGATAGTGAAGAGGAGATGATCAAGTGCTGCCGTCCTCTCAAGGTCGAGGTGTATCGCCTGAAAGATGAGCGTCTGCTGGAGAAGAACGGATGGAAGCCTGCCGAAAAGTCGGCCTATGCCGGACGTCACGGGTTGGATGTGCCGCTGGGTGAGAAGAGAGAGGAGAAGGCTTAAGAATATGTAGCGGATAAGCATAACGTGCAGCCTTGATTTGACCCAGTCTCCGGGTTTGCAAACTAGCTATTTGATCCATAGATACAATAGACTATACAGCCTTTCTTCAATCCCTCGAGCGATGTCCACCTCATACATCAGCCTTCAACCCTGTGCGTGCCAGACAACTTCTGCAATCACTGAATCTTCTCAGCCTTGGCCTCAGCACTGAGCACCGACTCATCCCGATGCTGCAACAGCGCAATAACCGCACCCATAGGTCCAGACAGCAAAACACTCGTAAACACACCTCGAGCCAGGTTAGTCCTCTCCTCTCCCACCGCCAACTCAGGCCGTGCCTCCAACAGCAGCTTAAGCGCCCAGACAAGCGCTGCAACAGATCCAGTACCCAGATCATAGATGAGAAAGTTCTGCACGGCTGCAGCAGGACTGGTCATACGTCTATACGAATGAGGTGCCGCATCAGGAACAAAAACCTTCTCCAAGGTAAGCGACTTCGCAACACCATCGGGGAACAAGCCTGGGGCAACATATGCCGCGGTAAGAACAGCGTAGGTAGTCAATTGGCACACGACAGCAAAGTTCCATGCAAAGCTATAGGCACTCGACAGAGCAGCCTTGTCAAGCCTGACCTTGGGTTTTGCCGCATCCTGACCAACACTCAGACGTCTGAGGAGATTTGTGAAGATGGTCTCGCAGATGAAGACGTAAACGGGAGCGAAAGCCCAAACGGCGATGGACGACTGTCGGACATTATGGTTGGAGAATGGGTAAGACACGAAAAGGCATGGGACAATCCAACCTAGAAGATAGGACGGGACGACTGTGTGCAGGCTTAAATGGTCGCGAAGATGCACACTCTGAGACCGTGTCGCTTTGGAAGTCCAGATGAGGTGAATAAGATAAAATAGCGGCGCGACGAATCCAAAGCCCAAACCCAGGGTCGCAAATCCCCAGAAAACCCAGCTACAAGCCGTCAGCTCAGATCACGTACCTCACAACAATTACTCACTTGAAAACAAGCCAACTCTTCCCAACAGTTCTCTTACTCTCAATCATGAACACCAAGAAAATAGCGATGACCTGCCCTCCGAAACAGAACATAAACAGCGACAGCGCAGGGCTCGAGCCATCCGTGACATTTGCCCAGAAGACATTGGTGAAGGCAAGGAAGTAATCCAGTGCGGGGATGCCCACGTATTGCCTGAGAATCAAGCGCTCCGTGTCGGGCAGGAAGCGCGGCAGGGGATCGTTAAGCACTTCGTACATCAGATCAGAGTAGCCATTGCGGTCGAGTTGGAGGAGAAGGGCATCGAGGCCGAAGATAGTGAGGACCGCGAGGGTGATGATGGGGATGGTGCGGCTAGATAAGCTGGGTGATGAAGATGACATATTGATGGGAATGCCTATCTGGCGATGGTCAATGATTTGCTTCAATTGATCAGATCAAAGAGAAAGAGGAGAAGCTGATGTCAAGTTGAAATCACAGTGTGCGGAATCGCAGCTGAAGGTGGAGGTTCCAAAAAGCTTGGTGTCCGTAAGATCCCAACGCGGGCAGAGTAAGCGGACACTGTCAGCTTCTCACGATGAAGTCAGCACAACAAATGTGGAAATGGTTACAACGCTCAGAGTAAGCAATTTTGTGAAGAAATCCCAAAGTCCATATAAATATGCTATTTGCATCGGCAATTAAATACAATCAAAAACATTCATCCCGTCATCACCTTTTTCGTTCCTCTGTCGTCCAGTGTCCAGCAAGCATCCCTCATTACACACAATTCATCCTTTTCAATCCAAGCAATAAAAGCAAGCGCACTTAATGTCCCTACTCCATCGTCGTGATTCACCTCTTCGAAACCCTGGTTCTGCCCAAGGTCCTGCCCTTGGTCGGAGCCTTCGCTCTGGCCTTCGGGTTGGCCCGGGTCTTGGTCTTGGTTTTGCGTGCTCTCTCGAGGAACTCGTCAACAAGCTGCTTCCCGTTGAGTAGATGCTCAATAGGCTCCCACGTCTTGTCCTTGTCGCCGTACCCTACCCACTCCACGTGACACTCAGACTTGTCGTTCCTCAGCCCTCGAACCGCGAAAGCTTGATATAACTCGGACTCCTCGGGACGGCCGCCCTTGGATTTCCAGAATGCAAGGAGTGTCTTGCGAGCGTCCGCATGGATGATCTCTTCGTCTTCCCAGGTGTCCTCGCCATCCTCCCATTCGATGAGAAGCCTGAACTGATTGATTTCGGCGTTCCAGCGAAAGTCTTTGATGCGCTTAATGACAGCTCTGGTCTCTCCCTGCTCCTCCTTCGCTGCTTGAGTCTTCTTCTCGGCTTGTTGAGGCACGGCGTTCTTTTTCGTAAGTGATGCGCGCGGCGCACGCGCAGTCTGTATAACACCACGCGTAGGAGGACTGGAGGCCGCTGGTTTGGCTGACGCGGCAAGGACTGAAGACCTGTTGGCGGGTGATGATCCCAGAACGGGAGACGCTATTCCTCTCGGCGAGGACCTAACAGGAGGCGAGGATCTGACGCGTGGAGACGACTTGAGGCGCGCAGCAGAGGATGTGACACCTGAGGATCGCCTAATAGCAGGCGACGAGTTCGCGGCAGGAGTGCTCGCGCTCGTGCCCGTGCTGATGCGCTTTCTCCTAGGAGGGGGCATCGAGACGACGAATTCTTGTTGTTGGGTGTAGGATATATCGCCGGTCGTGTCTTGCGCCGCGGTGATGGAGGAAACGTTACTCACACGGGAGCGCTATTTATTTCAATACAAAGTCAGCAAGTTAGATCAACCACAACCACAACCACATGGTAGTGCCAACGCAGGAACGAGGCGAGGCTTGAGCGCGCATAGGTGAAACGTACAGGACTACGACCTTCTGGGAGGCTATAGCGATCTGAGCCGCGACTGGCTCGTCGAATTTCTTTCTTAGAGTAGGTCTTTGATTGCGGAGACATCTTGGACGTAGGTGGAGGTAGAGGTTTTTGTGCCGGCTGTTTGCGCGGTGAGGAAAACAGGTTTCGAATAACATCCATGTTTATGCTTGTTGGAACGGGAAGAAATGGGGACGGAAGCGCACACAAACACACAAAAAAAATAGACAGACAATTGTTTGTTTGGAACGGAAGGGAAGGTGCAGTGCAGTGACGGGAGGGGGGGATTTGAATCCTTGTCTTACGTTGGAGTTGTTGTTTTTTTGTTTGCATTGATTTATTTAGTCTCAGGTTTACATTGACAAGGTCCAAACAGAAAACATCGATACCCATGATGCGCGGGGGGAGCTTTCGCATGAGCTGTACGCGACACGACACAAAAGGGGTTTAGCGTTCGGGAGTCTCCACACACGGACGGATCCGAATCATCAACAAATTCAATCCAGCCACCATTATTCTTTTCACTTTACAAACGAAATAGAAAGAAGCAAATTGAAGATTAAAATCTGATTTTTTAGACAGCAATGGAAGTAAAAGAAGCTAGGAGAAAGGGATCTAGCGGTCTAGTGATGCAATAGCTCGAAGAATAGAAATAGCTCATTCAGGTAAGCTAAGCGAAGCTCATCAACCAATCACCATTAAGCTTTGCAAAGCTACAAGAGCGAAAAATGTCAGCTGATCTGACTGATATCAACACAAACTGTCCTAATGACAAAAAGAAACCACTCCATCACGATTAGAATGCCAACGGAGCAAAAGAAAGGGTCTGGCCGGGGATTGAACCCGGGACCTCTCGCAAGCTTAGCTGTAGGGTTTTCCCTAAGCGAGAATCATACCACTAGACCACCAGACCGAGTCACTTCACGTGATGATTGTTGCTGGGAGTGCTTGTCCAAACAGGTGTCATGTACAGCAGTGAGCAGGGTGGAATGATACACCCTTTCTAGAAGACAGGGCGGGAAAGGGGGAGGGAATAACAGAGGACGATCGAGATCACGAGGGATGGGAAGAAAGTCGAACGTGGTTAGCACAGGACTCAAGGTGCAGGCAGCAACGGGAGGCCTGACGTTGTTGAGAAACCTCCCACGTCTTTCTTCTGTAGGGTAGATCTCAACGTATTCGGGATCAACATAAGAATGGATGACGGCTGGGTGCCTGGGTGTTTCTAGTAGTTATTGTTAAGCTGTGGCAATCAAGAGCTAGGATCAGTAGAGGTTACTGAGTATGGAGAAATTTCGTTGCAGTATTTGCAAGTTATCGCCGTCGAGATCTTGGAGTGTAAAGCTGGCTGAGTCGCAGACCAGCAGGGGCCAATTTTCAGTTGAATGGTCCACGCTTCAATTTGACAGCTCCTCAGAGCCACCAGATAGGGACCAACAATTACTAAACAGAAGTCCAGCGATGTTTAGAATCTTGATGATTACTTCAAAGCATACAAAACTACAAGATAAGCGTTTGGGATTCTGGAGACAACTTCATAGCATCATCGAGTATGCTTAGTCATCAGCATTAGCAGAATACCCAACAACAGTACCAAAGAAGCACTCCCAATTTTTATATCCTTCCATCCATCGACTGACAATTAAACGAAAGGTGATAGATATTAGGGTTAATCAATTGCAATGAAGTGCATGTATCGGCGGCAAAGCTCACATGCACCAAGACGCTAGAGTGATGCTTAACGCGATGGCTTCGCCCAGGTTTCTAGCTAGCCATCAAGGTCTTAACCGCCATTCGCCGCACTCGAAGCGACAATAGGCGAACACAGATAAGATCTTGACCTTCTTGAATGAATCTAACAAATAAGCTTAACTGAAATGCGCCATCAACAGGTATAGTCTTGCTCCCTAGATGTACAGTCGATCACCGTTTGAAGCTACAGTAAAGTAAAGAGCACACACTCCAGCTGGGCATGAATGCCGTCGTACCATACGCAACCTACCCTATCACGCTGTATTTCGTAAGTCATTCTCTAAGACATCTTCACACATATCACAAGCCAACGAGTTACGAGAAACACTCGTCCTATTCCGGCCATCACCTCCGCAATTCATCCTCGCGTATAAATCCGTCGGCGCTCAAAACAGAAGCCGGATTCGACGGTCCAAGCTTTGGAAGCCTGCAAGGTACGCCAATGCCATCCCTCCAGCGTGGATCAAGCCATGTAGAAATCGTACGATGTGTGGAGATGCGTCTCGAAAGGGTGGTCACGTGATATAGTTCCCTCACTGGGATCATTTTGGATGAGGATGTCAAGAAGGATTTTTAAAGAAAAGAAAACTTCAATTTTCTTGATGTAATGGTAATGCCACGCAGAGGACTTGTTATAAGCTTAATCCTGTGTGGAAAAACGGGCCGTTGGGCTATGTTCACTAGCATCTCCCGACACCTTGAAGGCCCAGACCGTGATCTGGGGTGCGGGCGAGCCAAGCCGTGGTCCCTGTAACGGTTAACGTTACTTGTAGGGCTGGAGACTGAGAAATATCCCTGCATATCAGGCACTTGAAGGAACGCTACTGACATGTTTAAAAGGTGGACGTCTGCCCCTTGGCCCGTGAGTTGAACCTCATGTTGTCACCTGTGACCACCTGGAGTTGTACGCAAGTGCTACGGCTTCAACCACGACTCAATCACGGTCAGTCACAAAGACGTTCAATCTTACAATGTCACTCAATGGTAGTAAGTCATAAATCTCATTTCTATCTCACAATGCCTGACCGCTCTCTCATTGTTTCTTATCAACAAGGTTGTAAATCTTCTGGATATCGTGCAACACTGCCTCAAAATCGATCTTGAGATCCTTGAGCAGACCATCCTTGAAGCCAAAGACCCAACCGTGGACGATGGGGTACTTGTTCTGGTGCCATGACTGCTGAACGTCGGCAGACTTGATGACGTTGCGGCACTGCTCAATGACATTGAGCTCGACCAAGCGGTCGTAGCGGGCGCTCTCATCCTCAATGGCATCGAGCTCCTTCTCGTGCAGACGGTAGACGTCGCGGATGTTTCGCAGCCAAGGGTTCAGCAGGCCGAGGTCCTGAGGGGTCATAGCCGCCTTGACACCTCCACAGCCGTAGTGACCGCAGACAATAATGTGCTTGACGCCGAGATGCTTGACGGCGTAGTTGATGACGCCCATAGCGTTGAGGTCAGTGTTGCAGACGAGGTTGGCGATGTTGCGGTGGATAAATGCCTCGCCGGGCTCAAGGCCGCAAATCTGCTCGGCGGGGATGCGCGAGTCGGCGCATCCGATCCAGAGGTACTCGGGAGCCTGGCCAGCGGCGAGGTTCTTGAAGAAGTCGGGGTTGACCTTGGCCTTGTTCTCAGCCCACGACCGGTTGTTGTCGAAAAGCCGGTCGTGGCTCTGCTGGAGGTACTTGGTGATGTCTTGCTCAGCCATGTTGCGCCAAGAGAGTTTTGGTGAGGGTGATGAGTCTGACTGTGGTGGGGTGGATGTGGACTTGAAGCGCGACTGAGAGAAGCAGGCAGAGATGGAATGTCTAGAAGAAAAAGAAGCAAGAGATGAGATAGGGACGGAAGACGAAAAAGAAGAAGAGGAGGAGGAGGAGCGGAGGGAAAAGGAACAAAGCCGAGAGGAAATCATTGGAGGCATCCACTTGAGAATGGGCAGGTGCAGGCAAGTGTTGGTGCAAGGCAGGTGCAACTGGTGAGGTAAGGTAAGAAACAACTGGTGCAATGTGACAGGACAAGGGGTAAAAACGGGCAAGAATGCAACACCTGCAGTAGCTGGGTCCTTCCTTCCTCTTCCCAGTTCCAAGATTTTTTTTTGCGACGCGACGCTACACGTTGGGGGCGTTTGTACTGCCCTGAATCCCCTCTGCAGTGTAGCTGCCGTAAAATGGGTGGGTTCACACGGAGACGCGGACAGATGCCGAATGTATTTTTTGGGGACTACGACGTAATTTGTTGAGATGGAGTCCCTTTTTTTTCTTGCGTTGTTAATACTTTAAGCTCAAATTGGGTTGGTTTATCGGTCGCCCTACATAGCGATTGGCGATAAGTTTTGATAACAATCTACAGTAGCTCCGAGGTAGGTACCTAGAGCTACGGGTGCCGGCCCGTACGTAACCGTGATCGCCGGGACTGTGCCGGTAGTTGACGAGACATTTCCGAGCAGGTCCGGGGAGTCATCGGAGGGGGATTCTTTTGGAATAGAATGTTCTGTAAACGGCAGATGACTTTAATGCTTATTGTCTATTGTCCTGCGTCCCCTCTTTTGCGTCTCTTTATTCGGCAAATTTGTGACGCAATGTGATAAGCTTGTCATCGGACATTCGAGCCGGAACCCGGAGAGTATCATCTCTCTTCATCCTACAGGCAACCCCATGCAGGCACTCAATTGTATTGGATGACCTGATCCGAGTACAAGGTACAGACCTAGCTTCAGATCAATCTCAACAGCCCGAATTCCCGGATTCCGGGGAAGCTGGTCTTAGGTAAGATTCCTAGTGATTAACTCCTCCTCGCCAACACTTGCAAGCATCAAATATACAGCTTTATCTCAAGCAAGTGTGAAATTACACTGATCACGCTACCGCAATGCGTGATTACCCAATAAATGACTATGTATTTAACGCCCCATATCCATGATAATAACAATCTGTTTGTGTTTGTCCAATTACCTGTCCCAAACGCTCCAAACACCCAAGTCTCTTTTGTGACCATCCCAACAACCATTTTATGCGCTTTTTGGTAAGGAAAGCGAACCCAACAAGTCTCCAATCGCCATTAAATAACGTGTAACCAGACTCACACTTATTCCGCAGCTCGTCTCTCGCAGAACGCCTCATACCAATCCTCTCTTTCCAGTTCCGTCTGGATAGCCCGCATCTTTCTGTCGAACTCACTCATGACCGCAGCTACCTCCTCACGCTGACAAGACTTCTTCAATGCAGACTCGGCCTCATCCCTGGTAGTTCTCGCCTCGTCAAGTTCCTTTTTGCGCGTGTTGCAAACCTCCCCCGCGGACCTGCACATCTCATCCGCCTTGCGCTTCCTGTCAAGATTGTCTTTGAGAGTGGCTTTGGCGGGTGTCAGGTTATTGTGCATCGCTGCCTTGGTGTTCTGAAGGTCGGACTGCAGGGCATCTTCTGGGACGGTGTCTAGCTTCGGCAGTGATAGATTGGCAAAGAAGTCGCTGATCTTTCGCTCGTCTGCATTAACCTTGTCCTTCATGTCGTCGCAGTATTGTTTGAAGTCATTGCACGTTTTGGTTCTCTCCGCATACACCTTATCGCATACCTCGAGCTCTTTTTTCTTGCTCTGGAGCCCTTGGTCTTCCTCGTGGAGTGCCTGTTCGCATTTCTTTCGCTCCTGCCAGAGGGACTGAATTGAAGGAAGTGCCAGACTTTCGGAGAAGGATGTATACTCTTTCATAGTCTCTTCGACGCTGAAGCTCAGCGGCTGGTCCAGGCCAGTGCGTCGGCGCTTGGAGTTTGGCTCAGAAATCTCATCAGGGATGGAGCCAGTCGTCGCTCGCTTACCCGAAGGAGTTTCAACCAAAGGAGAGCTGGGAGGCATAGTCTGACGTCGACCATCCTCCACCGGCGTTGCAGAGAAGATCCCCCCGTTCCTGTGAAGCTTGCCCTGCTTCTGGCAGGTTGGTATGTTCTTCTGAGCGGATTTGGACAGGGCCGGCTTTCTCTTCGTCGGGCCCCTAGGAGTAGGCGTGGCCGCGGGTGTCGTCAAGTTTGTAGTATCCCCAGCATTGTCTCCAGAGCTATCATCGTCTGGGCTTGAAGGGACGCTGTAGGGGTTGCTAGGGCTGCCAAATTCCTCACGGTAAGTTTCTCGCAACGCTTTTTTGATCAACACCTTCGGGTCTGGGTCGTCCCAAGTCACCAAGTTGGGCACTATCTTCCTGAGGCGAGCGAATTCTCGGGCTGCCATTACAACATACACAGCACTGTTTCCGGCCCTAGGGTTGATCCTAGGTCCATACTTGAACTTGTTAGTCTCGCCTCGCATCTCGCATCTGGATCGTATAAACTTACCTCTCTTTCGTAATCAAATTGAAGATGAGGGAGAGCTACTTCAACCCAGCCCTTGATCTTCTCTCTGACCTGCCGATGACGACTTTCGTTGTAAATTGGGTCATAATGCCGGACCTTGATAGAGGAATCGCCGACCTTACGAGAAGAGTAGATGATCGACCAGTGGCCACCATTGCGTTCGTGATAAATTGGGGTGACGAAACACTTAGATGCGCTTTTTCCAGGATTGAAGTGTGGTAGTGTTATGTCGAAGAAGTTTGCTGTAAGGAGTTCAACGCCATCACGAAGAAAATCATTCCGGAAGGGCCTGAGCAAGTTGTCCATGTCCCGGCGGTCAATAACCTCATTCCTGTCGATCTTTGCGATGAGGTCTGTGATCTCTCGACTCAGTGGACCAGGAGTCTGTAGTAGACTGAGAGAGCTAGTAGGACGAGGCGTGGCCCGATGCTGAGAATGAGAGTTATTCGGGGAGCCCTCGCCATGAGTGGTACAATCCCCAACTCTATCACCAGATGAATGAGGTCGTGACGGTGTCATCTGAGCCGTAGGTGCAGGTCCCATGGCTGCAGTGAAAGTGCTAGGATAGCTTGCTACACGATTCACTTGGTCTAGTTCTAATGGGAAAAGAGATCTTAGGCGCTTGGATTTATACCCCAAGATAGACAAGGTGAATTCAACGGCACAGGTAGAAGAAGCTACTGGGGGACACATTTACAGAAACGAAATATTCCATCACATTCGGGCGGGTGAAGACTAATGTAGTCAACCGAAGGTCAAGTATGGATGGCAATTGCAACAAAGAATCGAGCAAGCAAACACATGAATCAACAAAGAAAAGTAGCCCGCAGTAGCCGATCTGAGCATGGCATGAGTGGCAAACATAAAGACCAGTAGAATCTTCCATTACTTTCCTTTCGCAATCTGCAGTCTTCCTGGGATCTTCATTCGCATGTAACAATTTCCCGGGGCATATCTCTGTCTGTGGTACGTCGACGGGTTACAGCAAACAAATGTTAAAGCTGAGATGCGCTAATGTAGGGAAAGGAACGAAACTGACCCGCAGTTGAGTTAAATGCAAAGAGATTGGATGGAAGATAGGTCGACTGGGGGATATGCGCCGTTATGCTGTTGGTTGTTTGTCTTGAGGCTTCCTCTGCAGCAGACCGGGTACCCGGTTGCTTGATGCGTGTCTGAGGTAGGGATGTTTTGCAAAGCCAATTTTCTCAATCGAGGGGAATGCGAGCTATGATTTTATTGAGCCTACCTTGTCAGGGAATTGAAGCAGATGGCCGGTTTACTTCTGCGACTGTTCTTTCGCGTAGGGTGTAAATAACCGCCAAGCAAGCCACAAGTTGGGAGGACTCAGCTGACCTGTAATTTTCACCGCCAGTGAAAAAGAGCTGTGGCACCGGAGGGATGCAGTATCTCGGAATAGGATATGTAAGCAGCCGTAGATTTGCAGCATCTTTGACGTGGCTTACACGATGTTGTAAATGGCGGGAAGGTGTCGCAGGTAGAGAGGATGATGACAGACACAGCTAGACAGCCTTTTGTCGCTTCTCAACTGACCATGTGGAAACGACCTTATTTCCGCCGTTTTGTCTTACTTCAAACCACTCTTGGTTGGTTGCCGTCTCGCCACCTACAGCCTGATGGAAGACTGAGAGGAGGGAAGACGCAACAACTTCTCGCGAGCGGACGTTATTATTTCACCAAGTGAACAAAAAGAAAAAGCAAAATAAAAGGCACGGATAGACTACACAAAAACGGGAGCATATCGCGTCAGTCGGTAGCGAACATACAACCTCCTCACTCATTGGCACGGTATAAATGCGAAGAGCGGCCCGCCATATGCAAGGAGTTATCTACATAGCAAACAGACCAACAACCATGCGAGACGGAAGCTTGCATATGGTAACATTTTCGCATGCAAGATTCAACCGTTTGAATGTGCAACACTGGAGGGAAGAGAGAAGAAGTCCGGGGGAGCGATCCGCCAATGTTACATCACTTTAGCACTGAAACTTGACCAGTAAGAGTGAAGAGTACTGTGTTTCCAGCCTTTCACGATCAACGTTTGTTAATATGGGTATCGGACTGAATGTTGCGGATGAGGATGCCGTGAATTTGGCAATGTTGGAACCATGGGAAAAAGAAATATGTAGTCTCCCGGTTCCAAGACCTTCCACTTTGGCATTGTGACGTCCTGTTGTGTGGACCTAGATCTTGTGGAGCATTCATCGCTGGGTGTTTAGCAGGGGTCGAGAGATCGATGGGCTGGGGTGAATTAACAGAGGACTAGACGCGGGGGCTGAGGCATAACGGTTTGTTGCTGACGGGAGTAAGCCATTCGTTGGATTTGGTCGTTGTTTCGTTTTGCGTGCGGACGTTATGTTTCTTCTGTAATTTCCTGGCTGAAGATGGCATGTTTGTCGCCTGACACCCTCATCGCCTGTGCTTATGCCCTCCCTCCCATCGCGGGTATCAGGCAGGGGCTGACTATTACGCTGACAGGGGAAGCATACTGTACTAGTTAGACCAATTCGTTGTAAATGGAGGCAAGAATGTCCTGCAATGACCGTGGTTTGGCTTGGGCTCCCTCTGTTCCGTTGTAGCAAGCATCATACTCTTCTCGCAAGCTCCTTGTCAAAGAGAGCTGGGCATCACCCAGCTCGGACCATGCCCTCCGTCTTTCACCAGCTCCCCAGATCCAATTCTAACTTTGAGGCGTTCAGGTCCTAGGCTTCCACCATCAGTTGCTTACTGATAACAGCTCCAGCCCTACGTAAGATTATCAAGCGACGAGCCGCGAGCGTCGCAATTAGACGCACTAGGATCCCTAGATCCAAGAACGGCCCCAAACTAACAACCCGTCAAAAAGTCGCCGATTCGCTTAACTCCACCATCTCCGCAAGTCCGCTCGTTTACTTACTCAGCAAATTGAAATCTATGATGCCCCGAAGTCCGGGTCAGTCGGTCGACCGATCGCCCGAATCGTCCGGCGACATGATATTACTTCCAATTTTTTCCCTCTCTTTTGTATTGTGACAGATTGATTATCCGGACGTGAATGCGACGATAGAATCATGGCGCAAACAACGACGCCTTCAGGCCCCTCGACAGGGTCCATGGCCAACGACAACACCGACAATCCGGTCGAGCGACGAACCGATACCTACGGCTCCTTTCCTACCAATGACCAAACCCCCGAACCTTCGAAGCCTACAAAGCCAAGCACTCGTGCCCTGGCACCGGATCTACTGCGCGGTCTGCTCATGCTTCTCATGGCGATGGACCACATGGCCCTAGCGCTGAATACATGGCAGCACGGCACCGGTCGCGAAACAGAAATGGACGGCGTCGTAATTCGAAGATGGAATCGCCCAGCAGCATACTTCGTCCGCACGCTCACACACCTCTGCGCCCCAGGCTTCACAATGCTTCTCGGCGTTGGCGTGGTATATCTTGGTCGCTCGCGCACAAAGCTCGGGTGGTCATCGCTCCGCATCGCAAAGTACTTCGCCGTGCGAACCATCGTGCTGATTCTTATCAATTTCGTCATGGGTATGGTTCTCTCAGTAGGGAAAGTCTGGCTTATGAACTTTGTGCTGTTTTCCCTGGCGATTGATTATCTCTTGGCGGGCTTGTTGTGGCTGCTGATAGACTTTACGGAACCGTTGTTGGCGCGGGCCGTCGCGCGGGTTGTTCCTGAGAAGCGGGATGGTGAGAACGAGGCGTTGTTGAACCGTGATGGCGGAGATGCGCAAAGAGATGTGTCGGAGTTTGGAACGCTCGTTTCGTGGCATACGCATAATGCGTTGCTCGCTGTGCTGGGGCTCGTTACTATCTGGTGGAATATCTGGCTGTCTCCTACACACGGCCACTGCGAGGTCAAGGACCACTCGTCTCACTCTCTGCACGTTTACTCTCCCGCGGACAATAAGGGACCAGACGGTCCTGCGGTGTCGCACAATCCGTGGTTTGGCATCTGGTTCTGGACGACATTGACTGAGCGCGTCATGTCTGTCTTCCCACCCATGGCTTGGGTCTCGTTTGCCATCTTGGGTTTGTTGTACGGCCGTATTGATGTTGCAAGAACATGGAACGCTCGTGTCGCATCGCTGTGTAATATGGTAGCAGCTCTTGGTTTTGTCATCATCTTTGTGCTGACGAGAGTCTTACACTTTGGCAACCTATCCGAAGGCTGCCTTCAGACACCACAACACCTCGAACATCCCGATCGCAACCAATACCTTGTCTCGGTACAGTCATTCTTTTACATAATGAAGTATCCCCCGGATGTCGGTTTCTGGGCCTTCACTATGGCAGGAAACTTATTTTTGCTTGCCTTTTTCGGTGGTATTCCCACCAGTGTCGCCAAGCGCTTCACGATTTTGATCGACTTTGGCAGAGCGGCTTTGTTCTTCTACATTGCTCATCTGTTCTTTGTCTTTATCGTCGGATCGATGTTGGTCCGTTGGTTCGGCCATGAAACGGATATTCCTGGGCAGATGGACCCGGGTTCCACCCGTGGTATCGACAATTTGTTTGCGTATCTTGGAATCTGGGCTCTAGCAATGCTGACGCTGTGGCCTTTGGTGAGGTGGTACAGTCGATTCAAGGCTACCAAGCCTGCAGACTCCATTTGGAGGTTCTTCTGAGGACTTTCTCTGTATATAAAATTTCCTTATCAATGTAGAACATAAATAGCGTATGCATAAACAAGATGAACATAAATTGCCACAACTAAATGAGCCAGGTGAAATTGCAATTCGTTGACTTCAGACGTTACCCATCATCCCATCCGTAGCCCGTCTCCCGTTGTCTTGTCCTCTCCATCCCCTATCGTATCGAAAGATGAGGAAATCGGCCCATCACTCCTTGAGCCCGTCTCGTCCTGCCCTCGGATTCCCTTCCAAGCATGTTGTTTGCTGTGCCAGACCTGGATCTCGTGCCTTCATTCACCCCAGCATCTCCATTCTCAGTTCTCCGTAGACTGAATCGTGCACCCCGAATAGGCCGCTCACGATATGCAGCATTTTTGGAGGTCGTGATGATCTCTTTGATGATTCTCAAATTTTTGCCCCAATGCTTGAGATCGTATAACTTCTGGACAAGTTCCTCAACACCTTGTTGCGTGAGAAGCTTTTCCACAGGCTCACGAGGGGCATGCATGTTTTGTTTGATCGTCTCGGTGAGTTGAAGATGCGCCTCTCTGTCTTCTATCAAGTGCTCGAGTCGTTTCATGTATCCATCGACATTCATCTTGGCGTCTTTTCCTGCCTGGATTTTATTTCCCTCGGCTTTGATCAGTTCATCGTAGTAAGCCTCTGTCGCATCGTTGATAGGTGTGATGGCGTGTCTCTTAAGGTAAGCAAGGAAACGTGCTGTTGCCTCTCGTAGCTGTCGATGTTCATATCTGAATTCTTCTTGAAGCTCCCGACCACGCTCAATTGCCTCTAGGCGTATGGTCACATCGCTCGCGTTGGCCTTGAGGCGGCGCTCAATCTCACTGTTCTTAACTTGCACCTTGACCTCTTCCAGTTCGTAGAGGACGTGCATGTGTACCTGCCAGTGATGCCCGCACTCACTGCAAGATGTCTTGCTCTGTTTAAAAGCCCGGCAGTCGATGAGGCCTGAGTCGCCCACGCAATCTTCTGTGACATTCGGAAGCCTGCATTCTGGATGGCAGTGCGTCTTGTATATAGTAGCAACATCGCCCTTGGAATTTTCCTTGAAGTCGCAGCAGTCCTTCTTGGTACAGACTGTCCGGGGCATGTCGAGCTGCTTGGCGTTAAATTCAACCTTTTCGAAGAGTAACTTTTTTCGCAGCTCATCTCCGTTTAGTCTCTTGTCCATCAGCTCCTTCATTTTGTCATCTAGATTGTCAATGCTGGCATTGATTGAGCGGGCAACGTTGACCATAGGCTTGACCAATTCCTGTATCACCCGACGCACTCTGTCCACTGAGTGTTTGATTGACATCATGTGGTTTTAGGGTGTCGAAATGCCCGAGAAGCCTTAACGCTGCCTCTTTCGACTTGTCCCAGCTCTCTTTGGCGTCTTCGCCGGACCACCCATCTTGTTGATGATGTGCTGCTAGGTAAAGAAAATTCTCCGCGTCGAACCAGTATGAGTTCGAAGAGTTCAGTTTGAGGCCAAGCTCTGGATGCTGGGCTATCAGACAATTGAGAGGAGTGAAAACGTCGCCTGGCTTATAACGTGAGTCTCGACTGTGCGTGAAACCAAATGCGATATTGGCGACTGCACTGCGGTGGATATGCGACATAAGCTCTTCAAAGCAGAATCTAAAGGAGGCGTTTAGGCGGCTCTGATTGGTGTTGAGTAAGATCAGTATCCCATGAAGCTCTTCGTAACTGCCTAATGTTTCTAGGACGTCCTTCATGTTTTTCTTGTCCTGAGAAGGGCCTCGTGTATCGCCGATCCCTGAAGTGTCAATCAGGCGATACACGGTATTGTTGTACGAAATTGGATATACCGATGTTTTCTGCGTCGCAGAGTCGCCCTTGGTACCGTCCCACTCGTCGTCTCGAGAGCCACCGATCTGGATGTCTATGGTCTGGAATGGCCCGAATGGATCGTTCGGGTCTTCTTGGTGAAGCTGAAAACGGCAAGGGACGGCGAATACCAGCTCACTAGCCTCCTTTGCCTCGTCCAAAGTTTCGAATGTGAGATAGTTAACTAAAGCGTTAATGAATGTCGACTTCCCTACGCCAGACTCTCCCAAGATCAGAATATTGCGGTAGCCAGACTCTCCCAGCTCTTTCAAGAGTTGAAAAAGTTCTTGTGCCGAATATTTGTCGAAGTCGCGGCCATGATGTTCCGAGTTACACCTAAATTCCCAAGCGCGAAAAGTACCTCGCCCGCAGTCACAGTAGATGTAATCATCTACAAACCCAAACTCGATGGGCTGGTCGCAATCGACACAGACCCATTCTCGTCTCGAGTGAGAGTCACATCGTCTCCCAGGACAGGGTATCCTGACCAAGCGCCGGTTGGTAGGTCTTCCTGCGTCTGAAGTATCAAAGTCCATCGGGGCGCAGCGAGCGATGCATTTGTCTGAGTCCTGGGTCATAATGGGGTACGCTGGCGTTGCTTGGCGCTCTCTCGGTATCCCATGCTCTTCCATGTTCTTGGGCACTGCCTCGATATCGCCCTGAAATGGGGTGAAATGAGCGTGTTCTAGCCTTTTATACACCGATGGTGCATCGCAATCAACGATAAAAACCTGATTGTGCCTGTTAGGTCCCCAGAGGAACTCAATTAGGGAAGCAGATTGACCGTTCCATGAACTTGAGCTTTTGAGCACAGCGTTGTTGAACTCGAATATGTAGGGGATAGGATTATCAGGAAGAATGACAACGTTGTGCAGAGACAGCCCGTTGAAACCGATATATGTTGCTCCCAAGGACACTGTAGAGTCGATGAACTTGATCTTGTCGGTCTGTTGACCTGCAATGGCAGAAAGCTGCTTAGGGGCCTCGACAGAAGAGACAACATCAGTGTGTAGCCTTTGGAAATTATAATCATCCACTGTTCTGTTCCTGAACTTGACCACAATCTTCTCAAGCTCGGTCCTGACGTACGCTTGGGACATAATCAGACGATTGAGGGAAATTTTGACCTTGTCGATATGTTCTCTGGTCACGTACTGTTCCTTTCCTTGAAGAGAGTGTTTGTAGTCTTCAAGTCTGCTTCTGCTCTCATTGAAGTCATCAAAAAGATCCATGAACAGGCCAATATTGCCGATCATCTTGAACAATTGAAAGGGATTGGGAAAGTTGGGAGCACCAGGTATGAGCTGGAGTAACATATTGATGGGAAGGAGGGTATAAGAAATTGGATGTCCTTTGCCGTCGTTATGGTACTGAATTTGATCCCGACCGCGTTGAACAAACTGACACATGATAGGTAAGGTCTGTTTGTGAATGCCACTTTCTCTCTGACCATCAGTATAAAGCATCAGCTCGTGAGGAAGCTTGAGTCGCTTGCTCGCGGAATTGTCCTCAAAATTGAGTGCATAGATAGACTGGGCCATGACTTTTAGCTCTCCCAAATCTTTCCGAAATAACATCTCCAGCTCTGCGGGATGAGATTGATCGGTAATGCGATGCTTTAGTGTCATGATGCTTTGTATACCCCAATTGATCCCGACCACAACATGTGTGGCATTGTGGTAATTCTGCAACGGACCTAGATCTGTGTATCTGGCAAGATAGCGATCGTTGTATTTCAGGTATTCCTCGCAGTTGAAATAAACATGGCGAACAGAACCATAAAGAGTGTCCTTCTCGACGACTCCGTCGGTCAAGAAGGTAGTAGACCCTTGAGGCTCAATCAACCCAGACATGATGCTCGCGGCGAGATTGTGATTAATGCACATTGCTTCGAATCTGGCCGCGTGACTGGAACCGAAAGAAGATGTGACTGCAGAGTTTGAACATTGTTTCGTGGATATGGCCTCCAAAGGTGGTGTAGATGGCATTATGGAGGCAGAAAGGAACTTGTCAAGCGCCGCGTTGTAGAGTGTCCCGATGGGCACGACTTGGCCAAAGGCACTTCTGGTAAACTGGTTCATCTCGGAACGATTGTGGTCGCTCGAGACAACAAGAAATTGGTGTTTGTGTAAGAAGATAGAGTGCTTTCACAATCATACATGATGGAAGAAGGTAGCACTTGGAGTTTTCCCCAGAATAAGTATTCATTCCTGCCTCGAGGAGGCTGGAACCTTCCCTTGAAGAATCGAATCATGAGGGCTTGCCTCCTACGCCTGCCTAGAGTTTGATGCGTCTCACAATGTTCACAGCAGTTGCGTACGACATCAAGTCCAATAAGGAACCCATTAGATTGTGAGATCCCCAAGCTCACCGCCGCACTATCACCTAAATGTTACACTATGACCCCAAATTGCATTGTTTGCCCCCGAGATATCGCCTTTCGAGACATGTTTGCGAGGATTAATGCTCATGATTCGATCTTGAGCCTGCCACGCCAGAGTACCAACCACGAGAGAGGCTTCTCACAGGTTTGAGTAACGCCGAGGCTGGCAATAGATGGGTTAAAACGTACTTCAAGGCTGCCAATCTGTTTGCTCACGATGATTTTACAAGCTTGGTGCCCGATTCAGGTGTGGGATGTAGAGCTTATAGGATGAACCCCATAAGCCATTCATCTGTCGAGTTACCAAACATCTCGAGACAGCAGATCGGCGACCAATGCCTTGTTCTCACAAGCTGCAGCCTGACTAGGTATAGCAAGGGGTCTTCTATTTGCCTTTATCTTTCTTTGGGTTCGAAGTGGCAATCAAATAGAACCCCTGCACGTATCATGCATGGAGGACCCTGTTACAATTGGATGTGGTGAGAATGGCAATGAAGTATGGTTTCAATTGGAAAGAAGCCAAGCATGTTCAACATCGAGATACCTGGCTAAGTATTTTGTTAACAAAGCTACCTCCAAGATTACTATCCGCGATGTAAACCCGGGAGAGTTCAGCTTGTTCCGAGACTGGATCTGTGGTCCCAAAACGCTCGTCGCCTCGGAGGAGAACGCATGCATGCGAGAGCCGTGGCTATCTAACACGGCGCAAGCTTGGCTTCTTGGCCAAAGGCTTGAAGCTCAAATGTTTCAAAAGTTCTGCCTCGAAAAGTTCATCGACAATTGCGCACTCGCAGCCTTGGGACCGTGGAAGATTATTGAAGAAAAGGCCGACGCCAAGTCGCCGCTTCGTCGTTTCAGTAATCATTGGATCGCGTGGGATGCGAGTCTGGTGCATGATGGGTCTCACGAGTACGGAGGACTCAAAGCAGTGTCGCTGGCAAAGAATGTCGATGAATATACGGGAGATCCGCGAAATTACGATCAAGAGCACTGGTATTCGGACTGCGCCGACCAAGTCAGCCCTCGCTGCGGACATAATCCCAGAGTGATAGCTGAGAAGAAAGAGCAAGCACAATGTCCCGAGAAGCCTGCCGTCAGTAATGAGTGTTCGTTTGAACTTCCGAGAAGCCCACGCCCCAAGCATTTAACGCTACCAAGAGAGAGTCGTCATAAACTGCGGATCAAAGATAGCGGCAATTCATTGTACGCCCACCACCCCCAGGGTACTCAGCCGCTAGGACATCAACCAAGTCGAAAGGGTTGTCGATCATCTTCGCCTATTTCTGTTCGACGATCTTCGCAACAGACAAGTCCAGAGAGTCTTATATCCTATAAGCGAAGAGGTAGCTGCAATAGGAAGAAAGTCATCGTTCGCTGCGCCTCAAGTGTAAGTTCAAAGCCGTTCTGTAATGAGACCCACTGACCCTGCCATCATCAGTTTCTCCTCGGTGCCTGTTTGGCGACGAACTTAGCATTATGTATAGAAATCCTTCCTCATGGTAACGAGGGAGCCAACACAGCAATTATAGCCTACAGCACGTTCTGTGTGGCTTCAGGCATAATATGCGCATTTCTTGTACGGGGAATATCGCTGTACGTGATATTTGCGCTCGCGGATGGAGTCGCGATGGCTGTTCATACTGCGTCTTGCTGCAAGTTAGAAGATTCTCCGGTTTGCCCCAAGATGCGGGTGTTGGCGGTGTTTGTGTGGTTAAGCATCCCGGTCGCTTGCGGCCATGGATTCGTCTGGCTGCGGGAATGGGAGGAAGAGCTTTAATACTCGCAGATCTACTTCGCAAGAATAATTACAATAATATGATTTATTAGTCCTTTCATCACTGGTCATGGTGACCGCGTATCCGTGCCTCTTGTCAGATTGGCGTAGGATTGAAGATTGGCGAAAGACCGTGGTTGGAGGAGAGACTCGAAAACACCCAAAACAGGTGAAGCAGTCAGCATCCAATCTCACCAAGATGCTCGTAAAGACAGGGCATGTCTACAAATCGATTTTGACTCATCTACAACCACTGAATTACGGGGTTATATAGCGAGCATCTTGCCTCTGACCCCGTTTGCAATGATGCCGTGGACGGGTACGGACAGATTGAAGGGGAAGGCTAATCTGCATACGTTTATACTGAAGATTTGTGCAATGGTACTGCGCTATTATCAGCGCGTAATATCAATCTTGATTATGATCTGCTTCCGACTCCCATGTATGCCTTGCGACCTACCGCAAGACCCATCCTAGACTTCGTGGTTGGAACCCGGCCTCGGTTTGGGCCAACATGAAGGCGCAAGCGAGGAATGCGGCCAACAACAACAGGTTTGGCGTTTACTAGTTGATTGTAATTGATCAAAGAAATATTTAACGATGAGTGGTCGTAAAGGTATGTAGGAGGCCTACCTGTCATCATAAATACAGAGCCTCGTTCAACCCCAAGAGATGACAACCACGTCTTTCATCCTTCTTCATTCACATTGCAAAGCATCGAAGGCTTTGACGAAAAACAACTTTCCTCGGACTCCATTTTTCACCATGAATCCTCTCAATTCAATCCTTTCCTGCTTGATTGGCAGAAAATTCGTTACAACGTCGTCTCACGAAGAGAACACCCCGGACGAGAAGGCGCTTATCACGAGTCAACCTGTCCCGTACTCCGACGATGCAGCCGATCAATTCGTTGACATTCTCCGAACCCACGAAGGTTCCCAGCAAGAGCTGCACCATCGGCTCAAGCAAGTCGTTTCTATTAATGGCTGGACCGAAAGTCTTGCCGAAGCGATCGAGCGGAAGATAGAGAAGTTGTTAAAAGAGGGTGCCGAGTTGGCTAAACCCATGGCGGAAGCTGTCGAGAAGGCGACCAACACTGCGCTAGAGTTTGCGAAAGAACATCCGGTCTACGCTGGTCTTATCGCAGCGGGAACAATTATTGCGATTGGTGTTTTGGTCGAGTTTGATCTTATATGGGTGTTGAGGGCGCTTGGGTTTGATGAAGTTGGACCTAGGCTCGGTACGTTACCTGGTACATCTTATCGTTGTAATAACTAACATGTAATGAAGGAAGTTTCGCAGCGCGATGGATGAGCAAGATTGGCAAAGTTCCCAAAGGCTCGATTTATTCCTACCTTCAGAGGCTGGGGATGAAGATTACCAAGTGAAGGCTGAGGCCTGGCTTTAACCGAATGCCGGACGTTGGAGACGGAAGTGATTGTGTAATAAGAATTAACTGCCAAGTCGGTTCAATGGAAGCTAGTTGTTTCTCTCCTTTGTTTCCTGTTTCTTTTGTCGTCGAATCAGTTGACAGCAATTTCTTATTGTGCGATATCGGTTTGAAGTCTTCTAGCTGTAACAGGTCCTCGGTTGCTATTGACTTTCTTACACTTAAGTTGGAGTAGCTTAGCCTCACCAAGATATGATAAGCCGTGATTAGACCATATCTCAAAAAACCCGTCTTGGATTGCCTCAGTGGATTCAACTACACAATAGAGCGCCCTCTAAAGACCGGAGCGTATTGGCCGAGGATCGGCGAGAATGGAGGAGCAATTATCACGACATTTGTCCCTCATTAGCAACGTTACCCCGCCATTTAAAAGTCCCCTCCCCCACGTCACTGAAACTGAGCAACGGTCGGTCTTGACCCGAGGTCCAACTTGTTTGTCTGTCTTGAGAAGATATTACATAAATTATATAAATATCTCGACCCCCTCTAGTTTGCGTTTAAGCCTTTGACCCATCTTTCGTGCTAGTGCTGCTATATCGCAACCATGCCTCTCCCCACATCGTCCATCTATGAGCCGCCATCGGCTGGCTTCACTGGCTTTCCCTCACGAAGGAGTGTTGTTCACAGCACAGAAGGAATCGTAGCAGCACCTCAACCTCATGCAGCAAAATGTGGTCTCGAAGTTCTCAGAGCTGGAGGCAATGCTGCTGTAAGTTCATTCCTGCTTTCATGGACACATTGAGATATATACTTACATCATGTAGGACGCAGCAGTCGCAGTTGGTATGGAACACAATACTGTCCCAATAAACTCCGGTATAACTTACTGATCGATAATAGCCGCTGGTCTCAATGTCACCGAGCCTGTCTCTACCGGTATTGGTGGCGACATGTTCCTCCTCTACTTTGACGCCGCCACTAAGCAAGTCAAAAGCCTCAACGGCTCCGGCCGCTCGGGAGCTAAACAGACCCTTGAAACTATCCGCAAAGACCTTAAAATTCCCGATGGTGAAGTCGGACAAATTCCAACTCACGGCGTTCACGCTGCAACGGTTCCTGGAGCTGCTGCTGGTTGGGTCGATACCGTCGAGAGATTTGGCAGTGGAAATGTTACTCTGAGCCAAATTCTTGAACCTGCGATTAAGTTGGCTGAGAATGGACATCCCGTCACAGAAATTGCCTCGCACTCGGTAAGTATCTCACTCTTAGTTGGTGTGTCAACTAACGATAGATAGTGGCAAGCGCAAGAACAACTTCTGCGCCATGCCTCTCCCAACTTTTCTGAGATGCTCAAGAAAGACCCCTCCGCCAAGGACGGTGTACGAGCTCCTCGTCCTGGTGAAGTTTTCAAGAACCCGACCTTGGCAAACACATTCAGAACGTTGGCGACAGAAGGTAAGAAGGGCTTCTACACCGGTCGCATCGCCGAGGAATTGGTCAAGGTGGTACAAGACCTTGGAGGCCACCTGGAATTGGATGACCTGAAGCACCACCTTGAGACTGGTACCCAAGACACTACTCCCATCTCAGTTAAGTTCCGCGGGCAGGGTCTTACAAGCAAGGACTCCAATGGAGGTGTTGAACTTTGGGAGCACCCACCGAACGGACAGGGCATTGTCGCATTGATGGCCCTCGGTATCTTTGAACAACTCGAGAAGCAGGGACAGATTCCCACCTTCAAGCCTGAAGATCACAACTCGACGGCGTATCTACATGCTATCATTGAGGCCCTCCGGCTCGGCTTCACAGACGCAAGCTGGTTCGTTACTGACCCCGATACAACCAATGTTCCGACTTCCGGATTGATCTCTCCCGAATATCTCGCCGAACGCGCCAAGATCTTTAGTCCATCCAAAGCCCACGATGGCGTTCAGCCTGGAAACCCAAATTTTGTCTCCCCAGCTCTGCAAAGCAGCGATACTGTGTACTTCTCTGTTACTGACTCAGCTGGCAATGCCGCATCGTTCATCAACTCAAACTACGCGGGCTTCGGAACGGCCATTATTCCCAAGGGCTGCGGTTTCACTCTTCAAAATCGTGGTGCCAACTTTTCGCTGGATCCTAAGCATCCTAACAAGCTTGAGGCTCGCAAAAGACCGTATCACACGATCATTCCGGGCATGGCGACCAATCTTAGCGATGGCTCTCTGCACTCTACATTCGGTGTCATGGGCGGCTACAACCAGCCCCAAGGAACGGTACAAGTTCTTTTGAACCAGGCGATCTTCGGACTGAACCCCCAGCAAGCCCTCGATGCTCCTCGTATCTGCATTGGTGCTGGTATGCCGGATGAGGGCAACGTTTTGGATTGGACAGTTCATGTTGAAGAAGGTATTTCTGATCAGACTGTGCAGGAGCTTGAGAAGCTGGGACATAACGTTGTTGTTCTCAAGGGTTGGAAGAGGGCTATGTTTGGTCGTGGCCAGATCATTAGGTACACTGTTGATCCAGATGGAACACCAGTCTGGTCCGCTGGAAGTGACCCCAGAGCCGACGGAGCAGCATATCCTCAGTAGGCTAGAACTATCATTGAATAAATGTATATCAAGCGTACTATATTGCTGTCCTTCGCCAATGCCAAGAAGTGACAGGCATGGCATCGCAATGCCGGTTTATCCCGTGACATCTAAGTTAGAAAGCCTTTGCTCGACATCAGACAAAAGCCTACGTCTGCCATCTAAGTCTACTGACTTCACTACGCCCATTTCAGAAGCACTCTTGCATATAACCCTATCATCCCCAAGCCAAGTCCTCATATTAACTTCCACCCCAGTTCCCTCACAGGATCGTGATCCGCCTCCGCCCCATCTTAACTGTGTCAATAAATCCGCGCTTGTTGAGAAAGCCTTTCAATGAATCGGGGACTGTAGGCATAGCACCTTGCAATTCCGGGCAGTACACAACATCCACCAAGCAATAGCCATCTGATTTTGGTTCGAGAAGTAACGGTTCGCAGGAACCGCATAATATCCATAGCTCGTGATTATGTTTCAGTCTAGTGTGAGAACGAACACCAACTTTGTAGCCCTTGGCGCTATTGTAATAATCATATGAAGAAAAAGGATCGCTTGAGTCTTGAGGTATTGCTGGCGAAAGTATTGTGTCTACAAAAACGCCCCAAACTTCCATGGCAGTGATCGTGGTAGCCTGTGAGCCTCGGGGATTTGGGACATTTTTGAAGGAAGCATCAGCGCGTTCCTTATATATGATCCCATACCGAGGAGCCCCTGGTGTGTATCCGATGCTCGATGGTTCTTCGAGGTCGTAGTTCGTGCGGTTCCAATTAATCACCCAGGACGGCAGCGCCCGTGATCGAGGAGTATGGAAACCGCAGTTCCGTGCACATGACAGTACATCTAGGTTATTCTCGAAGGTTATAATTTTTCTCGTGGTCTCGACAAGGACATTGTTCCAATGGTTCTCAGGTGAGTAATTTGGAACTATCCCGTAGCCAGGGTCAGCAAGGCCGATGACAGAGTAGATGCGATCGCGTTCATCCGAGGCCTCGCGGTATCGGGAATCCATGAGAAGACGTTTAAGATCAGAGTTATCTCGCGGAATATATCTAATTGAAAACATAGCCTTGACTGTGCGTTCTGTCTTGTCAGGTTGAAGTTTTTTGACGTGATTGACCACCCTGTAGAATTGTTGGCGACGAGAACTGTCAATGTCGTAATCGACATGACGGAGGAAATGACGTTCGTCTGTAAGAGATGCTGGGCCTAGCCCTGACATAAAAAGACCCTCCATGAGGTCCTTTAGACTCAAGTCTGAAATCGAACGTGGCCCGAATACGAAAGTCGTTTGGTTTGATACCATGTATTCTTGTGCAACCCACGCCCTCCTCCACCATGGGCTCTCGCAGATGTCGTAGAACGCTATCCAACCATCAGTGAACTCCTTTCGGCCTAAATTTTCCCATAACAACTCGCGCAAATTATTGAAACTATTGTCATGTAACTGTGGGACGGATTCTATGTAGTTTTTCCAATTTGGTTGAAGCTCAATAAGCCATTTCATCCCTAACCCTTTGGTGTCTCTCGTGGAGAGACAAATCAGTGTACGCTTGGCGTTCTGGTAGATCTCTCTCATGAAGCCAACTTGGTGAGACCGTTCGGTAAGATTGGCCTGGTTGATACAGAGCTGATCCACCCATAAGAGGAAGTCTTGCTGATCGGCATGCTTCTTCCAGTAGCGGCGAACGGCTCTTAACGCGTGATGCAGGTTGGCGAAGACGTTACACCTCGCACCATTGACGATGATGGTCTTGGTATTACGCGCATCGCCGGCGCAGTATGAGAGAGCAAGGTATTGCTTGCGTACGTCAGCGAGTCTTACACTGGGTAGCAACTCGCATTCGACGAACCCAGAGCCCGAGTCTGGGAGAATCTTGAGAAGGCGGATTTCTCGTTTGGTAGCATCAAGTTCGCGGTAAGGGACTTTGGAGAGAAAGTCACTGTTTTCGGGAGTGCAAAAGATGTCGTGTCCTGGGAGTTCTCGTGCTTTGCAGTGGGTTTCTGTTGCTTCGGCCATGGAGACCGATAATTCTATGTATGTGGCGATGTGGTCTCAAATATTCCAACAATGTTTCTGGACCCACGGGATGGATGAGGTGTAGATATTTGGCCAAGAGAGAAAAACTTATCATGTAAGAATGCCTCGCGGGGCGAAGCAATGAATGCATCCCATGATCGGGTACAGCCTCAGAACATACGGGCGATTGAGTAAGTTTTGTCTCACAAATCTACCAGAAATCCCGGCGTGAACTTCGAAGTTCCGCTTGAGGGTAAATGTCTAAGAAAGATGGTGATTGCTCCCAAAATTTTCGTTCTCAGTTACTGCTCTGTATAGGTAGTGATAGCAGCCAAAGAGCCAATCATGAGTATTTCCGATCATATCACGAACCCACACACCACCAGAGGATGTTTCAAGTAACTCAAGAACAAGTCCAACGTTCAATCGTGATTCGCCTGCGCCGCGCATCCTGTAGCCTTCATTTCCTTGGCCCATTCAGACTTGTACGGCGTCCCCGAATGGACTGCGCATTCGCGCGTCATATACATTTTGACCAATGGGCTTCTGTTTGTGAGATGAAAAGAGCTGATTATAACCATCGAAGCTCAGAACATTTTGCAGGGGAGTTGCTGCACCGACTAGGGGCACAAGGCAGAATTAGGGCATCTAACCAATCGACAACCAAGGCCCCTATTGCCTTGCATAAAAGACACAAAGGAATTCAAAAGAATAGAAAAGAACTGCCGCAGCCTGAAATTTTATATGTCTATGTGATACAGTACATATAGCCACAACTAGTGCGGCCCGCAGTTAGTCTCCAAAACTGCGAACATCAGCGTTCTAAACTCTAGCTATAAGCTATGGCGATGGCTGACTGCAATTGCTTGCTTGACCAGTATCTTTCCATTTTCACTAATGTTAATCCGAGTGACCTTTCAGGCCTAAAGGAAATCGAGACAACAAAACTGAAACCCTTCAAGCCTAAGGGCACGCCCAGCTTCTCCAAGACCGTCAGAGCATTTCCCCTCACCTTTAAGACAACTCTCGGATTGTCTGGCAACGAGCTTCTCGAATGGAATGATGGGAATCATCAAAGAGGCCTAATTTACATGGCGCATAAATACCTTTGTTTGTGCGAATACGGCCCTACTTACTGGCCCAGTCAATCTCCGGCCAGCGACGATGGCTCATTACAATATACCCGGGATCATTACGAGTAAGCAACATCTCCACCCGGCATAAAAGTTCTTTCTAAAATTTCAAAACAGAATCTACTTGAATATTATAAGCTTCTTCTTCAGACGAAATCACTGGGGAATTGGCAAGAGAATACGCTCGACTCGAAGTCCAAGAAACCGAATGACAAACATTTGCGCATCCACTACCCAGGCCGACCGACTCTCGCAGCAATCACACAACTTAATCGACGATGGTAGACTGACGCAATTCCCCCAAGATGAGGACATTCCGAGGAGCTCCACGTCGTAAGTACCATCCAATTTATGTGCCTAGACCAATAGCTTACTCGACCAGAACACCTATTGAACTGGCATCCTCCATTGCCTCGTCACAAAGTAGCGTTACAAGCCAAAACTACATACAACCTAGGGTAAGGGACCAGACGTTTGGAGTAGGTCTTGGACAAGAGTTCAGCCCGGATCCACTGGCTGAAGATGTAAGCTCAATAGCTCGACTACAAACATAGCTTCGCTGATAATGAGTCAGAGCCAGCAACAACAGGGCTTTCGCCCTGACACGACACGAAGACATGTTTACCGATATCAGGATAGGGGTGGTCGACTTAGAAGGATTACCATCGGCCATACGCCACAGCCTGACAACCTGGAGCAGGTGGCCTATCAAAGGCTTGAGGCTGAGTTGAACCAAAAAGCACTCACTATTAATCCTTCTGGGCCTACAGTTTCTACAGGAACACAAACGACGTTCGATTTGGACGAGACACGCCCATATCGAGATGCTAATGCACCTCCACCATCATCCATGAACACGAATGTGAATCATAGCTCGCAAGAGTCGATTCACAATGGTCATGGAAATAGAGCACATGAGTCTGCGCCTCTAAGAATGAGAGACTCGACTGAGAGTAGAGAGAGTTCTTTGAGAGGCCCCAGCGAAGAACCGTCCGAGGAGCCACCCAGGTCTCCCTTGTCGCGCCCATCAACTGCTTCACTAGTGACCAAAGGCAATGTTGACCTTGTCCTCAGCTATGATGCCCTTCCAGGATTCAATTTGCGGTTGAGGCCGGCCATGAACTTCTTCTCATGTTCTTTGAAGTCTTTGTTTAGGAACCTGTGTTGGCAAGATAACTTTGATCAACTCTACGTCTTTCTGGAGGCGCCGGGCATATTCATGCCGGAAATCGTCTTCAAAGACGATGAAAAAGAGTTCCAAGCCGTTTTGACCAGGTTTCGGCAGCACGTCGACGCAATAAAACTTTGCTATGCTGAATGTGACAGAAATGTCGTGATTGAGATTAGTCTTGAGCCGAAGATCGAAGGACATACACGCAGTGCCCGACTGAATGTTCGGCTGGATAAAATAGCGAAACTTGGATAGATATAGACATCTTGGAGGATCCTTATAGACATTATAAACATAGATATTTAGACATAGACTTAGACATAGACTTAGACATAGACTTAGATATAGACTTATAGACAAAGCCCCCATCACTGTGCGCAATCGAAGTTATGGATTGAGCTTCAGTAATTCTGCAGCTGTCGGAGTAAAACGATACATATAGCAGCTGGGTTCAAATAGTAGCTGGCTCATGAACACCTAACTATAGACTTCAAGTGCTTATACTGCAACCTACTGGCATTACGGTGTTAGCCAACCCTAACTCCTCGCTTGATGCAGTTCTAAAACCAAACAACACATGTTAAACTATTTTCCTAATCATTAAAAGGTCAAACTCGCTAGCATCTACACCGGGCCAATCTTTCCAGTCCAGGCCCTTTTATGCAGCTATAAGCCTCGCCTCTCGGTTGTACGCGTTAGACTTCTTCCACTTTGCCTTGTGCAAAATGCCCAGGAATCTTGAAATGGGCTCGCGTTTCTCTGTGATAAAGCATGGCGTGGCTCAAGCGCCCCGAAATAGCATGTCTCGAGCGGTCATGTAAGGGCGAGAGAATACGGCGATGTCAAACAACGTCCCGCCCCTTGAACGCCCTTCCAGCTCTTTCCTTCTTGTAATGAGTAGGCTATGAATGTCCGCGCCTCCAACATCTTTGAGAACTCTTCCCGAGGGAGTTCAAGGTACGAGCCGTCTGGCTTAAGGTTTCTTAGCAATTAGTCGTTGGCGTCAAACCCTATCCATTGACAAGCTGTTGTGCGACAAGCCCTAGCTCGTGTTGTGAGCTCCCAGATGAGACATACTGGGAAAGACCATTACATAGATGTTCTTCAGGTCCATCATTATGCTTTCATTTTTAAAATAATCTGCTAATACGCTTGAGGCCCCAGATCTCGAACATGCGCCTTGCGAGGTTTTACTCCGGCTATTATGCAAACCTAGTACATGAACGCATCCTTCCAGGTTGCGCCTGTTGTGGTATTGCTTTGGCATACAGCGACGATAGCGTCTCTTAAGAGGTGTCCAACATTAACTGTCGCTTCACAAGAGAGAATTCAGAGCTTCAATGAGCGACACGAGTCATCAGACCAATTCTATTCCTGTCTTTTGCTGTACATATTATCTGTCATGCAGAGGTATCTCATCCCGTATTACATCGTAGGTATTTATACATTCGAACCTGTGCGCTCGGCATCGAACAATCGTTTATTCCTTCTGGTCAGGCTCACCCTCGAGGATGACCTTCTTCTCGTCGAAAAGCTTAGCCAGGTCGCCGTTCTGGTGCATAGAAACAAGAATATCGGTGCCACCAATAAAGTCCTTCTCGACATAGAGCTGGGGAATTGTAGGCCAGTCAGAGTACTCTTTGATACCCTCACGCAGCTCAGGGTCCTCAAGGACGTTGAAGGCTGCGAACTTCTCGGGGTTGACGCCCTGGAGGCCGAGGATCTGGATGGCGGCGCGAGAGAAGCCGCACTGAGGAGTCTCGGGGGTACCCTTCATGAAGAGAACGACAGGCGCGGAGGAGACAGCCTTGTCGATAGCGGAGCGAGTCTGGTCGGAGAGGAGGCGAGTTTGGAAAGGTGTAAGAGGGGCGATGGGCGCACGGAAGATGGCGGCCGATGAGCGGACGGCGACAGGCCGAGCGACTTGTCGGAGGGACTAAATGCGAGTTAGTTTGGGCGATGGAGCGGCGATTGCGAGGAGCTACATACTGAGGCTACTGTTCGTGAGAACATGTTTGCGGCTGTGACAGGAGGTGTAGGTGGTGAGAGAAACGGAGATGCGCAACGTAAAGTGACTGTTGGAGATGGCGGAAGTTTTGGATCGGATTAGTGATGTCAAAGGGAATGTTTCGGCGCCGTTCCCCGGAGAGGGGTGGCGTCGGACGATCGTGTCCAATCAGAGAAGAGGTAATTGTTGAAAGTGTGGCTTGTGAGCAGACCAGATGTGGCATCATTGTGGCTTTTGAACATGGGGATATCAACTGGAATATCTTCACTTATGGCTCTCCTACATTAATAATGCTTGATTAATAATAACTCTGACTATTCGTCGCTTCAACTTTCGAAGTACTTTATACATAATCTGGTTTGTTCCAACAAGTCGCATTAATAAACTGTTGCATTGAGCCTTATACTGCCTAGGTACTTAAGAGCTTGCCATCAGCTCGTGATGGTTTGGGAGAGTTTGACGGATGACGCGGGGTGATGGCGGGGTTGAATAATGCACGCAGCTCACGTCTCTGAAGTTATTTCTGAGTATCGACCTTTTAATATTTCATCTATCAAGTTTGTCTAAATCCATCAATCTCCCAAATAACACATCAGTGTAACATCATTCTGTTCGAATCCTATAGCCTTGGAACTCCACTTAGCTGTTGCAAGCCCTATCATATCACAGCAGATCCCGCCAAGAGCCGCTTACAAAACCGCCGCCACAGCTCACTAAGATCATGCTTCACACAATTCAACACGGGTACGACGCCCATCACGAACATCTCATGCGCAACTCAACTGAAGCTCTCGAGCAGGCCCGGAGTGATGGCAAGCGCCATGTCCTCCTGGCTGCCTCTGGATCTGTCGCGACCATCAAGCTCGTTCAGATTATAAATGGCCTCAAGAAGCAGCACAATATCTCCATCCGCCTCATTCTCACACAGTCAGCATCGCAGTTCCTCTCTGGCCAGACTCTTGAGCAGCCGACCGTGGAGCAAGTGTCTCGTCTTCCCAACGTTGACGCCGTTTATACGGATGCCAATGAGTGGGCGCAGCCTTGGAAGCGCAATGCGCCGATTCTACATATTGAGCTGCGTCGCTGGGCGGATGTTCTGGTGATTGCGCCTTTGAGCGCTAACACCATGGCAAAGATCGTCAACGGCTTGTGCGATAACCTCTTGACGTCTGTGGTTCGGGCATGGGACGTTGCAGGTGCTGTGGACGGAAAGAAGAAAAAGATCATAGTAGCCCTCGCTTGCAACACAGCGATGTTCAATCACCCCATCACAGCGGTTCAGATGCGCGTATTGGAGAAAGAATGGGGAGGTGAGAACGGGTGGTTTGAAGTGTTGCGACCGATTTCGAAGGGGTTGGCTTGTGGTGATGTGGGAAACGGTGCTATGGCCTCCTGGGAGACTATTGTTGAGGCGATTGAGAGGAAGATCAACGTTTAAGCTGGGCAAACGGCAAAGAAAAGGTTTGGGATAGGAATGGGATGACTTTGACAACACGTTTAACGAACATTTTCCAGTATGGCTATGGCGTTGATGGATTTGGACGAACAAAATGAACCACACTGATGAGGAAGCGAACGATAGGGTAGTCTGTTGAAGGGTTTAATACCACTTGCGAATAACCTCCCACTGCACGGAAAGCATTATAATCATGCTTCTGCATTCAATGGTCTGTGACCCAATCACGCGGTACTTAGGGTAGGTGATGATAACATGAGGCAGGTGGCTGTATTAATTGCTCCGGTTGAAGTTGGCAGTGTCAAGCACGACCTGCTCCTTCCTCATGAACGCTACCTGTCTCGTTGCCAAATACGGGCACCTACCACAACCCAAACTTCATTTCTTCACACTCTCGATTCTCTTCTTCTACCTTCCAGTATTCATCCTTTTTTCGCTTGTGGTCAACATTGCTGTACCACCTCGGAGTCATGGCAGCCGTACATCATCTCCTCACTTCGACTTCAGTCTCTTATCCCGAGGATGAAGCTTGCCCCTCGACCTTGCGAGCTCGCCTGCGCGATGACGAGACACCAGCGACAAGCTCCTCTATCAAGCCTATACCCTACCAGAATGTCTACGAGCAAGTTCATGCCTGCTTAGGGAGTCATTTGCGCGCTCCGAAGCCAGAGATCAAGGTAGTCCAGACACCCAAGAGCAATGATCCAGCTACTCAGCTTCGAGGTCAGCTTGCGATGCATAGCCTTGGAAATTGTTTACTTACAACAAATAGAAGCGTACGCTCGCATGGGCATGAAGCTACATACTTCTGCGATCGAGCATCTTGTACGAGCACACTCCGAAGTGCAATCCAAGAGAATGCGTTTCTCCGACGAGTCTTCCAAGACATTGTCGCAATGTCATGACCTCTACGCCAACATCGCCTACCCATTGTCGGCAACCTTGTGCCATTGCGATAACCATCCTCAGGACAGCATCGCCAATCATCTTCAGGGTCTTAAACGAGACATCGCCGAAGCGAAGGAGGAGATTCTTCGACTTAATGACGAGTGGGATGCTTGTTGCCGAACTGAAGCAGATGCGTGGAAGGCTCTCAACAAAGGACTCGACGACCACGCTTGGGGGCCAAACGAGGTTGACAAGGAAGCTGTGAAAGCGGCCGATGCATTCAAAGCGGAGGCCGAGGCGATCGTGGAGGAAAAATGCCAACTGTTGGGCGACATCGAAAAGGTATGAAGTCGCTTCCGCCTCTATAATTAATTGAGCTAATGTTGTCCGATTTGTACAGCAGTTCAAGGCTCAAATCCAAGCCGAGACACTGAAGATGATGCAGAGTCTTTTTGCCGACGAGTAGTTGGCGCTATATAGCCATGGGATCCACGATGTGTAAAGATTTTCGGGAATATTGTCAGCAAGCTGCACACGTTCAGTTTGTCATATAGTCGGGCTTGACTTTCAACTGTTCGTCTATTTCGTATCTCATTAACTATCTGCACCTGTCACTTCCATCTTCGTCAATGCATGTGCCCAAGGACCAACCTGGTCTCTTTTTGTGTATCAACAAATACCGCTAAACGCCGTCCCATGAATCAACCTTTTAATGCAGCTCTGACGAGCGCACACTTTTATCTCACCACTCTAGTTCTTCTCGGGAATGACAACGCCCCAAGGGTGGTCGGTGCGGCCGTATATGATGTCGCCCAGCCAGCCCTTGATCTTGCTGGTGACCTCGCCAGCGGCACCTTCGGAGCCCATAGGAATGTCGATGTTGTGTCCGCGGTGGTGGATCTGAGAGACGGGGCAGATGAAGTACTGAATCTGTTAGCAGAGTATTCTTAGCGAGATTATGGATAAACTTACAGCAGTACCAGCAGCGAAAGACTCAATCAGACGACCCTCAGCATCGGCCTCAACGACCTCAGCAATGGTGTACTTTCGCTCGGTAATCTCATACTCATCACCCAGTCGCTCACGGGCCAATTCAAGACAGCTTCGTCGGGTAACACCGTCAAGGATCAACTTGTCGTCAAGAGGAGCAGTGATAATCTCCTTCTTGCCATCCTTTCGCTTCCAGATGACGAAAAAGTTGCTGGCTCCGGCCTCGGTACATTCACCTTGAGAACCGTACAGCCACAGGATCTGGTGGAAGCCGCGTGTTCGAGCATCAGCAGTAGCCAGCAGAGAGGGGCCGTAGTTGGCGCCGACCTTGGCATAGCCGAAGCCGCCAACCCAGGCGCGAACCATGTCGTCGGGAGAGGTGTGCAGACGCATTCCACCGGGGGGAGCGTCCATGCGGGGCATGTAGGTGACGATGATATAGAGGAGAGCCTCCTTGGGGGCCGAAACACCGAGCTGAGGAGCAGTGCCGATGACAGTGGGTCGGATGTAGAGGAAGCTACCGGCACGGTCCTTGGGGAGCCACTTGGTGCCGTCAACGGATAGCAGAGCGATGATGAGCTTCTCGATCTCGGCGGGCTCAAAGATGGGCAAGGAGATACGGTTAGCCGACATGCGCAGACGGGCAGCATTGCGATCAGGTCGGAAGATGCGCAGCTTGCCATCATAACCGCGGTACACCTTGAGACCCTCGAAGCACTCGGTCGCGTAGTGCAGGACAGAGGCTGTGGGCATGAGGCTCAAGGGACCGTAGGGCTTGAGCTCTGGTGCAGCCCAACCGGTGGACTGCTTCCAGGAGGCGAGGACCATGTGGTCTGTGGCGATGGTCTCGTCGCCGGAGTGGGCATTGGCCTCATCGGGGACAGAGCGAGGGTTCTGAGTGTAGGTGTAGGTGAGCTTAGAGGCGTCGAGGGGAGCCTGAGCAGTATGAGCGCCGTTGACGGTAGGCTGGGCAACTTCTTTCTTGTGAATAGCGGCAGCTGTCAGGTTGACATCCTGAGTTTCGACGGCGGAGGGAGCCATGATGTGTAGATGTGAGTCAGTTTACAATGGAGGATGTTTGAGTTGAGGCGAGATCGGAGCAAAGGCACGCAACACTAGCACAATTCACACAAGAGGAAGAAGTACTGAGATATAGAGAAATAAAAGAATGACACAAAGAGAAGGTAGGAAAGTTTATATACCAACAAACAAATAACTAGACAAAGGTATGACTGTTTTCCCTCTCCACTCGTCGTCACCTCGGGATAAGGTAGTCACCTGCAAGTAAAAAAGCTCCGTCCCCGCCGCTCGCGGGCCCCGGATAGACCGTCTCTGCCCGCGCGGCTTTCGGCCTGCGATAGGAATTGGTGTTTTTTTCGTTTTTTTCTTATCCTAGTATCCATCGAAATTTTTTTGATAGAGGCGGCGATACAGAAGTACCTGATCATGCGCCCAGTCCGGCATGCAAACGACAGGTATCTAGCGAGCCAACCCAAACTTACTACCTTTGGGAGGTGGTCATGGTTCCACACAACCTTTATGAATGGGATGGGGGAGCCGCCATTGTGGGAGGATCAATTAGATGCTGAATCTGAATTGAGGGGTGGGGTATCCACTTGAAGGTTGTTTTCCAGACTTTTTCTGAAGATAAAAGTAGAAAGTCATTGATGCAAGGTTTCTGTCAAAACTGTATACATTCTACGCCATTGAAGAATTAAATTGTACTAGAAAGCTGTTACCTTACCCAGTGACAAGCAGCGACTCAGACTAACACCTGACTATTTCGGAAACTTGGGCTTATCGAGATCGCTTACACGTTGCATATGGTCAGGGCCGAGGGTGTCGTGTCGTGTCGGCTCTTTGCACGCTTGTACCTGTGTATACCGGAGCCGGAGTGCGGAATAATCGGAGTAATAAACTACGGGTACGTGCTTGCTTGCTCAATCACTCCGACGATGTTCTCCACTGCAAGGGCGCATGATAACTGGTGTAGGTAACTGGTGATTGTCCAACGATAACAATCAACAATATGTCTGCATTGTATAGGCTTCAATGGCTTCATGTAGGGCTTCATTGACACCATGTAAACTAGTCAGGTGCCCAATCAATCCCTGCCCGTCAATTCTGACAGAAAATTCTTGATTACCCTGTTGTCCCTTCGGATTTGAACTTGGCATCGAGAATTCGAGGGCGGAATTGGTTGCGTCCGCCGCTAGCCGTCAATTGCCATTCTGCCGCGACGCGCTCATGAGGTCATCCCAGTTGGACACAAAGAATTGACAAGGTCACATTACATGAACCTGCAGCGGGCTTATCGAAGGATCGGACCTATGGGTTGTTTTGTTGAGCGTAAAGGCCCTTTTGTGTCAAGGGGATGATGGCGTGGCGCCGAGCAATTGAGGTGTCATGATATCGAGATATTCGGCCAAAAAGGTACGACTCGAAAGGCAGAATGGGCTCGTCATCTGTGTAATGTTTTTTTCTCTAGGTATTATGATCGACTGATTAATTTGTCCGTCTCTTGGGGGCCTGTTGAAAGACCTCTTATCTATCTATCCGCAGTTGCATTTGCATCCGATTGTCAGACCGCCATGTCATGTTGGCCGCCACCATTAGTCCACACCATCACATCACGCTTTCACGCCCTCTCAGCCTCCCTTTGTCGCTGCTCCTCCTCGAGAATCTCACGCTCGCGCGCAGCTGCTTCAACTCCTGCTTTTACCCCCTTTGCTCGCTGTCGCGCCTCGTACATGTCGCGGCTCTTCATGATGCGCTGCACAATCTCGCCTGCGTTGACGTGGGCGAACGTGTGCGCTCCGATCTCGCGGTAGATGCCCAAGGCCTTGGGCGCCGTGTACGGGTCGTATGTAAGGGGCATGAAGGACGTTGGTCCGTGGTAGACGGCGTCTGGGGTCCCGCGCGGCAAGGTCGTGAGGTATGTCTTTGTCGGCGCGAAGGGGGCGCCAAAGATGACGGCGTTGATATACTAGCGACGATGGGTCAGCTTTTACCCGTCTGGGGTAACATGGGGGGTTTGGGGGTTGAGTTTTACCTTGCATTGGAGAACGCAGAGACCGCGTTCGAAAATGTTCATGATGGGGTAGTTGATTCCCTTCCACTGGTTGATGACTTCGTCCTCGTGGACGCCGACTACGACGTAGGCCGGAGGGTAGTCTTCTCCCTTGCCCTTTCGCTCATTCACGGCTTGTTCGGAGAACCAGCCTTCCTTGCGCGCGAGCTCTTCCTCCTCGAGCAAGACCTGGCGCAGAAACTCGATGTGACCGCTGGAGAAGAGATCATAACCTCCATCAACGTACACCACACGCTGGCCGGGCTTGGGGCCTGGTCCTTCAATCAGTTGGCTGAAGCTGCCCCTCTCATCCTCACCGTCTTCCGCCTTAGCGACCTGAGACGCTGTCCAGAAATGAACCTCCGCGCCGGGTGCTTTGCCCGAAGCATCGGTGGAATACAACTTCATACGCTCCAACATGGCCTGTCCTTCGGCAACACGCTCATCTGGAGTGCCATGGCCTTCTTCGCCTGAGAGCTTCTTCTCAAGGGACTTGATGAAGTGAGTCTTGGTGCATAGCAGCATGCGACCGACGAGGTCAGTGGTGGAGATGCCAGGTGAGCGCTTAACGACCTTGAATCGCCCAGCCTCCTTGACGAATCGGTAGCAGTCGTTACCATCGCTATCCGATGTGATGTCGTCGCCGTGAACCACGTATTTGCAGCCGTAGTGGGTGATGTAGGGGAGAGATGTGACGTAAGGCGCGTGGCCGACTGAACGGGTAACCCAGCGACAAGCGTCTGTAGCAGCGAGACTGCGTCGCGTTAGTAAGTGTCTTATGAGTCAGTCCGTCGCTGGACAGACAGTAAAGCTTTGGAGAATCACCGTTCTGCTAGGGTCATGACAGTAGGACCCTTATTGGCAAGGATGGCCTCATCGGAATGGACGCCGGCGTAGAGCTCATCACCCAGTTGGCGGGCCTGAACGATGGCACCAGCGTGGCCTGAGACTGTCAGCACTGGGCGGTAAAAGGTGAAAGCATGGGGAAATACCGTGATGGAAAAAGTCGAAGCAGCCATCAACCCAGATACGCCCCTCGAGGAGCTCAGGAGCTGGCTCACCTTCAAGGTGAAGCTCATCGTCAATAGTGGGGTTGGCGGGGTCGGTAGAAGCCATGATAACAAGACTCTGAGCGATACAAGATACTCAAAAGCAAAAAGTCTAAGCTAGGTAAATGTAGAGTCCAAGAATGAAGATGCCAAAAAAGAAGCGGTGGTGATGTTTTTTAAGATTAAGGGTCCTCTGTAAGTTGGCGGCGGTGGTCCTACATCTAGGCGGCTGTACGTAACTGAGCCGTCGGGGAGGTTAATGGGCTTTGGACCAACAATTTTAGAGCGATGTGATTGGTCCTTCTGTCAGGGGCAGCTTTACGGGCTTTAATGAGCTTTGGATGAGCTTACGTAGCTAGCTTTTGGCTCGGCGACGGGACACGTATTATGTATTTGCTTGGATAAATCGCACTACCGTGGTATTTGAAGAGCAATGTACTGATTTGATGGCAAACATCAGTCCCTTTAAAGCGATAGGGTCCTGAAAGCTCTCAATGTAGCCTGTCACATGCAAACGTGAGTAGCCCCGCTATCTAATCTCACGAGACACCCATGCATGTTCAACAAAAACACCAGCCTTGTCACACTCAGACAATTCACATCCGATATCGTCGTCCTCATTTACTTCTCATTTCTCATTCGAGCTTGACCATCTCCGTTCTCACTCACCGAACCCTCCGGATCTATCTTCTTCTCCGGAGTTCAAGACCCTGTATCGTCCCCACTTTACCCGGCCCTTGCCGCCACGTTCCCGATCGATTGGCTCCGATCATTACCTTTTCCATGGGTTCTTCGGGCCAAGATTCCCCGGAGGGTATGATGGACATGTACGGCACCGGTGATCAGGTCAAAGTTATCGGGGTACGGGCGCGATGATACCCTAAGATGGAGGTGTTCATGGGTGTAGTAGTGCTATATAAGTCGACGTCACCCCAGATCACCATGGTCTCTCACCTTGTCAAGAACTGAGCACTCAGGCCTTCAACATGAAGTTCACTACCGTCTCCGCGCTTCTGGCTCTCACGCCTTCTGCTCTCGCCGACTGGCACTTCGCCAAGAACAAAGAGATCAAGTACACGGCCGTTGAAGGTTTCTTTATGCAGGATGATGCCGCTACCAACCCCAGCACCTTTGACTATGTATGGATCTCACTTCACTCATGGGCCGTCATCACTAACAAGCTCAGGCTCAATGGAACTTTGGTCTCTTGAACCGCACTTATCCCACAGACCCCAAGAACCCCCGAAAGGGCTACAAGACTCAGTGGGAGCGCTTCGAGCAGTATGTCAAGCATCTCAACCGTAACGCTAGCCGTGATAAGACGCGCTACAAGGTTCTCGTTCTGGGACGACACGGCGAGGGCTGGCATAACGCAGCCGAGTCCTTTTACGGCACTCCGGCTTGGAACGTAAGTCACTCATTTTAATACCCATTGAACTCGCATTAACCAGCTGCAGTGCTATTGGGGTGAGCAGTCTGGCAATGGAACCGCCGTCTGGGAGGATCCTCTTCTCACACCCGCTGGTCTGAACGAGGCATACAAGGCCAACGCCTACTTCAAGACCCGTTTCGAGAACGAGGGCATGCCTTTCTTCGACTCTTACTACACGTCTCCTCTGGCCCGCTGCGTCATTACCGCCCGCGAAACTTTCAAGGGTCTGAAGCTACCCAAGGGCAAGCCTTTTGAGCCTGTAGTCAAGGAGCTCCTCCGTGAGGGTGTCAGCATCCGCACCTGCGACCACCGCTCCAACAAAACCTATATCTCGACTCTTGCGCCAAAGATCAAATTCGAGAAGGGCTTCTCCGAGCACGATAAGCTCTGGACTGGCAAGAAGGGCGAGACGGGTGACCACCAGCTTGCGCGTAGCAAGGAAGTTCTTGACGATATCTTTACCAGCGACAATGCTGTTTGGATCAGCATCAGCAGTCATTCAGGCGAGATCACCAAGCTTCTTCAAGCGCTTAACCATCAGCCTTTCCGCCTGGCTACCGGTCAGATCATCCCCGTCCTCGTCAAGGCCGATGTTGTGACTGAAGAGCCTACCTCTACGTTCGCCTCTTGGACTACTGAAGCGACCTGCAACGCCCCTCCTGTCACTAGCATCTCAGGACAGGGCTGTGTCTGCTCTACTACGTTAGCATCTTCACCGGCAAAGGCGACATGAAGGAAGCGTGGTTGAAAAGAAAGGAAATAGTTCTTGATCATGTAGTGATCGCTAACTCAGTACATAGAAAATCGCATAGATCGCTTGTCTTGAAACAAAGAAAAATATGACAGTACATGCGTCCATCCTCGCGGCGTTAAAACAATCTTGCCGCTCACTATATCATTCATCCCGCGTAAGCACCTATACACCTGGCACCATCTCCAGACAAGTTCAAGATAGCACCGCCTGGTATAGCCTCAGGATTTGCGCTGGTGCCCAGTGTAAACTTCCATGTCTGACCCAAAAGGTTCTCCTGTGCGTACAGAGTGCCGTCGGGCGATGCCATTGTGGCGCCCCAGATCAAGTTGAGAGCTGTGAGCAAGAGGTTGGGGTACGATTGGTAACGCTCCCATTTCTGCGTGGTCAACGACCAACGAACGATGTTCGTGCGAAGAAGACCTGACTCGATAACGGAAGCCTGCACCGAGTAGAGATAGTTGCCCCCTCCAGGGATATACGACCAATCACCCACGCCAGCAAGTAGGTCAGTAGCAGATGTGCCTGAATTAAGCAACTTTCCAAAGGTGCTCGATCCAGGCTTGACGTCAATGCACCACCAGTTACTTCCGCTTTCAGCTACCCAGAGACGCCCTTGATCATCGATATCTCCCATGTTGATCGAGTTGGTCTTAAGTTTGAGTGATAGAAGTTGATAACCGCCGTTCCTGGCGATCCGGATGAGTTGTGACTGGGGACACCCAAGAAGACCGCAGAGGACACCGGTGACAGTTTCCTGTGTGACGAGGCCATAGATGTAGCCGTCGAACTTGTTGAAACCGATGCCGTTGATGGCGCCGACAAGGAGGCCGGTGTTGAGGAGGCCACCGCCAGGACCAACGGCCGTGGCGAGGAGAGTACGCTGACCGTTGGCAAGATTGACTTGCGTGAGTTGGTTGTTTAGCAGGCTTGAGAGGACGTAGCCGTATCCGTCACAGCTGAAAGGTGGACCGAACGCCAATGTGGTGTACGAAGGGACGGCTGGGAGCGCGGGACGAGTAGTAGAGACAGCTACGACTACTGCACTGCTTGTTGTTGACGAAACAGCAGCGGCAGCAGCACTGGTTGTCGTGGAGCTAACTGCTGCTGCGGCGCTGCTGCTAGTGCTAGATACAGCTGGGACAACAGCGGCACTAGTTGTTGTCGAGCTAACTACTGCTGCTGCACTGGTGGTGCTTGATACAACCGGCACGACAGCCGTACTGGTCGTGGTCGACGAAACCGCAGCCGCTGGGGTGGTTGTGCTACTAGCTGCGGCTGTGCTTGAAGTTGTACTACTTCGTACGGCAAGTGTCTCAACAATGACAGTGCCTGGCTCATTGGCTGCTGTAGGCGGCTCATAAAGCGTGCGTTCAGCAGTGACCGTGCTAGGAGCAGCCCTGAATATAGTGGTATTAGTACCAACAACAATAGGAGTGGTCGTGGTTGAAATGCCAGCTGGTGCTCCAGTGAGTCCAGTGCTTGAAGCAGCGGGTGCTGCAGTTGGTGTTTCGATGACGACTGTTCCTGGCTCGTCTTCTGAAGCGGGTGGGATATAGATGGTTCTTGTAGTCGACTCAGGTCCACCTCTGAAGATCGTGGTGTTTTGGCTTCCAACGGGGAATCTTTGCGTGGTCGTAGCCGTCGATGAAGTTGCAGGTTGGGCCACAGCAGTGGGCGTTTGGATGACAATTGTTCCTGGCGATTCGGGTTTGTCTGACTTTGGAGGATAGTAGATAGTCGTTGTGACCGATCCAGGTCCGCCGCTATAGATGGTGACGTTCTGAACCACGGCTGGTGTTCTTGTAGTGCTCGAGACACCTGCAGAAGACGATGCCTGCTCTTCAAGAGCAGATGATGGTGTCTGAATGAGTATCACACCGGGTTCGTTAGATGCAGTAGGTGGAATGTAGATCGTCGTAGTGATAGAAGCAGGACCCCCAACGAAGCGGGTGACGTTCTGGATGGCACTTGGCGATTCCGTACTCGAGATGATCCTACTAGCAGAGACCGGTGTCTCTTCTTCAGGACGAGACGTAGGAGTCTGGATAACCACGGTGCCAGGTCCCTCGGGCTCGTCCGAGGCAGGTGGGTAGTAGATGGTGGTTGTGACGGAGCCAGGGCCACCCCTATAACTGGTGACGTTCTGACTGCCGACCGGGAATCTTGTGTTTGTAGCCGTTCCACTAGCAGCAGCTGAAGTCTCCTCCCCCTTGGGTGCAGATGTTGGTGTTTGAATGACCACTGTACCAGGCTCACCAGATGCAGTGGGAGGAATGTAGATGGTCGTTGTAATTGATGCAGGGCCTCCAACAAATCGAGTGACATTGGCAGGCCCACCAGATTCAGAGGCTGGTGTCTCGATGACGATAGTACCTGGCTCATCTGTCACACCAGATCGAGGAGGATAGTAAATGGTTCGAGTGGTTGATGGAGAGCCGGGGCTGTAGAGAGTAATATTGGGCAGCCTAATGTTGATATCGATGTCTCCACTTGTTGTCCCAGAGGCGCTTCCGGATGCTGGACCTGAACCAGTAGGTGTCTCAATAACAATGGTTCCAGGCTGACCTGGCTCGTCTGAAGCTGGTGGGTAGTAGATGGTTCTCGTAGTCGATCCGGAACCACCACTGGTAACAGTGACGTTGGGTCTCGATTCAGGAGTGACGAGAGTTCCGGTTGCCGTTGCGCTAGCACCAGGTGTCGGCTCCTCCTCTTCTTCGCCATCATCATCTTCATCATCTCCGTCTCCAGAAGCGTCTGTCGGAACCTCGATAATAATTGTGCCAGGCTGTCCAGAGGACTCGGGAGGCACGTAGATCGTTCTAGTAGCAGTACCGGGACCGCCACTAGTGATCGTGACATTGCGTCCGCTTTCACTCGCAGAGGCCGTCGCAGTTGCTGTTTCACTGTTACTTGCTTGTGACTCCCTTTCCCCGTCTTCGTCTTCTTCCTCATCGCCGTCGCTAGGAGAACCTGTTGGTGTCTCAATGACGACAGTGCCTGGTTCATCCGATTCGTCAGGCGGGTAGTAAATAGTTCGAGTAGCTGTACCAGGAACACCACTGTAGATCGTAGTATTCTGCCTTCCCTCAGGCGTGACGATTATACCAGTAGCCCCGGCACTGGGCACATCTGTCTCAATCTCCTCATCATCATCTGAACCGCCAGTCGGTGTCTGGATAAAGACTGTGTCTGGCTCGTCCGAAACTGTAGCCGACACGTATCTGGTCTGCCGGACTGTACCAGGAACGCCAGTGTAAATAGTGGTGACTGGTCTTCCTTCAGGAGATACGATAGTTCTGGTGGCTGTGCCAGAGCCTGTCTCTTCGTCCGCAGAGCCACCAGTGGGCGTTTGGATGACGATAGTTCCCGGCTCGCCTGAAGCTGTAGGTGGGAAATATCTTGTCTGAGTGACCGAGCCAGGGCCGCCACTCACGATTGTGATGTTCGCTACTGCAGTTCCAGTGATTGAAGGATTAGCTGGAGTTTCGACTACAACAGTACCAGGCTCGCCCGATTCGCCTGGGATTGTGATAGTTGTTGCAGCTGTTACTGGACCACCTCTTGTGACAGTGATAGTTGTTACACTAACACCCGTTGCCGCTTCCTCTTCGTCGTCGGCAGACTCTGTTGGCGTTTGTACGAGGACAGTATCAGGCTCACCTGACGCGCCAGGAATATAAATAGTTGTTCTAACGGATGCTGGGCCACCTCTCGTAATGGTAGTAGTAGTACCGCTGACACCCGTCTCCGAGGTCTCCTCTTCGTCTAGAGATTCAGTCGGTGTCTGAATAATGAAGGTACCCGGTTGACCAGACTCGCCCGAGACGTAGATTGTTGTTGCAACAGAACCAGGCCCACCACGAGTGATTGTGACATCAGAAGCACCGCCTGACGGAGCCCCGCCTGTGACAGATACATCGCCAGATTCAGTCTCCTCGGCCTCGCCAGTAGGTGTCTCAATGAGAACAGTGGCTGGTTCGCCTGATTCATCGGCAGGAATAGTGATAGTTCTTGTAGTTGACCCAGAACCGCCGCCGAAGATAGTCGTGTATGTCCGGTCCCTGGCAGTCTCAGCCTCTGGGCCAGTAGTTGGCGTTTCAATGAAGACAGTGTCTGGTTCTCCAGAGCCTGTGGCCTGGACATAAACAGTTCTTCTAGCAGTGACTGGACCACCACTGTAGATTGTGGTGTTGGTTCGGCCCCCTGCTGATGCTGTGGTACTCTCAGCCGCACCAGGTGGTGTCTCGATAATGACAGTGCCAGGCTCATCTGGGTTTGTAGGAGGGAAGTAGAAGGTTTCCCTTGCTGTTCCGGCTCCAGGGCCATCAGTGTAAATGGTGACGTTTCCGCCTGGGGCGCGAGTTGTCTGGCGGCCCGGAGCTCCAGTCTCAGGACTATCATTGTTGTCCGCACCACTTGCTGGTGTCTCAATGATAACAGTACCAGGTTCATCTGGGTTATTAGGGGGGAAGTAAAAGGTTTCCCTTGCTGTTCCGGCTCCAGGGCCATCAGTGTAAATGGTGACGTTCCCACCAGTTGGAGCTCGAGTTGTCTGGCTGCCTGCACCACCCGTTGGTGTCTCGATAATGACTGTTCCTCGTTCACCTGACTCAGCAGGTGGAAGATAGACAGTCCTTGTAACGCTGGCTGGGCCTCCGCTGTAGATCGTGACATTACCACCAGAAACAGTGGGGACGATTGTAGTTCCAGCAGCTGCGGAAGGCTCTGTTACAGAAGCATCAGAGTCAGGATCGGAAGTTGGAGTCTCGATAATAACGGTGCCAGCCTCATCCGATGCCGTTGGCGGAATGTAAATAGTCTTCGTAGCTGTGCCAGGACCACCACTGAAGATAGTAGCAGTAGTTCTAGCCGTGGGGACAGGAGATTCTGACGCCTCGACGTCTGGTACTGAAGTAGGCGTCTCAATGACGACCGTTCCTCGTTCACCTGACGCGGTTGGCGGAATGTAGACAGTCTTTCTGACCGTACCGGGACCTCCACTATAGATAGTTACGTTAGCAGGAGATGAGGGCGTCGCGACTTGGCTGCCCGTTGCCGAACCAGTGACGCTTCCATCTTCGTCTGTTGCAATATCATCTTCAAGTCCCCCAGTGGGTGTCTGAATGATTGCGAGACCTGGCTCACCTGATGCGGTAGGTGGCCTGTAGATAGTCGTAGCTGCTGTACCCGGTCCGCCACTGAAGACAGTCACGTAGGTTACACCAGACTGAGATTCAGCAATAGGTGTCTCGATAATCAAGGTTCCCGGCTCACCGGAAGCCGTGCCAGGAATGAAACGGGTTGTGGCAACACTCGCCGAAACTCCGCTATAAATAGTGACATTGGCTGGACCTCCAGATCCCGGACCAGAGGTTGGAGTCTCAATAACGACTGTGTCAAGCTCATCTGACTCGGTAGCAGAGATATAAATGGTCCGAGTCACCGAGCCAGATCCGCCACTATAGACAGTGGTTGCCAGCCTGCCAACAGGTGTTTCAATGATGACGGTTCCAGGCTCGCCAGATGCTGTGGGGGAAATGTAGCGAGTGCGGGTTCCTGTCGCGGAGACGCCAGTATAGATCGTAACACTGTCACTACCTTCCTCACCAACCGCGACAGTAGGGGTTTCAATGACGATAGTCCCTGGCTCGTCCGTTACTGTAGCTGGAATATAGCGGGTTTGAGTAATGGAAGCAGGACCGCCAGTAACAATTGTGACATTGCCGATGCCTGTAGCTTGGGGTCCAGAAGTAGGCGTCTCGATGAGCACGGTGCCGGGCTCATTTGATGTAGTAGCTGGAATAAAGCGGGTACGCGTGGAAGCAACAGGGCCACCTCTGTAGATAGTCACGTTGCCTTGTCCTCCAGAAGTGACAACGGCGGTTGGACTACTTGCGCCCGTGCCTGTGATTCCAGCAGAAGCATCCTCATCATCTGAGCCAGAAGTAGGCGTTTCGACAATAAGTGTGCCAGCATCGCCAGAGGCTGTAGGAGGAACGTAGATGGTACGTGTGACTGAACCTGGACCACCGCTAAAGACGGTAACGGTGGTTCTTGCCGAGATAGCATCTTCATCTTCATCGGCATCAGTCTCGGAGGCCCCGTCGCTCTCCTCCGCTTCTTGATCATCAGTGGGGCTGGCCTGAGACCCTTCAGTAGGGGTTTCAATAATGAGTGTACCAGCTTCACCTGAAGCAGTAGGAGGAATGTAGATAGTTCTTGTGGCAGATCCAGGTCCGCCACTGAAGACTGTGACTGTAGTTCTGGCTGATATGGCATCATCGATATCGCTGGTAGCACTAGCTTCAGAGCCACCGGTTGGGGTCTCAATGATAAGTGTGCCAGCATCTCCTGAGGCTGTGGGTGGGATGTAAACAGTCCTCGTAACCGAGCCGGGACCACCACTAGTCACAGTAACAGTGGTCTTGGCCGAGATAACTTCATCGTCTTCATCATCATCTTCAACATCGTCGTCGGTGGGACTGGCAGGTGAGCCCTCCGTAGGAGTCTCAATGTATAAAGTGCCAGCTTCACCTGAAGCCGTAGGGGGAACATAGACTGTTCTTGTAGCTGATCCGGGACCACCACTGTAAACAGTAACAGTAGTCTTAGCGGAGATAGCATCGGCGGCGTCAGTCGCACTGGCTTGGGTCCCTCCAGTGGGGGTTTCGATATACAAAGTGCCGGCCTCGCCCGAAGCTGTGGGAGGAATATAAGTGCTCCGTATAACTGAGCCTGGTCCTCCGCTGACAACGGTGACGGTAGTTCTAGCTGAGATAACCTCATCACCATCCGCGGCTGTAGCTTGTGGGCTATCAGTAGGTGTCTCGATGTAGAGGGTGCCTGGCTCATCCAAAGCTGTAGGCGGGACGTAGACCGTTCGAGTGACTGATCCCGGGCCACCAGTAAATAGAGTGATTGTAGTCCTGGCTGAGATAACTTCTTCGTCATTAGTAGCGCTGGCTTGAGATCCGTCGGTGGGAGTCTCGATGTACAGAGTGCCTGCCTCGCCTGAAGCAGTAGGGGGCACATAGACAGTCCGTGTAACTGATCCTGGACCACCGCTGAAGACCGTAACAGTAGTCCTAGCCACTATCGCGGTGATTCCGGATCCACTCCTAGTAGCATCATTTTCTGCAGGCGTAGCTTCGAGTCGCTCCGTAGGAGTCTCAATGTACATAGTGCCAGCCTCGTCAGAAGCCGTGGGAGGAATGTAGATACTTCTGGTGATTGATCCAGGGCCGCCACTAACGACAGTGACCGTTGTTCTAGCTGAAAACGCGCTTGCCCTGGAGGGTACTTCGGTGATGATATCATCTTCTGGCTCAGCAGTAGGGGTCTCAATGACCAAGGTGCCAGCCTCATCAGAAACTGTAGGGGAGATGTAAATTGTTCGTGTAACTGATGCCGGACCCCCACTGGTTACAGTAACAGTAGTCCTGGCTGAGTATGCGCTGGCTCCAGATGGCACCTCAGTAATAATACCATCAGAATCATCGTCTGGCTCAGAAGTAGGTGTCTCCACAATGAGGGTTCCGGGTTCATCTGAGGCCGTGGGAGGGATATAAACTGTTCGCGTAACAGAAGCTGGGCCACCACTAGTTACCGTAACGGTAGTTCTAGCTGGATACACGGTAGCTCCAGATGGAATCTCTGTGATAACACTATCGGAATCATCATCAGGGCTGGAAGTAGGAGTCTCAATGATAAGGGTGCCGGCTTCGCCTGAAGCAGTAGGTGGGATATAGATCGTGCGGGTAACCGAATCCGAGCCACCACTGGTCACAATAACGGTGGTTCTGGCCGAGTACGCGGTTGCTCCGGATGGAATCTCAGTGATGACATCGTCCGAATCATCTGAGCCATCATCTGGTGTCGAAGTAGGCGTTTCAATGATAAGGGTACCATCCTCATCTGAAGCAGTGGGAGGAATATAGATTGTTCGGGTGGACGATCCTGGACCGCCGCTGAAGATAGTTGTAGTGCTCCTAGCTGAATATGCACTGGCTCCAGACGGAACCTCGGTGATGATACCGCCCGAGTCGTCGTCTGAGCCAGAGGTACGGGCACCAGTGATCTTAGCAGGGTCGCCAGGGTCTTCAATCTCCTCACTAGAAAGAGGGGTCTCAATGTAAATAGTACCAGGCTCATTTGGTCCTGATGGCGGAACGTAGAAAGTCGTTCTGCCTGGACCGCTACCTGGGACAAAGACAGTGGTGTTCGTGCCAGCACCAGAAGAACCGCCTGTTGTCTGAGCTTCAGGGTTGGCAGTAAGGCCGCTTGTCTGAGATCTGGGAACAGGTGTTTCAATGATGATAGTTCCCGGTTCGCCTGTCGTCTTAGGAGCCACGTAGAGGGTCTTGCGTGTCGGTGCAGCACCTGCCCTGTAAATGGTGAAGTTGGCGCTTCCAGCGACCGAGGATACTGTTGTCTGGAAGTTTGAGACTGTTCCTGTTTCTTCCACTTGAGTGTCCGAAGCCGGAGTCTCGATGACAATTGTCCATGGATCACCAGTTGTGGTTGGGGGTATATAGAATGTTCTCCTAGTTGAGCTCTCACCAACCCGATAAAGAGTGATGTTGGCGTTGTCGTTGGGGAAAACGTCGTCGCTAGGCGCTGGTGTGATCGTTGCTTCAGGACCCGAGGCCTCGGCAGAATCACCAGACGCAGTCTCAGAATCGATTTCTGAGGCAGGTATCTCAACGATGAAAGTGCTTGGCTCGCCTGATGATTCAGGAGGGAAGTAGATTGTGTTTCTGGTCGATCCAGTTCCTTGAGTGAAGATGGTCGTGCCAGATCTTGTATCGGAAGCAGCTGTAGTCAGGTTCTCTTCTCCAACGCTTCCAGTGATTGAGTCTGGATCAGCTTCCGAGATTGGTGTCACAATGATTATAGTTCCATCTTCGCCTGATGCAGTAGGAGGAATATATATAGTCCTTGTAGTCGATGCAGAACCAGAACTGTAGACCGTCACACCTGAGGGCAGAGGCGTGCTCTCATTGTCATCTTCTTCGTCTTCGTCGTCCTCGTCGTCCTCGTCGTCCTCGTCGTCTTCAGCGTCTCCAGTAGGCTCTGGGCTAGCACCAGAGGCTACTGTCTCTATGATAAGAGTTCCAGCCTGCCCGGAAGCAGTAGGAGGAAGATAAATCGTCCTTCCGGCGGACGCAGTGCCTGAGCTATAGACAGTAACGTTGGCGATTCCGCTGGCAGATGCACCTGTAGGCTGGCTGCCACCGGCCTCCTCCTCATCACCGTCGTCGTCATCTTCATCTCCATCGTCGCCATTATTGACACCAGTACCAGTCGCAGATGGCGCTCCCGTAACTGGTGTTTCAATGATAATAGTACCTGGTTCATCCGCAGCTCGAGGTGGCACATAAATTGTCTGTCTCGTAGGACTCGTACCAGCCCTAAAGATTGTGACGTTGGTATTGCCACCAATAGCAGGGGCAGTAGTCAGTGTGTCATCTGTCGCGCGAGCAGTTGCAGCTTCGGACTGAGTCTCTGAGATTGGTGTCTCGATGACGATAGTCCATGGTTCGTTCGTTGATCGGGGTGGGATGTAGACAGTTGTTCTAGCAGGGCCCCGACCTAGTCTGAAGACAGTGACATTGGCGGTTTGACCAGAGATTTCAGTGGTCTGGCTGTTGTCGGCCGTAATTCCAGCTGAAGAACCTGCGCCAGATCCATCAGTAGTGGCCTGGCTCTCAGTATCGGTGTTTGAGCCAGAGTCGGATCCCGAGCCGCTCGTAGCGGTAGCAGATTCTGACTCATCATCATCTTCATCGTCGTCTTCGCCATCATCCTCATCATCTGGAGAACCGCTCTCCGTTGCACCACCCGAGGCTTCAGAGTCGGTCTCCGTCGAGTCTTCATTTGAAGGGTCCGATGTCTCGGTCTCACTATCCGGCTCATCTGTGATGGTTGTTCCAGAGTCTGGATCAAGGTCCTCATCATCGTCTACAGGAGCAGTCTGAGAGCCGGTAGGAACCTCAAAATCTGGTGTGGTCTCTGCCAAATCATCTTCAGTCGTTGAAGAGAGTAGATCGGAATCAGGAAGAAGACCTGTTGACACGCCAGTTGGCAGTGGTATCTGAGGAGAAGTAAAAGTAGATACTTGGCTCGCTCTGGATAAGCCCTCAAGCTCTGCAGTCCTTGAGGCATCATCAGATGCAGAACCGGGCAATGGGCTAGTAGGTACTGGCATTTGAGGTGTGTTTATGCTCGTGACTTCATCATCATCACCGGGATCAGAAGGCTCTCCAGTCTGCTCGGTACCGTCAGATACCGTTGCAGAATCTGTTTCCTCTGCATCGGAGTCTTGCGAAGCAGTAATTCCAGTGCGAGAGGCGGTTGTTTCTGCGTCTTCATTCTCATCTTCGTCATCGTCACCTCCCGAACCAGCTGAGCTAGTTCCAGCAGTCGCGCCTTCAGACACTCTGCCTCCGGTTGCTTGAGTTCCGGTTACCACCTCATCATCATCGTCTAAAGAGCGGGATGTCTCGCCTGCTTCAGGATCGTCGTCAACTGGAGAACTTTGACTTGCTGTTCTCGATGTAGCACTGCCAGATAGTCTGCCAGTAAGACCTTCTCCCCCAGACGCAGAGCCTGTGGTTTCAGAACCGTCCTGGCCGGTGAGCGTTGAGCTTCTAATAACGGCTGGTCTTCCAGTAAGAGCTGGGCCGCTAGAAGATGCCGTGTTTTGGGCACCGCTGTTTGCGGTGTTGGTACTACCGGAGGTGCTTCGTGACGACTGTCCAGCAGCACCAGTAGCCTGACTACCAGATGTTGAACTTCGAGCTGATGTCGCTGAAGCTTCTTCCTCACCAGAACCCGCTCCACTCGTTGTCCGACGCGTAGTCTGTGATGTTTCTTCATCGCCCTGTGGGACACGATCGGATTCTGCAACACTTTGAGAACCGACAAGAGTCTCAAAATTAACTTCTTCTGAAGTAGTGGTACGTGATGCATTTACGCCAGGGCTTGTTGTCTGCGACGCGCTTGCGCTACCGGTATTGGAACCACGAGCTGTTTGGCTTAGGGAGTTTTCACCAGCAGACTCGGAAATACCATCATCGTCTTGTACAGAAGAGCCAGTTGTTGTTCTGCCGGTTGATGTGCTACCGCCAACTCTTGTGTTGGCGCTTGCTGAGGTGGAACCTCCAGTCGCAGAGGCGGAAGAACCTGTTCGGGCGGAGGTTGATGTAGAACCGCTAGGTCTTCCCGATGCACTGGACTGGGAGCCGTTCGATGCTTGACCCGAGCGTGTTGACGAAGAGTCTCCGGAGCCATCCCTGTCAGAAGCCGTTGCTGCTTCAGTAAGCGAATCAGGCCCGCCTGTGTTATCACCTGGGCCATTGTCAACATCGCTCGAAGAGCGAGTAGCTTGGGCTACAGATGTAGTTTGGCTGCGTCGAGTAGAGTCCACGCCACTACCACCGGGGCGGATTCGTGTATCTACCGAGGTTGAGAAGTCGGGCACAGATGATCCGCCTCCGATATTTTCAGGACCTCCAGAAATCGGTGTGGTCCGTGGAGTATCTGGATCATCTCCTGAAGATGAGGCCTCTTCCTCATCACCGGTATCAGCGGCGGAAGTAGCATCTATATCAGATTTTACATCTCGGCTGTTGGATGGTCTCCTCACAGTCGTTCTGTCGGTAGCCTCGACTTCGCTATTGCCGCGTGTTGTATCCAAGCCCTCCAATTCGCCTTTAAGACTACGGCTTTTAGTGGTGCTTGAGGCCTTGTTGCCTGCATTTGTACGTGTGCTTTCAGCACCAGCATCTGTCTCTGATGCTTCTGAGCCATCTGGAAGGGTTGTGACAATATCTGCAGTGATAGTGATGACAGTGTTGCTAGAAGTGACCGTGAAGGTGGCGGGAGAGGTTCTGATGACTTGTGGTCGGGCTGTTGTGCGACGCTGAGAAGTGGTTGCTTTTCCAGGGCTATCAGTATCTCCGTCCTGATCGTTGTCCGTACCGGTGTCTTCTGGGTCCTTTCCGTTACTGGAAGACTGTGTTGGCCTTTGGCCAGTAGAGCCAGTAGAAGTACTACCTCTGCTCCCTGAGGATGACGAAATTGACTGGTCGCCATCATCATCATCTCCTCCATCAGTGTTACCTCCAGTCTCAGAAGCATCACGTCCACTCGAACTGGAATCTGATCCTCCAGAGTTCGATCCGGAGCCGCCTTTAGATCCACCTTCATCCTTTGAACCACCATGCTTCGATCCATCGTCGTCAAAGTCGGGATCGTCTTCGCCATCCGAGCCCTTTCCGCCTGAAGCGGTGCCTCCCTTGCCTCCAGAACTTCCACCGTCGGAATCTTGACCGCCACTAGAGCCATCACCTTCAGACTCGGTATCACCTTTGGTTGGGCCATCACCATCTCCAGAGCTGTCACTGGAAGCGCCTCCGGTTTTTCCAGGACTACTACTAGATCGGGTGTTGCTGCCTCCCTGGCCATTGCTTCCGGAGTTACTTCCGGAACCTCCTTCGCTTCCGCCTTGAGAACCTCCTGAAGATCCATCATTGTTTGTGGTATCATCTCCATCAGAACCAGTATTACTTCCTGAACCTCCCTGGTTGCCACTACTGGAGCCTCCTAAAGATCCACCACTACCTGTGGTATCGTCTTCATCGGAGCTCGACGACCCGCCGTTCTCTGAGGTATTGCCGCTGTTTGATCCAGAAGATCCGCCGTTTCCTGACGATCCATCGTTGTCGGAGCCCGAGGAGTCCGAGCCCGAGCCTCCGGAACCTTGAACGCTTCCGCGACCAGTGCCGTTATCTTCTTCGTCCGAATCTCCGCCGCTGGAGCTTCCTCCTTGGCCTGTTCCACCAGACCCGCCACTGCTGTTGGAGCCAGATCCAGATCCAGATCCGTCGCTGTTCGAATCGTCTTCGTCTTCGTCTCCGGTCTGATCGTTGCTTCCACCCGAACTGCCCTGGTTTCCATTGTTTAATCCACCAGTAGCTTGAGCGTTGTCTCCATTGCTATCTCCCTCGCCATCAGTTGGTTGAGTGCCGATGGGAAATTTGTCGGAGTCGTCGTTGTCGTTTGACTGCGAATTGTTCGGGCCTTCGGGGGTCAAAACAAGGACAGTACCAGGGTTTCCGGCTTCAGGTGGGATTGTAAGAGTCTGTCGTGGTCCTGCGTTATCGCCGTCGCCTTGTCCGGGTCTACCTTGAACGCTGCCTGAACCATCGTCTGAACCGTCTCCCGCATCAGACCCTGCTCCATCCTGACTGCCATTTGAATCGCCATTTCCTCCGTCGTCTGGTGCATCGTCTTCATCACCGGATGAGCCACCAAAGCCCATAGGTACACCTCGAGTGATTGTCGTGTACGAGACTGCCCCTTCTGGACGAGTGCGTGTAGGAGGGAGAGCTGTCCCACCGGCTCCTGTAGCCTGCGCTCCTCCCGGTCGCCCATTGTTGCCTTCTGGGGGCGTTTGAATGAGAACGGTACCGGGCTTGGTGCCAGTTGGAGGAATGGTCGTGCGAATGGGAGCTGTCGGTGTCACGCTACCCTCGGCCGGTTCGATGATGGTTACATATCCAGTAGCATCCGTAGGTTGAAGAGTAATTGTTTTGCCTTCTAGACGCTGTAGTGATGCTAGGCTGTTATACGATTGCGTTTCGAAGCCCAAGGGCCCTAGAGTTGCTGGGACGGGTGTCTGGATAATAACGGTACCGGGCTTGCCACCGCTTGGTGCCACTGTGAGCCGAACTGCAGTTCTACCTGTGAAAGAAACGCGTGCTGGCTCAATGACAGTGACATAGTCGCCTTCCTCGGCAGGTTCGATAGTAAGAGCTTGAGGGTTCGCTCTGTTAAGTGAGGATGCCGGAACATTAATGATAACCGAGCCACGGTTTGTTCCAGTTGGTGAAAGTGTAATTAGTTGGAGTGAAGCTAGTGTGCCAGATAGTGTTCGAAGAACCGTCACATAGCCAGTCGTATCGTGCGGTTGCAAAGTCACCGGCTGAAGAACACCGGCAGTGGCATCTCCAGTCTGTGTTTCCGGAGTTTCGATAATAATTTGGCCTGGTTGACCACTCCTTGGTGGGACAACTTGAGTAATTGGTGCTGAGATTGGGTTAGGTCCTTGATGCGGCCGGATAATGATCACATAAGACCGATCATCCGTTGCTGGGATGACAATGTTCTCTGGTGCTGAAGTACCACCTGGTTGCTCAATAATGACGATGCCCGGTTCATCGCCTTGTGGGGGAACTGTGTATGAAGTTGTGACTGAACCTCTATAGGGCTTTGTGATGGTAATGTAGTCGGGAAGGTCTGCAAGGACTGGGTAGACCGAGACATATGTGTAACAAACTCCTGAAACTTGATTGTTAATACCAAGGACTGACCTATCATTTTGAACATCAAAGTAGCCATGCGATGTGCTCGCAAAGCTGGCGAAGAGTAGATGCCGTAGCACGACGAATGAAGGCCGCATTGTTACCGCGGCTTATTGCACAATGTGCATCAAAAGTGTAATGAGGGATAAGAATATTAGACGCGAAATCAAAGAACGTCCATCAGACGCGTATAGCCGCTGATGAGAGTTAACAGAGGATTATAAGATTGTAGGTCCCTCTAGCTGGCGTCATATCCGCATTCGGGGACTCAGGGTCCGGGCAGATTCGAGAGGCGGAATTTCAGATCAGGCTATTCTCAAGAAAACCATCATAATGCGGAATCATAGAATGAACGTTCACAAAGGCATTGTCAACCACGAGACTGCTGAATTTGGGTTGCTGAGGCGGAAGCCATCATGCCAATCATCCGTAACCGCACCGAATGGCTGCCGTTTCCCATGCTGAGTGTACGTTCCTGCAGAAAAGGAAAAGATAAACCCTAAAGCGTTGTACAAGACAGTCCGGGTTGAAACCCTGTTGGCCGAGACTATGTTTGGAATGTTGTTGAGCTGCCGTTAACAAGACGACCATGTGTTGTCTTGTGACATAGTTCTTGGCGAGCGCAGCTTGGCCAGTGAGAATAGTCTGCAGAAGTGTATCATTACAAGAGCGGAATTGTGTCTGGGCGTGCATATGCAAGGTCCCGCTCTTCAGCTGCATTAACGTTGAAGCTGATGAGTTATGCAGATGATGCGCAGATCTTGTGTCAGTGGCAAAGAATGGACGCATACAGCAGTTATTGTTTCTGGAGATCATCATAGTGGGAATCACTTGTCTCCAACATTCAACACAGGGGTCATGAAAAGCTCCGGAAATAGAGCCTAGACCAGGGAATTGTGTCAAGTAAGCTACTTAGTAAATTTCATGCCTCCATGTCATGTCTCAGTTCCGCCCTTGAGAACAGCGGACAGCTTGACGTTACACTAACTAGCATACTCCACTGCGGAAGCCAGCCTTTGGCTTGATGAGCCGTCTTATTTTGACAGAAGCTTAATCGAGCTGTCATCCTTAGCTCAAAGCTCTAAAAAGTAAATTTATCCACAGAAGCTCTCCGCTGTTGGTGGTGAGGCTGAAGTGACAGGCGGCCGCCCTCTTTAGACAAAGAGTAACTTGCTTTACTAGCACATTCCAGCCTTCGTATCTTGTCATATTAGAACTTGCTCACGTCCCAGATGATGTTACACGAGCTAGTCACATACTCCACTGTCGCACCAACAGACGTTTTTGTTTGGCTAGTGAGCGGCCAAAAGCTCCCGCAACTTGACCGCGTTCGTCCATTGTTTGAGTTAATTTAAGCTGTGGCTGATTCCAGGCTCTGGCGTTGTAGCTTTTTGCCCGGAAATAAATCAGATGACTCCTGGATATTGACGTTGTGGCCGAACACATCAGGGTCCTGTGTTAGCTTGGCGTACCCTTCTAAGAATTGGTCATCCTCACAAAGTCTTGTCAAAATGCGAACGGCCTCTATGGAGTCATTTTGCGATTACGAGATTATTCCACATACTGGTGTGTCTTTTCACTGAAAACTCTTCAATGGAACTTTTAGTCATACACTTGGTTTGTTTGATATATATATACCAATAAAAGATTCATAGCTGAATCAATGGGACTTGGTAAATAATGCCAGAAGCTGACATCCGTCAGTTAATAACGGCAGTTGATGTGCTCTTGGCAACCGGACGTACGGCTGCTTTCCGCGCTGAGACAGGCATGACCGTGTTGGTTGACAAAAATGATGTCTTGCCGGCCACGAGCTCGGGCCCGGGAGAAACGTTCCTGTCTTCAACAAGAATCTTAGATCATCTCTTGCCGTGATGAATTTTGGCATACTTGCTGGTGCCGAGAAATGTCCCATCCGCATCGAGCATTCTGTGACTCTACAACCTTTCTTGGCGATATTTGACTTCCGAGTCAACCGGATCAGCATGAGACTTTAAGGGTCACTCAATGCGTCCAAATGTTTAGTACCAGGTTTTAGGTAGCGAGCACTGTAGGATTGATTGCTATTTCGAAATGAATTTAGATTCCGTAAGTCGTATGCTGGCAGGTCACTGGCTATTTGGCTCTAGCAAACTTTGAGGCTGGACCTGCTGAGGTCCATGTACCTGGCTATGATTAGAAGCCTCATGTCAGGCACACGATCTGCTGTTTGTTTTGTGATGCACGATCGAAACCTACACTTCGTACCTGCAGCCCGACCCTGACCTATTTCGCCAATAATAACTCATTTACCACAATTCATTTTGAGCCCCTGGTAGGCTAGCCGTGAGATACAGAAGCATAAGAGTTGTAATTTTTCATTCTCCTAAGTGTTGGGGTCGATTGTCAGAACAGGTGTCTCGACATTCGACAGATTCACAATTGAGTTATGATTCAATGGTCGACGATATTCATCAATTATTGATGAGTACTTTTGCTTTTCTTCAGGGCATACCTTCGAAATCTGATATCGTTCAGATGAGTCACCGAGTATCCCACCCTTTTGCACATGATCTAACGCCAGTCCAACACCCTGTGACTTGTCAGAAAACCAAAAACAGTCAAAGCACATCGACTTGTCTTACAAATCAGATCACCAACGCCGCATTTTAGACGTACAGTAGATCTAGGCTCAAGGTTCAAGATAAGGTTATGCCACGGCTGTAAGGCAAATCAATCGGACACTAGTTACCCTGAAACTGTAAAGCGCAGAGCTAAAATGATTTAGGTCGGAGATTGAGCGGAAACGTAGCACACCAAAAGGTCAGGGTTTGGGGCGTTGATGGCACGACCGCATTCGCTTGAGAGACCAATCATTACTCCTTAGCTTTGCAAAGCGAAAGTTTTAACAATTCCTGGCTATCGGCAGTATTTGGATAATGAGCTGGCAAATGATGATGCCTCGATGGTACAGGGTAAGCTGAATAACAACACGAATTACCATGCGTAGAGGTCGTTAATACCCCGCGTCATTGGCATGAGTCTGATGGACTCTTGCTACTACGAGTTTCGTAAGTTCCAATTATGCGTACGTATAAGCTGTGCTTAGGGAATAAGAATACCTATGTTAGGGGATCAATCGACCTCAAAACGATGGTAGTCACCGACGAATTCTGGAAAAATTGATTCCGCCAAGGACATCCATTGTGTTATCAGTGGAGACAAAAAAACGTGTAAGAAGAATCGATCCAATGAAGTCGTGAAAATGCTTAAATGTACCCAGAGTAGTGACCGGCAAACTTCCCAAATGTCAGTGACGGACAGAGGCATGATCGCGAGAATGTTTGCAAGGATACTGAGGCTGTGGTAGAAGCGTTGGCTTTCAACCAATCAGAGCCACGCCCGGTTAGCTCAATCGGTAGAGCGTGAGACTCTTACGAGTACGCGATCTCAAGGTTGCGGGTTCGACCCCCGCATCGGGCTGTTCCTATAAAACGATTGCGAGCATTAGCGAGGCATTTCTTTTTTGTGTTATCTCTGCAAAAGTCATCTTTTTGCACTAGATGAAGGAGACCTATGGATTACAACGAACTAGCTAGGACAATGCATTTGATGCGATGCATATTGGAGACTAAGTATATTAATGACCTTCCGTATTTTTCTTACGAACAACTTGATTCTTTTAATAGGGTTACCTACTTGGCACTATTCCTTGTAGTTAAAACCTGACACTGTAGCAAGGTTGCTGTTCAATCATACAAGTTCCTGGCGGTGTCTGAGGCTTTCTTTTTGTGAGACTTGGAATAGTTGTGCTTTTTGTTATCTTCAAATCGAAACTCCTACTTAGACAGCAGAAGCTGAAGCTGACAAAAGCATGACTGAGACTACCTCGTCACTAAAACATCTCGGCTGTCACTTCTCAACGTCATTGTGAGTCATGGTCCTTGGGTCTGGAAATCATGCCCCCTTTCTTCCTTGAAGCGAACCTCCAGGCTACAGGAAGAATATTCCAAATGAAATAAGAATTATAATTAGGTATAATAACAAGGGGTTCTAGAATGAACCACTTAACCGACCCCCCCAGCGACTATCGATTCAAGAGAGCATGAAGCTCAGTTGCGCACTGCCTACTACCCCTACGGGCCCTGCCTTTAACTAGCTGATATCGTAACAACCTGGGATTCGCACACGATTCTGGCAAGAGTCTATAGATAGTTTCTCTGATGTAATGCACCTAGTGTTGGCCTTAATGACTAAACACTAGATGCTCTGTATTATCCAAGTTTCTTTTTCTTCTCTTTTTCTTTTGGTTGGGCTTGGGATGAATTGCAGCGAAGGAATAAGTCTTGAGAACTTACCCTAATCCTGCTTTACCTCATGTGTAGGTGCAGAATAACAAAATTTATCAACAAGGGGATCTATTGGTCTACCTCACTTGCTTCAACACGAGATATCAGCCCCATGCCAGACATTCAAATCCACCTGCACCCCATTCTAGAATTTGAGATCGAACTCGTCAGCTTCTCCACTAACTCCTATCCCAAATAACTGGAAACGCGGACGTAGTATCGAAACTCCGCAGATACCGTAGAAGATTCTTCGTGATCTGCAGCCGTCATCTTCATCCTGACGAGCCTCGTGTTCGGCAAAACTGTAAAGGTGTATGGCAGCGGACATTGCGCATGCTCTCATTGGCAGTTACAAAATTAAAGTTGGCTGTCAGCTTATGCGAAACGGATAGATAACGTTGAACCCCCTGAAAAAGCGCCATTTACACAACGACATTGCCACGTTTTCGCATCTTGCTTGGATCAATTTCGCCCCGTGGATCCTATCGGGCCCGGGAATTGTGGGGCGCGATGAGAAAACCCGGTTTCTGCGGTGTCCGGGAGGATGAAGGGCGGGCCCGTGACGGACTCCGATAGTGTGACGGGGCGAAAGTTAGAGTTAGTGATGACGCTGCCTAGTATACGAAAATTCAAGATCTCATTCAGGTACAGGCATGTTATTTGGCAACTTGGATCAAAGTATCTGCATTAATCTAGAGTTTTTAAAGAATAAACAAGCTTTGATCGTATGATCTGACTGCAATGGAAAATTCTTGAACAAACAACTTTCAGGTTCAGGGGCTGTGAGTACCAAGAGATTGAATAATCCGGCGACGGGATGGGATGTTTGATGGACCCGACAAGGGATGGCATCAACAAGAGACTGACCAACCAGATGCTGAGCCCTGTGAGGTAGTGGGACTAATCCCTGTCTGTACGACTCCACTGCCGTAGACAGCTGGGCTCAAAATTTACCGAGAACCTCTGATCCCCCAGCTTTTTTCCAACGACATGCCGTTGTCCTGCTCTCACCTCTCACCACGCCAGTTTGACAAACGGCTTTAAGACCACACCACCTCCTCTACAATAACCTGTTTCTCTTACTTCAGGGCTTATCGACATTGATGATCAATCTGGATTTGCATTTATACATACAGCTATACTACTATTCCTTTTACCTTCATAACGCCCTAGTCCAATGATCCCAATCCTCTTACACCATTCCATCCTATACAACTCTACCATGAGTATCAAGACTTCCAATAGAGCCATATGCACCAAACTCCAAATAACAGATTGAAACAAATAGGATTATTGGTAAAATGTGCGCTGCTGCTCATCTGAAGCAGGGCTCATCTTGTCGCACTCAGGTGGTGGACTAGAGTTGCTATCTGTAGGACTGCTCGACTCGCTTTCTGCCACAAGTGGTAATGGCTCGTACATCAAAGACTTCTGAACGCATGTGCATCTCTTCAGCAGCTCCTCACAGCGTTCCAAACGTGCAAGTAATTCCTTAGTAGGCTTGCGGCGACTACGTTTGGGAGCTGGTGTACTTGGGATGCATTGTGTTTTGGCCTAGTGATTGTGTTAATATGTTTGCTTATCAGTAAGCTGACTTAACGCATACCTTTACACAGAATGAGCAAGGACTCTTGCGATCGCACTTCTTCTTTCTTTGCTGGCAAAGCACACAAGCCAAGATACGTTTTGACTGCGTTGGTCTTTGCTGTTGAGGTTCAGGCGCCATTGTTATCGTTGTACAAAAGTATATTCGAAGAATAGAAGCCAAAAGAAGGTCGGTGATGCGATGTGATACTATTCTCAAAGGATGATGAAACTTGGATCTCGGATTTAGAAGCAGAATCTATCCGGCATGCGTGCGGACGAGCCAGGGTATTTGCTGCATACGCCTCCGCCATAAAAGGAAACTCAGGATTCACTATCTTGAGTGCGAAATCTCCATTTCCCATCGGAAGCGGACTCTCGACAGGACCCGAGTGGATATCGGGGTCGGGAAGTCGACGGGACCCGTGTTTTGACAACCCGGGTCCACCCACCTTCGGTACAACGGACTCGAGAGCACCCCCGTCACGATGGTATTAAGACCTGTGAGCACCTTCCAGTGGTCCAACTATGATAACATCACTTTTCATTCTACTTTGCTAGTTACTAGCAGTTTTCTCTTTATACTATAACCTTCCTTAGTCTATTACTTCTTAATATCCCCTTTAATACTCGAACCAGAATGTGTGTAAACACTCATCTCAGAAACATCTCATAGCATCTAACAAGGTAAACAGATCTAAAGCTCGATCACAGCGCCAGAGCTAGACATTTCTTGTCTTGCTACAACATGGCTGCCTCAACACCTAACGAGGCAAACATGGGCGCTCCTCGCTCAGAGCACAGCAGCCACGACACCATCGTCGACATCGAACCCACTCCCAACGAGAAACCCCCTACGTCCCCAGGCCCCAAGATGGACGAGAAAGTGAGCTCTAGCGACGATGAGGAGGAACAGCCTCAAACCGAGGAGATGGTTCGCCGCCACTCCATCGTGCGAGACCTCGCTCGACAATACACGAACACTTCGCAGCATTTCCAGGGCAGCCACGCAGATCTTTTCAAGGCCGACGACGCCAGTTCACCCCTCAACCCGCACAACGACAACTTCAATGCTAGAAATTGGGCAAAGGCTATATCGAAGGCCATGGGCGAGAACGGCTCTGGATTCCGACAGAGCGGCATCTGCTTCCAGTCCATGGACGTCTTTGGCTACGGTGCTGAGACCGATTACCAAAAGGACGTTGGTAACGTCTGGCTCGGACTTCCCAGCTTGGCGACCAACCTGATCTCTCCCAACCGTGGAAAACGCAGAATCGACATTCTTCGAGGCTTCGACGGTGTTGTCAACGCCGGTGAGATGCTTGTCGTTCTCGGTCCTCCCGGTTCAGGTTGCTCGACTTTCCTCAAGTCTGTCTCTGGCGAGACAAACGGCATTTACATCGACGATAACACGTACTTCAACTACAACGGTGTTCCCGCTCACGAGATGCACAAGCACCACAAAGGTGAAACTATCTACACGGCCGAAGTCGATGTGCACTTTCCCATGCTTTCGGTTGGCGACACACTCACCTTTGCAGCCCGCGCGCGATGCCCTCAGAACTTGCCGCATGGCATTAACCACAACCAGTACAGCGAGCATATGAGGGATGTTGTCATGGCCATGTACGGCATCAGCCACACTGTCAACACCCAGGTTGGAGACAACTACATTCGAGGAGTTTCCGGCGGTGAGAGAAAGCGAGTTACCATCGCTGAGGCTACGCTCTCTAACGCCCCCTTCCAATGCTGGGATAACTCGACCCGTGGTCTGGATTCAGCCAACGCTATTGAGTTTTGCAAGACCCTCCGATTACAATCCGAGCTCTTTGGCCAGACTTGTGCCGTCTCCATCTATCAGGCGCCCCAGACTGCATACGACTTGTTCGACAAGGCTCTCGTCATCTACGAAGGACGTCAGATCTTCTTCGGTCGCGCTGACGAGGCAAAGGCCTACTTCATCAACCTGGGCTTCGAATGTCCCGACCGTCAGACCACTCCCGATTTCCTGACCTCCATGACCGCCCCCGCTGAGCGTGTCATTCGTCCTGGCTTCGAGAACAAGGCGCCCCGTACGCCTGATGAGTTCGCCGCCCGCTGGAAGGAGAGCCGCGAGTATCAGATTCTCCAGTCTGAGATCGAGACATACAAGAGCTTGTACCCCCTCAACGGATCCAGCGCCGATGCTTTCCGTGAGAACAAGAAGTCCGCCCAGGCCAAGGGCCAACGTCTCAAGTCTCCCTTCACCCTGTCTTACATGCAGCAAGTCCAGCTCTGCTTGTGGCGAGGTTGGAAGCGTCTCAAAGGATCGCCAGGCGTTACAATCTTCGCACTGATAGCCAATACGATCACCGCACTCATCGCCTCCTCGCTCTTCTACAACATGAAGCCAACAACCGACGACTTTTTCAAGCGAGGAGCTGTTCTGTTCCTTGCTGTCCTGTCCAACGCCTTTGCATCTGCCCTGGAGATCTTGACTCAGTACGCCCAGCGTCCCATCGTTGAGAAACACGCTCGATATGCCTTCTACCACGCCTCTGCCGAATCGTTCGCGTCTATCTTGGTTGATATGCCGTACAAGATCAGCAATAGTATTCTGTTCAATGTCACTCTTTATTTCATGACGAATCTCAACCGGGATGCGGGTGCATTCTTTTTCTACCTCCTGGTTTCATTCATCATGGTCCTGGCCATGTCTGGTATTTTCCGATCTATTGCTTCGATCTCTCGTACCCTATCCCAAGCCATGGTTCCAGCTTCGCTCCTGATTCTCGCCCTTGTCATCTTCGCCGGTTTCGTCATCCCAACCGATTACATGCTCGGATGGTGTCGCTGGATCAATTACCTCGATCCCGTCGCTTACGCCTTCGAGTCATTGATGGTCAACGAATTCTCCGGTCGCAACTTCACTTGCAACAGCTTCGTTCCCAGCGCTGCCATCTCTGGATATGCGGATGTAGACCCCTTCAACCGCGCTTGCGATACCGTGGGAAGCGTCCCTGGCCAAGACTTCGTCAACGGCGATGTTTTCCTCAACTCCAAGTACAAGTACTACCACGCCCACAAGTGGCGCAACGTGGGTATTCTCATCGCCATGACCATCTTCAACCACATCGTCTACATCATCGCCACCGAGTTCATCTCAGCCAAGAAGTCCAAGGGTGAAGTTCTTGTCTTCCGTCACGGCCACATGCCCACTGTCTCCAAGGGCAAGTCTGACTCGGAGGCTTCCTCATCCGGTCCCATTCCCACCGCTTCCAAGCTCAACGACACCCAGGTTGCCAACATCCAGGGCTCTACCAGCGTTTTCCACTGGAACAATGTGTGCTACGACATCAAGATCAAGGGTGAGCCCCGACGTATTCTCGACAACGTTGATGGTTGGGTCAAGCCAGGAACTCTCACTGCTCTCATGGGTGTCTCAGGTGCCGGAAAGACCACTCTTCTCGACTGTCTCGCAGACCGTATCTCAATGGGTGTCATCACTGGCGAAATGCTTGTCGACGGCAAGATTCGCGATGATTCCTTCCAGCGAAAGACTGGTTATGTGCAGCAGCAGGATCTTCATTTGGAGACTAGCACCGTTCGTGAGGCCTTGACTTTCAGCGCACTGCTCCGACAGCCTGCCTCTACCCCCCGTGCTGAGAAGATTGCCTACGTCGACGAAGTCATCAAGCTGTTGGATATGCAAGAGTACGCCGACGCCGTCGTCGGTGTCCTCGGCGAGGGTCTCAACGTTGAACAGCGCAAGCGTCTTACCATTGGTGTTGAGCTCGCAGCCAAGCCTCCCCTGCTCCTCTTCGTCGACGAACCTACCTCCGGTCTTGACTCGCAGACATCCTGGGCTATTCTCGACCTTCTTGAGAAGCTCTCCAAGGCCGGCCAGTCTATCTTGTGTACCATCCACCAACCGTCCGCCATGCTGTTCCAGCGCTTCGACCGTCTCCTCTTCCTCGCTAAGGGAGGACGCACTATCTACTTTGGCGACATTGGCAAGAACTCGGAGAAGCTTACTGGTTATTTCGAGAAGAACGGATCTGAGCCTTGTCCTAAGGGCGAGAACCCAGCTGAATGGATGCTTGAGGTCATCGGTGCTGCTCCTGGCTCGCATACTGAGATTGACTGGCACCAGGCTTGGCGCGACAGCCCCGAGTACCAGGAAGTCCAGACCGAACTTCACCGTCTCAAGGCTGAGGGTGGTGGCGCTGATGCTGTCCACGATAACAGCGCTGAATCGTACCGCGAGTTTGCTGCCCCCTTCTGGGAGCAGCTTCGCATTGCTACTCAGCGTGTTTTCCAGCAGTACTGGCGCACTCCTTCTTACATCTACTCCAAGGCTGCTCTGTGCATTCAAGTTGGTCTCTTCATCGGTCTTGTCTTCCTCAACGCTCCGCTGTCCATCCAGGGCTTGCAGAACCAGATGTTCGCCATCTTCCAGGTCCTCACTGTCTTCGGTCAACTCGTCCAGATGCAGGTAAGTTTTCATCCAAGTTCACCCATATCGTGCCATGCGCTAACCAAGACAGATGCCTCACTTTGTTACCCAGCGATCCCTGTATGAGGTCCGCGAACGTCCCTCCAAGACATACAGCTGGAAGGTCTTCATGCTCTCCCAGATCATGGCCGAGATCCCGTGGAACAGTCTCATGTCTGTTTTCCTCTTCGTCTGCATCTACTACCCCGTCGGCTTCCAGAAGAACGCCGCCGATGCCGGACAGACTGTCGAGCGAGGTGGTCTCATGTGGCTTCTCATGTGGCAATTCCTCGTCTTCACCTGTACCTTCGCCCACGCCGCCATCGCCATCACCGACACCGCAGAGGCAGGTGGTAACTTGGCCAACGTCATCTTCATGCTCTGCCTGTTCTTCTGTGGTGTCCTGGCTTCGCCTGACAACATGCCCGGTTTCTGGATCTGGATGTATCGTGTCTCACCGTTCACGTATCTAGTGTCGGCCATCTTATCGACTGGTATAGCCAATACGTCGGTTACGTGCGCGGCCAACGAGTACACCGTCTTCGATCCTCCCAACGGCTCTACATGCTACGAGTACCTCGAGAGCTACATGAATCAGGCTGGCGGATATCTCCTTGATAACGACGCTACCTCAGACTGCAACTTCTGCGTCATGGATGACACCAACGTCTTCCTGAAATCACTGAGCTCCAGCTACGAGAACCGCTGGAGAGACTTTGGTATCGGCATGGTGTACATCGTGGTCAACATTGTTGGTGCTCTGTTCCTGTACTGGCTTGTTCGCATGCCCAAGAACAAGAACAAGAAGAAGCAGCAGTAAACTAACCTTCCCACCGAGCCTGACAGGCTCTTTTTTTATACTATTTTTTGGTGCATTGGTCAATTTTAGAGAAGTATTATAGACTGGGTTTTGTACTTAGCATAGCAATTATCGATCGTCAATATTAGACTTGCTTATCACTTAGATATCGTCAATACAATACGCTCTCTAGCCACCGATCTGATGAGCGATTGCTTGAATTATTGACCCATTCCCGATTTTGCCTTAGTTCCCGGCAAATCCTAGGTTGCCGATATTACCGTAATTGCCGGCCTGTGCTGACCATTGAAGCCTTCAGAGTCAGAGGGTGAGTGATTCATAAGCCAATTTGTGATTCAAGACACTTGTTAGTGTCGATCAGACCGCATCCGGTTGAGGGAGTCATTTGTAGGGCTGTAATATGTAGACATGTTTTAAGGCAAAATTGAGGGCCAAAGTTGGAGGTGACAAAAATAACAAGACAGCGACGCAATCCCATGATGATATCACAACTTGGTAATATCGGCAATCTAGGATTTGCCGGGAACTAAGGCAATGACATTAATTGACTATTATCGAAACATTAGAAAAGTCCCAAAGTGCAGAACAGCAAAGATTTGTTCACAAAATTGCTGTAATATCTGCAGTAGGTAGCTTGGCCATTCAGTCCAACGGAAAGAAGACTCATTCTGTAATCCACTTCAGATGGATCCAGACATGCACTATAGTAAGAGATGGTTTATCATGATCATGAAGACTTGGTGAAAGGATATTCTACATGTGCCAGTCAATTGAAAGCCAATTGTCCATAGGGTTCGTGTCAAACCTCCAATCCTCCATGCGGCGTAGCAAGTACGATCCCCACCAATTCTAATTTATAACCAAGCAGGATCATATCCATAAGAATTCCATCCTACGACTATTTTGTCCACAATCATCGGGAATTATCCAATTACAACCCCCACTGTTGTCCCCGGCCGGGTGACCGATGCCGGAAGATCTACCACTACGGAGGCTAAACCCCGCGCTCAATGAGCCAAGGACGTGCCGGACATCAAGACTTTACATAGTAAATTTATTACATAAACTCTAGACATAGTCCATTTGAGCACCATGAACAATACCTCCTCTGTTCATCCTCTTCTTCATTGTCAAGATGGCTGCCATCGAGACATCAGACAGCGTCTGTCCAACGCTCCGCGATGAGCCTCTCCAGGACGAAAAGACTCCCGACGACGCTGCTTCAACGCTAAGCCAAGCCGATGACCCTGAAGCGAACCAAGCCTGCTCAATGGGTGACCCAGGCGAGCCTCCAGATGGTGGACTACAAGCCTGGCTGCAAGTCCTAACAGGTCATCTCGTCGCCTTCAACTCATGGGGATACCTCATCAGCTTCGGCATCTTCCAGCCTTACTACGAGGACCAATTCTCCCTCCCGCCTTCGACAGTCTCTTGGGTAGGCAGTCTAGAAGTCTGTCTTATCTTCTTTATCGGCACATTCTCTGGTCGTGCCTTTGACGCAGGCTATTATCGCACCGCATTGGCTATAGGACTGTTTCTGCAAATATTGAGCATCTTCATGACGAGTATCGCGTCGGAGTTCTGGCAGGTCCTTCTCGCGCAGGGAATATGTCAAGGTCTGGGCAATGGCATCATCTTTGCACCGACGATTGCAAACATGACGACGTACTTCACCAAGAAGAAAACAATCGCCATCTCTGCTGGTGCATGCGGTGCCGCGACAGGAGGAATGGTGTTTCCCCTGATTGCCCAGCAGCTTCTCCCCAAGATTGGATTCCGATGGACGGTTCGTGTAATGGGATTGGTAGTCGCTGTATCGTCCATGATTATCATGATAATCGCCAAGACGAGACTGAAGGCGAGGAAAGCTGGTCCGCTTGTTGAATGGGCTGCGTTCAAAGAACCGGCTTATGTCTTGTTTGCAGTAGCTATGTTCTTTACTCTGTGGCCGACATGGATCTCGTACAATTATGTGAGTACTACTCAATTGACCACTTTGGATGTTAGTTGACGATATTTACCTAGGCTCGACAATACTCGACTGATAAGTTGGGCGGTTCAGCCTCGGACTCATTCCTCATGCTCATCGCCATCAACGCCGTTGGTATCCCAGGCAGAATGATATCAGCCTTCCTCGCCGACCGCTATTTCGGCGCCATAAACGTCTTCATCCCTACAATCTTCTCTGCCGCGCTCTGCCTGTATTTGTGGTCGCAGGTACACACGTTGACAGGCGGTTTCGTCTGGGTCAGCATCTTTGGATACTTTGGCGCCGCCATACAAAGTCTTTTTCCATCATGTTGCGCGAGCTTGACACCAGATTTGAGTAAAGCAGGAACGAGAATTGGTATGATCTTTACGATTATTAGCTTTGCAGCGTTGACGGGATCGCCATTGGCTGGAAAGTTGATGCAGGCGACGGGAGGGAGCTACTTGGCTTCTCAGCTGTGGGGAGGCTCGAGTATGATATTGGGTATGTGTTTGCTGTATGCGGCTAAAAGAGCTGAAGCTAGACAAAATAAATAGACTAGAATACTATAGACATACTAATTTACTGTACATGAATCAATTGGTACACAGTCGTGTGCTCTGGTCCTCTGTTTTGTGGTACAGATCTGCTTGCCCCGCGTCAATTGTATGGGGCCCCGTTAGACCCTGGCATGATGGCTTCTAAAAATTCAACCCACTTCAGTATGGATATTTCCCACGTCCAACATCACCACCACAATCCCTCACAAGCATGTCCCCGGCACCATGGATATGCAGAAGCTGCACTCGAGCGTTAAAACGCTCTCACATGCGCCAATTCGTGCGCTTCGCCTCCAATGGTACGACCCTCCAAGCTCCTCCAATTACCCATCCATCTCCAATACCGTAGCCAGCTAACGATCCTCCAGATGCCTCACAACTCCTCGCACCCGCCCTCCTCCAACGCGCCCAATCCCTTACCACCGAGCACGATGACCTCCAAAAAGTCCTCAACTCGTCCTTCGACTCCAACACAGCCAAGCGTGTTGGTGAATTGTCCCGCGTCGCCGAAGCCCTCAAGGCATGGGAGACATCGCAAGCTTCGGTCGCCGAGCTGACCACCATGATCGACGACCCCGAACAAGATGCCGACCTCGCTGCTATCGCTCGCGATGAACTCTCGTCCGAGACAGGAAAGCTCGAGTCCCTCGCCCGCAAGCTCTCCGCCAGCTTGACACCCCGCCATCCCTTCGCCGACTTTCCATGCATGATCGAGTTCCGCCCGGGACCTGGTGGTCTCGAAGGTCGCTACTTCATGGATACGCTATTCAAGATGTACAAGGGACTTTGCATGCGTCGAGGCTATCGCCACAGCGTCGTCAAGTACGAATTCGCTGATGGCGCAGGCGATTCCTCCTCATCAGCTGGCGAAAATCCCCTGCAAGAAGCTATTCTCGAAGTCCACGACCAAGGCGCCTTCGACACCTTCCGCAGCGAAGCCGGCATGCACCGCGTTCAACGCATCCCCAGCACCGAGAGTAAAGGCCGCGTACACACCAGCGCCGTCGCCGTTTGGGTCCTCCCCTCATTCCCCGAGAACGGAGCCAGCAATATCGACTTTGATGATCCCGAAAGCGATTTCTACGTAAACCCCCAAGAAGTCAAGATCGAGACGATGCGAGCTCGAGGTGCGGGAGGACAGCACGTTAATAAGACCGAGTCTGCGATTCGCATGACACATCTGCCCACGGGGACGACGGTGTCGATGCAGGATCATCGCTCGCAGCAGCGCAATCGTGAAGAAGCGTGGAAACTGCTCCGATCACGTATTGCAGATCAGCGACGGGAGGCTCGTGAAGAGGAAGCGTCGCAGTTGAGGAACAGCGTTCTATCAAAGACGCAGATTACGCGCGGTGACAAGATCCGCACATACAACTACAACCAAGATCGATGTACCGACCACCGTGCTGGCGTCGATGTACATGACCTACCAAATGTGCTAGAGGGTGGTGAGAAGCTCGATAGAATCATGGACGGCGCAAAAGATTGGTTGGTAGGCAAGGACATTGAGCTTGTCATGTTAGAAGAAGAGGCCAAAGAGAAGCAGGCCAGGGGATCGAAGTAGAATTGTACAACACTGTAGCATAGAACTTGTATTATCGCGTACAGAACCTGCTGTAATAGGCTGTACCCAAATATGTTGAATGATGGTATAAAGGACGAATTCCCCCATCATTATGCGCTTCATGTCTTCATGCCATTATTCCCCAACATTATGCGTACCAGTATGCAAAAGACCAAACTCCACCAAAATCCAGCGAGGATATTCATGTCTTACGTCCCAATCATCAACTCCGAGCATTATGAGCTGCAACAAAGCAGTTGTAATAAGTCTCCCAACCTCACATTAATCCTCCCAGCACCACCTTGCCAATACTAGCCACTTCCGTCTTGATGTGGCTTCGACTTTGTTCCTCAAACTCGCGCACGACACCTTGGACAATGATTTTGCGCACGCGCGAGTCTGCCTTTGTGAACAGCTCAGCGACAGGCGCAGAACACTCCTTTGGCGAAGGAACCAGCGCCAGGAACCTTGTGTAGCAATCGATCAACACATCGCATAGTGTCGCAAACGTCTCGAAGTAGTCCGGGTCGAATGGTAAAGATGGCGTCAGTAAAAACGTGTACTCCTCGCCTGGAAGAAGTTCCGTCTCTGATGCCGCAAAGTTCATAACAGATGGCGCAGGCCCACCGGCAGCCGGCATGGGCGCCATCTCGTCGACCATAGGGTGCATATCAGCGGCGGAAGTTGAGCGGCGGGATTTACCGCCTGGGCGACGGAACATGCTAGGGAGACGGGCGCGGGTGAGGGACGCTGCGGTGGAGGAGTCGCCGTGGAGCTGCTGGAAGGAATCGAATTCGGAGAGGAGGGAGTTTAGACTTCGGAGGAACTCGATCGATGTGGTGGAGTAAAGGTCGACGATTGTGGGGAGGGACAGGCCTAGGAGGAGGTGGTTTGTTGCTTTGCGACCAAGTTTTCTGGCGTCGAGCGAAGGCATCCGACTTAGGTCGGTCTTTTCGAAAAGGTATGTCTTGAACCAGTAGACTCGACCTTCATGTCTATTGGATTATTAGCTAGCGCCTCCATGAATTGTGCGCCTCTGACAACGTACGCTTTGCGCAAATATTCGAGCGTAGAGATGCGCTTGTTCGCAAGTTCCGTAACATGATGATGCATGATGCTCGCCTCGTTCTGCTGCCACATGCCCGCTGTACCAACAGACCCATTTGGCATTATGCCCATGGGCGTGCTAGGCACCCCATGAAGGGTCGTCGACCCCGTAGCACTGCGACTCAACATCTGGGAATCTGTAGACGGCGTGGGATGATGCGCAGTAGCTTCTCCGCCCGGAATATCTGGTCGCGCCGTAACCTTTGCAGCGGCACTGAGCGCGTAGTCTGGAAGAGCGGGGGGCGCAGCAGCATCTGTCACGTAGGCGTTTGGACCGTTGCCAAAGGAGCTTCCGCGACGACTCGACAGCGAGGCCTTTCGGGAGAAGGAGGTCTTGCGATCCTTGTTGGTGTTGAGGGGGTCGACAGCGTGGCCGTCGCGGGTTGTCGGGCGGGAGGCGGCGTTGTTGGAGGAGGAGAAGATGGAGGTCGAGAAGATGGGCGTGCCCGTGGAATTTGGTGTTTTGGGTGGCATTCTGGCTGGTAGTGGATGTGGTAGGTCCCGTTATGTTCATGCAAGAGTGCAGTAGCCGCGAAGTAGCCGTGCGTAAGGAGGGCGCGAGGGGTGTGTGTGATCGACAGTCCGAGTAGCCAACAGCTGGCGTTTTCCCAGAGCCGCACGCGGACGCAGCGTCGCAATGAGCGGAGGGCCACGAGGGGTTGAGGGTTGGAGATGTGGGTGGTTTGCTGAACGTTTAGCGCTGAGAATCACGCCCTTTGGCGCCGTGCGCCGCCTCTCTTGTCGTTTTGTTCGTTTGTATATCGTCGAAGGTCCGGTTCTCGAGGGTTCATAGACAGGTTCGTCAATTGAGCGAAGTGGTTAGAGGTGGCCGTTCACGTTGTATTTGAGTTGAACCCCTGGTTTGGGACAGTGGTGCCGAATGTGGACTGGTGGTAGTTGCTTTTAGTATGGCAGGAAAATAAAAGATCCAGGGTATGGGTAAGGGGACTTGAAGATCCGCTAACCTTCTCGAAGCAAAATCGACACAGCTAACGGCGACAGCACCTATTCTGGGGAAGACCAGAATCCATTAATTGTAAGTGCATATATAAGGGCCGATTAATTAGCGACAGTCTAGGCATTTAGTTTCAGTTTTTACCCGAAGTACCAAAGGTATTGTGTGTTGCTGAAAAAGCACTTATGCTCAACGCTCTAGGGTAAAGTTCTATAATGTTGAACAATAAACGATTACACGGACACGGACACGAGTTTCCTAGGAATTTTATATTACATCTTAAGTGCCTGAAAACTATTTCTCCAAGGTCGACTCCTTTCGCGTCAAAAGATTCTTAATAAATCTGTTCGACCTTGCTCGCATGTGAAATACAAGATGAGGATAGTCCAGGCTCATCTCATTAGTGACAACCCTTCTCACAACAAGTAATTCACAATTCGCGAGTGACAAAAGATGGGTTGTCAACGCTGTAATAGGTGAAAGTGAGAATTCAGGGAGACTCCAGGCTATGAAAAGCTGATTCGTCCTCTTGACGGGTTGACGATGATGCAGGCTTTGTGAAAAGAGACAGTCCCTTTCAGGACGCAAGTGAAGCATTGAAAGATCACTGAACCCATCGAAAAGAATGATGGTGAGCTGAGATATCTGGATCGTCAACTTAGTGAGTTGCGCTTCCGTCAAGTACCCATTCAACTACACGCTGTAATCCAAAAAAAACCTATTCATTATTAAAATCTATGTGCTCTCAGTCTCTTACCCACTATCCACCAAGCATCGAGATTACTACCATCTGGGCAATCTTCCACGGCAACCTATCGAGCTCAGATGAATCCATTTGATTTGGAAGAGATATTCACTCCCCTACTATAACAAACCGCTCTGCTAACGTTAGTTAAGAGCCGCTTACAGGGCGGTAACCATACCTTTCGATTCCAAGGATTAGCAAAGAACAGGAATGACCGCCGTTTACTCTTTATACTTGATTAATCTAGACTTATCATTCATACGACACACAGCCGAGTTGAGCAGACGCCGGTATCTTACTTGAAAGGTACTATTAATAGACTAAATTCAATTTTCGTCACTGTGGGCGCTTATGGAAAGCAACTATAAAAACACGTGCTGATCAGTCGGAAAGAGCCTTCGAGGGTGTTTGACTTTACTCCTGTTCAAGAAGTGGTTGGTAGTCATCACTTGAGGCACGATGACGTCGTCTGGTTATTTGGGTTGCTCGTCCGGCCAGCTTGCTTCACAACTTTCACATAGTTTAGACAACTCAATCATCAGACCTTTCTAAAATTGAAGGGGCCAAGATGACTAACATTCATATTCTACGCCATGGGCAGGCACTTCACAAGTATTGCACTTTACCTTTCAGCTATTACAAAAGCTGACATCAGCAGTGTAGAAAGAGGATATCCATACCGAGACCCCCCTCTGACAGATTTGGGCACTCGCCAAGCAAAACATGTCCAACGGTCAATCAAAGTGCAGCCTGATCTCATCATCGTCTCTCCAATGACTCGAACCATCCAGACAGCCTACATCGTGTTTGGACATCTTCTCAAGAACAACAAGACTGAGATAGAAGTCTGGCCAGACCTACGAGAATCTCACGACGCCATCTGCAACAAGGGCATCTCACGAGCAAACCTAGCGACAAAGTTTCCCGATCTTGACTTTTCAGCTTGTCCTAAGGAGTGGGACTTTCCGGCACATACCCCTGATGATGCAGCGGTACGAGCCGAAAGAGTTCGGCGACGGTTGAAGGAGGCTGCTATGTCTGGGGGTTACAGGGATATCCTGCTGGTCACGCATCGGGGCTTTGCTGCATTTCTGGCGCAGGGGGAGAGATTCAAGGTTTGCGGTATGAAGCCTCAAGCCTCGTAGTAAAGACTTGGCTAATGTTACAGAACACCGGTCTTATCGATTCGCGGGCGACAACGAGGTCGAAAAGGAAAGATATGGGATCAACATCGATACAGGCTTGAAGCAAGATTTCGGACCAACACTCTTGATGCTGCGAGGTGAAGCAGATGGATAGCCAAGGTACCGTCAAGAAATATCATCAGGCTGTGTTGAAGCAAGCTGACAAATGCTCTATCAATAGATGATAGACACATATCAACCCCCTGGTCGATAGCATCATTTCTGGGGAGCTGGCGATAACCGGATTTAAAAGATGGAGGATTTTCAGGGATGGCCATACGACCTTACGGTACAGTGCTGACCTCGTCTCACTCAGCAAACGTCGATCAATCCCAAACAAGCTGTCAATGGTATTCGGAGAATTCAATCATTTGTCAAGTAAATGTGACATTTGAGCGCGTGCCACGTCATGAATAATTAGGAGCATAAGCTGAGGATGCCACCCTTGTCTGCCGTGTGTCATCCATCAAAGACTGCCGAATCCACAATATCAATTCTCCAATTCAGTCAGCCGGAACCAACCCATCATATTAACATTCAAGAGAATCGCTCCTTTAAATGGACATCTGCATTCATTGGATGGAGAAGGGCCTGTGTCAACGGGCATACCTAGCCTGGACTTAAAACGATAAAGTCAAGCTTAAAATAAAAGGATATCAAGCCCCAGTGGCCTCTGCTCCTTCAGCTAAGCCTCATCATAGCTCTCCAGTCCAAACAGCATCGCCCAAGCCTTGTACTGCCCTCATCGTTGCATCAGTGGCTGTGTAACTGGCTAAGCTGAAAGGATGTAACTTTGCGCTGGCAAGACCCAGAACCCAGCCCCCAATCTCTCATTCGTAAGCCACTGTAGGGCAGGGCATTTAGTGGTCACCGACTAGGGCTCCACTCCAAATGGATGGGACTTCAGTAGGTTGGTCGGCCGCTGCGAAGGGAGGTCAGCACTAGTAGGGCTGAAGCCGTTTAGCTCCCATAGCTAGTGCTCACTCTCTGGGGCAGTATCAGTTTAAATAATCTCCCAGATCCCGAATTCCTGTTAAGGCTGAGAGAAAAAAGTTTCATTGCATTATTCTATTCTTTAGTCTTTAGTGACATTTTACTGTGTCGCTTACTGGGCTATCATCATGTTCAAGGCACGCCCGCTGTTGTACGTCGCCCTCGGGCTGCTCATGGTGGTATCCATCATTGAGCTCTCCTTCATCTCAGCCATGGTCGGATGGCTCCACGGCAACGCGAGCGGTACCTTTGCTATTAGATACCGCGGTACGACATCAGATCTCAAGGGCGAACCCGCGAATTTCATCGTCGATCAAGGCCATACCAGCAATGGCGCAGCTGGAACAGCATTCGTTCTCATTGGCTGCGGTGGTATCATCGCATTGTTTCTTCGCAACAGGATCAACCCCGGCAAATTCAGCCGCTTCTTCTACAAGACCTGGCTCGTCGTCAATGTCCTCAGTCTTCTTCTCATCCTCACTGCGCTCATATACACATTTGTCGTGACAAACGACCACAAGGGACAGCGCATCGATCCCGCTGTTGCGTCGCGACTGGGCGATGACCAGAAGTACCCTCTCCAGGATTGGACGCCACAGAATTGGTTCTCGGCTTTCTTGAAGTTGGACCTCCCCAACTCAAATGAGAGGAGTGACATTGCTCATCATCTGCGCATCATTCGAGGCTGGCAGTACAACCTCATTCCCTTCTTCATTGTTCACCTTGCTGAGACTGGCCTTGCGCTTTGGGATGCCATGCAGCGACGAAAGGAGCCTGTCCCCGCTTACGCTCCCCAAAAGAGCTCTGTCTAAGGCATTGCCTGTACCTACTCAATTGAAACGAATGAGATTCTGCATGGACATATTGGAGCATCATATTTGGGTATAAAGGAGGAAATACTTCGATTCACCTTGGACAAAATGTAATAGAAGGACGAATCTTTAATGATATAATGTTAAACTATTTTACCTGCCTATTGTAGGAGGCCTAACTCAATTCGTGATTACAAAGCGCCATGTCAAATTGAGGGCGCGCAAGTGACTCACCAATTGACCAGCGGGTCTATTCGCAACACCATAAATTCAATTGGAAATCTCACGATATTTTACTAGAAGGAGGATAATCATCCTAGCACCACGATTACAATGACATATACACTTTTCATCGGAAACAAACGATATTCCTCTTGGTCAATGCGACCATGGGTTCTCCTCAAAGCCCTCGACATTCCCTTTGAAGAGAAACTCCACATCTTCAAGCCCGGCCTTCGTCAGCCTGATTTCCTTGCCTTTTCGCCTAGTGGAAAGGTTCCTTGTCTTCACGATGGCGAGACGTCAATCGTTATCTGGGACTCGCTTGCGATCTGCGAGTACATCGCTGAAAAATACCCTGCTGCATGGCCTGCCGGTGCTGCTAAGCGCGCCTTTGCTCGATCTGCCGCTGCTGAGATGCACTCCGGATTTAACGCCATCCGGGATGAGTGCTCCATGAATGTGGGCCTCAGAATCGAATTAGGCACGCCGAGTGAGGCTCTCCAAAGGGACATTGACCGCTTCAATGCACTTTTCAAGGAGGGCTTGGAGAAATTTGGCGGACCGTGGTTGGCTGGTGATAAGTTCACTATTGCGGATGCCATGTACGCACCTATTGCTTCACGCGTGAAGACATATGGCATCGAGTTGAATGGGGCTGCGAAGGAGTATTTGGATCGTTTGTTTGAGCATCCTGCGGTCCAGAGCTGGGTTCAGGGTGGTATCAAGGAGACGGATAGGGAACCATTTCATGAAGAGGACTGCGTCAGAGGACGCAAGGTTCTGCAGGACTTGACTAAGGAGTCATAGGCTTGTATCAATGTTCAAGATGTTACTAGCAGAGAAGCCATGCTATTTAAAGCGGACTTCTCATAGTGAGTTCATTTTATATGAACACTATATCCAAGAGAGTCTACATGTTGCGACCTTGATATTGGATTGATTGATGAACCATCCTATGTACTTGAGTCAGCATCCCCGACCCCAGTCCATCTTTGACCTAGAACGACTGTATATTGACATTTGTGTATTGCATCCCAGGGCTCACCGTGTGTGCCTCACTGCATCACAAAGCAGCATGATGCGTTGGCATCCTCTCATTGACAGCCTGATCTATCACATGATCGCACCGCCTCATATACGCCTTGCAGAATGCCTAACCAACATGAATGAGATCAGGCTTTGAAAGAATTGTGAAACTAAATCCCTCTCCTTTACATTCTCCAAAGACCTCGCAATTCGACTCAACGTCAGGTGAGCCTGCTGTATCAGCATGGCTGATCCATTTTCAATCGCCAGCGGTGTTGCCGGTATCATTTCGCTTGGCTTGACTATATGTAACAAGATCCATACATACTTCAGCGCGATCGAGGGCAGGAACGATGACATCGAGGCCGCCTTACAACAATTGGGTCTGTTGCGGGCCAACATCGGAATCGTTGAGTCCATCTCCTCGAAGCTCGGCACTCGCCATGCACACGCTACCACTGGCATTACTCAAAGTCTAGAGGATTGCGAGAGCCATTTCAAAGCTCTTGAGACATTAACCAGGGAGCTGGCGACTACAGGCACGTCGGGCTCGAAGCAAAAATGGCGGAAGGGAAAATTGATTATGATGTATCCGTTCGACCGGGAGAAGTTGGCTCAGATGCATGAACGACTTTCGAGAGCACAAGACACTTTAGAGAACTTCGTACAAAGTCTCACCCTGTGAGTATCAATTCGTTCGAAAAGGCTTTTTCTTCAGTGGACTAAGTTCCGCCAGCGATGTCAACATCGGCGTATGTGACAACCTACGAGCATTTCGAGCCGAAGCGAAAGCGAGTGATGATATCACACACGACTATCTGGACAAGACAAAGAGCCAACTCGATGTCATTGGCCCGGCCGTTGAGCATACCGGCATGGAGTTGGCCAGAATTTCAACTCGAATTGAAGAGCAGGTCATCTACGCTACAAGCAGCCAAGCTCTCATACATGCGGTTAACTCAAGACTTCTGGAACAGTCCACGCAAATGAAAACTATAGTGAGTGCCAAAGACACTAGTTTCAGGGAGATACTGACCTATAAAATAGGCTTCGTTTGTAGAACAAATGCAGTTGGTGCACAACAACAGCCGGACTCCAGGTAGCATGTTGGCCGAACGCGAGACTATCTCCCACTATGTGAAAAATACCGAAGCTGAACGAAGAGTCTATCGCGACTTGGCCACGATGCGCTGCAATTGCATGGATTCCAAACACAGAACCGTCGACCGTCGATCAAGTCATATCTATAAAGCCTGGGCAAGCTTAGCTATCTCGAAACAAGTGAACGTGCAAAACATGCACCAGCCCGGTTGCGCTTTCTACGATACCGAGTTCTCGACTACATCTACGAAGACCACCTTGTCTTACACCGGACTGACTTTTCTGATTCGACGTGCTCTGAATATTTCACTGATACAAGATTCCATATCTAGGATCTCTAGTATTTCGTTCACATTGCGACCCTGTCGGGTAGTTAAGAGCAGTCCAGCTTTTCTTTTATTCAAAAACTTGCGCCAGTTCAGTGATGTATTGCCCTCGAACCAAGAGGATGCCCCGGAGAAAGAAGTGAGGAGACTCATGCGAGAACTAAGAGACGTATATTCATCTGGTGACGCGTCGCCATTCGACGTTGATCAGTATGGTAGAAATATTGGCCATTACGGCGTACGGGTAAGCCTCTCCCTTCTATATCTCGTTTTACTGAAACTTAACTAAAATATGATGAAGTATGTCATGCGCGCTCTTCAATCAGTAAGCCGAATTGGCATAGAGGGCGACGCCTTGTGCACGTTTGTTTCGTACCTATGTTGCCTTGGCGTTCCTATCACAACAGCACATCTCGGCCAGAGGTAAGCCCTAGTGTAACTTGATCCAGATCTTTTTCTAATGTGATGCAGGACAATCCTCGATGTTGTAATTAATTTGGATCCCACTTCAACAGTGCTACCCAAGGTTTACGATACCCTTACAAGGTGCATCCCTGGATTTGACCCTACGGACTCGATCCAAAGGGAGAGAGGTTACTTATGGCGATGGCGAAAGTGCGGATCATGGGTATACCTGAACAATTATCGTGAAAGATTAGACATAATCGAAGGTAAAGTTGATCCCGCTAGCCTCGTGTTAAGAGAAACCTAGCTTAATAATGTGTTATGACTTTTAGCCTTTGGTATCGGAGATTTGTCCTTGGCTGTTATACGGCAGGACCAGCCGAAGCTCGAAGCTATTCTGGAGGTACCCCTATCTCTTGAACAGGTTTCACAAACAGACCACATTGGCCGCAACGTGTTACATCTCTGCAGCGACTGGGCAATTGGAATGAGATTGCTCCTAAAACACAAAGCCACACACTCTCTTTTAAACCAGCACGCATCATTCAGTTTTACTCCTCTCGATTTTGCTCTACTATATAGCGGATTTGCTTGCACAGCCCGAGATCAGTGGACAATCTGTCACAACTGTGTTTGCTATATGCCCGCGCAATTACTTCTTGAGGCGGATTGTATTGTGACGGTAGGTGAGAGGCGACCTGATACACTATCAAACTGCTCTTTCAAAGCTAGAGCATTATTCTTCGAACATTTCAAAGACCGAAGAATACGATTACTAAACATCGCCCTTGTGTATCTTTCTTCCGAAGCCCTCAGTTATCATGGCGTTAACGCAGATACCTTGCCCGACACCACTGCCATGATTCTATACGAAGAGTTACAAGGGCAAGGCCATAAGCTCAATCCTGGCCTCAACCCTTGGCCTTCGCCCATTCCAGGACACTTCGATAGCATCTTTACATACACACTCCATCCGGAAGTTGCTGAGCTAGCGTTGGACCTCGGTATTCAACCATTTAATGATTGTAAGGTTCCGTGTATCATGCTGCGACCGTTTGGTGGATCCCCAGACGAGTTCGAAGAAGGTTTGATTTATGCCGACTGGCTTATGCGGAATGGCGTTCACATCGATTTATGTACAGATTTCCTCAAGCTGTCTGCCGCTCATGATTTCGCTGGTGTAGCTGGAGAATGGGTACACAACCGTTATCTGCTGCATGGAGAAATACCACAGCTTCAACGACCAGAAATCACGAGAGTGTTACTTGCAATTAGTCGCAGCCAGGTTGAGTCACGGCTACCCTGTCCCTACATGACCAAGCCACTCAATCGGCCCTTGGCACACTTCTTATTTACATCAATCACATCAACCGGCCTGTATGAGTACCGCATTCGGAGAAGGCAGAAATTCCATGTTATGTCAACGTTAGTTGGGATAATGCAAGATGTTATCAATGTTCAAGAAATCGCATACCTAGCAAAGTGCGCCATTCGAATCCTTACCTACTCATTCCTGGGCGTAAGGTACTTGTCTGGCTGCTACGGGAAGGTCAATGCAACATTGGAACTGATAGCAAAGGACCCATCCACTCAAGAGGAGTGGGCCGAGATAGTTGATGAGGATTGGCCTCTGATCGAGCAAGCGAACACGCTGACAGACAACTTGGAGGAAGAGTTTCAGCGTCAGAACGTTTCCATTGCGGAATTTCTACAAGGTCATTGGCGTCGACGAATGAGGGAGGTCCGAAGTAACGCCGAATCCTTGACTGATAGCCGAAAGCACGCTATACGGGAAGCTGGCGTGGTTCTGAACAATACCGACGACTCTTCTCACTCCGACGATTCTCTTGACTCCGACGGTTCTAGCTCTGGCTCCGACTCCTGATATCGACAGACGAAGAGTAGTGGAATGGATATACATGTTGAGATGGATCTGAGCAAGACAGCTATGCGGGTCCGGATGTGAACCTATTGAGGTGTGCAAATAAGAATCACTCACAGGCGATATGTCTATAATAAAAAAATCCAAACAAGCTATGGTCGTGACCCTGGTATGCTTCCTCCGCTGTGTTGTTGCCCGCGCTCATATATGTTGAATAGTCAAGCTCTATGTCGATGCAAATGCACTTGATATCATCTCAAAGCGGCCGTGATATACTCACTCGAAAGTCCCAGAAAAAGAAAAAAGAATAGAAAAAAAAACATGTCATGACGCCTGCTCCATCTCTTGTCGAAGTTGTTTTTGGAATTCGTACTTCTGCTCTCTTCTATCGTTCTCTCTCCGTCTAAACTCCTCCCTGCGCCGCTTCTCAGCTGGCGTGTTTCGTAATGATGTATCTGGGCTCTCCCAGTCGAGAGGCACCGGTTGGAAGATTATTGGCGTGTAAACGGGTAATAGTCGAAGACCTTGTTGACTATCGGACGTAGGGAGCATGTCCCATGTCTCATCTGTTTGGATGTCGCGACGGGCGACTTTCAAAAAAGCCGCAGGTTCTGGGGGATTGAGCTTGAGATATGAGACTTTTCTATCCCGGTCGGATCTCCATTCTCGATATTCAGCTTCTGCGTCGGCCGCCTGTTCATCGCTCAATTCAAGCACAGCGCCGTCTTTCTCATCGAGCAGCGGTGGTTGACGATGCGAGGCATATTTGGGCTCCCATTCTCTAAGCCTGGTGTGGCATTTTTCCAGCGCTGACCAATGACGTTCAAGGGCCCGTACGCGGGATTGAAGGTCGTGGGGCTCATTAGGAATAGGGGAGCGCCGACCGCCTCTGCGCGCAATCGCGCTGATGGTGTCCCTAATATCCGTCTCGCGGAGGACCAGCCACGTTAAATCGCGGCGCGTCTCAAGACTGCGCAGCAGCTTTGAGCAGAGATGGTAGTCATCGCCGGGCAGCGACGTGGGCACCATCATGTCGCGCAGGGTGCGATCAATATAGCGCACTTCACATAACGTGTTCTCCAGGGCAGCGTCCTTGGGCAGGTCTCTAAAGGGGTTGCAGCGCTCCAGAAAAGCTCTCCCCACTCGCCTGTTGGATTCTCGGAGGGGTTTAAGGCTGATAATGCCCACAGGCGGGTGCCTGGCCTTGAAGGTGTTGAGAAAGCCTCGAATTGCACTCATGATGCATTTTGTGGCTGAGATTTGTTGGTGAGGTGAGCATGAAATGAGGTGAAATGAATGAATCAAGAGAGGGGTTTTTGGTTTTTGTTGAAAGATGCACAATGATTTTCTTGTTTTTTTTTTCCCCCAAAGGCGATTGAGATTTTCTCGGCGCTGCGCTGTGGACAAATAGTGATCCTTGTTTTTTTTTGCTCCGCTTGCCCGTCTCACTGCAATGAGCGCTATGATCTATGCGAGCCAGACAAATGTAGTGTTTCATGCGTAGTCAATGCTACAGCATTAAATGGCCTTTATAAGGCAGTTCAGCAGGCAGTTCCACTCTGTTCTTGTACATCTACATTGATCAATAATTACTTGTAACAACTGGCCTCAGCTCCAACAATATCAATCCAAATTTAAGTGATCGACATCACATGCGACGAATTCGTCTTTTCAACCCGCGAGGACCCGATCACAACCGAACTAGCTTCCGTTACCATCGTGCCTGATTTTCCTCCTCGTAAAGATCCTCGGAATAACCTTCCCATTCATTTTGTAGACTCCGGGCATCGATTCTGCTCCGGGTTCCCTGATCTGGAAGCCGACGACATTGGAACGACAGAGACTGGTGGTCCAGCCAACCCTCGATGCGCCCATCGCCAAGAAACTGCATCCAGCCCTCATTATTTTCCCCGTAGATGACAGGTCCCTGATCTTCGCGACCCCGCCATTTGAACCACACGCGCTCATGCGATGACTTCATGGGGCGCTCGTCAAAGAATAGCACGCCTTCGTAGACGCCGAGGTTAAATCTACCCCACATGCTGGATCCCGCCAGCGTGAGAGTGAGCTCAAAGTCATCGGCGTTAAAGAAACTCCATTGTTCCGTCACGTCGTCAGATTCGACTTCGTAGTCACCATTGAGGAGACCCAAAGGCCCGATGTCTTCGCTTTCTGAGTTGTAACCGTCATTTGACGAACCTTCATCAGAATAGTAGTCTTGCCCCGGAAATTCCGAGTATGGGGGCGGGGCATCATCAAAGTCGTACCCAGACGATGGAGCGGGGATGCGACCGCGAGCTGCAAAGGCGTTGCTGCGTCGTGCAGTCTGGGGTGTTGCGTATCTGGGGGCGGGGGAATTGTCTGGGGAAGATCGTCTGGCTGCTCCACGACTTGGCCCTTGGGATGTGCCTCCTCGGCTGCAACGTGCAGTTTGCTTGAGGCGCGGTTTTTGTGGTTGTGCAGCCGCTGCTGCGCCTCGACCGACTCCCTGAGATGCGCCTCCACGAACAGATCGCGCAGTCTGTTTTTTCGCCGGTGCTGGCGCTGACGTTGATGCTGAAGCCTTTGCGGATTCTTTAGCTGGCGTCTTTGCTGACGCCTTTGCTGGTGTTTTTGCCAGTGCCTTCGCCTTCGTAGCAGGAGTCTTGGGCTTCTTGGCGGCAGCGCTGCCGTCATCGTCTTCACCTGCCTTTCTTTTGGTGCCCGACGCAGCTGTCTTCTTTGTTTCCGCTTTGGCAGCGGGCGCAGATTTCGCAGCTGGTTTAACAGTCGGTTTGCTTGTCGCGCTCTTCTTGGCTTCGCGATCGTTCTTTGTCCACTCTTTCTTTAGCTTGGTCTCAAGCTTGCTCACATTTGCGGGCACCTTGAGGCTTCCCGCGTTGACAGCGTCAAACAACCTCATTCGCGCGACGGATTTTGTTTTGGATGGCTGGAGGCCATAGTGGATGAGCTGAGCCTCGAACCAATGTGCCGGGTGATCTTTGTCGTTGCCCGAAGTGAAGTGCTCCTTGAGCTCGTGGATTCCCGCGCGCCGATGGCGATTTTGGCCTGATGCTTCTGCAAAGAAATCACCGTTTGCGAATGCGAAGCCCTCCTCTGCAACAGGAGGAGCTCCTAGCCAGCTGCTGGCTGCAGATACCTTAGGGGGCATTGTGTACTAGATATCACTGATTCAAATCAATGTGAGTTGTTTTGAGCGCTTGCGACCGGGCGAGATGATGAAACTCGAAGAGTGGAGATGAAGGCATCGTCGCTGTGGTGCTGCCTCAGGTGCCCAAGTTTTGCTTTTTTTTGTACAATGCATTAGATCTGCATAACGCATATAATCCCATATCTTTACTATGATCTTTAGGTTGACTGTATATACTATCCTTTAAGGAAAGGAAACTCAAAGACATAAATAATATTCTTGATAGGAGTTATAATAATCTTATGTTCGAGTGGAATAAGTTAAAAGTAATGCCACTGAGTTCAGCTTTGCCAGCCCTTGTCTAGATTAGTTCCCCTAAGACCGCCTACGGAGATTCTCAGGAACTCTATATCCTCGCCAAAGCGCCTCCTAAGACCACCCTCTGCCAGTTCCTCTACATCCCATGATGCAAAGACATATCGTCCATGTAAGAACTGCGCCTCTTTCGAAGAAGCCCAAACCGCAAATGAAGCAGGTAACTCAGCTGAGAACAATAGTTTAGTCTTCAATGATGTCCCCAGTTCCAAGATATAGAACTAGAACTCACGTTCGTCAAAAGGTAGCATGTCCTTGGTGACACCAAAAGCTTCCCAGCCTGCTGCATATACCATGCCTGGGTGGAATGAAACGATTTGCATTTCATCTGGAGACACGTCTTTCGCGATAAGCTGTACGAATAGACTGCCTGACGCCTTTGTCAGGGCATACCCAGGACGATCTGCAGTTGCTTGCGCATAATCTGTGTGGCAGCAGTGCATATTGGACGAGGTGAGGTTGACAAGGAACTGAGTTTAGATTCATGTTAGACTTCACCGCGTATATAGTTCGCTGCTAAGGAAAATAAGAGTAAAGGAGATGTAGAGTGAATGGTACGCAGAGTCCAAAAAATTCTCATACCTTCTGGCTGCCAATGTTTTGCTTATTGAATCTGTCAGTCATATAGATTGGCCCCTTCACATTGGCCTCAAATTGTGACCAAACCTCCTCTGCGCCGAGATCCAATAACGTCTTTGTCTCAGTGAACCTGGCTGCATTGAGAACCAAGACATCGACCTTGACGCCCTTGTCTTCCAAGGTTTTCCACAGAGCATCAACTGTTGTAGTATCACTCACATCACATGTCTCGGCTATGACATGAGCGGGATAACCAGAACGATGAGCCTCATCCTGGAGTGAGGTAGAGGCTTCGGAGAGAACGTTTGTGCGTCGGGCAGCTATGATAATTGTTGCGGCTCCGGCCTTGATGAACGCCTGCGCGGTTGCGAAGCCAATACCGGTGGCACCACCTGTGATGAGGACTGTCTTTCCAGCTTGGCTGAGTTCAGGACACGACGGATCAATGGCTGGATAGACGTTTCTATGCGTGGTTTTAGTGACATCGGTGGTTAGGCAGTTGCCCATCATCTTCAGGAGTACGTCGTTCATGGTTTCAATGTATGTATAAGGCTGACGATCGTGTTGTCTCTTGCTTAATCTCTGCAATGGCAAAGAGATGGAATACCTGATCTACTCATATAGTAAGCATAGTCCGTTCTTCTGAGTTCTTCGCGAGGATCCATATGAGTTGTCAGGCGGCCGTTCTGATACATGTGCCCGCCGAGCATCCGGCATGCGTTGCTGTCTGTACCCTGCTATCTTCGCAACTTGCTCGCTATCGGTAAAATTGTTCGCTATCGGTAAAGTATACGTCTTTGGCGCCTATGCTCCTCATGCTTTTAGGGAACTTTATACGCGAAGTCCGCAAATTCGAGGAAAAGTGTTTATTTTTAGTTAGCGGCGCGGAATATGTTATCAGCTCAGGCTTTGGCCTTATCTCCTCCATTCAAGTTAGCAGTTAGGGAGCTCTCAAACCTTAAATGCCTGAGGTGGAATTTCTAATATGCACAGCTTCTAATAAAGCGGCGGACTTAGGACTTAAGTCACTGTTTTATTTTTCGCACGCACAAGAAGTGCCGAGATCACTAAATGCAACTAACTTTTGAGATATTAGGCGGTGGAGCAATGTTTCCAGGCACCTACGGTCTATCGGATGCATAACTCACCCGAGCAGGGGTAGCCGGAGTAACTGTGAGTCCGATTCACGCCTACAAATAGTTCCTCATTACACGCATTGAGCACATGCGCGTATGTGCATTGAACATACCTACTTCGAGCCAATCAATATGTCTTCGTCACAACCATCACCACACGATCTTAACTACCGTCCTGCTGCACATTATGTATGGCCAAACAAGCCCTACCAATGGCTATTGTGTGCATCCTGCGGACTTATCCTCACTACTTGGTGGTCCAGAGACGATCTCCTACCCGAAAGCAACTCATACGTCAGCATGATATGGAGCTTGGGAGGGACGGCGCCTCAGGTGGCGCGAGTCTCCTACAAAATCCAACCTACAGTTCTGCCATTGCTGGCGTTTTCTCATGTTGTTGAAACAGGATGGTTGTGGTGGAGCAGATTAGCAAGAAACGGCATCGGGTTTACTACTACGAGTTGGTGGATGTGGATGATTGACAGTTTGATCGAGGGGCTTGGGGCGAGAATTAGGTTTGACGAGGTGTATAAAAAGAGAAGAGGGGAAGATGGTAAAGAGCTATAGTCACGATGGTTTCGACTTGTTTGTTGTGTACTCGCACAGAACATGGAGGAAGAATGGGGTGAATCACAGGATCCGAGGTGCTCAGGCTGAGCAAAATCTAAAACAATCTAGACAATCCGACTGTATCTGCATCTTCTAGCATATACCATTTTACATTGATAGATATGTCATGCGAGGTTTACAAACCCGAAAACCTGATATTGATCCCCAGGTAACTTCAAGAAACACTGCTTCCAAGCATACTTGCAACTCGATAATACAACACTACCAACCACTGTCAAGTAATCAAGATAAGGGATACAACTCGAGGACCTTGATGGGCAACGTGCTGAAATAACGTTTTAACCCCTGTAGTAACTACTTCATCAAATTACGCAAACTCCGCTACCAAACTCCGCATTGTAGTTTCAAAAGCAGATCGAATAGTTTATCGGCAAGGCTCTTCCGAAAATGCCTGCCATGCTCAATTAACCCTACTTTATGTACATAGGGTCGTATCGCCAAGACTTGAGTCTCAGTGTACACCACACCCTATCATTTACTACTTCCCAAGCAGTGAGTAACTAAGCCAGCTCTTTCCTAGTTACAGATCGAGCTTCAACATGACGACAACTCAAGCATGGCAGTACCAAGACGCCAATAAAGGGTTGGAAAACACTCTTTTTCTGAATAAGTCGGCCGTCGCGCCCTCTGCAGAGTCCCTTCGCAAAGGCCAGATCCTCGTCAAAGTCATCGCCGCGGCTGTTAATCCCGCTGACTACAAACTCCCAGAAATCGGCATTGTTTCGAGATTCTTCATTAAGAAACCTGCTACGCCCGGGTTCGATTTCTGCGGACGCGTCCTTGCCACGCATGAGTCTGATCAAGGCTTTTCTGGAGGGCAGCTTGTTTACGGAGCGCGCTCACCTTTCTCGGAACACGGCACCCTTAGCCAGATTACTATAGTCCCTACTTCTGAATGCGTGCCTCTACCCGAGGGCATCGACCCGTACGAAGCTGCAGCGATGGGGACAGCTGGCCAGACAGCTTACCAAGCCCTCCTTGCGGGCAAGGCGACAAATGGCTCCAGGGTCTTCATCAACGGCGGCAGCGGTGGAACAGGCACGTTTGGTATACAATTCGCAAAAGCCCTGGGTAGCCATGTGACAACTACGTGCTCAAAAGCAAATGTGGAGTTGTGCCAAAAGCTTGGTGCCGATTTTGTGTTTGACTACAAGAAGGTAGACGTTATCTCTGAGCTTGAGAAGAGCGGTGAAGGATTCGATATTGTAGTCGATAACGTCGGTACCTCAGGGCTTTATGAGAGCTGCCATCGTTTTGTCAAACCTGGCGGAATCTTTTTGCAAGTCAATTTCAACCTTAATGCTATACGTCGGTCGATTCTACCAGCGTGGCTGGGAGGTGGCCGTAGGCAGTACAAGATCGTGGGACTCAAGACCAAGACCGAGGATCTTGATCAGCTTGCTGAGTGGCTGAAAGAGGGCAAGGTAAAGCCTGTTGTTCAAACATATGAGTGGGAGGATGCTCCAAAGGCATACACGAAGCTCAAGTCCGGACGGACGGTAGGGAAAATTGTTTTTCGCGTTCCAGACAGTTAATGATAGAGAAGATGAAACGGATGAAGCGGATGAAGAGGGAAGTAACATGGGAATCGGGGAGTTGTTTTGCTAGAAGCCAGGCGGAAGCGTTACGGTTTCTTGACTCAATCTGTACATCTCAGGTTCATAATACCGGTAGAACCTGAATACACTTCTTTATAACAGACTTGTTGTAGCTTCAAAAGGGCAGGCTCTTTCAAAAATAGCAAAACGATAAAAGACCGTGCTTTCCATCTCCGGGTTCCTTAAGAACTTCCACAGAGTCTTTGGCCTTCCATATGTCGACTTAAGACTTCATAGAGCCTGATGTAATGAGTTAAAGGACTCCATGAGAATTTACAATTTGGCTTCCAATATAAGAGAGAGAAAAATGGAAGCCTTTCCCCCGTACCAGTCTTCATATGAAAAGTCTTCGTGCCCAGACTTCCAATACGTAGCAGCATTCTTCCACGACTTACTAAATGATTGGTCGGATCATGAAGCCCTACCACTCTGAGTGAGTTTTGGCTCTGCAATAGATGAGCCGACCAGTGAGACCATAATGGCCAACTTCTAGTTGTCATGTTCCTCCTTCGTTTCCTGAGCTTCATTATCTCGTCGGCCCACCATCTCCCGAGGGCGTGCGTGAGCGGTCAACTTCAGCTCACTCTTCTTCTCAATTGGCGAGTGCCGATTAGCGTCGTCGTCAACGTTGCTGGAACTCGGTACTGGACATGAAGGGCCCGATATATCTCGCCGAACGGGGTGTTCGCTACCTGTATCGACGGCACCTATATCAGATGACCTGCGAGCTTGTGTGAGGGCAAAATCACCCGAATCGAAATACTTTCTCCCCTTTCGTTTTAATCGTTTACTAAATTAGCCCAAGTTTTGTGGGTCATGGCCTATAGGTTGATATTACTAACTTCAAGTTGGTGATGAAGGAGGTTGCCTCTGCTGGGAACTATTCCATACAGATCGAGGAGGCGCTTATCCTTCTCTGTAGTGAGCTGAGCGGCTTTCGATTGATCCATATGTGCTATTCGGTACGGTAGATGAATTTGTGGTTGAAGTTAGTGAAAGTCCAGACAAGTGATGCCTTGCAGTGAAATGGAGTCAATACAACACTCGAAAATAAGTTTAGGAGGATTAATGCTAGACCCTGTATCTGATGGCAGATGTGACGTGCGGACTACATCAGAGCTTGTGTGAACTACTCGTCACCTGTGGAGCTTCGCCCGTCGCCCCGTGGCGAGACATAGAGCGCTAGCTACTGTATAAAGAGACGGGGAAAGATACAAGATCTTGTTACTGATGCCTCACTCGACCTGAATCTTTGCCTAATACTTCAAATTTCACAAGACTTACAATGACACCACAAAATTATTCGCTCTCGTTGTCCCAGTACACTATGGAACAGATGACAATTCTACTCGACTCTCCCAACTTCAACTTTTCGCCAGACCTAAGCCTAATCCCTAACAGCTGTGTTTTAAGACTCCCTCAGTTGGCGGCAGCTGGGATCGCGACAAATTGACGACCATGATTCAGTTCATAAAAGACCATTTACTGGGCGGGTTTCTTGAGAGAATATTACGAATTTAGGAGAAATTCTTATTATATAGCGTGTAAAACATGGCATGCGACCACAACTTGTACGATTGAATACGATGTTGGCTGACGTGGATTGGAGTAGGGGCTGGGAACTATAATGTACCGTAGTACTGCGGCATGAGTCAAAGTTAAAATGGAAGGCTGTGTTATCCTACACACCAGGATATTAAATTGATGCCCGCATCGCAAAACACATTGTGCATCGTAGTTCGGGCTTGGACATGTCTTAATACATGTATTCGCGAAAAGATCAGCCAGGCGTTTTACCTATCTCGGATAAAAGAGTAACAGCAGGCCAGTCTAGACCTCTGTCAATCGAGATGTTCGCCCTGTTAGACAAGGAATCACGCTACTTTCATCGAGATATGGGCCTTGGAGACAACGGGCTAGGGACTGGCGTGTTTGATTGGTACAAGACACTTTGACAGGCCCACTGTGTACCGGCTGCAGCGCTGTTTCCCCATAATTATTAACTGGAGCTTCAACTGCCTTGGGCACACATCGAGATGCAGTTCCAGCCCCCTACCTCCACATGACATACCACATCGGTACCCTTGGTCCTCTCGGAAGTTTTTTTTTTCGACAGCTTTGATTTCCATGTCATTTGGTTTTGTCTGTCCTGGTTGAATTCTGTCCATACCAACACCGCCTTTTGTTCTCTAAATCACTTGCCTATTGCTAGATTCCTCTCAATAGTACACATTCACCGTTGTCTGGCTGTGGAAACATTACTTTAGTGTAGTTTCAAGATTTCAAGATTTCAAGATATCTTATAGATCGGCGATCTAGCAGTCCTGTTGGTGTCTTGCTTGCCTTCCTGTCCACTTACGGGACAATTATGTTTCCCCGTCAAGATATTTCATCAAAGGTTACACCACCCAACGACCCTTCTTCACAGCCCGAATCCTCCGCCGGCAGTATGGATGGGGACTATCGCAGCGTTATCGATGACCTAACCCTCGAGATTAAAGCGCTCAAGAAAGAGCTCCGGCGCTGCAAGAAATCGGGTCCGAGTATTCTCGATAGAGAAAAATTGTTTGAGGTCAAGGTCCACGGACTACCTCAGGAGAAGAAGACGGAGCTCGAGGCCATGCTGAGGGACATTGCGCTGGGTGTGGATGTGCCATTAAATGCGTCGTCATTACAAAAGAAGGAAACGATACCCCCCAACAACCGCGACATATACCCTAAATCCGAAATTCAGCACAAACATGCGCCTTCACCATATCCTAATCTCCGGCGAGACGACTCAGCTTATAACTCCATATCTACTGAGGACAAGTCTTTCAGTACACCTTTCAGCCCTCCTACATTGAGGTCAACATATTTACCCAACCACCAATCACAGGATCGTGAACCAGAGCTTCCTAGAAGTCTTTACGGCCAACACGAATTCATGACAGACAATGAAAGGAAGAGCCTTGTTGTTGGTCGACTAGAACAACTCTTCACAGGTAGGATCAACGGAACCGACATGTCCGGGAAACAACCTGCGCAAATGACAGATATAACAACAGCCCGCGAACCACCCACTCGCAGAACTGAGCCTACTCAGGAAACGACCCCCCTCTCTGTGGAAAGAACTCCTTATTTTCAAAGAGGCGAGTTCAATTCACGAGACCATGACTCAACATCTTGTCTCAATGTGGAACAAATGGAGATGGAATGGTTGCCAAACCAGCGACCGACGCGAGCTTGCGATTTAGACCCCGATCGTGCTCAGACTCCATCTGAGAACATGAAATATCTCCAGCATTTGGGCCAACTACCTCCAGACTCATCACACGGCCAGCAGGTTATTCAAGATGTCCACCTAGACACTGACGGCTGGGTGTATCTAAATCTGCTTTGTAGTTTGGCCCAGCTTCATATTATCAACGTGACTCCAGACTTTGTCCGTTCTGCCGTCACCAAAATCAGTACCAAATTGCAGCTATCTCCTGACGGACACAAGATTCGATGGCGAGGCGAATCCGAAGATGCCATGCTCGGTAGCCACGACTCGCAAAAAAGGCCCTTTGCAGATACTATCCATGATTCAGAAAACAAGCGCCTACAACAAGAACCTAGCCCTCTCGGTACGAATGACACCCATCACGACGTCTCAAGCAAGG